>JAQLOL010000024.1:15497474-15512992 GCA_029783665.1 Naso thynnoides | reverse complement strand
CTCAGATATCAACCTTTACACAAATGGCAAAAAATAACCTTTTTTTTTTTTTTTTTTTAAACAAATCTACATTTCTACCCCTATTGTCTCTGTTCTCTCTTTCTCCCTGTGTCCACTACTCCCCCTAGTGTTTCCACCTGTACAGCTCCAATCAAGCTACTATACACAAGCAGCTCCTATATACAGTGTTACAAGCTTTAAAAAAAAGCATGGTTAGGGGAGGGTTCCAATAAATCATGACGACTCTGAAGGCATCAGGGCACATTCAGACAGGGCGATGTGCATCAACAGCTGACACTGAGATCACCCCCCCACCCCCCCAAAAAAGTCTGACAAGGTTCTAATTTGTCTTTCTAATAAAACTGCTCCTCCAAGTCCCTTCAACAAATTGCACTTTGGTGTAAAATGGAACCAAGTTCTTTTATTTTTTTTTTTCCTGCTATATTCACATCTCAGCATTAGTTGACAATAACATATTTCTAGAAAATTAAGGAGGATGGGCCAATGTAAAAAATTATGAAGGGGGTAACTTTATCGTCCAAATGTAAATTAAAGTTAATATTGCAATGCTTTGAAGGCTCGAACCATTTCATGACTCACCTCTGAGGGTGAAACTTCCCTTGCCAGATGTAAATGAGACAAAAGGAGGCACAATATGCTGGAATTTCTACAAATGGCCCTTCCTCCAAAATGGCCTTCCCGTATATACAGTACGACCCATGACCGTTGTCTCCATTGTGTTCTGCCAACACCAGCAGCAGGAACACTGACAGAACTTGTGCCCGGTTGGCAGCTGTGATCTGACTTGGACCACACAGAAATTTAGCTTGAAGCAGAGCCATGAAACCCCCTGGTGGGGGTGTCCACAGGACATTGTGGAGCTGCTGTTTACAGACTTGCAGTCCTCTTAAAAATGTTTAGATATCAGTTGAGGAACTTGCGACACTTCTTTGCACCACAGTTGCAGGGCAGCTTGTTGCTGGCATCCTCGATAGGGAACTTGTAGTCGTAGGTGAGCTCCTCACCGCAGTAGATGCGCCGAGAGGCAAAGATGACAATGTGCTTCTGGCCGTCCACAGTGATGACCCGAGAGTAGCAGTTGGGCTCGCAGGAGTGGTTGATGAAGCGAGCAGCGTTGCCGTGCACCGTAGCATCTACCACCTCGTAGTCGTCGATGCGAAACATATAACAGCCGATCCCCTTTGTAGAAAGACAGAGGTTGAATGATCAACACCACCAATAGTTTTTCAGTCATGTTCATCTATAAAATTTAAACTTAAAAGTTTAATTGCAAGACCTCACCTTCCCATCATAATATTTCTCGCGTTTGTCAGTGAGGACAGACCGAATGACATTTCCAGAGTATTCAATGACCATCTCCCCAGCATCTATGGTTTTCTTGCAGAATAGACCTCGGCCATGGATAGGGGACCTGCACAGAGACAGACTTTTTCAATGGTTTCCTTTTGGCCATCTACCTTTGATCAAATTTATCAATATTTTCCTTCAAGTTCTTGAATGGAAAGTGTATGTTTAATTTGGACAAACATTCTGTTGTAAAGAAAGGGAATAACAGTGACTGAACGTAATCACTGGCAACCACAATACTCAACAGATGTTGACATTTAAAATAACCAAGGTAAGTGCAACTGGTCTCAGTAAGCAGAAACCCAATAATTAATGCCACAGTGTATATTATCTAACAGTTTAAGCACCACTGATCTAACCTGTACACTCCAACAGTCTCCTTAGAGATGGCCTTGAGTTGTTTGAATCTCACAGCCAGTGGGAGCTCCATGGAGGCTCGCCTACAACAACAGCATGAAAAATTCAGTTTAATTCTTTGCTTTTGAAAAGGGAAGGTCTACATTAATTTACATTGTAAAAGCTTTAAATTTAACCCAGTTAGCTGAAAGGATACTTTCCACTGGTATAGAAATGTTATGGTGACAGTATTTTAGTACCACTAAGATTAGATAATCATGTATTGATCCACACTGGAGGAATTAGGGTGTTAAAGGGGCCCAAAGATGTATTTACTGTGAATAGATGACGGCGATTTTGTGTGGGTGACTCACCTTGCGGTCCTGATCTGCCCTTCGTCATCATCGTCTTCTTGTGGTCTGTACTCAGGAGGCTGGCGGTGTTTTGAGGCCAAGAAATTGAACATGTCGAAAACAGACCTCCTGGAAAGCAACCGCATGTTAGAGACAACAGTCTGAAACACAAACGCACAAGATCCTGACTAGATAGAGTTACAAGTTTGATGAATAGGTTTGATTTGAATATTTAAGTCAAAAGGTTCATGGTTCTACTGTGACATTAATAACTATCCAAACAAGCGCTTTCCACAGTATGTGCAATAAAAAAATTTCAGTGTGGGGACAGAAATAGTTGTAATTGGCTGTGTGCACTCAGTTCTCTGACTAACAGATTGATCTTCACCTGTGATCTTTACACACCTGACCGGTCACCAAGTGTGTAACACCTTTATGAGTTGCTGCTTTAAACACAGACACAAAGACATCTGGGCATCCAGGCCCTGTGATGGGACAGGAATCTTGGCACACAGTCCACATCAAACTGTCACCAACGTCACAATAGTGTCTCACCCAAATACCACAAAAAACTATTTTTCATTGTTTGAACGTAAAATATTTCCATATTGGCAAGCTGGTGTTCTTCTAAACTTAGTACTCCATGTCTGTATATTGAAGCACTGAATGCATGCCTACATCATGCCAATTAACCTGTGAGAACCTCTCCACCTTAAAAAATAGCAATGCAAGTTGCCTGCACTACCATGGCAGCTCTGCTTGTATTTTCTTTTCAAAATAAAAGCCAGAAGCCAGCTGTTTCATAATCGACATTGTGAAAAAATATTGCAAATGACAGCAAATATCTAATATTGGCCCAAGTCTACATCCTAACCTGTGGCTGATCTCAGCACGAGCCGATCCGTGGGGGTTGATGGGAGGTTCATCGGTTTCCTCTGGTTTGTGGAAGCGGAAACGGTAGCTCCGACAGTGTCTGGAGCCGTACAGCTGCTCCAGCAGGAAGACCACTGCCTCGTGGACGACTCCTAGCATCCTCAATCCATTCACACCTGACAGGCGCAAAGAAACACATCCAGAATTATGCATTTGCATTTTCCTCTATACGGTCAAGGTAAATGTTAGTAGCTTCTCTAAATATCCAGCAACATATCTATCATTCTTTTTGATTTTGATATGTCAGAATGATGTCTCACCTTCAAAAGAGAGCTCTTTGAGACGTGCATTGGAACGAGCTTCCTGCACCTTATCAGTCAGGGACTTCCAAGCCTCTGTACAAAGACAGGCAGTTAGCGCAGGACCGTTTAGGATTAAAAACAGACTGTTCATTCAATGTTTCACACATATCAGCAGCACTTACTCTAATTCTTTTTTACCACTTTATATGAACATGAGTTGTATATATATAGGCTATATGACTGACAGTGATTAATTAGTTCTGTAAATAACATCAAAAGCACTCAGGAAGTCTGGTGCCACACAAAGCAATGGTTTGAATTTGAATGTACTCTGCTCGGAAACAGAAGAGACATTCTTTCTTTGTGACTGCGAGCAGCCCTGTGCACTCCGCTACGTACAACAAGCCACTCATTACAGCGATACAGACTTAAAAACACAAATTATGTGACTAAAAGCAAATTAGCACAGAAATATTAATTTAACAAATGTCGTTGTTTTCCCTGACCTTCAATACTCTCACAGCGGATGTGGAACCCATCCTCACTGCGGATTTCAAAGATAATGCCCTTCTTGGGTTTGCTGTCCAAGTCAGTATCCCAGCTGTTTCCGTCCTGGTCGGGTGGTGAAGCCACAGAAGGCGACCCTGCTCCCCCAGCTGCAGATGGTTTGTCTTTCCCCAATACTTTCCCTGGTAAGACCTGACCTTCAGATGTCTTCTTTTTGCTAAGCACACTGGAAAAGATTTGAGGCAGATATTAGAAATCTTTATATGGTCAGTGTGAAAATAGATACCAAGCATGGCTGACTCCATACCTTTTGCTGGTTGCCTTGTCTGTGGGTTTGCCTGTGTCCATGGGCTCAGGGGAGCTCAGCTCTCTGAAACTGCTTGCAAAGCAGATGAGAGACGTATGAAAGGGTAATAAATTTATGCAAAGTACTTTTGTGAACAACTGGTGGTTACAGATTTAGTCTGGGTGAAATATTTAGTTTCTCTGTTTCTGAACCAAGCTGTATCATAATGCACAGTAAATGAAACATACTTTTGCACAAATGATCTGCCTGTTGTAGAGGAAAAAATAAAGAATAAAACACACACTCAATACTTTTAATCCTTCTTAATGTTTGTTTTTCGTGCAGAACATTTTTAAGATGGACATGGTTAATTATTCCCATGAAGTCGTGTAAAAAGGAAATTGAAAACCGAAATCCATAATTATTCACTCACCTTAGGTTTGGCTGAGGTCGTCCTGCAGGGTTGCTGTGAAGCTCCTCTGTCTGGGAGGTCTTGAGCTTCTTCCCACTGGTTAAGTCTGTGCTCTGCCTGCTCCTCTTTGTTTTCTGCTTGCCTTTTTCTGCTCTGGGAACTGCAACTGCTGTGGTGGAGTTCCCCTGTTCTGATGATCTAGAAATGGGAGTTGTTCTGCTGCTCTGGGACTGTGTGGAGGTTTGTGTGAACACTCCAACAACACGCCCCTTGGCAGGGCTTATTGGGTTGGCTGGACCAGGAGCTAAAGAAACAGTTGTGTTTGGACTAGAGTCCACAGTCTGCGCTCTGTTAATAGGCTGTGACTGATGCTGTAAATGGACATTATTGCCTTCTGTCTCTCCTTGCTGGTTGACAGCCATGCTGATAGTCTGTTGGGAGGGCAGGACACAGATGCTGCTTGCTATAGAGGTCTGCACAGAGGAGCTGAGCTGTGACATTAGAGGAGCTCCTCCTGCTGACTGAAGGACCATTGGCTGATCTGACAGACCTAAGCCATGTGGACTGGCTTTAAACAGGAGGTTGCTGATAGGCCCTGTGATCTCAGTGGAGCTGAGGACAGGGGTGGAAAGGGAGACAGATCCTGGTGCAAGGAGGCCAGAGGCACCACTAGGGGGCACAGACACAACATTCAACACTGACTGGCTAGGGTTAAGACCAGAGACTGTGCAAGGTAGAAGATGAGTAGAAGAATCATGACCCAGAATGCCAGACTGGGCAGGACCAGGAATCCTTTGCTGAAGGAGAGTAGTGGGATCCAAGTACATAACCCCACCTTGTTTTGCTCTCTTGATAATATTTGGGACCTTGCGCTGAGATGCAGAGAGAGCGCTTAGTTCAACGAGGCCGCCAGGTTGGCCAGGGATGCTAGCAGCAATCTGAGGGGAAGACAGGTTGATGAGAGTCATGTTGGGCGGACCCACTTCAGATGGAGCTAGAGTAGGCTGGCTGCGGGAGCGGGCCAATTTTTTGCTTTTTCGTGGTTGAAGGCGAGAGATAGGCCTCTTCTTGCCATGAGCAGAGGCAAGCACAGTCGGGGAAGAGGTGAGGGAGGAGGGACTGGACACTATGGCAACACTGGGACCCAACTCATGCGGTCGACCAGCCTCTGAGACCAGAATCTGGGACTGGTCATGGGGCTGAGAGGGCAACCCAATAAGAAGCCCTGAGTTCGTGCTGGGAATTCCTGTCTGGAAGCCTGCCTGTGCGGCACCCGTAAAGGTGTGAATTTGGGACGGGTGAGGCATGGTGCCCAGGACCTTGCCACCAGCAGGAAATATTGGCTGGGCTGTGGATAAACCAGCATTTAACCCAGTGGTAAGTGTCATAGGGCTCAGCACTGCTTGAGAGGTAGTGTCCATCACTCCTGCGGCACTAATTTTTTGAGTGACACCATTGGGGACAGTCTGAAGAACGTAGAGAGGCTGGAACTGCTGATTGACTAAAATGAGCTTGTCAGGACCAGGTTTGATTACTGCCGGGCTGGAAGTTTGAGTTTGGGATGGTCCTGGGCCAGGAACTGGACTGGGGCTGCCAGCAGCTGCAGCCGATGCTGGGAGGTACTTCTGAGGCAGGGTGGGAGAACTTGGCAAACCAGGAGTACCAGAACTCCTGGGAACATCCTGGTTACCTGGAGGTTCAACCACCTGGCCAATGGCAGGGCTGGGAATAAACTGCTCCGGAGTCATTTGACCTTCTGTGACCTGTGTGTCCCTGTTTCCCAAAGTTGCATCGTGCTGATTCTCTGATGGTGACACACCTGGCCCTGCCCTTTTCTTGTCCCCACTCTTGTCCCCACTGATTGTCTCTGGGTCAGAGGTCAAGCCCAACATGGTGCGGTCTGTGGTATCAGAGATAAGATTCCCAGCAGTGTGATTCTGACTGCTACTGACAGTGGGGCTGCGTGTTGTTAGGACTGAGAGGTCAGAAGGCAGCTCCAAAGGAAGATATGGCTCCTCTACAGATATGGAGCTATTCACACTACTCTCCACTACACCTCCACTTTCAGTACTGGGCAGCGGCTGAGAAAAGTCATCAAACAGAATGTCTTTGCGTCGGTTGACATCCACATAGCCTTCATCGAGGAGTAGCTCTGAGGATGATGGCTCAGACTGCTGACCCAGAGCTTGCATTGACATGGAAGGTGTGTTGAGCACAAACTCCATGATGTCTGATGGCAAAATGTTACCACAGTCATCACTGTTGTTGTTGTCAGAGTCTGACTTAAGCAAGTCTGTGCTGAGGGACAGTTGGGCCTCCAGAGGATCCTGACCCTGACTCTGTGGCTGGGACTTGACCCCGCCTCCTAAGGGAAGACAATTTTCTTTATGGTTCTTTCTGCTTTCTCGCGTGTTGCCGCTTACTGTTCCACCACTGTTGTCAGCCTCCTTGCTTGAGTCATGGGTGTCTTGTTTCTCAGTGTGCCTTTCTCTGCCCCTTCTCTTAGGAGTGCTCTTCTGTGGGGTGGAAGAAGAGGTGGCTGTGGTGGTTGTGGTGCTGGTGGTGCAGATGCTGGTATCGCTCTCTGAGCCATCATCAACACCATCAAGCTGGCCAATATGCTGCTTGCCCAAAGTCCTGAATCAAACACAACAAAAACAATATGTCAGATTATTAGGGGCAATGGAAAATAATTGTAAAAAAATCAAACCATTATTTTATCAGCTAAAATGACTGTGTGTACTTACAAAGCACTCAGCATGTCCTCTTCAGCTTTTCCTTGTGCCCTCTGCTGTTGCTGTTCCTCATCTTTTAGAAAGCGTTGTAGCTGGGATCCCCTTCCTAGACATTGGTCTATCCCTTCTATAGACGGTAGACCTTCACCAGGGTTAATTATTGTTCGGGTGAAGTTGTAGTAGTAAGGGTCTTTACCCCTCTGTTTCATTCCACTGTCCTCATCCTCTCCACTGTCTCCTGACGAAGAGGAGGTACTCATATCATCAGCTCCATCCACCTGTCCCTCAGCTGACTTCCTGCGGGTACCAGTTCTCCTCTTAACCATGGCTCCTGCTCCATCCCCTCCAGAGAAGGGGAGGTCCTCCTCTCCATAAGAACGGACCCCATAGAAAGGTGTGAGGCCAAAGAACATGTTTGAGCGTGCACGAGCACTGCGTCGAGGGTATCGCCGCTTGGCTGAGCCTGATCCATCGCTATCATCCTCATGATGTTTATCATCCATACCTCTGTCGTGGTCATCTTCAGGGCCATCGCCCTCATCCTCAGTGCCTTGAGAGAGAAGGCTGTGGTGGTCTCGAAGCTCGCTGCGTGAGTGCTCCTTGTGTAAATCATCTTCTTCTGTCTGAGTCTGGGTTTCAGATTCAGAGCTGTCACTGCTGCTGGCAGAGGGTGAGGAGAAGAGAGCGGAGCGGGCAGAGCGACGGCTCCCCTGGCCAGCAGGAGAGATGGTGGAGGTAGTGGTCGTGGGACAAGAGGAAGAAATACTACCACCAGTGCTGGTCCCATTAGGGTCAGTCTTGACATCAGTCCTTAGTGGAGTTACAGTGGGGGGTTTAACAGATTTCTTTTTCTCTCTGGAGGACAACGGCAGCTGGTTAGTTGTTGGTTTGGTGTGAGACTGGGAAGAGGTCTTCACTCCTTTCTCTGGAGCTAAACCCTGGTGCAGCTGCTGTAAGTTGTCCAGACTGGAGCTGTTCTTTCTCTCGGGACCAGAGTAATTTTCTCTGCTCTTTGAGGATGACCTGTCCCCACCCTGGTTCTCAAACTTCTCCCCCTGAGCCTTCCCATGGGCTTTAGTGCTGTTTCCAAGCACAGGAGCTTTGCTATTGCTGCTGTTGTGAGAGCTGGGGACAGGGGCATGTATGTTTGAGCTGCCAGTAGCCTTAGTATTATTGTTGAGAAGGGAGATTTTGTTGCTGCTGTTGCTGTTTTGCAGACTCTTCTCTCTTTCACGCTCTTTGGACACCTCTCTGCTTCCTGCCGTCTTAACTTTGGGGTGTTTGTCTTTGGCAGCTGAGGTTGCAGCTGGGGAGGCTAGGTGCATGGAGCCTCGCTTGACAACATCGTCTTCTGTCGGTGTCCTGCTGGATGTCCATAGAGGCTTCATAGCTGCAGCTGGGGCTGGACCTGATGAGTAATCATTTGATTTTCGTGCACTGGACTTCTGAACAGAAGACTGTGGGGAGCCAGATTTCCCAACAACAGAGTCCTTATGGAGTGAGGCTGGCATTAAATTTCCAGTGCCACTACTACTCTCTTTCCCTGAGCTGGCCTTGTCCTTAGACTGGGTGATGTTAGAGGTGGGGGTGGACCGGTGGCGGGGCAACAAGCTGAAGTTTGCAGAAACATCCTGGTCTTTGCCTCCATGCCTCCCCTGCTTGTCCGACTGCTTGTTACTGCCACCCCTCTGCTGACCTGTGAGAACAGCAGTGCCCATAGGAGGGGAGGACTGACCTGAGCCTGCAGGTGCCAGTCTGGGGCTCCTACTGTCACCACCAGTCTGTTTGGACTGACAGCCAGGGTTACTATCTTTCCCTGAGCCAGAGTCTTTGTTTTTCTCTGTGCTTCGATAATTGGAATCTCTAGAGGGAGGTCTTCCCTTGTCAGAGTCCCTGCTAGACAGTCTGTCTTTACCTTGGCCTGAGTCTTTTGCTGTGTCCCTGCTATACTGTCTATGCTTTTCAGAGTCCCTTAGCCCTGCTTCTCTACTGAGTGACCTAGCTTTTTCCATAGTCTTACAGCTGGGATCCCTAGAGGATGATTTGTTCTTATCTGTTTCTCTAATACTTGACTCTCTGTTTGTCTGTCTCCCCTTTTCAGAGTCTCTGTTAACTTGTCTTCCTTTTTCTGAATCTCTTAATGGATCTCTACTGAGAGGTCTTCCTCTCTCAGATTCTTTCAGACCTGAGTCTTTACTTTGTGGTCTCCTCTTTTCTGACTCTTTGTCTGATAACTCGCCCTTATCAGAGTCTTTTTGCCCAAATTCTCTGGATGATCTATTCTTGTCAGAATCCTTAGAAGCTTGGTCTTGACTTGACACTCTCCCCTTGTCTGCATCTCTCAGCCCTTGGTCTCTGGAGGACTGCTGACTGTTTCTGTCTGTGGAGAACAGTTTACTTCTTTCATCATCTCTCTGGACTGGACTCTTTGCAGAGTTTTTACTAAAGTGTTTGGTCTTCTCTGGGTCCCTGATGGGGGACGGGATGAGGGGAGGGGGTGAAGTAAGAGGTCGTGACAAAATCTGAGAGGGGGATGTCACACCTCTCTGTCTGTTCAGCTGTTGGGGAGGAGGAGAGAGAGAGGGGGAGCTGTGGCGACGTGAGTCAATATTCCGCATGCCGGGGTTCACCAGCGAGTCTCCTACTTTCAGAATCTCATGGCTTTGGGGCTGAGAACTGTCTCCTTTGAAATAAAAGAAATTACAAATGAAATGGGGGCTACTCTGGGGGAAGCCAGACTGCAGAAAATTAAAATTAATATCGAAATTACTTGTAACCCTATAATCACATTAGAATGCATATATGTACCTGGAGAGGGCATGGGCCTGGGGCCTACTGATCGCTGACAAGGGGGGTAGCTGGGGTGTCGATTCCTGGTGTAAACCCTGAGTTTGGGGGTGTTGGCGGGGGAAAGAGTGTCAGAACGCCTTGGGGACTCAAATGGATCAGGAAAGTCTAGATACAAAGACAAAGAAGAGATTGATACAAAACAGTTTAGTTTGACACATTATAGCCTGAAATATGGTAGATGCTACAACATATTGAAACCTGAAGTATAATAAGTTACTATAGTCTGTGGGTTACCTGTTATGGGAGGTGGGCTGTGTGCTATTGTGCGATTCTCCTCAGGAGCCATCATGTTTTTTAGGTCAGACTCCACCACTGGAGGGTGACACACTAGGATCCTACATGTATACACACAGCGCTTTCGAGCATCTGAAGTACTCCAGTACACCCTTGAACACCTGAAGGGAAGAGATTTTCTTTAGTTTGACTCTAATAACTTGCCTCCAGCAGTTAGCTGTACTTTAATTGGAGAAAGAAAAGTAATGGTGATGCTTAAAATAGCAAGAGAGGACATTCAGATAAATGAAAAGCTAAAAAAAACTTACTGGTATCCTACAGGGAAGAGTTTGCGTTTGCAGTCTGAGAGTTCAGTGAGTATCCCCAAACAATCAATGGTCATGGAGCCTGCAATGATGGGTGTTTAAATCAGCATTTAAGACACATTAGGCATAATTGAAAAAATGGGTGTATGTCCGCCAACATTTAAAGCAATGGACCTACCTATCATCATGTGGACATTTTCAGGCTCAAGTCCCGCAAGCCACTTTCTCCTGAGACTTATGCCCTCCAGGTCCACCAGGATCCTGCGGGTCACCTCAAACCCAGACACCACCTAAAGAAAAAAACACACACAAACAAAGGAAAAGTGAAGAGAACATTAACATCAAGCCACAGTTCCCCGCCTGGCATGACTCATCTATTCAAAAGACATACAAAACATTTACAGACATTCAGTTTAAAAAACCTTACTTTATTTTACTTTAGATTACATAATAAAGAGATTTTCCTACTTCTCCCTTGATGAGGTCCCTGTGCTTTGGACAATAGACTTTCTTGTCCTCCAGGAAGGCGCAGTGGCACTGGCGGGCGCACATGAAGTGGTAGTTACTGGTGCAAGAGGTGAGGCAGCAGCCAACTGTGGCCCCTGGCTTTTGACACTTCTCACAGCGCTGAATACAAAGCACAACAGGTTGTAAATGTCTGTCCAGCAAACACATTGAAAACAAAGTGAGAATTGGTTAGAGTGTATTACCAGCTGTCTTCCCCTGAGAACAGCCATGTGAACATTCTTCAGAGAGCCGTCATCGTCCTCAAACACCTCAGCAGACCACAGGGCACAGTTCACATGGGTCCACTCATTCTGACCGATGTACAACAGCCTGCCACCCTCCTGAAGGAAACAGACATGTTAAAGTGACAAACAAAAGATATTCTTATATGTGTTAAAGACAGCTAAACAGGTTTCTAACTCACATTCGTGTTCTCGTCTCCATACTTCAGACACAGAACACATTGCCTGTTATCACTAACACCTGGTGGAGGAGGGAGCTCTGGGCTGTCTTCACGATCTGAGAGGACATCATCAAACAAAATTATGTAATGTGCAAAAGCAGTCTTCATTTAAGTATTTTTGCATTAACTGAGAGACTGAATTACCAGGTAGGAGTGGAGGCGGTGGGGGTAGAGATGGAGGGAGAGGAGGAGGGGAGGCTGGAGAATCAGGTTCACCAGGGGTCTTGGGCCGGGGTGCTGGGATGATCTTTTTCATTAAGTGGGGGTGCTCAGCACGGGAAAGCTCTTGTCTCTCCTGCCACTGGGCGTAGTTATGATCCAGAGAAGGAGGCAGCACAGCATTCGGAAGGAGCCCACTGCTGTAGAACAATGTACAGAGACATGAACTATTAATTGATATCCTATTTTCACTGTCAACAATTGTGTAAAATGAGCATTTTTAAACCAAACAGTTGTAGGAACTTCTTGAGAGGAACTGTCCACTTGGGAGTTTTTTTTTTTTTTTGCATATGCACTGCTAATGGGAACCCCCTGCATAAGCTACTTAACTGGCTGTTGGTTTAATAATGTCACTTCTACACGACTCACAACAATAACAACAAAAAATAAAGGCTGGATCCTAATTTACCCCTTAGCTCTACCCCTTCGTTTTGCACGTTCCCATGAAGGGTTAGGGGTGTCCCAAATCATGTTGAGGCAGAGGGAAAGGGGTAAGTGGTAGGGCTATCTAGCCCTTCAAACGGAGATTTTTCAGGGGCACACAACAAACGGAGGGGTAGGAGGAATTTCCCACAACAGACAAATGTAAGCATTTTTCTCAAGTAAATAATTATGACACCCTCTGGATCACCTTAGTTTAACGCTGTTTCAATGTATTACAGACCAATTGTCTATGACAAATGTAACAAAAATTGCTAGTTGTGTATGTGTGCCCGCTCCTGTCTAGCAAGTTAGCTAATAAGCTAAGTTAGCATTGTTTTACAGCTTATTTGTGCACTACGCTGTGGCATTTTAACATATTTACATGATAATTTAAGCTCTTGAAAGAAAGTCGTCACGTGCATTTACTGCGCCACCGATGACTTCTGATGACGAATCAGAGCTGTGAAGGGCTGTCCCATTTCATAGGGGAATATTTCAGCCCCTGCCCCTTGCAACTTCATTTCAAGGGGTGAGGGGTAGGGGTGAAAATAAGAATTGGGATTTGGCCAAAGGCTAGTGCATTATTGCTCCATGCTTTTTCTGGAATGTGGTGATAATGTACCATAATTCTCAAGCTGAACAATATTCAAGAGAGAAGATGTAACAACAATCTTGTTAAGAGTTCTGGTTTGTCATTTGTATCGTCTTCTTAATACAGTAGTCGGGTTTTTAAAAATGGCGGTGGCCTGCGCTGGCTCTGTGTTAAACCATTTAACAAGCACTTATGTCATTGTAGTTCCTCATGTGCTGCAAAAGTACCTACTCTGGAGTTGGAGCTAAAAAGGTTCCTCAAAACGTAGTTTTCAGAACAACAATAGTTCACGTTCCTGCAGCGCTGATATAATAAAATGGGAGGTTCTTCGAACTGAGTTAACAACAGAACAATTCAAAGAGAACTTCAAAACAGCATAAATCATTATGTGTGTTTACAACTTCAGTGAAGCCTAGAGACATGAAAAACACAATCTGGCTTTAGACTTTTTTGTTTTTACAACAAAACAACACTCAATAACACTTTTAGTTTTATTTACTTCCAAGGAAGCTCCAGTGAAATAGAGTTAGGTTTTCCCAAATAAATACAGTAATTAATGAGCTCAAAGAGAAGGATAAACAATTTTCTCAGATTTTAAAGGTAAAGGAATGTTACCTTTTGCATGACAAGTTCTGGAGTCGTTTTATTGGACTAAAAATTGAAAGCAGAAGCCACTGAGCCACCCACCTCTATAGCGACACCAAATAAAAAAAAAAAAAAAAAGTCGGACAATGTGTAAAACAGGAATAAAACCGACTTTGAAAACTTGCTAATCCTTTTTGACATATACTCAATCAAAAAGAGTATCAAGTTTTTTCAATATTTTTCTCATCAACTCCACTGTTTCTAGTAAATATATGCTGATCCTGAATTTAATGCCAGCACCATATTTTAAACAGATTGTGACAGGGGCAACAAAAGAGTGGGAAAATTGTGAATATTCTCAAAACACCTGCTCGGTAGATTCCTCAGGTAAACAATACACTGGTTACAAGTGATAGCATCTTCATTGGGTGTGAAAAGGGCACACTCGAAAGATTCATTTGTTAACAAGTAAGGATGGGGAGATGTAAAGATGCATTAAAGAGGGTGTTCAATCCCTCAACATGATCATACAAATTAAATGCATGGCTACAAGCATCTCAGGATTACTTCAATGGAATATATGAAGATTGCCCTGAATTGTAAGTAAGCACCAACACTAGTGATTAATAATCACATCTAAGGAGCTTTGCCAGGTTAAGTTCTGTCAAGTCAGGCAAGACTTGGTAACACATGAGATGTTAACTCTGATGCATAATATGCCGGCACAAGCATTTATCAGGCATTGAACCAATGATGGCCCCAGGGTTCACAGGATGGATCGGCAGTTTTCGGGACTAGAGCACTGGTACATACGCAATAAACCAAACTGACAAGGAAACCACAATTAGACCACAAACATCAGAGCTTTCAAGTGAAATGCGACACTGCTATGGTTTGTCTCCCACAGTGCCTAGAGGACAGGCAGAATAAATGGTCTGGGAGAGTTGAGAGCTAAATTTAAGTGAGAGATCTGGTGAATGAGTGAGAAAGAGAATGAATGATGGCATCTTCTAGCATGCAGAGTTAAAAACAAAGTGTCCAAAAAGTGTAGTGAAGGCATGTACTCTCATGAACAGTATCTGCTGTCCACAAGTTCAGTTGCTTACACAAAACTGAGCTAACTGAGCCAAAGGGGGTAAATTTCATTGATCCTGTATTCTCTGGCCAATAAAGACAGCACACAAACATATAGATGTTGACTTTATCTTAATGATCACATCAATCAGTGATATTCTGCAGAGTGAATGGGCTTCCAATCATCTATTACCCATTGACATTTACCACTATGCTGTCCACAGGGCTCATTAAATCAAACTGTGGAATCAATTTGATTACTGCAGCTTTAAATCTTAACTGGGACCTTTAATCACAGTCATTGTCCTGAGATAAGCCATGCTGAAAGACAACCACTTTACTGATCTACTCCACTCAGTCACTAATGGCTCAAGTTGTTAAAAGTCTTGTTTCGGTGTTTGACGTCATGGCAGAGAAAGCATTTCATTTGTGATTCCCAAAACTGAACATCACACAACTTGAGATAAAGTGACAATCTTTGAGAGATTCCGATCTTGCCCCTTGGCTGTTATTTGCACTAATTTTACCCAAGAGGATGTTGATACTGTCAGATCAGACATTTTATAAATATTAGTTCACTGCTTTCTGGTTCCCTTAGATGATGGGACAGATTCTCCCAGAAAAACCACATCTTACTCCTCATCTCAATAATTATAGACCTGGAGGTCTTGAAAACTGCAGTTCTTCTCCAAAGGCCTTGGATGGCTTCACATTACAGCAGTATTACGTTTTGAATTTTCTTCTCTGTAATTACAAATGTAACTCGCACTAACGGCACATCACATACTTCACAGTACTATATAGACAAAGCTCTGCCTGCTGCGAGGTGCTGTTGAAATACAGTCTTTTAGACTTTGTTCAGTTCGAGCTTTCATTTTAACCTCTCCTCCAGGACTTTTGCCTGATTTTCTGGCTGTACTCTCAGACCTTCGAATCACTAAGAAACTGTTACAGTAAGAACATAAATCTACTTAATTTTAAAAACGTTTTCAATTTATTACATCACACAACTGTAAAAGTAATTTAGAACAAGCTGGTAAAGATAAATGATGATTTATGTAACTGTAATGAGTTGCTCAGAAGAGCTGGACACT
>JAQLOL010000024.1:15479271-15497374 GCA_029783665.1 Naso thynnoides | reverse complement strand
TCAGAAGAGCTGGACACTCCACACTGAACCTTATGAAACTGGTACAACCTCTTGAAATTGACTATGATGCGATAGACACTCACTTGGCAGAAACGTTTTGCCTTTCCCACAACCTGGACTCTTTCACTTTGAACCACGGGAAGATTCGGTCCATTTGCTGAAACAGAAAACAGTTAATGAAGTTTGCAAATCAGCATATTCTTTTAAAGCACTTGTGCAGACCTGCATATGGGGCAAAATGGCGGTCAGAGGACACTGCAGCTCAACGCAAGGGCCTTAGCCTAATGTTTCCATATCTTGACCAAGATACTTAAAGGGATAGTTCACCCAAAAAGAAAATTCAGTCATTATCTACTCACCGTCATGCCGATGAAAGGTTGGATAAGTCTTTTACTCAACAAAACTGCTTGAGTTTCACAAGAAAAAGGCTTTGCAGTCATCTCCCAAACAACTGCAGTGAATGGTGACCAGGATTCACACTTACTTTTGTTGGGGTTTTTTAATGTTTGAATCCTGGTCACCATTCACAATTGTTTGGGAGATGGCTGCAACACCTTTTTCCTGTGAAACGGCAGCAGTTTTTTGAGGACTAAAAAACTTCAACTGACGTTCCATTGGCTTGAGGGTGAGTAGATAATGACTAAATTTTTATATTTACTGGAACTATCACTTGAACCTACTGTGTAACTGCTACAGGGGAACCCGAGCCAGAGGATGAAGAAAATATATGTTTGTGAGCTGGGGTGCAAATCTGTGTGTGTGCATGAAAAGATTATGGCGTCATATAAATTCATAAACAACAGATAAACTGCCAGATGGGACCCAAGCATGTACAACTGCTAAATTTGTCATTTTGTTGTTTTTTCAGTGGTGCCTGAGCAACAAAACTCGATTTAGATCTGATCCAGCATTGATTTTAGGTTCTTACCCGGATAAAGAAAGACTTCACCATGCTGTTGGCTTTCCTGCTCTCAGGCTGGCCTCCGTCACTGTTGATGGCTGTCTGAATGATGCGTACAATGTCATCACTGAACTCCAGCTGGGAGAGAAATGATAAACAGATGCACACATGCAGAGAGCAAAAAATGTGGAAAGGTCATTAAAGCAGCAGTCTATGTTGATTTAACATTAGGCAGCACAGGCCTGACCATGGATTCAAGAGAAAAGGACACATACAATATTGAAATCTACCACAAAAATGCTTTAAAGCTATTATCCTATTACATACATATATCTCTGCAAGAGCTTTTGATGGCATCTGAATCAACCCTTGTTATTCAGACCCTGCACCAAATCATTATGCAGACTGACCTTATCAGTATGTCTACCCATGGTAAGCTTTTCGAGAGCCTTTCCTTCGTCTAATAGATGTACAGTAAATATATACACACTTCAACTAATTTTCATTTATTTTTTCAGTACACAAAGATAAAGATAATATACCACTGAATTGTAGCGGCCTTGATCCATTTTTTTTTCAACAGACTCCAGGTCTGGAGGGGAGTCGGTGGGAGGTGTGGGAGTGACTTCTGTCAGGACTGGAGGATCTGGTCCCTCTGGGGAGCGACGGGATGGAAGACTCTCCTCTGTCTCTGGGTTCAGCTCTGGAGGCTTCACCGCCTGCTCCAAAGCAACAGAGTTACACACTGGTTTCAGCTTTGGTTTTTATGGATGGGTGCAGTCTTATAATAATGTAAGTTACACCACTACTGAAAAAGTTAATGAAAATCAAATGGTCCTTTTAAACTTGAGAGATAATCATGTTTCAATTAAAGGTTTGTGATATGAGTAGCAGCAGTAAATGTGTCTCACCTGTCTGTAGCGTAACAGGTGTGAGGATGTACGGGAGTTAAGCAGTGCAGTGAGAATGTGCCGAACGCAGCCCTGAAGCTCCCTCTCCAGTGCTGTCCTCCACTCGGCCGGCTGGCGTTCCGTACATTTGGTACACGTGTAGGCAATGCTCTCTGGCAGCTTTGATAGCAGCTCGTACATTTCGTCTGGATGACAGGCGAAAGATGACAGGTCATGATTGCTCCCATTATTAGGTTTACTGTCTTTCAATCTCTCATCAACATGACAAAACTCACACAGGACAGGCCTGTCAGTCAGCCACACTGACACTGACAACTGACAAGGCAAGTAACACAAGAGCTGCTAAATACTGAATATAGTGTTCGACTTCTGAGAAACTTCAAGTGATCTGGTCTTTAATTTGTTCTTCTTTCTGTCTGTGTTGGGGCCAACTGACCTGTCAGATTCTCACACTTGGCATGAACCCAGTGGTTGCAACGGCCACACTCCATCATCTTACTGTCGTAATCATCATCATCATAGCACTTATCACACAGTGGACAAAAGTTTCCTGAAAGAAAAGATGTTAATAGGTACAATGAGTTCAGGGCTCTCAGCACAATATTGCTTAAATGGTGATGCTGTCCTTGCATAAGTTACTGAGACCCCGATCAGAAGGAGCGTAGTTTCAGCAGTGAGAGGCATCTTTTTCCATTAGTTTTCTCAAGAAAGAAAGGGTTTTGCACACTTCATATGCATTCTAGATGGGAATACCAAAAAAATGACCAGAGAGTAAAAATTTTGTTGTGCTTATTTTTAGCTTGGCTTGAGCGGAGTGCAGATACAGGCTGAATACCCTCAAAATACTGTTTAGACTCTTAAGAAACCCTTCTAATTTGCTCTCAGAAAAAATACCGGTGATTTATTGACTCCTTAATCGTGAAAAACACCCAAGGGTTCCACATGCTTGTCACTTACCTTTAGCGAAGAGTTTGGCACAGTCATGACACATGGAGAAGTCATGTGACCACTGGGCATCCCATGACTTTCCGGGTTTTGTGGCTCCACAACTCTTGCAGCGCACACACTTGGTACAAACCTACCGGAAAAGAACACGAGAAACAAGGTGCTGACTACGTGGCAGATACTTGTTAGCAGTAGTGTAAAAAGTAAGAATGGTGTGAAAGCGAGTAAAACGTTTTCACAGGCACTGTCTGCGAGAGCATCCGATTAATGTAAGTAGCACAGTTGTGAGAAGCAGGACAAATGTGTGAACAAAAGGAGAGGCAAGAAAAAAAAAAGTGAGAGCGTTATGTTAAAAGTTTTGTCAGGCACTGGTGAAACTGTGAGGAGTCTACAGAAAGAGCAATGTGCATCCATACCCAGACTCTCTTCTTCTTGGTGGGTCTGGTGGGGTGGTTGGGACCCAGGCACTCCGGGTGATAGCTGTTACGGCACTTATCGCACTCTAGCAGCTGCTGCTAAAGTGAGAGAGGCCAAAAATTAGATGAGATCAATCAAATATAAAATTGAGCAATTTTACGTATTTATTGCCCAGCAAACAACACAGTTCCTTTCAGAGCAAATTAGATACAAATATTCAAATATCATCACATATTATACTTGCATCACTGGTTTTGGTTGTGTAACCCCAATAAATTTGTATTTGTCAAAGGCTAATGTGGCTGTGCCCTGAAAATTACTTAATTCCTGGTCTGATAATGGGCTGAATGGATGAATAAATATTATAAACAAAAGCGTTACCATGCAGTGATAGTGTGAGCTGTATACAGCTGTGCTTGGCAGGGTTTGCAGAAAGCCACTTAACTGGCAAATGCAGTCAGTTTTTCCAGTGGTTAGGGGTCACTGTGAGTAGCTTTATAACATACAAAGCTATCCTACAGAGCTTTTTTCCGTTTGCAATCCAAATCACATTAAACTTAAAATACACAGACAGAAACTAGGGAATGTTCACCCAAAAATGAAAATTTCATCATTTTTATTTTTGGGTGAACAGTTTTTATGGTTTTGCAAGTATCTTCTTGAGAAAAGAAATCTACCTAACATATCTGCAAGACCTCAAGGACACACAGAGACGTGTGAAAAATCTTTGGTGAGCAACACTGGCTACAAACAAAATATTGTTGGTTCCCAGGAACACTCCACAGGTTGGCTCGAAGGAGGATTTCAGTTTTTTTAAGATACGAAGTATCAGCAGCAGTTTGAAATTCCAGTGGCCTCACCAGGAGCTGAGATTTTAGGCTCTGAAGGCCACACTTTCTCATAAAATCAGACAGTGCCAGAGATCTAATGCTGCAGCAGCAATCCTTTAGTCACAGACAGAAGCTGTTTATTCTAGTGGCAAGAAATTGATTTTCAAAGCATTCAGATCATTTGCTGCTAGTTTATTAATGACCAATAACCACCAAATACAACTTATTAACAAAATGCCAACAGGACAGTTCAACAGGTGTTAGACTGTGTTAAGTGGACCAAATATGCTTATTGACAATTTCAAAGTGACAACCATACAGGGCTCACACTGTGCACATTACACATAGGACTTAAGTTAAATAATAGAATCATGGCAGGAATCCAAGAAGCTGATTAAGTGATGACTGCTGGCAAGGTCTTTCTGGGGAGATTCTCCAGCCTTTATACTCTATCACTCCATACCAAGCTTCTTTTGTGCCCAGCTTTAAAATGAACAGAGCTGTACTGAATGGCTTACTTTAGTTTTCTGGTGCTGGCGTCCACAGGCCTGGCAGAATCTGCATCGTCGACAACACCAGTTTTCAAACTGCTCCTGGAGAGGGCGCTCTGATTCCCCCAGGCAAAAGAGATGGAATGGTTCACAGCATACCTGGCAGAAGACAAACTACAGACAGAGAGAAAAAAAGTGTAGAAAAGTGAAGTGGAGACAGAGAACGTTATGATAAAAGGTAAAATGGCAAAAAATTTAAAAGCTTATGTTTTGTAGACATAGACCATTTCTTTACCTCAACATTTCCACTGCTTGCACATAAGAAGCAGAGCACCTTGGGTGCGACAGGCACAGAGGTTAGCAGGCTGAGGCCGCCAGCCTCCCACACCTTCTCAACATCATGGTCCCTCTTGAAATCCACTCTGATACGATGCACTCCGTCGCAGGGAGCTCTGGACTTCGTCTGGCCCCTAGTCGAGGGAGTGCTCAGCCAGTTTAAAGTACTGCTGCTGGGGGGTTTAGCGGTCAGCGGCTTCTCATGTTCATTAGAGAGAGAGGAACAGGGGAAGGTAAATATTAGAAATTGCAACTGGTCAGTAAAGTGGACGTCCAGATTTTTCAGTGACTCCTCTTACCTTGTCTTTTGGTCTCTGTTTAGGAGATGGAGGAACGGAGCGAGAAGTTGGCTTTTTCATCTGCTTTGATTCTATGTGACAAAGAAACATGACATTCAAATAACAGTTGAGTTAAGCACAAACTATGTTTTTTTTGTAACTTTAACACAAGTGCGAAAAAGTGCAACCACTATTTTTACCTATATCTGAAATAGTTGTTGAGCTCTGCTGTGTGGATGAGTGCTGCTGGGGCTTTTTCTTGGGCTCGCTCAGAGGAATCTTGGGTGAAGTATCTTTTTTTGAAGGCGTCTGACTAGTAAGAGGCCGTTGCTGCTGTTGCGAAGATTGATGAGATTGTGTAGACTGGGAGGGGGAATTCTGGGCTGAAGATGATGGGGAGGAAGATGACGAGGAAGAGGAGGATGATGATGATGTGGAAGAGGAGGATGACGAGGAGGAGGATGATGATGTTGGTACAGATTGCTGTGGTTTGTGGCCCTTTTTACTGGTGACAGTGCTTGTGACTGAGGACTGTTTGGTGTCTGCTGTGACTGCTGGAGACTGACTCTGGGCTGTGACTGTGCCTGTGGTCTGAGGGGGTTCAACTGGGGCAGGGGAAGATGTGAGGGCTGGAGATGACTGCTTTGATAATGACTGCTGTCTTGACTTCTCCTCTCCCAGCTTAAGCGGTGGAGTTTCACTCTTTTTGCGGGGAGGTTCCTCCTTCGGTGGTGCAGGAGATTGTTTAGGGCCTGAATCTAAGATCGGCCCTTTTACCGGATTGAGACCCTCCTTCTTCTCAGACAACTTGTTCTTTTTCTTGTCTTTTTTGCCTTTGCCTTGCTTCTGAAGAAACATCTTTGAGGGCATCCACTGCAAGTTCTGACATTTCCTCATCCTGTAGAAAGTGACACATATTAAATTCAACCTTAAATTTCTCTAATTAAAAGCTAATTTGTAAAGAAATATTATTCACTAACTTCAGTAGTGAAAAATTACAGTAACTATTGTGAAAAACAGCTCATCAGCTGACACTCACTTGCAGCATTGCTTCTTAATGTTTCGTCCTCCAAATTTAGGCTTGTCGAGACAGTTGGTACAGACACCACAATCTTCTGGAACTTGGCAGCCTGAGCACTGGCCACAGCGTCGGGACCGACGTCCCTTCTTGGGAGGAGCTTCTGTGACTGCCTTTTGCCGTGTCTCCCGAGGCTTTATGGGAGGGGACTGAGGCTCTGCCTCCTCCGAGCCTGCTACTGATGACTTATCTATTGCAGGACATAGATATCATCATTGTTGACCCAAAAGTATTTATCTAATGCACTAGGGTTTAATCGACTAAAAAGTTTTTTGATTAAGTCAGTAAAAGCACCGCAAGAGTCTTGTGCACATTGCTGCAAAATACTGACTTGAATAACTGAATTGAATGATTAGCAAAATCTGACCAAATGTAAATTAAGCAAGTCAAAACCAAGGCCTGAGTTTTTTTCTCAGCTTTGTGAACATTAATCTGTAGTTTTTCATCAGAAAGAAACACTTTGATTTAAAATACACTTTAATACAGTATATTGTGACATGTTCAGGAGCTTGTCTAAAACCCTGATGTACTTAGAATATATGACCAGGCAATAACATGAGAATGATATGACTGAGTAACCGATATGTCTCTGACATCAGCTCCCCCATCCTCATTAGAATTCACATATCAACATGGCATGAAAGCAGTCAAAATAACAGGAACAAGGCGGCCAAACTCTGCTCCTTCCATCACCACTTCACTGTGTACTTGTGCACTCATTGATGACTGGATTTCTCTGCTCTTGTGATTAGTCTGTCATCACTGCATGTTACAGAAATGTTCAGGACTCAAAACAGATGTGTCATGAAAAACTATCCCTCAACTCAGACTGGTTTGTAAGTCGATTAGAGTGTTTTACATTAAATCTGTGAACATTTGACCCTAAAATTATACCTAATACATGCTGAGGGCAAATGAAAACCATGAATAAGCAAGTCTTAGGTTAAGTGGCCTAATAATCCTAATAATGTGCAGTTGCAAGATTTTGCGGATGTGGATCATTCTTCATTGTACATTAACTTCTCCACATAGGGGAGTCAATAAATTTTAACAGCCAGGTTGTAATCCGCATGCAGATCAAATAGGAGGTAAGCTGAGCATGCCTTACCATCGTTCCCCATGGAAGACAGGATCTTCTCTCTCTCCTCCCAGGGCAAGGCACTGAGTGTGGGCATGTCGTCAGGGAACACCGCCCGATTTCGGCCAAGAGCCACAGCTGCCCGACGGCACACATGCTTGATGCGTGGACCACGAACTGAGGTCTCTGACGAGTCACTTTCTTGACCCTGCTCACAAGCACACATCACCACAAAGAGTGCAAGAGATATTTGAGTACGCTTCATAACACACAAACATAAATGACCACCAGTACCAATGTGCAGAGCAACAAGCTGACATATTAAGATGTTTTTATTTCATTAAGGGATTAGTTTTATATGTTGTGAATGTTTCAAAAACTAAATACAACCCTTATCTCTAAAAAATGTCAAATGGTGATGAGGATGATGAGGTGGCAGAGGAGGGAAAGGTACTGTCACTGTTAGAGGTTATGATGAGCTCAAATGAAACAGGGAATTTTTCTCTTGAAAATGTGCAATGACTATAACAATCTCATCTTTAAAATAAAGTCAAAGAACAGGGGAGTATATTCTGTTACAACCTTTTCAAAGCATACCCAGTGTTGCTTTCTGCATAATGTATGAGGCTAACAGAATTCCCCTTGAGCAACACCCTCTGTGGGACTTTCCTATTATCAAGTTTCACTCTGAGTACAAACACAGATTTCTATTTATAGCAAATATTCACAGCATCATGTTAAAGTTACTTGCTTGTGGCTATTTGATTAAAATGAGAGAAACAGAAGTTTCTGTTCCGGAGATGCAACAACTGTGAAAGTGAAACATCTAAGGAAAAACTGACCTGAACCTTCGTCTGGTCTGCAGGCTTCAGCTTACTCTTCTTGATCTCAAAGAGCTGGGCTTTGGCCTTCTTCAGTAGTCCAACAACCCGCTTGTCGGTCACAGGCTGTTTCTCTGCCGCGTGCTCCAACACTTTTCCAAGAGAGGGGACAGGGAGCTGTTGTCTGCCTGTCTGCCCTGGAAGGCTTGTTGTCTGCTGAACGGGAGCACTTTGTTTCTCTTTCTCCTTTTCCCCATCCTCAACTTCTGCTCCTTTCTCTAAGGGTCTGCCTTTCTTAGATAGACGCCCTTTAGCAATGGACAAGGGAACAGTGGAATGGGGCCCACGTACCTCTGAGGAAGTGGTGTCAGAAACCATTTCAGCTGACATTGATTTTTTTCTCCCTGAAGCCTTTTTTGGAGCAAGAGATAAAAGAGCATCTTCTGATTCCCTCCCATCCACAGTAAACAGACTGGAAGGTGCGCTAGGCGAGCAATCTGGTGTAGAAACCCTACTTCTTTTCTCTAAATCCTTCCTCCCATCCCTCTTATTCTCCTTCTCTTTCTCTCGGTTTTTCTCTGAATCTCTTTCTTTTTCCTTTGAAGCAGGTTCTGGTGGAGCGGACAGACTTTTTTCTTTAATACCTTTTCCAGCTCCTCGCCCTGTGTCCTGGGCACTAGAAGGAAAGAGAGGAAAAAGTGGGGAGGAAGAGGATGATGTAGTTGACAAAGAAGGTGTATTTCCAGCAGCCCCTCTCCTGCTATCAGGTGTCCCTTGTGAGGCCAGACCCAGAGAGACAGTGGAGAAGGTGCTGAAAGGAGCAGGAGTTAAGGCACTAGTGGCTAGTGGACTTGCAGAAACCCCTGGCAAAGAGCTGGGGTTACTACTTGAGACAGAGCCTGTTAGCACAGACATCTCCGAGCAGCCTTTCCCTACAGACATCTGGCCTCCAATTTGGCTGCTGCGTCTGGTCATTGAGTGGGAAGGGGATCGTGGATGGCCACGCGGTGTTCCAGAGACCAGGCGTCTCCTGCGCCGTGAGGTTCTGCTGGAGCTAGAGGATGTCTGGTGCGGGGAAAGAGAGCCGGGGCTGCTTCCAGAAGATGACTGCAGGGTAACAGATTCAAATATCCGAGAGTGGGCCTCACTGGGTGTAAAGCGTGGAGCACGAAGCAACGGGCTCCGTTTCTGGAGTGGTGTATCAAAACGAGATGAAGAGGGATGTTGGTGGTGGGTGTGTGGGTGAAGAGGTGCAAAAAGTCGAGTCCCCGTTCCTGCTCCACTACCTGGTGCAGGGAACGCAACAGGAGCTGCTCCCCCTGCTCCACCAACACCCTGGGGCAAAAGTCCCACGTCTTCAGCTGTGAGAGGGGGAGGACGGAAGTTGTCAAATATGGGCTTGCGAATGAGGCCCTCCTTGGCATATTTAGCTGATGAAAAGTACTGCTGTTCAGGGTGGGACAGAGATGTCCAGCGGAAGGTGGGCTCTCTCAGAATTGAGCGGCTTCGTTTATCTGACAAGCTGGACAGCACTGAAGGTCCAGACAGGAATGGAGGGATAGGGTGGGACATCCAGGGTGACTGCGCGTGGTGTTCACTGATCGCAGCTGCATTGGAGGAAGCTGATTGGGCAGGCTGTGGAGGGGTGAGGAGAGGGGGAGGTGGAGGTGAAGAAGAGGAGGAGGCTGTGGATGAAGCTTGCTGAGAATTCACAAGTGTAGAGGAGGACATCAGCACTCCTGTTGGTGGGCTAATGATTGGCTTTTTAGCCCCAGTGGTTAGAGCCTCTCTCACCCTCTGGCTTTGACTTCCCCGGCCCACACCCTGCCCCCTCCGGCCTCGTCGATTCCTCTCTGCTAACACTTGCTCTGGTTCAGGCTCAGAGGGAGGCGAGGGAGGCCGTGAGCTGTGTAACAGGTTAGCCTCCCTCTCTCCCTGCGAGGACGGAGAGTGATCCTCTGGCTCTGACAAAGCCTGTGTGACCTCAGAAGCCTGGGAGTCACATGATGAGTCATCCAAGCTGGGGCTGCTGGACCTGGAAGACTCTGCAGAGGAGAGCTGGGAGGAATGCTGCGACACAGCACTTGAGCCACAAGATGCGGCACTACTGCTAAATCGCCCATTGGCTGCATTGTTGGTGTTGTTGTTTAGAAGACTGGCAGCTGTTGATGGAACGCTGGGGGCAGGGGCAGGAGGGGGAGGAGGGGGGATGGTGTTAATAGGAGCAGTGGTGCCAGCACTACTAACAGCAGGTGCAGAGGAGACCAGTACAGGAGAGTGGGAAGAGGAGGTGGTGGAGGTGGGTTGGGCAGGTGTGGAGACGGATGAGGGGGTTGTTTCTAACCGTGCCATTTTCATATGAGGTTGTGGCGTTCCAAAGCTGCCCTCATCTTCAATAAAACGCTTGGGAGTTTTGATGATGCGAAGAGAGACAGTGCTGACCACAGGCATGATGAACTGCCTGATGTTCTTCAGTTGGGTCTTCCTGATGCCAGCTTCAATGGCTCCTGGCCCACTACCCCCAATGGCAACAGCTTCTTTCTCCAGTCGCTTCTGTGCTCCCTTCTTTGCGCGCTGCAGCAGCTGTTTAGCGATGGTTGCATCAGTGCGTTTAGACGTGGGGACAATTCTGACAGGCTTTCTATGGCGAGGGCTTTTTCTGAGGCCCACTGTCTTGCCTGGCTTGGAGGGAGTTGGGGAGGCAGGTGGATTGGAAGAGTCCTGGTCCTCAGCACCATCCACATTCCTCAGCATGGGCTGCTGAGGAGTGTGTGGTTCTGTGCTTCTATCCCCACCTCTGGCCCTGAAGGCCTTATGTTTCCCTTCCCCACATTCAATGGAGGTAGACAGCTGTGCAGCAGCAGCAGCAGCAGCAGCAGCAGCAGCCGCCTCAGCTTTAAGACGCTCAGCTGAGGGCGGCCGACCACGTCGGCGGCGGGGTACACCAGGTAAAATCTTGAGCCGTGACTTGAGAGGGGCGAGTTTAGTCGCTCTCAGCCTCTTTAGGTTAGCAACTTTGGATTCACCCCGTCCACCTTTGGGAAGCTTTGCCTCAGTGTCATGTGGATGAGCAGAGACAAGTGATGTCCTCTTGGCACCCTTCCTGTCTTTGTCCTCCTCTGGGTCCATGCCCAACTCAGAGCCAGCCTGCCTACTTTCCTCCACTGCTGCATGGCTGCCTGTACTCCAAGCTCTCTTGCTACTTGAAGATGGAGGTCGACCTCTTCTCTTTTCCCCAGTGCCAGGTGGCCTCCCAGGCAGCCTTTTCACTTTCTCAGCTGGTCTTTCAGGGCCCTCAGGTTTTACCTGTGTAGGGGAGGGAAGGGAAGAGGGGGTAGGTAGACTTGTAGCAGCTTTCTGGGCAGAAAGAGCCCGTGGGGGACGGCCTCTGGGTTTCTTCTCCTGTATGGCTGGGCCAGCTGATGAAACCAGAGCACAGTTCAGAGGACATTTAGTTAGCATGAAAGTTTTACATCAAGGACCAACATAGATCAGGCGCCAGATTATTTACTTGCGTGACTCCCATATGGATACATGTAAATTTTAGCTTTTGTCATTTTTTATCATGTTGCACTAGACCAAAGTGTTATTTTATTTATTATTTAGATGCCCAGCACTACTTAAAGCAACTTTACCTGAAGAAGTTGTTGAAGGGCTCTGTATTCTTTTTTGCTCAACAACTGTTCCAAATCCTCCAAATGCTTCTTCCTACAAAACAGAAAAAGAAAACTAATCAATATTTTTTGACTGTACAATTGTGCATCACACCACAACTGTACTGCTTAAATACAGGGATGAAGCTATGGCTAGTTAACGGTTCAAATTTATAGCGTCCATTGTAATGCGTTACAATCAGTTGGCCTAGATGCAGATGCAACACTTGAGTCATTTTAGAAGTCAGATTCAGATGAAGATCAAGGCTTCAAGGCTCTAATGATGTTCTCAATCTCACTTTCGTCTGTTGGCTTACTCTGGCGCTCTCATGTTTCTCTGGTTTTTGGGAGGACATGCCTGCAGTTGGAGAGGACTCAAACCACAACCGACAGTTTGAATTGCAAACAGCCAAGTCTTACTTGGTGACTAACACATTGCACAGCCTTCCTGCTCTCTGGGTAAAAGGCCAAGGTGGTTTATCAAACATAGACAGCTATAAAGACAATGGGCATAGAGACACAGAAGAGGAAGGAACGTATATTCTATATCCTTTGAAAAGCCTTGATCAGCTTACAGCTTTTACACTTGTGCAGCAAAAACTATGAAGTCTGGCTTGAGGATAGCACCATGACAAGGCTGTGCTGTTACCAAAATGTGAAAGATTTTCTTATGTAAGGTTAACCTTTCACTTCTCAGGTCAAGATTATATAATCCATGGCTATACTTTGATCAGTTTCAGCTTTACTTTGACAGCCTCAGTAGCTTACCCTCATTTAAACTCAGATGTTAGCTAGTTTCTTGTAATGCAACATGCTCACATGATAACGTCCTTTAGTAGATGTGAAAACACGGAAATGTTGCATGTAACATGTCTGTTATCGATTTAAGTATAATGTCATATTCCCTTTTCTGCATGCTAATGTGCTGACCTTTACAAAATTTGCATGACATGCTATCTTTTCTCATGTTACCACGCTGTTACTACTTCTCTCCAAGAAACCTGAGGACGAAAGGACCTTGTTCATAAGTTTTATGAACTGAAGGAAATGTTTGGCCCGATGATTATGTTAAAGGTCATCTCCAAAGACAGCATTAGTGTTTCTTTAGGCACCATAAATATCTATACCAAATTTCATTCTATTCATTCATCAAGTAGTTAGTTGGCAAGATTTTATACTCCGATTTTAACTTAAGTGACATCCAAAATTTGACAGACTTCAGCTCCTCAACAGCTGATTTTTTTTTCAGGTTTTCAACCCATCACTCCATGACATCGAAGCAAAATAGTCAAATGCGCTTTAAGCCCCCCTCTTCCACTAACATGTGGATGTAGAAGTTTTCTTCTTGCACATCTCTCTGAAAGCACAGAAGTCTCAGTTCAGTTCATACCTCGGTTTAGTAATCTCGGTATGATAAAAATTTGACAAAAATTTCACTTGTAGCATCATCTTCCATCTTTCTCCGACTTAATTTTTGCTTCCTGGCTCAGGTGAGAAAAACACTGTTGACGCATGCATACATCAAAGCTCACTGAAGGTGATTTAGTTAAACAAAGAAATCAGCACAGGGTGTTTTATTTTGAAAACTGACCGTATTCACTACCATGTCTGTGACTTCCTGTGTGCAACTTGATGCACCTAGACTCTTCCTCACTTGTTGTGGCTACAGTCTGTGATCAACGCACTATAACAGTGGATAAGTTGTTGTTTGTTTGAGATATTTCTGGAGGCTTTTTGAGCCTTTATTGGCAGAACAGCTAAATATGTGGACAGAGAATAGGGGGCGAGGGAGAGAAAGGGAATGATACACCGCACATGGCCGGGGGTGGAATCAAACCGGGGGGCCACTGCAGCGAGGAAGCAGCCTCTGTACATGGGGCACCCACTCTACCAACTGAGCAACCAGAGCGCTGCGGTGAGCTGTTTTGAGCATCACACAACCTTCATGACATTACTTGTTTCACTATCAGAGTTTAATCCACACATTTTGTAAAGTCTAGAGAAGCCTTGTGATTACAAGATTTAACAGAAGCAGGCGAGTCTACTAACTCCTGGGTGCAACAAACTTTGCTCTCTATCTCTCGTCCACTTGCCACAGTGCGACCCACATAACAAGTGCACTATAGAACAAGTGCTATAGAATTTAAGAAAGATACCCTCTTCGCCCATTTGTCAGGCACTGGATCTTATGATGGTGGAAAAAAACATCTGAGACCCTAAGCTTGCATCTTAACTACAACAAACTATATTTCAGACACAGAAGTAGTCTAATATACCAATATATCAAGCTACACTTGATGTTTCACTTATTGAACAGCTGACTTAAACATCTGTTAATCTTCTACGTTACATGAACTGAATGATGTATGCTAATATGTGTGACATCAATCCTTCCTCTCATGCCTCAGTAAAGCCCTGAGATAAGCAACAGAGAAATCACTAGAGGACGATTAACATCTTCAGTATCCTCAGAGTGCCACAACTTCTCCCAATCAGTGTGTGTGTGTGTGTTTAAGAGTGGAGGTGAGTATGTCATTTCATCATGTTTATTTATAGCAGCATGTCGGGATGCAGTTGAAGTCTCAATGGCCCAGTTTGTAGAGCAGCTGCGGACCAAGTGTAGTTCACACAAGTGTGTGCACATGACTTCATGCAAACTGATTTTGCACTACCTACCAGTTACATGCATCCCATTCTGAATAAGTGATACCTAAAAACGCCTGAGAGACACGCACTGTAGAATCTTATTAAAAAAATATAAAAACCACAGTGTGCTACAAAACTGGCTCTTTCATCTGTTCTACATAAAAACAAACAACAATAACAGACAGACAATACTGCTGTTTATCCTGGCAGGCAACACTAATCTGATCATCCTCTACTCCTCAGCTCCTTACACTCCTTTCACTTCTCTCTCTCTCCTCTTCCCCTCTTCTCACAGTAAAACCAGCATCCTCTCCTCTCTGAGCAAGCTGCTGCTCTTGGTGTTGTTGCAGAGCTGAGGGGGGCGGAGTACCAACGGACGGCTCTGACTCGCTGTGATAGTGCGAGGAGCAGTCAATGACATCACAGCACGCTTCTCAAGAGGCAAGTGCACAGCATCAACTACACACGTCTATGTGCACGCGTCACAAGCTCGTACATGCGCACACGTACCTGTCAGCCTTGCATGCGCACATTGAGAGAGAGAGAAAAAAGCGAACAGTAAGATGTAAACAAGCGGAACATAGGAGTGAATATGCGGGGGAGGGGAGGACAGGCGAGGCAAGCAAACAAGAGTGAGGAAAAGGAGGAGGGTTGTAGGAGGAGGGTGAAGAGGAGAGAAAAAAGAGACAAGCGCGCAGCATCTTGACCACATGCACCATCATCAACAGAGGGAGCGCAGTCGTCTCTTGGGAGCACTGAGGATGAAAGGGGTTTGAGGTTTCAACATGCTCATACAGAAGCTTGCCAAATCCCAATCTAAACAGGCCTCCCACACATGACAAGGCACCCCCCCTTATTCCTGTTCTCTGCCATGCTCCTAAACACATATTCAGTCACTCACTCATTGCTCGCTCGCTTCCCGCCTACTGACTGCCGAGCGCAGAGCAGCAGCGTGTGAAACACAAGGCGCACCATGAGCTCAGTAGTAGGGCACGCACAGAGAGAGGTAACTTCAAAAGGTAAACAAACACTGTAGTAGACTAGCATGGTGAGGTTCATGTACTACCTTGCCTGCCTTAGACCTGAGTTTCTTTTTTCCTCTTTTGTATTTCATATCTTCAGATGAGGAGCCACTGTGCAAGAACGTTTTTGAATGCATGCAACTGTTCAAGTTCTTCTTCATCTATGCTGGCTTCTACTGTCACTCTCACCATGAAAACCTGAGGGATTTTACATCCCGCTGGTCTGTCACATCTCATCTAACTGATCAATGCCTCTCTGACTTGATACATAACACTAAAAGACAGAGAAAGGAAACCATTCTGAATCAATGTGGAAGTGACATTAGCATTTTTCAAGAGGTGGGGGACTGTCCCTGAAAGTTATGAGGCAGATGTAATTTTTTTTTTTGATTTAAAGTATACAGCTCTGAATCATTTTGACAGTGTTTTTGCATGCTGAGAAAATTAATGGGACTTTTGCTGCTTTTTCAGACAACATTTAGGAGAAATTAAACCAGTTGACAGCAATAGCTTGCAGATTAGGGACCAGTTCACCAGGCAAGCAGGGTATAAAGCAGGTTTAATCAAGAAAGGATATTTCTTGCTTAACAGTGTCTTTTTTGAATTGCATGTGCATCATGAATTACTTACTCAATTATAACATCCCAGGCTAAGATTAATCAAGATTAATTTTAACCACCTACGTTAGTTCCCATTAGCAAGAGCTTGAGCAAATAGTTCGAGTCTGCAGGTGCTCATAAAGCCATAATGCATCACAAAAGGCCCATAACTTGACAGAATTGGAGAAGTGCAAACAAATTAAATAACTGAAGCAAATAATGGAACATGCTCACTATAGAACACAGGAAAATTCTTACTGTGAGCAGTCAACCTTGTCCCAGTGGTGTCTCTATGTATACATTTTGCTCCTTCTCAGGCAGAGTGGCAACTTGTACAACAGGTTTACAATAAGGGTGGGAATTAGGGACCATCCAATATATCGGTTTACCAATATCATCAGCCGACATTGGCCTATTCCTCATATCTTGGTATATATCTTAATTGGCATATTTGTTCCCTGGCAAGTGCTGATATTAAAACAGTTTTTAAGGGTGAAAAAAATACCTGGACTAATGATTTAAAATGGTGTAATCACGTAATTTCTCCAGCAGAGGGCGTCCCTTATTTAATTGGTAATAAGTGAAGTGTTAACTGTTTGGTGCAACAATGTTTGGGATAAAGTTTGTTAGTATCCCACCTTTATTACATATCTTTGTCACATGTATTTGATAACCACATTCAAAATATTATATACAGAATATCAGCCGATACATCGGATATTGGAATTTTCTTACTCCCTTATATCATTATCAGCATCAGCCCCAAAAATCCCATATTGGTTGGGCCCTAATCACAAGCACCACTTAAAAACATATAAAATGCGTTTAAGTCACTGTGACTTGCCAATTGGTGGAACACACGAGTGCGTACCGCATTTGATATCAAAGTGCTACAAAAAGAAACAACCAGAGTTTAAAGCAAGAAGCTACCCACATTAAGACAGGAAAACATCAGTAAAAGTAATAAGAAAGAGTTAGAGGAAAGGAATGTGATTCAGACTTAGAGAAGGGACGTCTAATAGATGAGTAGCTTAGGACCCTGACAATCAGTTTGATGCCTCAGAACACCTCTTCAGATGTTGTTCCTCTCTATGAGTCTGACAACATTTCCTAGACACATTCCAGGAAGCTTTCTTCTTGGAATTACTGTACAGACCTGATGCCTCATCCATTCCTGGAATGCATACTAGTGATGAGCTCATATTCCTATATGCCCCTCTGATGACACATCTCTTCAAGAGGGTCACAGAGGAATGCCAAGAATTGCTCCAACAAACACTATTAAGTGTTTGGGTGAGTCACATCCAAGGATATTTAAGTTTAGAGTCTGGTCTTAGTTATCATCATCGACATTAAAACACCTTTTTATTTCACCAGAGTAAATTACATGGTGGAGTCGCACTGTGACCTTTGTCAACCCCAAGCAAAAGGTGAACATTTGTTTTTTCAAGTGTCACAACAATGTGTGTCCTGATGCAACTGTTTCACATTTGCTCTCAAGCACACAAACCAAAATAAACATTCTGTAGAACAAGATGCTTCCTCTCTCTACACCTCATACAAGGAGACCAAGACAGCCAGTGGACAAAGACAAACAGACTGACTGGCACGTGTGCCTGGTGTCTCTCTCCCTCTCACACACACACACACACAGTGCTAACACTCACACAGGCTGGCAGACACCCACAGACACACACACCCTCCTACCCACCCAAGCAGGCAGCGTGAATTGAAGTTCTAATCAAAATAAAGACAAAGAAGACACGCCTACTCCTGAGTGCAGTAATGGACATAAAGTCTGTGGGACACCCCGAATGATACACACACACACACACTCACACACACACAAAGAGTGAAAAAGACGACACAATTGCCGCCTTTCTCCCAGTCAGGCAACTCCGGAGCATTCTGCTGTAGCAGAATAAAGCCATGGATGGGAGGGTCTGTGACTAATTCTCCTCCCAGTGTTGTCCCGTTGGGAAGAGGGGGGTTGCCCCGCACCCTTTGATATCACTGCCTGTGCTCTTTCAGCCGCCCGCACTTTGTGGGAGCTAGAATAAAAGCAGACACAAAGCTTCCTATTCCAATCCACACGCT
>JAQLOL010000024.1:15457320-15476354 GCA_029783665.1 Naso thynnoides | reverse complement strand
GTGGCTGTAGCTTTTCCTCACTCTCCAACAGAGGTGAAGAAAACTTTCTTTCCAACAGGACTGTTGAGACCATAAATCTGATATACTGATAAGCAATTGATGTTCATGTTGTTTCTAACTTAAGTTAACGTTATAACACGATACTGTGGAGTTTAAGGCCACACAATCAACTCAAAGTTCACTGAGCATCCTTGAGATGACAAGTTTGCTCACAGCCACACTTTACGTTACGGAGGGGAAAAATAGTCAACGTTTGGGCAGAGTAACGTTAACCGTTAGCTCCTCGTCTAAGACGTAAGAAACGGCTCTGCAAGTACATCATGCTCTGCAGCTTTCTGCCCGATGCTCCCGGTAACCACAGAGCTGCTGCTCCAGCTCCGTCCTGTCCTGTGCTTACCTCCCCGCTGCTCGAGTCACTCGATTCCCCCAAAACATCCCGAAATTTCTGCAGGTTGCTCCCGATAACCGAAGAGACCTGTAGTGCAGCATCAAACCCGGGTCCGAACCCAGCTGCGTTGGGGTGGGCTCCCGATACACTCCGCAGAGATGCAGTAACCCTGATTCGGCCCGCTCTCCTCCCGGTACCGGAGTTGCTGCTCCCTCCGGGCCGAGCGGGGAACCGCCACCGACAGCTGTGCGCCATTTTAACACTCTGCCTGTCTGCCCTGCGATCAGAGATACCTCGGTGGGCGGAACCCTAACCCAGCACTCCACATAAACAACCTCTACCACAGCGCTCTGCTCTTACTGGCCGATAGATCGTTATGCATGTTGCGGGGCGGAACTGAAGAAACCCCGACAATGCATTTTCTCAGCTGCCCTATCCAGACTCTGCATGGCTGAATCCAAATCAGGTTCAGGGGCTTTGCCCGGGAAACGAGCCTCGCACTTGAATCACAAGGAAGGACGAGACCGTTAGCTCACGGTGCAGGTTCTTTAACCAGGAAAGTGAGAAGTTCCCCATAAAGTGATACTAAACTCAGACAAAACGCAAGATAAACTTCGTCTTAAAAAACAAGGTAGCATATTGCAATAGCCAAACAGTTAAAAAACACAGGGACATTGCAATGAACTGTTTGCAAAGAATATTCCTTTGTTACCCGAACGTTACTCCTACCGCCACACTCACTATATTTATTTTTTAATGTTTATTTCTCTTGGAGAAACTGTCTTTTTGAAAACTTATGCTAAAATGCACTGAGCTGAAAAAAATCGACTAAAAATGTTCTGATGGCTCATTGAAAGAGGAGCATCATTTGGTTGCATTTCACATGCATATGGTTGTAACAATCATATGCATGTAATATAAAGAGAATTATAAACAATGAATTAAGTAATCTTTGGCAGATAATTTATTTGTACGGAAAATATTTTTATTAACAATGAAATTAAGCTAGTAAAATTCAATTTAATTTGGATAGTCTGCCCAACAGATAGTTAACAAAGTATTTATAACAACATATCAGGCGCTTTACTAATTGTTGAATATTTATAGCCTAGACATTGTTCAATATTATTAGAATATTTTAAAAACTAACAGGCCTACTACTGAAATGGTTAACTAAATAGTCTATGGTTGGGTTAGGTAAAACAGTTACATTGTAGAATATCAACTGATACATGTTAAAACATTACAAATACTCTATAAACTACTTGCAGGTGGACAATCCAAATAAAGTGTTACCAAATTAAGGAACATCAAAGTGTTAGAAGTGGATTAGTGGTTTAGGTAGGTACCTTATTTCTTTTACTTTAAATTCATTTTTATTTTATTTTTTCCAGTTTTCTGCATTATTTTAAAGCCTGAAAGTATTTGAGTTAATATTACACCTCAGTAAATACTTTTTAATTTACAAAGATGTGCTCCTCGGACATTCCTGGTATGAACAATAAGAGAACTGTCAGGACAAACGGTAGCCTATGTAGACTCTGGCTCAGAAGAATTTCACATACATAATAGTAGCTGAGATTATTAGATATATGGACATCACTCCTATACACACAAGTTGTCTGGAAGTGACCAAGAGACATGATATAGTTAAAACCCTCAAAAGTGAGGCTGATGTGCGTTACACAAAGACACTCAAGACACTTAATATTATGAAAGTACAGGTTAAATATTCATTTTATCCTTGAGAAAAAATATCTCCCTCAACCTTGTTTGAAAATATATCTTTTATAAGTCCTCTCACTGATGTTAAGTTCTGCTTTGATAACAAAAACACTCATTTTATAATATATTGTAGTGGACTGTAATCTGTCATGTTTCTGGACCACAACATTTTGTCTTCTATAATGCACATTAGTTTTATTTTTAATCATACTGTACATCTAAAATAAACATTTTGTAATCACAAAACAAAAATATTGCATCATAATTTAACCCATGTAATCATTTTGGTGGTAAATATTCATCATACAGTGTAAGGGCATGCCAACAAACACATATTACTTCTCTTACATTTTGCCATTTTTATACAACCACACTTGATTTTAAACTATTTAATTCAAAAGCTACTGAAAAACCTCTTTCTGATCTTTTCTCTTTCATATTTTACCCACAGCTCCCTATATGCCCTGAAAAAACAAACTCATGTTTATGTCTTTTAAGATTATGAAAGAAGTCAGATCCTCATTCGCTGACATTTACTGCAAGGCTCTTGGTTTTAGGCACTGACTCTATTGATCAATTGTTTGCCCACATGTGAAATACACTCAACTTGCACACAGCAAAAATTCTGTTTGCTAGATCAGGTTACATAGTTAATGTGGTGAATGTAAACTCAAAGGATGATAATGTCTATTATATACACTGCCAATGAAAAATTGTTGAACACCCTGTATTTTGACTTTTTGGGGTTCAATTTCGGCCAATACAGCCATTGTAAAGACCTTTATGTCCCAAGATGACTTAATATTCAAATAAATTGACTAAATATTGTGGTTTCTATTGTTTAGGAGTAAACCCTGCCAGAGCACAGCTTGCAAGCCCATGTTTGGCCACAAGATTTCAGTTTGGAAACATCCTCCTGAGAAACCATTGAGCTCGGTCAAAGATTTTTCAGACACACCAGCAAATGTTTGGACAACAGACTCGTCGCTTTAAAAAAAATTTTTTAACTAGGCACTGCAGATGTGTTATGAAGTAAAGCTCTGCAACAGCAAGATTTATTTTTCACCTCTGACTTTTTCAGTCTGACTTTAACAGATAGTTTAGGAGAAATTTGATGACATTTCCAGAGCAGTCACCATGTTTGAAAACTTCAAATATGAGAGTGTGTGGATTACATCCTAAACTGTGGTTCAAACCAGTGTAATTATTGTATGGTAACTGAAACAGAGTTTCAGTCCTTATAGCCAACAAGTATTAATTAGCAAGCTTTTGCTTCCTGACAAGCTCTTTCATTAGTGCTTGATTAAAGGCAGCTGCACTTTAAGATTTGAAGACCCTTATCTACACGTGTTTGAACACAGATTTCACAGTATGTTTTGTGCTACAGGTGTCTTATTACAGTGAACATCTCCAAGTAAATCTAGATTGTTAACAGCTGCAACAGCGTGACTGGCATTGTTTTCACCCTGCGAGTCTGTGTGTGGATGATCATAGCAAAATCTAGTCCTGGAGACACCAACTGTAGCAGAACTACAGAAAACACACAGAGTGTTCTGAGTACTTTGCCAGGTGTTTATGCCTGTTTGTGCACAGATTTTGTCAATTCAACAGTGTCAAAACCATCCAAGATGCAGTCAAGAAACTTCACAGGTGTGGTTTACCCCACGCACACTGATTACTCATGTAAGAGTGTAGAAATGACTACTGAGTAGTCTTTGGTTGGAAACTCAACATGGTGACAGTTCTCTCACCTGTTGTGATTTAACTGCTAGATGGGCTGCAGCTTCCACTAAGAGAAGTCACACATAATTCAGTTTTACCTATTGCTTACTTTTAATTACTAATCTTATTTACAATGCGTAGAGATTTAAGCAAAAGTGCTAAATTATAGGGTGTTCAAGATCTTTAAAAGACAGTGCATAATGTATTCTTCATGATGGTGAAAACAAGCTAAAATCATGAACAGTTCGATCCATGTTCTAAAGAGTTCCCAAAAATACTTACCTTGCTGTATAAAATCTGGTTAGGGCCAGCTGATCAGTCACAAGTGCATTCAGTACAGTCAACAAGTTCTGTTGAAACTGATATTTCTGGCCATAGTTCTGATTTTAATTATAGCTAATTAATACACAGTATTCAGGGAGAGAGGAAGCAGAGGTTAAATCACTCTACTATTGTTACCACAGGGCATTATGGGAGTTGAACGGCTACTGTGCATGGATGCTTAAGTTGTCACCAGCCAGTTGGCTGCAGAGTGCCTGACTGTTGTCGCAGAGAGAATCCACTGAGCATGAAGGCTGCGCAAAAGAGCTAATGCAATGTTAGCCAGACCAGAGAAGTCAGAGGAAATCCACAGATGCAAGCACACCATGGATTGGCCAAGTAGCAGAGGAGCACGCGAGATGTGAGCCAGGAAAGAAAACAGGGATGCAGTCATTGTTTATCACAGTGAGGGATCGTGGCTAGCCACTGGGTCCCAGCTGCAGCCGCTCCTGCTTATGCTTATCCAGCCACTGTAATATCTGCTGTTTGAGCTCCTCATTTGGCCTGATCTGGTCCATGGTTAGAGGACTGCGGTTGAAAGGGTCTGTCTGGTCACTGAAAAAGGAGACGCAGGAAACAGGACAGTCAAATGGATCTCATTGTTGCCCACTGGATACCATCGCCAAAGAATTCTGGTGCTTTTCAGGAAGCAGAAGAATAGAAAAAGGTCTGCACACTGTTAGGCTCCCAGTGGTGACTTAAAATTTTTATAAAGCAATGTTTTGATCTACAAAGATGTTCCTCATTCCTAAGGAAATGTTGCCTTGAGAAAATTAGCCCAACGGTGTGCAGAGCTTTTTCTATTTTTCTGTGGTGAGTATATTTTCTGTTCTGCACCTTTATGTATTTTGCCAGGATGTGTGTGCATTAGTTTTTCTTTTTCTTTAAAGGAAGTAACCAACCTGAGAAGATGCCTTGCTATAGTTGAGCGGTCAACTGTGACATTGGAGGAGGGTAGAAGAACAGGATCCAGCATCAAAGTAGACATAATTGGATCCAAGAACTCATCTGGTGCATCTGAATATGTCTCTTCCTCCTGCTGCTGTCGGTCTGCATGGGACTATAACAGAAGAACAAGGAAAACAAAAGTTTCAAGTATTTCCACCCGTATCTACCACAGCTGAAAGCTTTTGGAAGGGATGATTGGAACAATAACCAAATTAAAATATCTGACTCTGCAGTGCTCATTTCAGATCAGGTGAGTTAATGTTTAATCAGCCAGTCTGTTGTGATAGGCAGAAAAAATTCAAAAAATTAAAATCTAACCATATAACGTAGGAGTAGTTCTACATCTCTTTCAGCTTTCTGCGACTAACGTGTGCACATCCGCAGCATTTACGAACACATAGTCTATTGACTCATGAACAAAGACGTGTTCTAGCTTTGTCTCACTCAAACATTTTCAAAGTCAAATGATACCTTTATTTTGTCAGCAAGGACCCCAAAAGCCACAATCATGTCTCCAGGCTTGTTTATCTTCTTCAGTACCCTAACTGTTTGAGAGAAGAGGGTCGGAGAGTACGATCGTCCATCCTTTGGGACTGTGGCACAGAAATTCTCCTCATCACTGCCAAAGACAGTTGGAAACCACAAAAGTGACCATATTCAGCTACATGCCACTGTATTCTTCTCCAGAGGATATGGCATCAATAAAAGATAGTGATCAAACTAATAATACAAGAAATAAAATATGTAAGGAAAATGTTGCTAAATACTTTTTTTACAGTCTCACAACATACCCCAGATTCAAGTAGATGGTGCAGATGTCAGAGACAAGCTGCTGGGGCTTGAAGTCAAACTCACTGAAGTCCTTGACTTTAAGGGCACCCATCTTCGGACCCACCAGGTGCTGCAGGAAGTAGTTCAGCATAGAAATGATCCTTTCAGCCAGGAAGGGGTGCACAAAGATCCCCTTGATCTCTGGAAATGAAGAATGATAAAAGAAACACTATGGAATAAATGAAGGATAACTTTAAAAGGATCAGTCAAATTTATCTTTTCTTCCTGACCTGAGGTGAGGAAGGCCAGTGTGCCAATGGTCTCATTAGACATGATGTTGTGGAAGCGCCCCAGCTGTCCAAACATCTGTAGGCTGGATTCCTTCTCTCTTCGGGCATCGGGGGGCAGGCCCTCCCACTCCCCTCGATCCCGCTCCAGCTGCAGAATCTTAATTTTACTCAGGTACTACAACAAAAGAAGGTAGAGTATCTGTCTTACTCTTTTGTTAAGCTAAAAAAACAGACAGTTGGAATAACAGAAAAGCTGCTAAGATAATAAAGACAAAGGTTATATAGCTGTCAGTTCTGAGGATTTAAGTTAATTCACATTGTTTTGCAAGCAAGTTTATATCCTTAAAGTTGATTAAATCTGTGCCAGATTCCTTCCTTCTATCCAGTATTTTGTGATTTGTGCTAATGTAACCATTACCACCCATTCAACATGAAGTGAGCATTAAACAAACAAAAGTGATAGTTAACACATATACAACACAATTGTAATGGAATGGAAAAGCTTATTTGCCAAATCCGAAGTTTTGCATGTATAGATGATGAACTGAGTCTTACTTGGATTGCCTCATCCAGTAGAAAGATGGCATCATTCATCAGTAAGTTGAGGAACCTGAGGAACAGAGGGGGGTTCATGGCCTCCAGGTTCTCAGATGCATAGTGCGCCAGATGCTGAAACAAGATGCGCAGACAAAATAAAGAGCAAATTGGGATTAATGTGATTAATAAACTACAGTTTCTCAATACATAATCACCTGACAATAATCTATGCATGTCCTTTTAAGCCTCCATTCATTCCTTCACTGCATTTACAGTTACTGAGGGTCACATCGAGTTTCTCATACCTTCTCATAATAGAAAACTATTTGAACGAATTGTGGTGAAAGTGTGAGGAAAAATGGAGTCTCTCTGGAGTTTATTTACCGCTCTTGTAGCCAAAATGTATTTGTGTTGTTTAAGTTGTCCAATCATAAACATCATATGTATGATTTTCCTGTCCTATAGTTTTGCCAGTTTTTATCTGATACCAACATTGATGATAATGTAGCAGTAGTAGTAGTAGTAGTAATAGTCAACATGCAGTGCGCACACACACTGATTGACTTACCATCATGCCTCCAGTGATGAGAGTATTTTTAGATGACAGTTTTCTAAAAGCAAGGGTTTTATGAGTTTGTTTCTAGCAATTGGGACATGATTAGATTTTTGAGGATTATCTAATGTAACCAGACAGTCTCAAATCAACCACATAAGAACATACCACAATCAAAAAATTAAAGCAGTAAGCTTCTTTTTGTAAGGCAAAACCTACAATCCCACTATCTTTGTTTCGTGTTGTGTTTCACTTGGATTCATGAGTTTCTTGTTACCTTGATACTCTCTCTGTAGTTCTCTTTGCCCCACATGTACTTGAGGATGGGATACATGGGCCTCCTGTAGTTGAACTTCTGTTCAAACTGATGAGGATCACCTGAAAAAAAAGAGGAAAACCAAACATGCTTCATTGCATTTCTAACCTCTCATCCTGTCTTATCTGCAGAACATACACAGGTGTGCACACACAATCTTGACTACAAAAAGACCCCAAATGATTTATTTCTATTGTTAGGTGATGTTTTTCATCAAAAATTGTTGTTTTCAAGTGAGTATATGTGCAATAACACATGTTCAGCAATCTATGGATGTAAACATTGCTTTATTCAAAACAGTTTAACACTGTTTCCTTATACAACTAGTAAGACAAAAGAAGTGGAATACTACTGCCTCACCTGTGAATTCAATGTCTACAAACACAGTGATGAGGGCTTCGGCCAGCTGAGGTGCATGTCTATAGGTGCAGAAGACTCTCTCTCGCTGGAACATGATTGGCTGAACAGCACCAGGAGCCAGTGGTTCCATGTGGGGCATCACTGCCTCCAAAACCTCTGCAAGCTTTGCTCTCAGATGAGGGTTTTTCATCCTGTTGTGCACACAAGGCAGGAGAGATTGAAGCAATGCGTGAAAAATTCTGAGATAACATGCATTATAAAGGATTTTGGGGACTTGCACTGAGTCATGTACCTCTCTACGTTACCCATGAAGACAGTGATGAAGTTAAGAATCTGCTCCAGACTTTCTGCAGATGTTTCCAAAACATCGTCTGCAAATCGGCGCAGGAAGATGAAAAAATCTCCCAAGTTCTCTGCAAAAAACTCTGACAGACAGGAGACACACTGTAATTACTCAAGAGCTCCTTGTATGCACAGCTTCAGTCATTGCGAAACTTTCTGTAATATCGACTGTACATAGTTAAGAGATTTAAAGGTCTAAAGGTATGAAAACTGACATTTTTCAGTTGACCTGAGCCTTAACTCCACAGCATTTTCTAAACTCTCATCTTATTAAAAGAATTTGACAACGAAATGATCTAAAATATTACATGCTGGCAAAGTGACATCAGCATTTGATAACACAACACTCACTTTCTATTCTACTGCATTTGTAGTGAACTATCTGACATACCTGGTATATAACACAGCATAGTATTCTGTAGGGAGGGCAGGGGAAAACTGAGTGCTACATGTTCAGGCCCCTGGTTCCCCATTCCAAGTTGAACCAGCAGAGCAGCAGTGGAAGCTTGGAGGTTAAGGCAGCATTGCAGCATGGCGGGCTGCGTGGTGGCAGCTTTGGTTGACAGATACACAATCATCAGACGCTCAAATTGCTCCAGGAGCTGCTCCGACATTGGGTTGCCTGTTCGCTGGGCCTCCTGCCATGTCACCTGGAGCCGGTGGAGAGACTGGTTCATCTTCACCATCTGCTCATGGAGTCTGCACATGCACGTTATGCATGTTGTGCATGGACGCAAAATGAACAAGACAACATGGGTTAATGCTGACATATGGTGCAAACATGAGGGACATACAGTGCACCAAATTGCTGTGGCATCTGTAAAACACAAACTCTCCTTAATTTTCTATGGAAATTATGTTGGTGATTGTTTGAAGATATGAACCTGTGGAAGCCAAGATGCAGGGTGAGTTGTGTGAGGATGAGGTTTTCAGTTAGCAGGCTGTAGGACTGCGCCGACTCCACTGGCTGCTGTGTGGGCACAGGGATCAGACAGGTTTCCTTGTCAAGACCTAGCATAAAAGAAAGGGGATGATTTAGTCGTGAAAGGTGAGAACCTCTCCACTCAAATGTGTTTTTCTTTATTTATGTCTGCTAAAATATCAGATGTTGACTATACTGACTTGTATCCCGGCAAAGTTTATCAGTACAGACACATTTTCACAGACGTCTCCCAAAAGTGGGTAGGGGAGTTATGCTCTTAAAAACGTGATGTACCCTGGGCAAACTACAAATCACCAATACAAAAGTCAACCGCGGACAAACACCCTGGTAACTTTCACCACAGAGCGGACTTGTCAATACAAAGAGTGACAGATTAAATCAGAACAACCATCGATTCTGCATCGGAAACTGCCAGTTACAAGCTAAACAAGTTAATCAACGGCAAAGAAAAGACGCTAATAATATTTTTCATTTTGCTACATCTGCCAATTCCGATTCCAGTGCCTCAATTTGACGCTCAAACATGTATGACTGAATCTCTCCAATGTTTCATCTAACTAGTCATCTTGATGAGGACAGCTCTTTCAGTGGTCAACCTGGTGTAAACACTGCGAGTGGGACCTGAGGCCTGTGAGTAATAGATCCAGAATTTCTCAATGAAAGAGAAGTTGTGCAATCATCAGAGCTTTATCATTTTTTATGTAGAAAAACCACATTAAATAAAATACAGCATTTAGAGAGTATTTTTACTCTGTGTCTAGAGAAGATGTTTATTTTTAAAAAATCCTGTTATTTAAAAATGATATAAACCCACTTGCAAATGCACAACAAAAACAACAAATAACATTTAAATGCTGAAAAAAAAGGTTACTGACACTAATTTCCACTTATACTAACCTGTTGCATGCACATTGCGATTGCGCCTCTCTTCTTCACTCAGCTCTTTGAGGGCACAATAAGTAGGGTTGAAGGTGAGCAGTTTGGGTGAACGAGGCCTGCAGAAGGGCTGGCACAACTTCAGCAGTGCTGCACCCAAGTTTAAGAAGAACGCATCCGAGGCATACATCTGGAAGAAGATATCTGGCATCTGATTGGCCCATATCTTTGCCCGTCCGGCGTTGGCCTGCAGACAGCTGCCCAACCACGAGAGCAGCAAGTGGCGCGTCTCACCGGATCGCTGGAGCAAGTTTTTTAAGATCTGATGCAGCTTGTCATGAAACTGGCCCATAAACTGCAACACAGGGGGAGTAAAGATCACTGGCTCAGAGATGCTTAAAGTTTGACAATCAGTGTACAGTCTCAAAGGTGGTCTTAAAAAAAAAAAAAAAAAAAAGGAAATAAAACTGCAAAATCAAGCTACAGAGAATCTGTTTACCTGGTGGATGTTGGCCTCCTGGACCTTTGTCTCCTGGGCACTAGAGCGCGAGGGGTTCAGGAAGTAGCCATGTCCTTCCACCACACCTGGGGTTTTCAACAAGCAGGAAACACTCAACACTACTCCCAACAGGCTCTTCTGGTACTGTAAACCACTAGCTGGGTCTTTAGGCTGAATGTGTTCCACCAATACCTAAGGAAACCCAAACAAATAACAACTGTTAAAAGAAAAACTTCAGGATACTAAAAAAAGAAATGTGAAAAGTTTAAACACAACAGTTACTTGTTATGCTGTTACTGTTATCTGATTACGATTCTGTGATACTGTATTAACTAACTCGAGTAAGCTCTAGTGATGTAGTACTTGAGATTGGTCTCAAGATCTCTTTTTGAGGGTCTCGTCTCAGAATCAAACACATTCTGGTCTTGTCTCGGTTTCAGACATTTGGGATTTTTAATAAAGACCGGTCAAGACCCCAGTGGATTTTTTTGTGACATAATTACTGTGATTGGATGTACAACCTTCCTCTTCAAATGCAGCCAATTGCAATTTGATTTTTTGTCACCGATGATGACTGCCACCGTTCCCCAGACCCATTCCCTCAATTGGGAGTAGATTCATAGAGACGACACACAGAAATGCAGCATGGTTGTTTGGGAGTACATGTGTCCACAAATTGCAATAAGTTTGGCTACTTTAACCACAGGGAATTTGTATGCAAAATAACTTACAAGAGAAATTTGCCTTGTCTCGGTCTCGCTTGGTGTAATCTCAACTACAATACTAGTAAGCACTGACATTTAAAATTGCTTTGAATAGGCAAATTTAAAGACAACATTTGTAAACATCCCAGTGACCCAGAGTCTCCTGACCTTGGCAATGTCTTTTTGGTGGCTGAAATAGAGCAGAACATCTAGGTAGGAGTAGAGGAGAGGCTGGCACAGGTCCAAGTCTTTGACGCGTCCCTGGAAGATATCAAACACTGGTACTATCACCTCTTCGAAGGTACGCACCTCCTGGTCAGAGAGTAAGCCAGAAATGACCTCCTCCACAAACTCCACCACCTCCTCTGGCTCTGAAACACAGTGACTTTGTAAGAAACTGAGAAGAAAAAAATGTTCATACAAAGGTATGACAAAGGCAACAAGATTAAAAAAACTGGGCAAAAGAGATAGGTTAAAAGAAGAAAATCACAAAAGCCAAACATGAATGTATCCTTAACCTACGTGCTCCACTGAAGCCCTCCAGCAGCAGATCCAGCAGCTGTTCATAAACATTCTGGCTGATGTAGATCTCTGGGGTGAGCAGGACGGTCCGGGTGTTCGAAACCGTCAGGTTCTTACAGCGAACAGCAAACGACAGTAACTTCTCTGGTACCTTTGTCACCTAGTGCACAGATAATTAAGTCAGTAATTATGGAAGTAGACAGGTCATTTTTAAGGTCCATTTAAAGAGAATAATATACTGACAGCTGGTAACCCAGAGAGGGATGGTCCATAGAGGGCGCTGGGTCCCACCAATACCAACATAAAAATAAATCATAGAGCTTTTTATGAATTAAAATAAAATCATTGAAATACATATATCTTTGATGAGCAACTTTAATATTATATATAAGACATAAAATATATAAGTAAAATATATTATTTACCAAAACATTTGGATTAAAAGGCACACAACCATTAGTCTACAAAAGCTGATGAGTTATGAAAGGGGGTGGGACTAAAGTGGAGGGGCGGGGCAAGCCATGACCAATGAAAGTGTGTGTGTATGCAAAGTTGGGCCATGTTACATGAATCTGTTTAGAAGTTATGCGCCTTTTTGTTACAAGCCATTCCCACTGCCACGTCCTTTTGACAGTTGGCCTTATCATATTTATCAGCTGTTGTGGCTCATGACCAATTTTTTCACTAAAATTTGTGCAAGATTGTGAATCCATTTGGAAGTCGGCGCCTTTTTGCAACAGGCCACTCCCACTAACGTATCTTCTTTAAGTCAATTGGCATGAACACAAAGGGTCCGCTTGTACTGGAGCTCCCGGTATCCTCCCATTCACATGACGGGTGGAGACCGGCGAGGCCGGAGTGTACCACCATAATAGAGTGAGTAAATAGCTGCCAGTGGTTGCAACACAAACCGCCCCTGACATGACTGATCGGTTTGGTAATATGGAATTCTGTGACAAATTATAATAGTCTATTTCGTCATCTAATAGTCAGAAAAAGTCAGAAAAAATCAAATAAATGTCAACAGCTCTATGTCAACAGGTAAGGACATACCCAACTTACACATTTTAAAACCACGCCGATACAGCGTGACCAACAAAGCAACCCAGGTTGCTTTTTGTGGGTTCTTCGAATAATCTTTTTTAGCATCTCGAGAGACAAGGACATGGACTTTAAATGCTTCTTTTTATACACTGAGTAAATGAACTGACTGCTTATCCGTTTAATCGGTCGTCTCGCTCCGCCATGTGCGTCTTGTTTGTTTGTTTGCAACCTCGTGCCTGCTGGTCGACACCGCTGGTTCTGAGTGGGCAGGTTGGGAGCCTCCCGCTGGGAAGGCCCGCTTTAACTCAAGTGCAACCTCCACCCAGCCAGTACGTCACAGCCCTACCGGCAACCCCGAAACGGGCAGACCCAAACACAGATTTTCACATACACACTTGATCGCCATGCCAAATGTCAGCCTCCTAGGTGAAAACCGTGGCCGCCAAAGAGAGGGGAATTTTTTGGGACCGATGAACAGACAGAGTGATCTGACGAGCTGCTGGTTGCAGCTAAAAAATGTTCTACGTTGTCAAAAGTTTGTGAAAGGTGACATATATCTGGCCCAGGTTGTACATTCTTTGCATTTAAGCGCAACAATAACATTCTAGTCAGAAAAACTCGCACCTCTTCTTTGGCCCTTTGGTAACATGCAAAAAGATAAGGGATGGCACTCTTCTCTCCGGCGTCACGGTCTGCAGACAGGTTAACAGCGCTGCATGACGTCATGTAGATAAGGTGGTTTCCTGGCTCTAGCAGCAGCAGACGGTTAAACAGTGCCTGGAGGACAGAGCCAAATATCACAGACACAAATCAGTGTGCTGTCTCACCTATATATTTTCTGAGCATCAAAAACAATAATATCTTCATGTGTCTAGCAGCTCCAGAAAAGTCTGTATCTATGTCTTATAAATTGCATCTTTATCTTTCTACGCGTCTCTATACAGGCTGCCAATCATACCAAACATTTTGTAGTTTATTTAGAGCAGAGAAAGAGTAAAGCGATACTTAAAAACATGTCGGTGACATCTGACCTGCTCTATGTTGTCCATGTCCAGCCAGTCCTGTCCATCCAGATCTGCAGCCATCTCCTCCAAGTAAACACATCGAGGAGGAATCCCATTACCGCCTCTCAGACTGGGGTCACCTTGGGGTCAGAATAAAACCAGGCTCTATGAAATAAAGTCTGATTAAAATGATATCAAGCCTGGCAACCCCCAAAGCCTGAACAAATGCAAGCAGAAACACTGGATTAATTATAGTTGGGGAATAAATCAACAGTATTAACATTAACATTAACATCAGAGTAAATAAAGACAAGAGGATTAAATGTACAGCATGTATTTATTCTGGTTTATTTCAGACTGAAGTGGCAGAGGAATTCATTACAGCTGCTCTCTGTGAGAAACAGGGGGGGCTTTTTACCTACATTTCCCGAACACAATGACTCACTCTCAGCCACAGTGGCGAGTAGACCCCGTCATCTCACAGTGAGAATTCACAGCCAGACTTCCCAGTGTGCAGGTCTTCGCATTATCTTAAGGGCTGGTGAGTCATTTGTGGGTGTTTTTTCTGAAAACTTATAAGTTTGACTTTTAAGATGCCTAACACCATGTGACCACAAAGAACAACAGAACAGACTATGCATCTATTTAGGTACAGCACAGTTACAAGATCAGACGCTGTCTATTCGGTTAGCTGGTAATGAACGAGGGTCAGACAGATAAAGGCGTCTTCATCGGGGTAAATTCAAAGGAAACTTTGGTGATACAAAGAACTGATACAGAGCTGAGTGTGTGGTACCTTTTCAGATTTCTTCCAAATCTTTATATAGCGCTTTTCTGGTCTTTTTGACTACTCAAGATGCTTTTATAACACAAGTCAAAATTCACACACAAATTCACACTCTAAGGACAGGTGACTTCTCTACAAAGAGCCAACCTGCTCATTAGGAACTCCTGCACACACATTCACACACCAAGTTAGGTTAAGTATCTTGTCCAAGGACACTTCGACATGTAGACCAGAGGAGATGGGAATCAAACCACTGACCTTCTTATTGGTAGACGACCCACTCTACCTACTGAGCCACTGCCGCCTTCTGTTTGACTGTTTGCTCTCAGTACCAGCACATTAAAAAGACTTAAATGTGTGTCTGCCCATTCTTTCACTGAATGTAAAAGGGTCAACAGAAATTACCTGAAGACAGTGAACTTATTCGTTTACTATACACCTGTGGCAAGAGTACACAGATATTACTAAGTACTTTCCAGATATTACTATTGCAAACCATCTCTTCTGTACCATGTTTAGTATCCTGTGATAAGAAGAAGAACAAATTGACTAGTTTTACTGTTACCCAATTAAAAAACCTGTCTGTTCTGCAAATTTGACTGAACTACAGATGTGGGCCTGTTTGTTTTACTTTTCGATATCGTGCGCATGTAGAATGTCTTAAGGGACTATCACACTGAGAAGCGTTGCACCAGGCGCAGCTGCTCCAAAAATGCATTGGAAATGCATCTGTATGAAAACACAATACAGTATTAACTTTTCTGCTGTGTTACCATTATCCTATTGTGTTTGCTACTGTTCCCCTGGCAACCAAACAGGAAGGACTCAGTGAGTAGTAAAGCCCACCTCCTACTTGATTTAATTGGCTGCTTTGGTCAGAGGCAACATTGATGAGTAGCGTGACTCTGCGCCTTGAGCTGAGAAGTTCAAATTATTTGAACTTTTATGCGCGCCCACAAACCGCTAGAAAAATGTGTTGTGCACAGCGGCAAGATGGGAGCGGCCATCAGGTGCACTGTACCAGAGGAAAAGAATGGTTTTGCTGGCGATGCTTTTCTAGTGACGCTTCTGTGTGTGAAGTAAGTAAGGCGTTATAGAATTAAATATGGACAACAGCCACTGCTAACTCTCACAACCAGAGATTAAACCATGACAGCCTGCTCATTCATGAGTCCAAAAAACATATTCAATCAACCTGAGTCCTGTACACATATACTTAATCAATACCAGAAAAAAAGACTGTTTTTTTTTTATTTACTTACTGTTGTCAAGAGTGATGAGGAATATCCGTTGGATCATGTGATTGACATTGAGCTGTTCACACAGCTCCTGTCGGGAGCGGAAGGAGCGGCTGATCTCTGCCACAGAGTCATCATTGTCATCAACGCTGTCTGATACAGAGTTTTCTGACTCTGACTGGCTCTCTCCCGAGTCTTCCACTGTGGTACAAAATATAGTTTGACTTATACTACATAGAGGAAAGACGCTGATGCTTCTCTTAGACTTAAACTATGTTGTATATGTATTTATGTAAATGCATTTTGTTATGAGCTGCTTTCTGACTTTGAGTTGCCTAGACCGATTAGCATAAGCGCTGACCGTATTCATTATTAAGAGGATTGCAGTGGCTGACAACTTCACTTACACGGTGGTTCAGCAGAGGGCTGTTGTGGCTTCTGGCCTGATGCAAACTGCTTGGCATCAGCCAGTGAGCTGAAGAGGGCAGCGAAGGGGTTGCAGGAGATGTTCTGGTTGTTGTTGCCCTGGTCAGTCATCTCACTGGGGCTCAACACTCACTCCATCCAAGATCCCAGCCTTCAGTTGTAACATGACACAATTACTAAGTAAAAGTGGAACAAGTGTTACGGCTCGGTGATTAGGCATCTTTAAAGGCATCCAGCATTCCTGATGTCACATTACTGCCTCTGGGATTTAAAACCTCTCATCATCCAGCGGTGCTCTGCGGTTGTCTTTCACCCTCTCCAATGCACCCACACTCAAGTAATGCCTTTCACACCAGTCTGTGCAAAACATAATCTGTGTGTGCACTTCTGCCAACATTTCCTGTCTCTGTGTCCCATGCGCTAAGCATGTTGTGAGGACTGTTTTCCTCTCTTGACACATCAAATAAACTACCATATGTCCTCTAGTTAAATTTACAGCTTCTCGGTTTCCTCTATTTATCACCATATCAGTCCTACTTCGGATTCTCACCTCCGCGGCGGCTGACCACCATAATGTGTTGTTACCTTCACCCATCAAGTTTAGCTTATCATATAAAATTCGTAACTCGTGTTACTGATTGACGGCGGCCTCGAAACAAGTCGCTGCAACACGATTTTAAAAGTGTCATGTCACCCGCTCAGCAATGTAACGTTTGTATTGGCAGCTCCGGCTACTTGATGCTAGTTAGCTAACCAGCTAGTAGCCTCACCGTCCTGCATCAGTGCTAGTTAGCTAGTTAGCTAAGTTAGCTTGTGGAGTAGCAAGCTAAGCTGTCATGGGGTCATCACGACTCTATTTCAGCATCGACGTCATAAACTGCTGTAAGAATTAAACGTATTATCACGTTAATTGATGTATTCAAACGATACGAAAAACTGTCGTACCTGTTTGACGGGAAGAAGTGTGTGCTTTTGGTTAAAAAAAATGCTTCAACGACTCCAGTGTCAGTTCCTCCGTAAACTGAAATTGTTCACGTCATCAATATGAGACGTGGGGTCTCCTTTGCTGAGTAACTTTTTTACATAAAAAACAGAAAAACAAACAGTTGAAGAAAACATACTCTGTGACAGTGTTAAACACAGAAAACGTATGCAAAGGTCAGTAAGAAATAACGTGAAGAGTAATCTAGTATTTCCTGGGTTTTAACTACATTCACAATACATTTTATGGGAATGATTCTTTACAGTAATTTAAAATAATAAGGGAAGACTTAAAATTTTTATATTTCCCGTCCTAAATGTTGGAGAGTTTATGTATATTTTAAAGAATATTTGAATCATATTTTGGGTGACACAGACTTTTTTTCTTTTCCTTTTTCTTTTATTTGATAATGCCTCATGTATGCCAGAGCAAACAACATGTAAGAGCTAAATTATCTCATCATCCTGGGCCTTTTTAAAAAATAAACTAAATTTTAAGAAAAAAAAACAAAATTATAAAAGTAACTATTTGACTAGCCTGCACTTGTTGTAGAGCTCAGTGAGTGTTATTTGTTGAAAGTAACGTTTGTTTGGTTGTTTCTGTCTTTCCGTCTGAATGTCTTTTTTTAATTCTATTTTTATTTTTATTGATCTCAAATGTGTACTCTGGCTGTTTCAGGTTATTCATTCATCAACATCTGCTTTATCTCCCCCTGGTGTTTGCTGACCGTCAGCAGGGGGCAGCAGCCGCCTGCATGTCTGTCTGGCTCTGCTTGACAAACCAGACCGAATCTGCAGGAGTTTTGTTCATGTATTTATAGGATTGATGTGTGGCGCTCTCCGCTCCTCTGCATGTTTCTCAAGTTGTACATAAGGTGTAGTTTGGATAAGGACAGAAACTGTAGGCAAATTACCTAATGGAATGGCTACTGGACTTGGTATTTGCTTCTTTTTTGTAAGTGTTTTGTAGTTTTGTTTTTGCTTTGTTTTCTTTATTTGCATGTTGTATTTATTTGTTTTTGTGTCAGTGTGATGGCACCAGAAAAAAAGTTTTCTTTGATATGTGTCTGAATAAACCCATAATGGATGGGCTGTGTGGCAGCCAGACACAAAAATAGCCTATTCACCTAAATGTTTTGGCAGCAGGGGCTGTAGCCCAAACAGCGGCCTGTCCAGTGACCATGGTCGCTGAATGCCATGACTGATCTCTACCACTAGGGGCGCTGAAGCTCAGTGGGACCAGCTCCTCAGTGGTCTGTAGCGTGGTCCCTGTGGTCCGGACCCTTGAGCTTCAGCGCCCCTAGTGGTAGTGACCAGTCATGGCATTCAGCGACAGTGGTCACTGGACAGGCCGCTGTTTGGGCTACAACCCCTCTCTGTTTGGGATGTGAAAGGGAATAAATAATACAGGCTTCATCAATAAAACTGTTGAAATCTAAAGCTGTAATAATGATCCAACTAGGTATTAAAACAGTTAAATACATAGGCTAAAGACCCTCTGACTCACCTGACTTTAATTGTCTTTTATTTCATACTGGAATCATCTTTTGTAATTCAACAAAAATGCTTCTAAATATGTCCCCTTTACCCTTTGAATTAAGATGTCTGAAAATTACTATAGCCTGATTTGTTGTGTATTTATTGAAATGAGTACTAACATTATCCAAGAATTTCTCCAACAGTGTTCAAACTCAGAGAAATCCTGTAATTTTCATAGGCTACAAGGTAACATCGCAT
>JAQLOL010000024.1:15445220-15455793 GCA_029783665.1 Naso thynnoides | reverse complement strand
ACTCTGCCCTCTCCTACTGGAACATCCTTTGCTCAGCACTCAGCAGGGAGGTGCAGCACTCACTGTCCATTATTTGCCATACTGCACCCCTTTCCCCCGTCTTAACCAGTCCCTCCAGGGTGACTGGCTCTTGTCCTGATTAGCGTCTGAATTCCAGGCGGAGGAGGAAGAGGAAGAGGGCTGAAGTGTCCAGGTGGAGGCCGTCCTGCTGGGTCTGCGGAAGAAGGACATGCCGTTGGGGGAAGACTTCTTCTGAGGAAGCTCCGACTGCTGCTGGGACCTGAGCTGCTGGTTGATGATGACCTGGATGTCATCCTACAGAAAGGTGGGGAGGAAGAGGAAATGAGCAGGAAGTCTGAGGAGCACAGACTCAGTCTGGTGTGTCAGGTTGGGCAAGAATTGCATGTCAACACCGCCTCATACCATAATAACTCATGATACATAGCCATATGACTACATCAGATTTAAACACTTTTAATTAATGCTTATAGGTGTTGTATGTATTTCTTAGGCAATAACAAATATTTATGAATTTATTGATTAATCCGGCTATATTCTATTTTTTTTCCTGACTATTTCCATGTAAAAATGAGAACCAAAAAAGAACTGATCCGACTAACAAGTGCCATCTATGTTGCCAAACCCTGATTTGAAGCTGTAGTGTGTCCAAAAGCAATTAAAAAGAGAAAATTGGAAACATTTTCTTTATTTAATTAAATCAGTGCACGCTATATTGAACAAGAGATTAGGTTTTTTTTTTTCAGATGCAGTTGTGCCTACATGTACCAGGATGCATTGCACATGCTGATGCTCACTGATAAAGCAAAATCACAGAGAACAAGTCATGTAAGCGGCAGTGTGCCCCCTGGCTACACAAGCTGAAATAGCATGTAGTTCTTCCTTAACACCAACCACATCACTGGTATCAGGAAACAGATTTTTCAGCAGGAGAACACAGCTTTCTCTGTCAATAGAGCAAACACTGAAGGATTTATTCCTTCAACTATCAACCTTAAACACAGATTTGACATCAACATCAAATGTGTTGAGTTTTTCCTTTAAAAACACATTAATGAGACACACCATGCAGTGTGCACGTGGTCTTTTAAATACTTCACATACTTCTGTTTAGGATTAAAGAATGATTTGAATTTTGTTTTTGAAATCCAACTCAATATTTTAACGATTACACAGAGATTACTATCACGGACAATTTGAACAAATTTTTCAAGAAAATCACTCAGTGTTTTGGTTCAGATATTATCTCTTCATGTTCATCAAAACACAAGAGATCAGACCCTCTGGCAGATGGCTTGGCTTGGCATAGTGACTCAGCAGCAGAAGGATTTGTATACAGAGACACCTGCCGTTCACATCCCTCCAAACTGAGCGGGCTGACAGAGACATGAATGTGTCTGTCCATGACCTCCCACTGAGGGCACCAAGCTGAGACACATTTGTCCTTTGTCTTGTCAAATTATCTCTGTTACTGCAGACAGAATGCCTCAAAAAGTGACTTTTCCTCTCTGTTTCATTAAGACCCTGAGGTGTAAATCAAATGTATTTATTACCGTCTTCATAACGCATGAGAGGTGCTCACAGGTTGCAAGGCAGTTTGTGAAAAGAGAGCAGCATGAGCGATGGCTTAAAGTTTTTAAGGGTACAGAAGGCTGGAGGGGGGGACAAAAAAACTTCACAGAGAAAAAGCGACCTCACCTGCCAGGCCTCCAGTTCCTGTGACAGCTCCAGCTTACGTTGGATGGCGTCTAATAACTGGTTGTTCAGGGACATCATGTCATTTTTACTCCTCACCAACTCGACCTCCATCAGGTTTTTCCTACCAAGAAATGATGAAACCCCCTCGGTCACATCACCATACATCGTATACAAGAAATGTCAAGTGTGAATGCAGTGGTAGGTTTCACATACGTTAGTCTGACAGTGATTAATTTACTTTTTTAAGAATGTTTTGCAGAACTGGTCTAGATGAAAGTCTAGAATAGCTGCGCTTGTAAAACAAACGTCTTAATGTGCTCATTGTTATAATTTACACTGAGAATATTAAAAGAAAAGAATTGCTCACTTTGCTATGGCTTCATCTCGATCTCTGATGGCCTGCTGGGCGACTGCTGTCTGCTCCTGAGTGCTCTGCAGCTTGAGCCTCAGCTCAGCGTTCTCCTTTTGCAGCTGGATGTTCTAGGGGAGAAAGAAACGAATCGTGTTTAGACCACTGTGTAAAACCTGTCAAGCCCACTGCATACATTCTTTTTAATCTAATTTAAAACAACATGACATCGTAATCGCACTAAAATGATTTCTGCTTTTTAAGGAAATGTAACAATAATTGTGATGAGTTTTAATTTTTTGATTCCTCTGCACCTATACAGCAGCCAGTTAAGGTTTCAAATGTCATAATAATTTATTTATTATTAATATTGTTAATTGCTTTTTTTGGACAAGAAAGAAGTACATGTGTTTTTTTAATTTGTTTTTGTTTGTTTGTTTTTTGTTTTGTTTTGTTTTAAGTTTTTTTAATTTCTGAATTACTATTCTGGTTTTATAATTTGACCACCCACTTGATTTAGGACTTTTCGACAAAACTAAGGCCTTGATTGGCTGAAAAATTAATGTCCAGAGTCAAAATGAACTGAAAAGCCTCTTTAAATCATGCACTGTTTAATTCTTCCTAGTTAAAGCTGGTAGTGAGCAGTAATTTGGAGGTGGGAAATAATCAAACTTTGACACATAACTTGAGTAAAAATGCTCTAAAAGATCTGTGACACCAGATCACAGTGCCAGCAGTAAGGTCATCACTGAATCAGCCTCATTCTACAATAATGGGCCTCTGTGGGCGTAGCTCCTCTCTGACAGACACGTGCGTTCATCACTGTTACCTGATCTCTCAGCTCCTGTGCTGTGCTCGGATTCCCACACTGATCCCCCTTCCTGGCGACAAAAGCTCGATTCTGCTCCTGGTACAGAGACGTTCACAAAGAGATCAGATGTCAGCCGTGCATTTCACCAGAGATTTACATTAAAAAGAGTTTCTGTCTGTTGGCCTGTTTTCATGTTGCTCCAAGGAGAAGAAGGGGATGGGCACGGATATTTAGTTACAGTGATAAACGCCCGTTACTGGTCGGAATAGAAGGCAAACACCATAAGTCACAACTGGATAATTGTATATGTTTGCTTGTGGCAATAGAGGCTTAGCAAAGCGTTTAGCTATCAACTGCAACAATTCATCGAGGTCACACAGTTCCTCAGCATGGTCCAGCGTATTGCTCTTGCAGTGCCTCTAACAGCCAGTAGGGGGGAGATAAGACAACTGGATAAACTGATGAATGTTGTATGTGAGCAGTAATTTTTTTGATTCATGACATGTGTTTTTTGCACAGTAACACTTATCAATAAACAAAAAAATATCTTCTTCTCTTTAGTGGTTGTGTCTATGATGGGAATTCCTGGATGCTAAAAGTATAATATGAAACATTTAATTTGAGAAAAAAAATTATCTTTGTTATGTATTTTGAGTTTGAGTTTTTGAATTGTGTACTTGCTTATAGTAATAAAACAATAATGATTAAACTCAGAAAAATCCATATTTTATAGATAACGTTGCACTTTATTTTGTGGCCTGTAGCGAACGTCAAGTGTCTGGTGTGAAACCAGTCAGAAAATGAGGAAGAAGGTCAACAAACGTGACATGATTAAAATTTAAAATACATTACCTCGCCTGTCAACATTTCTGTCTGACTCAGACAGCTTTTCATTTATAAATGTTGCCATCTAATAATGAAATAAGCAAATCACATGATCCCATGCTACTTCACCGCACCATCCAACTACTATTTTCTGTTTGCATTGTTTTGATAGAGAGACCATTAGTGGCAGAATTTACATGCTGTGTTTTTGAAAGTACCGACTATTCAAATCTTCGCATGTTTGATCTGAAAACAAAAAGACTTATAATGGAGCAAATAGCAGTAGTAGTAAATGTTAGTGTTTATTACTTAGTATATTTTACAGTCCATAAAAGATAAAAGGACACTCTCAAGTCACATCTCTTATGTTTAGGACTGAGGTTAACAGATGACGCTGACAGAACACGGAGAGACAAGCAACTTCAGCGGTCTCTCCTCCGCCTGCAGACAGGCAGGAGTGACAGTCAGACTAAAACTTTCTTGCAATTCCAAGTACTATCTCACTATGTTAGTATATTTGCACTGTATGCATGAACGTATCCAGCTGTATGAGCCTCAGGGTCAACGGACAACAATGTTTGCCATTTTGCATGTATTCAAATACATCACAGCTGCAGTGTAACATTTCCGTCCTGCTTTGATTTCAGCCAACAAGGTCAGCCTTTTGTTTTGCATTTCCTCTCCTGCCCCACTTGTTTTATTTTGTGTGACTTCCGCTCACCTGAGGGTCGGTCGCCTGAGCCAAAGTTTGGGCCACTCCCTTCAGTTGATGCAGCATAGCATGCAGGTCCTCCTGCTGATCCACGACCTCTGAGCTGTTCGCTTCCTGGATCAGTGGGAGCAGAAGCTGAAGGATGGACCCCATTTCTTGTTTCATCTAAGTAGGACATGAGAGGAGGAATTTAGGCTGGTTGGAACTTTTTTAAAAAAAGCTATCAAGTGTCAACTGAAATATGAAGTGGTGAGTTACTCTCAAAACACAATTGGTATATAGCTTGGAGGCCGCTACTGTATATTCGGTCTGTATTAAAGAGCTAATATTTCAGATGTTTTAAAGAAAAGTAACTCATCTCTGACCAACAAAGTTGGTCAAAAACAAGGTGTTTCTTTTCCTCTCGCCCTTTCAGTACACTGGGAGGTGCGAGCATTACCTCATCCCTTATTTGAACTTCCTTGAGTTAAATATGTCACGACGATACTGATCTCCTGACAGCTCAACCCTGCCACCTTAAAAACAACTTTTCCATTTGGTAGAATCGTGTACTATAGTATCTTTTTATGTGTTTACAGACAGAGGTGTAAATCTATAAATCAAGGGGACTCGCCTAACGTGGGACTATGACAAACAGGAAATGAATGACTCATGACCATAGTTAAACGTCATATTTTCCTGCTGGAACAAAACAATAACAGCAGACACCCAGAGAGTGAGAAAAAGAGGACTGAGCTTCACTGTCAGTCAGTTTTCCTGGTTCCTTCCAGACTTCATTCAAACTTTGGCAACATGTCTTATTTTATATTTTGTTTGTGGCATCTAAAGTTGGAAAATCAGGATCTTTCACACCTTTGCCTCACAGTGTGTGTCCTTGCATCAAACACAAATCACACAGCCTCAAAGAAGTTGCACAAAATGTTCTGTCAGCATGTTCTTCTCACTGCAGCAACATTCATACATTTTTGATACAATTCTGCTAATAAAATGACATTTCTCTGGCGCCATTATTATGTTATCACACTCTACATGTCTTCCAAAAAGGGGCTTTGTTTATTTATTCTTGTCTCCAGTTGTCAGAGGAAAACAATTTTCCCCAACAAACATAAATGAGCCACTGTGGGCAGGTCTACAAAAGAACAAGCCCAGAAATTAACATTTGCCGACCACAGCCTGGAGATGAAGCTCAACCGGTCTAAGCTAAACTAGTCTGGTGTTTCTGTCACTTACCGTACTGAGTTTATTAGTAGTAAACTTGGCTGGCTGTGTTTGTAGTATTGTTCAGATAAACAAAAAAGCTCCTACTTCCTAGAAAAAAAAATATTTTGATTGTACACAAGCGCTCTGCTGCCTTCGCAGAAACTGTGTTATATGAAGATTCAGAGAGTTTTCCTACGCTCTGTTTAGAGTGTTTGATTCGGAGAAAAAAATCAAAGTGATGCAGCAGAACCAGATAAATGGTCTATTTTATTCCCAACTTTCCTCTGCCCTGTCAAAATCTGTCATCTACATCATCTGCAATGCAATTTAATCACTTCAGTTCACTTGCAGACTCAGGTGTGTTATGCTAGTAGCAGCTAATGTAGCTTCGAGCAGAGAGGAGAAGCAGCTGCATATTTTCTGATAAGCTCACTTCTAACTTCACAACAGCAGATTTGTCTCATTTTCAAACTTTGTGACTTTTGACACAACTGACCCTGACTCATGTGACATCACTCGAGGTCTATCACACTGTGTCCTTTTTTTTCCCATTCCCAAAGGAGTCTGATTAATTCTCAACCTCTTTACAACAACTCCAATATCCCAGCTACACTCAGCTCTTTTCTCTCTTCCCAATAGCAGAACTCCTGTATCACAAAAAGCTTTTTAAAGTTAAATAGATAGTGTGACTTTGCAGTATGCAACTATATTTTTTCAATATAGTTTTGTGTATTTATTTTGACAAAAAAGTTAATTTAAGACCTAGTTTCAGCCATTTGTTGCTATTGTAAGTATTTCTGGTACAAGGACAGTAGAAAATAAAGCACAGTGGCCATTATGAGTAATGTCACAAAGAAACACATCACGCAGTGCAACAATGTGGTGCACAACAACAGTTCGTGGACAACAATGGAGCCCTATGGCAAAGAAAAATGAGCTACATCAATCTTTAGCCATGGAGGACACATGTTTTCATGCTGTAGTGTGACTATGCTCGTGTGCTGCTTCAGTACCTCTGCCTTGCTGACTCCCAGCTCTGCCGTCTCCAGGCTGCTCTCCAGCTCGGACAGCAGGGAGGCGTCTCCGTGGCTCCTGCCTTCCTGCAGGGACACCTCCTCCTGAAGTTCCTCCACCTGGGCCTGCAGCTGCTGTGAGCGACCCCGCGTCGCCTCCAACTCCTGCCACGCCTCAGCAAGCTGAAACCACAAGGAGGAGGCATGCACACTTGCATTAACACACATATAAACATAAGAATAAAACCTGCAAGCACAAACTTTTGAGACAACATAGTGAATCCTCAGATTACATTGATGATATACATGAAATTAATATGATTGCATAAGTGATTTTACTCAAAGGCATGTGTGCATTTCAAAAAAGCTGTCATGACACACTCATGTAAAAACTTCCACCAACTTTCAGTGAGAGAGAAATCCTGACATGCCAGATTCCAGCCTCCAACCCAACATGAAACTAAACGAACACGAGAGGAATCCAGATTTGCGGGGCAAACTTACAATGACGGGGATGAAGTGATTGTTTAGCAATGCTCTCCACAATCCCGCCGAAACCCAGGCCCGGAGCAGAAAATCCCTTTGTTATTGAGGGTCTTTCATTCATGCACCAACTGCACTGAGCCGTTTTGTGTTGCCTGCCTGTGCGTGTCTTCAGCACAGGCATGTAATGTGTCAGTATATGTACCTGCTGGCTGTGCTGCTGGTTGAGTTGGTCATGCAGAGCGAGCCGTGCATGTAAAGAAGCCAAACTGGCCCTCAGCTCAGTGTTTTCTCGACACACAGTCTCCAAACGCTCCTCCAGCACCTGCTCCTTCTGGGTGAGACGAAGCACCTAAAAACACACACACATCTTTAATCGGACCAAAACCATTTTTATATTTATGATAACAATATTATGCCTTCTCTGTCTTGCATTACACTTCATCAGTCCATCTTTTTTATTATCTGTGAGTATTTGGAAAAGTGCAAAAAGTAAGTGAAGTTTGAAAGACTATTTTCACTTCAAAGAAATAAAACTGTAGATGTGAAAAACTGAAAAAGGTACTTTCCGTCACTTAATGTGGGATTGTTCCTTTATTTTATCTATTCAGGACTTGTTGCATAAACAAATTGCCGCAATCTCCAAAAGCTCTGTTTATTAGGAGACAGGCCTTGTTTAAGAACAGATGAATCCAAACAAGAATTTGAACCTGCATTATTAGCTTTATTGGTACTTATAAGATTCTTCTTGAATAGGTCAATTAACATCCTATGAAGCTTTATTCAGAAGCACTAATAGTTAAAGAAAATGTATGAAGTTTGGTCTCTTTTATCATTTATATAAAGAAACAGAATAGGAAGTAAAAATTATTATTTCATTGTGAAAATCTGCTAACCCACATTTATGCTGTGTTTTCTTTGTATTTTTTTCCTTTAATTTTAATGGTTTGTCCCATTTTACTTCAAATTCCTTTCTTACTATGTTCACATTTGTTTAGTTTCTTCTGTTACCAATTCTTCATTATTTAAATGATAAATGAAAAAAAGATTTTGACTGTGCTAGAATGTTACTTAAGAGAAATCTGACTCATAAAAAAACTTAAAAACATAAAAAATAAATAAAAAACATATCAAAGTGTTTCTCTGTAAATGACACTGAACATTATGAACGCAACAAGATGAAAAAAAATGTTGAAAAAAAGTTCAACCAGAAGCTGGAAACACTTCTGACAGGAAACATGAAATGAAACACAAACAGATGTGCTGGTGCAGCATGTTCTGGTCATTCTGCATGTGTGAGTACATGATGCTCTGAAGAGGAGAAACATTTTACACGATAACCCTTTTAGCAGTTACATTAGGTGTGAACCCTAGTCGCAACATTGGAAATAAATATACAGTGTGTGTGCGTGCGCGAGCGTGTGTGTGTTTTGTACCTGCTCCCTCATGGCACTGATCAACTCCTCATCCTGCAGCCTGTTGTGGTTTCCTTTCTGTTGAAGCTCCTGTTTTAGAGCCTGCAGCTCACTGGACATGGCTCTCTCCACCTCCATCGCCTGCACATAAAAATACGGAGAAAAAGCACAGACACATTCAGAAGTGGATTGACAGCCCTGTGTATTTTGTGAACTTTAAGGTATGAAAGGGGGTTGCAGGGAGATTTAAGCACACAAAAATATTCAAGCAGCCAGAAATCAAACCCCGACCGAGAAAATTGGACCCATACGTTGGCATCAATCGACTTCAAACTCCAACACAAAGCTCACCTGAGACATGAGCTTTAAAAGAAATGAGACCATGATCTTAAATACAAAAATACCTAAATATATAGCGTGAGGTTTAACTGAGATAAAATCCTGTAATCTTGACCCGGAGGGAAAGAAGCCTAATATGATACCTGCCTGAAAGATGGGGATTAGGAGACTCAAATTAAACATGTGTTCAGTTTGCTGCAGGCCATACAGCACATGGAGATGAGAGAAGGTTTTCCTTACTGCACTGAGAAGATCTGCTCATCGTTACAGTTAGTTCCCAAGCTTTCAGTGGGGTCTGAGGATAAAATCTGAGTGGTCACAAGATGATTACAAAACACAAAACTGTGTTTATTTTTACAACTTTTTTCAAAATTTTGCTTCATATACAGATCATCACATCTTTTTCTTCAGCTAAAACATTTTGAGAAAGAAAAATCATATGTTGTTGAACCACTTAAAACTCATTAAAAGTTAAGGACACAACAACCCAACTTTCACAAATGATCACCAACATTTTGATTTTTGAAGCAGATATTTATTTGCTAGATGTAAAAACTAACGTTAGGCTATAAATGAACTATACCACTGTCACGTGACACTTCTTAACTTCCTACTCCAGATATATATACTTTACAACTTGTTGATTTGTTAAGTTAGAAAGTTTCAGTTAGAATAGTCCTCATTAGCTTTAAAACAAAGTAAGAGTAAGTGCAGCAATGCTAACTCATTCCAGCGGCACTCTATTGGCTCATTTTTGAAAGGTTCGGCCACTAGTAGCACTATAGAGCAATGTTTTCACAAGTTTGCTCCTGTGCTGCATCACATGAACATGCATGGGCACGCAATAACGTAAGGCACAATCTTGCCACCGGTTTCATCCTGTTTAAGCAAAAATGGGTTTGAACATGTAGGCTTTAAAATGCATTTGCAATGCAAGAAAAACACCAAATGTAAACATAACTTTGCTTACAAAAAATTTCCACAAGGTGCCTCTAAAAGGTCAGAAGCCAAAAACTGGAGACGCAGCAAGTCTTCTGTGATCAGTCATCCATCAAAAGTGCAGACAAAATTAGCCAATCATTGGTTAGCTGCATAGTAAATTAAGCGTTAAATGATGATTTTTCATTTATGTTGTCATGGTTCTTTTTGTTTTTTGAAAATCTGCTGCTTTCCCAAGGCTTATATCTCTCAAACAAAGATGATACAGAAACTTTACAAACTCAAACTCAGAGATCTTTGGTGTGCTGTTGTGCCAGTTTGAAGCCGTGGTGAACGGACCAACCCGTCACCCTCTCAGTCCCCCTCCCCTCGCCCCCGTCCCGGTCCGGGACCCTCAGTTCCCCTTACTCAGCAGTTCGGTGGGCCCCTGTCAGGTCCTATCATGACCGCATAATACAAGATGAAAGGGCTGCCTCTGCGACAGATGGAGCAGAGGGCATCTTGGTCTTGTCTGTGACATCATCATGCCACATTAGACAACAATGTGTCGGAGGGTAAACTTCACGAGGTTGGAGCAGAGGGGACAGCTTGAGTGTACGTGTCTGCAGGAGTGCACGGAGGAAGTGAGGCGGCGTGATGGCTAAAATTAGTGGGGAGTGTGTGTGTGCGCGTGTGTGACAAGAGTAAAGCAGGCACTGATGGACAAAAACAAAACATAGCATGCAGACACAGTATGAGGGGGGGGGGGGGGGCATCAAAAATTAGCGTAAT
>JAQLOL010000024.1:15429405-15445210 GCA_029783665.1 Naso thynnoides | reverse complement strand
CCCCCCCCCCCCCCCCCCCCCCCCCCCCCCCCCCCCCCCCCCCCCCCCCCCCCCCGCCTCAAAGAGGAGCGTCTTCCTCTGTGAGTCGTCATTACGGCTGCTTCGTCTCGTCAACATGGGCCCCCTCTACAATAGAGGCAGCGACCCACTGAGAATCACCAAAACAGGAGTGGAAGGAGGACGCTCCATTTGGTAGAGACACAAAGATGATATCCCCTCGCATGGCCCCCAAAGCCTAAGGCTGTCACCAGTCCAAACACCAAGGTATCTAACAGCTGACGACCCAAGCTGCAGCCGAGCCCCTCAGGGAGCTCACAGAAAAGACGGCTTTCCCCTGGGATGATGGGATGTTTGGGTATAAGGGGCAACATCAAAGGAGCAAATGAAAGATTTATATCTCTCCCCAACATATATTGTCTTTGCCTTTTTGTCTGGGAGCTGCGTGATGCTGGCAGGGGGAGCAGAGGTCAGGGAGGGCTCGCCTCAGCTCGGGCATCTCCTGTTACAATAACGGAAATCTACAGTGATGGATTTGTCACAGTCATTTCATCGACACACTGTGATCCGCAGACAGGGGAGGTGGTCATGTGACTCAGGGTGGGAAGCAGGAGGTGAAGAGGTAACACAGAAAACAACAAGTCACCTGACTACAGTTTCACCCACACTGCATTAACTGATAAAAAACAGGATGGACAAAATGATTTGCAATTTCGTATTTTAATTAATCAGTGAATCATCTAAACTATAAGACATCAAAATAAAGTAGAGATAAAACGATTTGTCAATTATCGAATGACAAATCAGCAAGTAACTACTTTGGTTATTCAATATGCACTTATTTGAATCAAAATGACAAATATTTCCAGCTGTCAGGTTTTCAGATGTGAAGATTTTATGCTTTTGGGTAATTATGCGATATGTTAGCTCAGCTAAATATTTTCAGAATTTGTATGGTTGGTCATACAAAACAAGATACTGGAAGACAACACTGTGGGTTTGTGGGAAATTATAAAATGCATTTCTCATTGCTATCAGACAATTTACTGACAAAATTATGAATTGAGGAAATATTCAGAAAATTAACTTAGAAAATGTTGAAAAAACGATCACAGTTTCTCCACAAAGTGTTAAAATTGCTTGTTTTGTCTAACAAAAAGGTTGAATAAGCCAAAGATTTTGCAGTTTGCAATTATGTTTTACCCAAAAAAGCATCGAGCTGTCACACAAAGGAAGCTTGAGCTCGAAAATTTTTGGTATTTATTCTTGAAAAATGGCAACGTTGCTTTATTAGTTATCGTGATAGTTGCCTTTTACTTGCAGACCGACAAATTAAGAAATTAACTGACAGATGATTTCAGTTCTTCTTGCCATTAGAAACACCTGTTGTTCTCATGTGAAGCAATTCAGCAGCGCAACTTCTAAGAGAACCAAATACACATTTTTCACATATTTATTTATCTTTTTGCTATATGCTAGTCTGGCTCTGGTATCACTCTTGCAATTTTGGAGAATCTGACGATCAGTACTCTTTTATTAAAGTACTGCGGTATTTCAAATTCAGTATTGATCATAACATGTCCATTAGAGAATCCAGAATAAATCTGAATTAGGACAACCGAAACTGTGTTTGACTGCTGATAAAACTTAATTTAGTTTGACACAGATCCAAACAAATGTCTTGAACTTGAGTTTTGGGATATTTCCATGCAGCTTATCTTCCAGAAACCGCTCTCCCTTTCCAGGCAGGGCATGCTTTTCCAGCAAGTGTGTTTACACTGTTTTCCGCCATACTGAGAATTCTGACTGATGTTAAGATGAGGAACATTTCCTTCAACATGAGTCAGTCTACACCTCATTTCTCTCTCTTTCAGCGTAAACAACCTGCTGGTTCTCCCGAATCACGTTTCGTATATTTCCTTGTTAAACAATCACTGACTCAGGTAATAGATTAACAAAGAAACGTCTCAGACACAAGACAGATTCATTAATGTTTAAGTGCTCATACTGTGTCCCAGTTGCAGGGGTGATATCATTTGTAATGAGAAGGAAAAAAAACACCCTGACATCACCAAACACTCCCTGATACTTTTATTCCTACTTTCCTGCAACTGTCTAAACAGTCAGTACTGAACCATGTGACCATCTGGCACACGGCAACATTGTTTTTATGCAGCCATTTCCTCAAATGCACCAGGACGGAGATTCACAGTGAATCTTTCCTCTCACATCAGAGCTTTGCTTTGCTGCTGCTGGTAAACACGATAAATTCTTTCGCTCTCTCTGGTTTCTGTGCTGAGAACAAACGCCCTCCTCCAGATTCCTGCCACGCTCTGGTTACACTCTCACAATTACAATATAGAGTTTCAAGCTCTCTGAAACCTGCAAGTTTCAAGCCCTTTGCAACCTGTTTTATATGTAGACTCAAGATCTACAAGGGTCACAGGAATTATCTTCAGTGAATTTTTGAATTTCTTTCTGATTTCTTCACAGAGAATCTATTAAGTTAGTCAAACGCTCAACTAAAGAGGTGGAAAAAACAAAAAATACATATATATTGCTTTAAACATGATCTTCAAGTCCTAAATGCAAATGTTTGCTTTGACGTCAAATTGGTTTCCTGAAACCTGTGACGGGTTTTTTTTTTCACCGTCATACAAACATAATTGCTGGCCTACTACAGCTTAATCAGGACACACACAACAGATTCTCCTGCTCCAGTCAAAACTGTGGGAGCGCCTGTACAAACACAGGTCGGCGCAGACACACAAACACAAACTCACCACAGCAGGCGGCGGTGCAACCTCCACCATGTCAGACATTGGCTTCTTCCCACTCTTTGTTTCTCACATATTCACTCTCTTTTCTGGCTTTTTACAGCCACACAGAGTCCAGAGGTACCCACGTCAGATGCCGGCCATCCAAATAAAACATTTTACCCGTTTCCTCCCCCTCAAACAGCTTAAACAGAGATTGCAGCTTTTATCTAAATTGACTTTTTCCTGAACTTCTAGGGAGTCTTTTCCCTTCAGTGAGTCCCTCAGCCTGGCACAGAGGGAGCAGAGACGTGCACACGTCCTTATTCTGCGGACCTTGACTCATGGGAGGGGGCGCACTGCTGCTTGGATTCATTTTTAACTTTGCCAGCTCTGTTTTGCTGTTCAACTTGAAATGGAAAAAAATTAGCTGTTCTGCTAACACGTTCAGTCTTACTCAGGCTGGAAACTTAGCCCCAGTCAGCCCTGAGAAACTGAGATCTAAGCAACTCCTCCATGTTCACTGATAAGAGGCAATAAGTTATGTCACCATTTTGAGTTCTGTCACAATGTGTACTGTTTTCTGAGGATCAAACAACCAAGATCATATATTACATAAGAATATCTTAAACTACTAAAACACATATCTGTTAATGATTTGATTCGACAGTTGGTTGCCAGATATTTTGTCTGTTACATCATACAAGCATCCAAGCACTTTGTTAAAAGTTAACTTCATGTTACTGAACAAACTGGATCTTGTTACACAGAATAAAGTGATCTCATGTCTAAGATTCGATTAATCTGCTCATTTTTTCTGGAATAATCACTAGATTTTTATTGAAATAAAAAAAAATGAATTTACTATTTGACCAAAACCCATGGTGAAGTCTTTAGACATCTTGTTTTGTCAACAGTCCAAAACTCACAGATATTCAGCTCGCCTAACATTTGAGAGGCTGGAGTCAGACAACATAATGTATTTTCGGGCAAAAATTCACAAATAGTTGCATCTAAACACATCTGTCAATTGGCTAGATGATTACTTGTTTTCAGCTCTGCTCTCGTATGCTTAGTGTTTTTTCCACAGAGTCAACAAACATGCATCTTTCAGGACTTTTCTTTGCTCTCCTTCCTCTGTCCTACATGTGAAATCAAATCATGGCACTAACGTTCTCTCCTTCTCTTGTTTTCATATCATTTCCATTCTGTTGCACACTGGCACAGAACATTTGCCTGCAGCCAGCAACTCTGTTTTTATAGCTGCTGCCTGACAAACCCCACTTCTGTCTCTCCAGCTTTAACTTTTTTTTATTAAAACTTGTGTAAGTAATCATTTTGTCATGGCCTTGCTCCAGATAGTCTATAAACAGCCTGAGAGTTTGTCCTTCTGCAGATAAGTCTGAGTCACTCTGATACTGAGTGGTTTGCACAAACCTTGGGTTACTGTGACAGCCCATCTTGTCTCGTTCACTCAGACCTTTGCATTCACTGAGCAGGTATTTGTCTCACAGAGAGCTACCTCTCAGAGTTAAAGGTTCGCTATAGCTCCCCTTCAGTTCATGTGATACAGATGTTAAATTCACACGCTCGTCATGTCCGCGTGCAGGACTCACCGTGCTGAGCTGCTCCCTGAGCCGCTGAGTGTGCTCGCTGTGCTCCAGCTGGGCTCGACTCTTGTCCCGCTCGGCCTCGCTGAGGGCCTGGGTCAGCCGCTCCACCTGGCCGGTCAGCTCCCTCACATCCCGCTCCAGGTCGCCCACCTGGCTCTCCCACTGGGACTGACAGCCCTCCAGCCTCAGCCGGAGCGCATGCTTGCCCTGCTCCAGTTCCTGCACAGGAGAGGAAAGATTTAAGTCAATCCACAATCACCAAAAAAAACCTACACTGATTCAACATAGACTATGGACACTGAAATAAAAAAGTTTATTTATAACCATTATCTGCAACAGGATGCTAGAATGATAGTTTACTTTGAAAAGGAATTTGAGTAACAAAATATGACAGCAAGCTTCGATCAGGACTGCAAAGGATCATGGGAAATGTATTGCAGATGGAATGTGAGGTTGCACAGATTTTACTGTTCTAATATACAGAAATATTGGTCTTCTCTGTTATGTCTCCATATTTTAATTACAGCTCAAACAATGAGTCACACAAGACAGAACATTAATCTCCGATAACTTACCAAGAGTTTTTAGTCATTTTTATTTTTTTCAATATAGTTGTGGGGACTTTCATTTTTTCTTGTCTTTCATCTCCAAATAAAGCAGAGTTAAGTCTTACCTTAAGAGTTATTAAACTGGGCATTTAGAAATATTTTCATGGCATATTTAGACCAAATAATTTATTGAATTTCTGATAATGTAATCATCACTTTAGGCTTTTATGGAAATAATCATTTGCTGCAGCCTTTTGTGCATCTAACTATTTATCAATATATGCCTAAATACTGTTAAACTATTCAGACAGATGTCACATCTTTATTGGACTTTGTAAAAAAAAAAAAAATTTTTAAGTCTATGATGTCAGTGACTATCATAGATATTACGTGATTTAAACGGCTGCTGCACCTGATAAGATTAAAAACCGAACATCTCAAGGAGGCCTCAGCCTTTATTCTACGAAAAGTGATGAGGCCATCATTCAGTATGTCATAAAGGTTCAGGTGTGCGGGGAGGCAACAGCTTTATTGCTTTAAGACTAGATTTTGTGTGCTGTTACGCAGACATTTATTACATTTGGAGCATCACTGACGCTACAGTTCTACTTGTATTAAATGTAGAAATAAAATGCTGATTGCCTGTGAGGAGTCTTAAAAGTTTGAGCAGGTTGCTTAGTTACTTCACAGCCTGTGAGGATGACTTGAGAAACATTCGACTGCTCTGACCTTTGAACTAGAAACTTCTGTAGTCACTGGAACAACACAAGAGGAAGAGATCACACAATGAGAGCACAGAGACATGAACCTGATCCCACTGAGGAAAGTTCACTAACAACAGTTTGTGAATGAAAGCTGCTTTTTTACAGGATATTTGATGATAGTGCACAATTCTCCATTTACAGTAGATTTCCTGTAAATATCTAATATATCAACATTAGATTTACAATGTTTTTTGTTTTGTTTCTGCTTCAGATCATACAGTATGATTACTATAATCTTCTGTCATTTTACCATTATTTTGACAAACTGTAAGTCAGATATTTGTTTTTTTATTATTTTTAAAGTTATGTAGACACACAAAAATAAAGAAACAACATATTATGTGCGATTGTCATGGAGGCTACTTACCACAAGTAGCCCACTTGAAAGAAAATGATAATGTGATTAAATAAAAGTAGATTTTTTGTTACAGGAAAAAGAGAAATTGGCGTGTAATGCGCACATGGAATATATATTTTCTGTACTGGGTTCATTCCGTTTCCAACGCTGCGCTAAAGTTTGGCGTTGGTGGCTGAGAAAAGGAAACTCTCACCCGCCCACTTCAGACATAAGCAACACTGAAACCACCTCGTTAAACCTTTTAAACTACAAATGTAACGTAAAAGCGTCATTACACATCAAATAGGCTATTTGCGCTCCGCTGTAGAATAAAAAGCGTAATCTTACCTCCAGCTTGTCTGCGTATTGTTCATGAAGTTTGTCGCTCTGCTCTTTCAACTGACGGTTTTCCAGGAGCAATGCGTTTCCCAGCTGGGCTGCCAAAATAACCTCTTCCTCCTTTTGTTTCAAAGCAGCCAGAAGTTCACTGGGGTCTTGATAATCTGTTATTTCCTCCGCTCCGTAGTCGAAGTAGAAGTCCTCCTCCAGCTCCATGCTCTTGGGCTTGAAGCTCCATTCACGAAGTCGATCCATGGTCAGCCGAGAGTTTCCTCCAACCTCCTCAATTAATTTACAGTTATTTACAGTACGCACACAAAAACACGCTGAAACAGGTGGAAACGTGTGTGAGTAAGTTGTCCATTGATGGTTCAGTGTTGCTGCGTCGTCGGTGAGTGAAGCTGAAGGTTTGAGCTCCACAGTGAAACTAAGCAGGTCCGCCTGTCAGCAGCAGATGACTGTCTGCATGTCTGTGTGTCTCCAGGGGGAGTTTCCTTCAGTCACCTGAGCAACTGTTACCATCCCACCGTCACTAAGCACCAACAGTGACACCTGTCCTCATTCAGCGCCCATTGAACAGATTCAGGTGACTGTATTCTGGTGGAGGATTACAGAGTGACTGAGAAACGCCTTTATGATGTGATAAATGCAATAAATGCTGATTTACTCTACATGTTGAACAGCTTGTGCTGATTGATATCTACATCACCACAAACTATTGCATCACAAATGACCTTGGCATTGAATCAGCACCTCTTTGGTGTACAAAAAAAAAAAAAAGACAAAATTTTCTAAAATTAGATGTTTAATGATCTGATTAACATGAAACTGTTGAGCTGGATTGCCTATTGATTTCTAATGCCCCAGTCTTTACAAGAGGAGCCTCAAAAACACATTTGACTCCGGTTTCCTGTTTGGATGTCACAGGCAACTCAAAAGATTAATTCAGGAAAATAAAAAGAGACATACAGCAAAAAAGCAAGGACAACATGCTGAACAAAGATACAGAAACTTTTATTTATTATGTGATTACTTTTTTACTGCTCTTTGTTATGCATGTAGTGTCTTGGGTGCCCATGTGGGCTGGGCACCTTTCAATATATCTTGTAAAGTGTTGCTTCATATATTTGAAGGAGGTGAACATGAACAGTATATGCATTTGTACATGGATATACACAATATTTACCAACCCAGCGGTTTTGACTTTAGAGTGTCCACCCTGAGTTTGGGACGCCTGGGTTCAATTCCCAGTTGAGTCATACCAAAGACTATAAAATGGCGCCTGATGTCTCCCTGCTTGGCATTCAGCATCAAGGGTTGGACTGGGGGTGGGACCCTGTGACATACCAGCATCATGTCCAGTGGTGTACTCGTATTTTAAGCCGTCTCACATAATGTAAACAGGACATAGGCGACACTCCTGCTCGATGGGCCTTCATGGCTCTCAAAGGCTACTTACTTACTTATATACAATATCAGCCCGCTGAGATTTTCTGCTTTAAAACATGTCACATTCAGTGGGGACATTCCTCATGCTCATTGTCTATAGTGTTGTTACATCATTGTCCTTGTAGTTTTTACTTTTCTACTCTCCTATTTTTATGCATCATATCAACCCACACAATACAATCGTGCATGTATCAAGGTTTTTTCTGCATCTTGTGGTGTTATGACACAGCTTACTTCTCATTTTCAGCTCAGTACATCATTAAATACACATTATTTTACTCTTTACTTTAATATCCCGTGCTCCCAAGACATGCTTTCACTGCTTACTTTTACTATTACTTATTTATGTGTTCATTCATTTGGTCTGTTACTTCCTTTTACTTAATAAATATAAAATGTGCCAATTTTTTTTATATACTACTACTTGACATTACCAGTTTGCAATATGACAAAATGTACAGTAAGATTATATAAATTTGTCTGCTGTTACAGAGTGAGTGTCACTGTTGTTGTGTGATTTTTGCACTCATGTATAAATCTGTCATTATTGGCAAAATTTGTCTGTTATTAACCAAAACATTTTTTGCTTTTTTTTATCCATCAACAGGTTCTCTGCCTCCGTCCATCTGTCTCAAGCATCTTGTTATTCCTCCTGAGTCATATTCGCCATCCACCTGTCGGCGCCGCCCACTCTCACACCTGTTTCCACTGATCATCAGCGCTGCAGCTCTTTGAGTTCTCCACACCTGCATCTTGATTATTAATCTAGCTTGGACGTTATGGATCAGTCCCCTTTCCTTGTTCTCTTTGAGATTATCTACTTGAGCATGTGTTTCTGTTTTGATGTTGTCTTGGAGCTTCATCCTGTTTTATATCCTGTTGTTTGTTCCTGGCCGCTTATTCCTCCGTTCACCTGTAACCCTGTTCATATAGAAGGCAACTTCAATGCATCATCCGTCCTTGTGCACTGAACTTCTTGTCCTTGCATATTACTGTAAAAATTCTCGTGCCGTGATTGACTGTGAACTATCTCTAACCCTGATTCTACAAAACTCTACACCTGTCCAAAAAGTAAACTTGTTTCTGTACGTCTATCATTTTTAATCATACATTTTGGACACTGTAGTGCACAATTAACCAAAAAATGCTCCGCATGACAGAATGTATTCTGTAATGTCACACAGGCCTACATTATATTTTGAAGTATGGCAGTGAATGTGACTCTGAATGGGTTTTGTATCTTCCAGGAAACCATTAGTCCGTCCTCTCTACAAGTGCTCAGCATCCCCCGAGCACGATCAGGACCGCTCAGTGGAAGGGAAGTGTCTGCACGCTTTGTCTGGCCGCTTGCCAAAGGTCAGAGTTCAGCCCCCACAAGGTTTTATAAAGCAGGGGGCAGTGTCAGGGGAATAAAAGATGAAGCATCCTGACGCATGGCGAGGCTTTTGTTGTTGGGTAGGAGGGGGAAGCTTCTGTACATATGGCAGCAGGAACAGAGGACACGCAGAGGTGTGGACGTGCACTGCCACCGGGATCTTCATTGTTCTTGTTTAGTTTACAGGCTGCTGATGGAGGGGCTTGTGCCGAAAGTGTGACGAACACACCGCCTACTGTGAAGACTAACAAGGACACATGTGCACACAAGAGGAGACAAGACCCTTTAGAGGCAGCCACCCACAACCATGCATTCAGCTGCTGAAGCATGTGTGTTTGTCTGCCTGGGCATGTGCGTGTACAGTAGCGTGTCCAAGGAAAAAAAACTGTCAGCATTACACAAGAAATAAATATGAACTTCTCTCACCACTTATTCTGTAAAGAATGACACCTGAGTGAGACCACAGAGCACTTTCCCACAGTGATTGCAACACTTAAGTTAAAGATTTTCTGCTGTGAGAGCTTCTGCAAGAGGTGTGAAGAAATTGATTCAAGGCGACCAAAGCAGAACTACAACCATAAAAGCTTGGCTGATGTTTTAAATCAAAGAGGTGCTGACAGTAATACTGTTTACAACACTGCCTGTGTGCAACACCAGCTCAACTGAAGCAAAGTTTAGCTGTAACGCCAGCATCTGCACAACTTATGACGGTGTTGAGAGTGCTGAGTGTGTCAAAGTTTGCTTAGAGTGAGGGACATTAATACAAGAGATGCTGAGCACGATGAAGATGAGCTGACTGCAGCAAAGCCTTAACAAATATGGTAAATGATGTGTGATGTTCTAAGTCAGGAGAGATCACCTCCAGTAAGTAAGAATCCATAATCATTATGTTCTCCACAGACCACAGGATGGAAGCTGCTGTTAATGAGACTGAGTTTCTTTTGGTTGCTACTAATTTAATATATCCATATTTATACATATTCATAGAAAACTGATTAAATAAAATGAATTGTGAAAGAAGTCTAATCACTCAGATTTAAATAATGTATTAGAAGTTAAAGACCTCATAATACAGAATTACTCATTAAACATACATCACACTCTATACACGTCATATTTAAGAAGTTTTATATTTAATCTCCAAAATAATAAGTAACTAGAGCTTTCACATAAATTTAATTTTCCCTCTGAAATGTATTTGCTTTGGAAGTATTCGATTAATACTCAAGTAGTACAAGCACTTCAAAACTGCAATTCATTTACTTGGCTTAGTAGGCCCCATTTACTTGAGTATATGTATATAGTTTTACTTTCTCCCTCTGTAGACCTGTACTGTCGCACAGCAGCATCACAGAGCTCTAGTGGCTCCTAGTGGACAAAAATGTAAAACACATCACTCTGTTTCTGTTCAGACTGGCTTGTTCCTCTCAGGGAGTTCTGAAAGAGGAGAGTGCAAGCAAGGAAACTTTGAGACCTTGTATCAGTACCACAAATTAACAAAAATAAATAAATAAATTAAATAAATAAAATACAGCAAAGTGTATTGTATATTATGCAAAGCCATTTATTTATTTATTGTTGTTATTCATGTTTATTTTATTTTATTTTATTGCCAATAACAAAAACAATAGCATATAGTACAATACCAAGGGGTAGGCCTACATAATGATTTGAAAGTTAAAAAAACAAACAAACTATAACTTTGGAAACAAATGTGCAGGAGGAGCCAAAAAAAAAAAACCCAAAAAGAAAAGAAAAGAAAAGGAAAAAAACATATAGTAGTACAAAGAAATAAAATATAACTCAACAAAAAATATCATTAAAATGTAAAAAAAAGAAAAACAAAACAAAAGAAACAAAATAAAATAGAAAATAAGAAAAAATGAATAGAGAGCAAATAATTATGGCACAGAATGATTATGATGGTTCATTTCTTAATTGGTCTAACAAAAAATGTTTGGTTTGTTTCTTGAATGAATTTATGCTGGTGCCATTTCTGATATGATCTAGTAAATTACTCCACAATGAGGTCCTCGGACTCTAATAGAAAACTGAGAAAAAGTTGCCCTGAAAAAGGCTGAATAAAGATTATTGGCTGACCTGTTGTTGTGATGGATTTGGGAATTGAACAGAAACACATTTCGAAAACTGTTCAGGAGTAAGTTGTTAATAGATTGGAAAACAAACAAACAAAAACAGATTTGAAACTGGTTTAGATCAAAAATAGGATTCTTAAAAACTGGAACAAAGGAGCAGAAGTGCTGAATCTGTTGGAGACTAAATCTATATTTATATCTTGTTTGTTTTCTGTAACTTCATTATTCAATTTATTTACTTTACCTTTACTTGTATTCATTTGCTGTGATTGGAACTAATTCCTGTAGGCTGATATTAATGGGTGGAAAGTTACTAGGTACATTTACTAAATTCTGTATTGTACTGTATACTTAAGTACAATTTTGAGGTACTCAAGTCACTTTCTGCCAGTTTAAACTTGTTTTCCACTATATTTTAGAAGCAAATACTGTACTTTTTCAATCCCTATACTCCTATTCAATAATTTATGTCAATTTAAAAATTCATATTAATAGTGTAAAATATAATCCAAAAACAACATTGGATTATATATTGAGATAAAACTTAAATTCACAAACTCCTCAGCAGAATAAACATAAATGAATTAGCCCCACCTTAACACTGAAGTGATGTGCACATTACAGCATCACTAATCATATTCCATGGGCCATTCTCAATAATGAGTATTAGTTTTGTTGTTTTTTACATATTCTTATTCCATGTTTTTTGTTTATGTTTTTGTACTTTTTTAAAATAAACTTTGAACGCACAACCTTTGCTTGTTGAATATTTTAGGTCAAATCTGAGCAGGCTACCTCTCTGTGACATGAAACACGGTCGGTACACACTCCAGCCAGCAGGTGGCGGTATGTGACCGACCTTTGAACACTGTAAAAAAGAGGAAGCACTATTTGTTTGCAGCAGTCTTGAACTCCATGGTCTTACTGTAACAGAGACAAATATTAAATATTTACAATGGAGAGGAGCGCAGGGACAGTTTCGGCGATTAAGGCTTTAGGGTTGGTAACGTGCAGCTTAACTGATTAACGTCGACGCTGACTGCGCAGTCTGCTAACGAACGTTACTTTAATTTGTTGTTATAGAAACACGCTCGTGCTTGGTTTAATTTAGCTAACGATAGGCTTACTTGTGTTTTTAAGCGCTGTTTTGTCAGAACATGGCTAAATTTGTAATTTAATAACGTTATTTAGGCTTTTTCAGTACACCAAGACACCTGGCAGACTGCTGCAGGTAGTTTCACCTGTCGTCTTTATTTCCTGCTCAGGTACCCGGGCAGCTCCTGCGTCACGCGGTGTAAATGTGATGAACTTCCGTGTCCTCTGCTCACCTGGCTGGCTGCAGAGCTGAGGAGGCTCTGTCCAGAGCTGCAAGGTTTTTCTTCTCAACATGTGTCCACTGTGTGGAGTATTTCTCTATGTTAATACAGTAAACTACAGTTTAGCCAACCTTTCCTCTAGTATCTAATCTAATATTCAGGTCCTGTGAGGGTGTTTGTAGTAATTTTGGTCATGTTATTCGTGATAAACTACCCGATGGCCTGTAAACTGCTACAACTTTATCCTCTTTTAAATGCAAACTGAAGACCTTTTGTCATAATTAGTCGCAGTCTGTCTGTAGTTTATGTTTGGTAGGTGTTTTTGTGGTTCTCGTTGGGAGCATAGTGATTTCATTTTGTATTTTTCTTTTTATTAATAATCAAAATAAGTTTAGTGTTGGGAAGGTTACTTTGGAAATGTAATGAAGTACAGATTACTAGTTACCCTATTCAAAATGAAAGAAATAATGAAAGTTTTTCAGTTACGTTATCAAAGTAATGTGACTTTCTCAGTAGCACTAGCTGATTAGAGTTAAATTTATTTTGTAATTAAATTATGTATTTTCATTACATGTAACTAGTTACTCCCCAGCACTGAATAAGACAGACTTTTATTCATCCTGAAACAGTTGTTTTTGTTTGTTTGTTTTTTTGGCCAAAGATTGTTAGTATAGAGTAAATACTCTCATTTGTATCATTTATTACAAGAAAGTAAAAAAAAAAAAAATACAACCCCAAAACATTAACACATAGGATGTTGTTTTCCTTTCTTAAAGGTATTTTTGTGCCCTTGTTACTTGCTGCTACATGCATTTTATTCAAATGTATTTTATATGATTTAGACTCAAACAGGACTGGTGACGTCTTGCTGGTGGGAGAGCTGAGAAACTTACTGTCAGACATGTTCTTTCCTCTCTCTGTGCTGACCTCTGAGGGGCTGGAGCCATCCGTCCTCAACAAAGTCACTGGTGAGAAATGGTAGGAGGAGGTGATAACGGTCAACTTTTAAATGAAAAGTGCGTCCCCTTAACAGTCTCGTTCATTTCTTTAGAGTTCCTCGTCTCAGAATTGCAAGCCGCCCGAATAGTCAAGCATAAAGAATTGAATTCTGATAATAAGGCGACAGAAGAAGAGTCTGAAAAGGAGCAGCGAGTTGAAGACCACAGCCTTGAACTCACTGAGAAATATGAAGATGATGAGCCTGACAAAGACCGAAGGAGAGCAGAAATGCAGGCAGAATGGATATTACTGCTGCACGCCCTTGATATGGACGCTTCCTCTGAATTTACAGATGTGTTGAAAGAGGCAAGTCTAATAAAAGAGCACATGAATTTTGTATAAGTCATGACTACAAACTCTGAAGCACTAACAAGATTTTTAAATGCAGGTGGAGTCGAGGCTTGCTCAAATACCATGTGGAGGCATGATGAACCCGCTTCTTCACACCAGCCTCAGCACAGAACAGTGGGTATGTTGACAGGCCTGTGACCAGCTCATTGTACATCATATGTAACTTTAACATGAGTGTTTTAAGCTTTTGCTCTGTCTGTTTCTCAGATACAAGTTAAAAAGCTCAATGATCTTCTGTCAGAGGACTACAAGCGTCGGCGACAGATGATGATCAAACGCTTTCAGGTTACGCTTGAATCGTTTGCATGGGGAGAAAAACAAAAGGTAGGCATGTTACATCACTGTACGTGTTAGGCCTCACTCACTTAAAAAATAAACATAGAGCGGATGACTCGCTTGTTAGTTTAGGTTTTTTAGAGACTTCAGGGTCATCTTTGTGGACTCAGTAAAAGATGAAATGTAATTAACAAGAGTTGACAAAGAATCTGTACAAATAAATTTAGTACCAGGCAAACTGAATTTACAATTGACAGCTATTGCAGACAAACTTTCAAATTACTTACATTATCCTTTTTGTCAGAAGGAAATAGTTTCCAATATTCAATATAATAGACACAATGTTGCTATTTATTATCTTAGTTTAGCATGTTAGCAAGCTAACATTTCTTAATTAGCACTAAATACAAAGTGCAGTTAAGGTCTGTGAGATACAAGTTTTATAGGGGCACATAAATAAGCTTAAAGAAATATCAGTAATGCCAGTGACTAATTTTCCGTCAAAGCACTGCTTCTCTGCTCCTTTAAAAACATATCTCTTGCTGCAGCAGTCGATCTGGGGACCAATCAGAAGCATCATTGTTTGTCTTGATAAAAACAAAAATCTCTGTTCAATCAGTCTTTTACTTACAGGAGCGCCGTGAGGCACTGGCCTCAGTACCTCCACTTTCATCCCTCGCTGGCTCCTCTCGAGTGTCCTTGTCTCTTCTGATTGCTGCTAGAGAGGATCAGTCCCTCATTGAGCCGATCAAGGCTGGAAAAAGCACTGCTGTCTACAAGGTACAACCATAAACTGTTACAACCCAAGCCAGTGACTCTAAAAAAATGTCCTAGCTAATGGTTGCAGTTGGTTTCTAATTTCTCTTTGGTCTGATTAGAAACTGATGGGCAGTGTACCAGACAGAGGAGGAAGACCAGGGGAAATTGAGCCACCTATGCCGGTATGGGAAAACCGAAGAGCAAAAGGACACCGATCAGGAAGAGGAGGTGGACATCAACGGCAAAAGAAAAAAGGGAAAAAAGAGTAACAGTGCTCTCCCTTTGTCTTTACTGCTCAATTTGAGAAATAGATGGTGATTTTTTTGTTTACATCCTTGTTAAGAAATAAAATATAGCTGTGGAATGCTATGCTATATTATTTTATAATTATAATTCTATGCAGAATTCTTAGTTATAGTCTGTAAATTTCTACAGAATCTTTTCATTGCCATAATAAAACTGGTATATTTGACCAGATATTTTTGTTGATACAACAGAAGGGGGGAAAGAAATCTTGGCTTTACACGTGTATATGGGTTTGATTATTCTCAAGAATAAACCTGTTAAACACAAAAATGTTAATTGTTTGTTGTTAATTTGTGAAATTTAATGTGCACTGTTAGTGATTCATAATGTTTATTATTAGTGGTAGTAGCAGTATTTTTTTTAATCACTATTAGTGGTCACACCTGTTAATATGTCACACACATACCTCAAAAAAAAATTTAAAAAAAAAATACATATATATATATATATACATATATATATATATATATATATATAGAGAGAGAGAGAGAGAGAGAGAGAGAGAGAGAGAGAGAGTTTAGATA
>JAQLOL010000024.1:15412212-15428569 GCA_029783665.1 Naso thynnoides | reverse complement strand
TTACAGATTTTCCTTTTTTTTATTGTCTAACATTTGCCTCATTGTTGTTGTTTGCTTGCATAAGTGTGGCAAATCTTCTTTAACAAGACTTGTTGTGCTTGATATTTTTCCTCGTAAAGCTTTGACCCTTTTTCAGTGAAGTGAGTCAAACTTGAGTGTTTGTTAAGAAGTTAGAATACAAACTAATGTGAATAAACAGATCGCAGCACATGCAACTACTGTCAGTTGTTGGGATTTCATTGGGATTGTGCTTTTAAAAACTTGCTTTTCCTTACAGCAGGGCACCACCATCGCCACCACCTATGGCCAGGGCTGCACCTCCTCCTTCCTATGCCCCAGCTCCAATGCAGGCGCCTCCATCTGCTGTTGGTGCCCCGGCTGCAGCACCCAGACAGCCTGGTTTGTTTGCCCAAATGGCGTCTACCGCCGCCGGAGTGGCAGTGGGCTCTGCAGTGGGACACACCATCGGCCATGCTATGACTGGAGGCTCTAGTGGAGGACACTCGGAGCCTGCCAGGCCTGACGTCACATATCAGGTAAATAAAGTGTGGTTTAGCCGGTCGTAGGACTGGAATAGCTTTAGGGCAGATTAGAGTGTCTGACACATGGTAAGTAGGACATCAGTAACCACAAACTACTGTGTTTGAGTTTGGGGGTTGTGGAAGAGGCAAAGAAAGGATGAAACAAAAGGCACATTTTCTGCAATACACAGATCAGTGCGTGCAGTACATGAATACAGTAAATACAATAACCAGTTTAAGTCAACACCATGATTGTTTTAACAATAAAGGCTTGGAGTAAAACATCTTTTTTTCTTGGTGTTTTAGTAGCTCTGGGGAAAGCCATTGTTTCCCAGAATTCTGGGCAGGTGCAGGGTATTTGAGGTGAAACAGAGCATAGAGTCGTTTCCTCTGCCTCAGAGTTGGTTCATTGTTAAATGCAGCAATGTTGGTGTCTGACAGCACAGGAAGTTCACGGTGTGCTTTCCACTTATCTTGTAAAGGTCATCAGTTTGCAGTCAAATCAAAACACTTGTAACAACTGCTAGATGAAAATATTGAGAGATTGTAGATAACTCCACTGTGTGCACACAGTAGATCAGGACTTTTCAACTGGTGGCCTGCCAATCAGTTCTTTTCGCTAGTTTAAAAAAAAGTTTCATCCAAAAAATAATAAATAAATTTTGTGAATGACTGACATTTTTGTCAGTAACTCCTTCAAAACAGGAGAGAAAGCTCCTGTCATATAGAACGTCTTTGATCCCCTGCAGTTTGTAGCAGCCTAACGTTGAGTCTACTTTACATACATAATAAGAACAACAGTTGAGGGAAATGTCTGGCCCCCGGGCCCTTAGCTTTCTGAACAATATAGTTGAACAGCCCTGCTATGGGCTGTCCATGGAAACATTAAAGCCATCCATCCATCGTCAGCCACTTATCTGTGGTCGGGCTGTGGATATAGCAGTTTCAGCACGGGGTCCCAGACTTCCCTTTCCATGGCCACGTCAGCCAGCTCAGACTGGGGGATCCCGAGGCGTTATCAGGCCAGTGCAGAGATATAATCTCTCATGTAAAGCCATATGTCATACATCTTGACATGTGAGACACGTCCAAAGAGTTTGACCCTTGCATGACGTATGACCTTGTTGGGCATTTCAGTATTTTATTGATAGATGTGTTCAAATTTTCTGGTAGCATTAACAGAAGACGTCACATTTCTAATCGCGTTATGAATTCTAAAAACAGTTCACAGTCGCTCGTTTTAGGTACAGAAACTTGCTCTTGTAATAACACATGTACAGCAGACCAGTAAAGGATCCCATCATCTGCCTTGTCTCTTTCAGGAGCCGTACCAGGCCCAGCCACAGTACATGTACCAGCAGGAGCCCCCTCAGCAGCAGCAGCAGGCTTGCTCCTATGAGCTCAAACAGTTCGTCGAATGTGCCCAAAACCAGAGCGATTTGAAGCTGTGTGAGGGCTTCAGTGAGGTGCTCAAACAGTGCAGGTTTGCTAACGGTGAGTGAGAATATGAAAACTTGAAACCAGTCTGGGTGTACATGAGTAATTAGGTTTAGGTTTTGGAATTTTCCTTTTTTTTATATCTGATAAAACAATTGTTTGTGCAGTGTTTGTGTTTACTGTACTTAACATATTTAGTTTAAAACATTCAAATGAGGACGCTTTGCATAAGTGTTTAGTCATCCAGACGTCATAGCTAGATGACTTTGCACTATGTACGCCATGACTCAGATGTAATGTGCTGCAGTGCCCAGTGTGGCCACAGGGAGGAGTAGCTGTAAAGGCTCTCTGAATGAGTTATACTGTTTTGTCTTGTTTTATTTTGTTTTGTTTTGTTTTTTTTCCTCCTTGTACTGTAGATTTGAAAGTTTATCTAATCCATGTATGATCATTGTTAATGATGGTGTGCATGAAAACTTAACTCTAATCAAGCCTTAATTTTCTCCACAGGTCTGTCATGAGACTGACACACAAACCCTGGAGAGTGAAAAGCGCACAAAACAAGAGCAATCATCCAGAATACCAAGAGTGTAATTCTCAAGAGATCAATAAACATGCTTTTATTTTGACAGCAGATTATCATCGGACAATGTCATCATATTAGTTTCTCAGGACAGTGCTGCAGAGTTTGTATTAATAGTCTTATAAATAATGTTTATATATTTTCTTGTTGAATGCTAGTTGATTTCAGTTGGGGTTTTTTTTTTTCCATTAGCTTGAGTGCTTTTAATTTAAAGTTTCTCCCTTTATGACCAGGTGACCAGTGTTCACTCAGGTGAACTGCATTTGTAGATAATGATAACTCTTAAACCATCACCAGCTTCCACCTTCTAGACGATGGACACGTTGAGATTTGATGATAATAAAGCACTTGAATCATACAGACAGTGTCACGTGTGGTGATTTATTCCAGTGCCTGTTCAGATGAACTGCGTGAACATTGTGTTGATCTATTTTTACATTCAGCCTCTTTAATCAGACTTTGGGTCGATGAGTTAAATGTTGGATGTGAGGTCGTGTCGCCCACGTGCAGCAGCCGCAGCCCCGCGCGCACAGACAGCGAGTGTCCCACAGTGTGGACAGGAGGAGCTGCAGGGTGTCCTGTCATGGATCTGGGTCTTGCGTGGACACGCGCTCAGAGTGTGCTGCCGCCGTGGAGGCAACGATTTATTTTTGGCATCTGACATTAAAGCTCACCCTTCGCGATGGCAGCGGCCCCACGGAGCCGCAGCAGCACCGGGCTTTGACCGGACCTCTTTGTTTGTTCTCTGCTGATTAATAATGATGGATCCCCTCTGTAACAGGGACTGAGCAGCGCGGGACACGGTGAGTGACCCGCCGTTTGTTTTTGCTTAATGAATTGCTTTATTAGAGCCAGGGAAAGGTCAGATAGTGGCAGGATGAGGCTCAGCTCCAGTTCACACACTGCGGCACATTGCTTCATGAGTTCGCACCTCGTGATATGTCCGCTATGACAGTAAGTTGAGGACTATAAGGCCACTTTGTTTGCTTATTAAATCCTATTACATGCAGCATGAGTGAAGCAAAGCTCGTGTTATTAAAACAACGTGATTTTTCACAAATCTGTCCAAGTGTCAGTGCCATAGATAATGACTGTGAACAGAAAATCCCAATAAGAGAGCTGAATCTTGAAAGCCTTTTATGAGCCTTTTCCTTTGAAGAATAAGGTAAAAAAAAAAAATGCATTAAACAATTTTAAGTCAAACACAAGGTCAAAGTTGTTGCTCCTAAACGAGTTAAATGTCACCAAGCACATTTACTCGATTACATCTGTGAAATTGGCCTACATACTTTACTCCAGTATTTTCACTTTATGCTTCTTTGTACCTGTTCTCCACCACATTACAGGAATATTCTACACTTTCTACTCCACTATATGACAACCATTGGTGTATTAGAACAGATTATTTTAAACAACTGCAGATAAAATGGTTGCAATTGGAAGTGATTTGATTATCAATTACCCTGCAATTTATTTTTTCAATGACTGATAGATTGACTACAAAATGTAATTTAAAAATTGCCAATTGCAATCTCTATGTGCTCAAAGTAACATCTTTAATTTGCTTGTTTTGTCCCAGATCCCAAAATATGTAATTTACAACACTTTAAAGTAGGGAAGAGAAGCTGCATCCAGAAAATATTTCAGCACTTGTGCTCTGATCATAGAAAGTATGATTGAAGCAATAAATCACTTATTGACAAAGGTCACTTGCTTGTACATTTTCTGCTAGTTTTTTAAAATAAGCTTTACCACAACATTTAAAGGCTGGTTATACATCAGTACATCAGCAAAGCTAATGAATCCATTATGCAACAGTGTAAACACTGACAGGTAAGCTGTTGTGAGCAGTGAAAGGAGAGCAGCCTCTGCAGCCTCACAGCGAGCCAGCATCACATCCATCATGACCAAAGAGGACGAGCTGCCTGATGCTGCAGGAGCGCAGGAGTTCTACGACAAGTATGAGTCCAAGGAGATTCTGGGAAGGTATGTCAATAATGTCTCCACAAGGGGTTGCAAGTTCAGTCTGAAGAATCGTGAGATCTCGCCAGTCTATGCTGGGTTGTTTTTTTTTTTTTTGGTGAATAACTGGCCTTTTTCTGTCTTTTGGGATTTTGTAAATTTTCAATTTGGCCTAAAGCAAAGTAATGTCACAGGAGGTCACAACCAGAAGATATTTGCAACCTTTGATGAGAAAAATGCAGCCAATTATATTGTGCTTTCATTTTGTTGCTCGCTGATATTTAGGATTTAACATGCTTTTTCCATTTCGTGCCGATATGATGCAAAGATTGATACCAATCTCAGATATTTACTTTGATTATGATGCTATAGCCAGAACCTGGTCAGCTTAGCTTAGCATAACAACTGGAGACAAAGGGAAACAGCTAGCCTGGCTCTGCTAGCACCTCTAAAGCTCAGAAATAAACACATTACAGCTAATGAGTTTAATCTGTACAAGAAAAGAATTTTCCAGGCATCCTGCTGAGAATCCAGAAAGTTGATTTTTGTTAAATCTGGAGCTGTTTCCAGCCTTTGACAAAGCCATGCTAATTGTCGGCAAGTGGTATCAGTCCTTTTATGTAGATTTTGGAGAAAAAATAAAAGAATATTCGTACTTTCCTCCAAATCATGTCAAGTTACAATAAAACATTATGCACGCTGCTGGCCCACAATATGTTATCTTGGGTTAAAAAGTTAAAAAAAAAACACATTTTAAAAATTGTGGTCCAGAATTTCAGAACGTTTGCCGTTATTATTCCATTTATTTCTTCTATTTTACAGCACAATACAATATAACGCAGTTCAACACATTTGTCGCTGTACTGGACGGTATAAAAACATGCCAAATGGTTTCCTGAGGTTTCCCAGAAGTCCCTGAGAAAAGCTTTCCCTCTTATTGTCATTCCCACCCATCTGTCAGACGGCGGTGCTGTTACATAAGCTCAGTGTTCACAGAGGAGGCTACATTCATTAACTCCAGCGTGTTTTGGACAAAGGTTTTAGTGTTGAGAGCTGCCCAGGATTGGACGGCATGCTGTTAGGATTACGCAATTTCACTCACATACAGGTCACAAGGTCACCGGATGTGGACAGTGTGTTCAGCTGCTCTCGTATTCTTCACATGGCTCAATCAGCTGCACAAACAGGGGGAAGAGGGTCCACCAAATGTCCTCAATATTATCCTCTGGCGTGGATTTCTTTATGCTCCGGCCATGTTCCCTGTAGAGAGTGATGAGTGATGATAAAAGATGAAAGGAAATTCTAAGCATGGAACAGCACTTCCAAGAGTTTCCACACACATACTTTCAGTTTGTTGCCATAATTCCCGACCAAAGCTCACTACCATGTTTCCTTTGAGTCCAGCTGCATAAACGCAAACCTCTGAAGAAATGAGTAACCTGATAAAGCCACAGATAACAAGGCTGCCGCTGTTCTCTCCGCCTCAGGGGAGTGAGCAGCGTGGTGCGCCGCTGCATGGACAAACGGACGTGTCATGAGTACGCGGTGAAGATCATCGACATCACCCCCTCTGACAAGATGACAGCGCAGGAGATCGAGGAGATCCGAGAGGCGACGCTGAAGGAGATCGACATCCTCAAAAAAGTCTGCGGGCAGGACAACATCAGTAAGCACGTCCATTCCACCTGACAGCATCACACTTAGAACTGCAGGGTCAGGATAACAGTCTTAAAAAATTGACAGTCTTTGACACTTTTGCCCACTAATCCGCACAAGTAGTCAGCTATGAAGATTGTTGTCCTTTGCTCTGGAGTGTTGACATACCGAACGCACCTCAAACATGTCTCTCCTCTCCAGTACAGCTTAAAGATTGTTATGAGTCTAAAGCCTTCTTCTTCCTGGTTTTTGACCTGTAAGTGTCATTATTTCAGTTTTAATTCAACTTTAATTCACATCAAATAGAGCAGCAGCTGTTCAGATTTTGTACTTTCTTTCCCTCAGGATGAAGAGAGGGGAACTTTTTGACTACCTCACAGAGAAAGTTACTCTGAGCGAGAAGGAAACCAGGTCGGTGAGGGTGACATGTTACTGTTGGACTGTTGAATGGTGCAATATGAAACATTTCAGCAACAAGTTCAGCACAGTTTGTTACAGTAACGCTCATGACTTTGTTTGAGTGTGGCTAAAAAATATCATATCTGCTTAAAATCCTTTGACCTAATCTTAATTGATGGATCACAATATAAAGCACAGTGATTATAATAGATCCATATATTCTATCAGCTAGAGTTCAAACCAAGTGATGTCAGTCAAGTCATGACACACACTTTTGTGCTTCCATAGCGCAGTTCAAACTACACGTCAACATCGTACATTCAGTACATTGTACTAATTCAACCCCTATATATTAATTTAACTGTAACTGGTACTGTAATGTTACATTTAGCAACTTTAACTTTTGGTTTTAGGAAGATCATGCGCGCTCTGATGGAAGTGGTCCAGTTTCTCCACAGTCAGAACATCGTCCACCGGGACCTGAAGCCTGAGAACATCCTATTAGACGACGAGATGAACATCAAACTCACAGACTTTGGCTTCGCTGTGCAAGTCAAGCAGGGACAGACACTCAAAGGTGAGAGCAGGATTGTAATATTTTTCTGTATGAGTTTAAGGTTATTTTCAGTCAGACAACTTTGTATCCAGATGATCCTCATTTTGTCTGAAAAACGCTGAAATATTCAAAGCAGTTGACAAACTATTGGCAACTAAACCCAAACAGGGCAGAGATTCCCACCCAGCATATTCCGCTGAGGACCTATAAGTGTCCTGCTCTATTAAAGTGACTATGTTTACAACCTACAGTGCAGCTACAGCAGCTGCTGGCGGTCAGCAGGGAATCTGGGTCTGGTTGCGCAACGTGCTCCCATCATCTTAGTTGCTCTCACAAAGGTTAAAGTGCAACAGGACACTCAGTATCTTTTTGCTGCAGTCTCAACATTGACCTTTCAAATAGAGGAGTCAGACAGCAGCAGATCGCCAGCAATGACAACTGGCAGGTCAAATATATTTGGATTAGTTGGTAAATATGAAATATGTATGTTTGGTTTCTTCATTAGGCTGTAGATTTATGGCACCAATGTGTGCATAAATATTTACACTATAGCACACAATCTGAGTTGCCGTCATAGTTAATATCTGAATGCATAGAAATACATTTTTTCAGATCAGGTTAAAAGATGTTATAGGAGTTATATATGCTCTATTTCTTCTTATTTCATTGTTTGCTATTGCCTATGTTGCTTTTTCACTTACTTATTTCTTGTTCTTTACTTTTACTATTGCATTTTTCCGTTTTTTAGTATCCACTCCGTTTTTTTGTTTGTTTTGTTTTTTTGTATTTCTGTACTGTAGCTGTATTGTAATTTTCCAGTCGTGGGACTAATAAAGGATTATGATATTTTATTTAGTCAGAACCCACTTAAAGATGTGGGGAGTAACACTAAATACTCAAGTAAGTGTTTTTGTGAAGGTTAAAACATTTAAATCATTACTTGATTTAATAATTTATAATAGCCTTTAATGGTTTTCAAGTTTGTTTCATATTGTGATCTTTGAAAAATCATTTTTGTGACGATATTATTTTTGAATACACTATTTTTGTAGAGGGATCAGCTGCATGTGCTTTTTTTTTCATGTTAAACACTGTCATTTTCTGATTGCTCAAAGAATATTCTAATTATTATTTTATGATTAAATTATTAGAATGCCGAATTAACATTTTTATATGACTCATGGTAATAAAGTAACTGCTACGTAAAAATATCTTCAAAAAAGCAACTAGTGCACTTTTGTCATTTTGAAAAGGGAACACCACACCGCTCCTACTGATGCGAAGGTGCGCCTGGGTTTGGATATTCTAGCTCTCCCTACAGTCATAACCATCACATCGGAGTGTTTGCTCACAAACAGGCTGACAGCAGATCTTTGTTCTGCATGAGCTCAAGTGGTAAAAGATTTAATTTGGGTTTGAAAGTTAACAAGTTTGCTTTGTGTGTGTCCTGCAGAGGTGTGTGGGACGCCTGGTTACCTCGCGCCTGAGATCATCGAGTGCTCCATGGACGCAGGGCATGCAGGATATGGTACCGCTGTGGACATGTGAGCACGCAAAGATGAAACTCATTTATCAGATACATAAATTAAACAACTTCTGCAGCAATGTGACTTAAACAATCATGTCCAGTTTCAGAACTTATGTTATCTTATATATGATTTGTCTTACACACTGTCTAGATTATTATCAGGATAATGAATGTACACAGAGCTTGATTCTCCTCTGGTTAATGCCTGCAGATGGAGTTCAGGGGTGATCATGTACACACTGCTCGCGGGCTCTCCGCCCTTCTGGCACAGGAAACAGATGCTGATGCTGCGCATGATCCTGGCTGGGACATACGACTTCTCATCTCCAGAATGGGAGGACCGCTCAGACACTGTTAAAGATTTGGTAAGTTGTTTTTTAAAATGATTGAACTCAATCTAGTGACACCATCAGTGACGTCCAACTTTGAAGTGGCAGTAAAGTTTTTAATCACACAAAAATGGCTCAAACTCTGCACGTTGTTTCCTCAGATCTCTCGGATGCTGGTGGTCGACCCAAAGCTGCGTTTCACAGCTGCCGATGTTCTCAACCACTCGTTCTTTTCTCAGTACGTGGTGGATGAAGTACGACAGTTCAGTCCATACAGGCGGTTCAAGGTAAGATGTTTGGAATTCATCTCTGAAATACAATAACATACACGCATCTTACGTTGATTCTCATGCTTCATCGTGTCATATTATAATGACTGTGACTGAAGAAAAACTAAAATCAAACAGGGACGTAAGTTTGATTTTAGAGTCTCTGTCTTGATCTTCAATGTCATATGCACAAATACACACAGGGATGTCGCACTAATACTGCAATACCACACGATTGGAAACTTTGAGTAAAATCGGTGCAAAGAATTCTCTAAATTTCATATCTCAAAATAAAAAAGTGGGTTACGTTTTAAGATGTTTTCCAAAGTGTATTTTGCAGTTTATTGGTTTATTTTCCAACAGCATTGTGCCGTATTTACTCAATTTGTTGGTTAACTGAAGTCTTGGCCTCTTAATTTTGACATGAAATTCATGTTATTTTGTATTGGAATGTATCGAAAATTTAGTTTAGTTAGTCTTAAAGTGGGACATCAACCCTAAAAACTCATGGTGCCAAAACGTACAGATTATTAAGCTGGTGGAATAAAGCTGATATGAGGGGAAGAAAGACGCCAATCAAACACAATTTCAACGCAACCTCATTATTAGACAAGAGAAGTAAGAACATCCTCGTGAGTTTGCTCTGTACACTTGCCTGTATTTAACAAACCCTCAGTTTCGTGAACTTTCCCTTTCAGGTCATTTGCATGACTGTTCTCGCCACAATGCGAATCTACTGCAACTACCGCCGTGCCAAGCCTGTCACCAAGGAGGTGATCAGGAGTGACCCGTACGCCGTCAAGCCCATTCGCAAGCTCATCGATGCGTGTGCGTTCAAGATCTACGGCCACTGGGTCAAGAAGGGCCAGACTCAGAACAGAGCAGCACTTTTTGAGAACACTCCCAAAGCCATCCTGTTGTCAATTTCCGCCGAGGCTGACGATCCGGTCCAGCACATCTGGTAACGAGCACTTCAGCACTGATCCACCGGAGGATCACGGGGAAGCACTTCTACTCTGTGTGGTGTCTTATAAATTTTGTCCATGTATAAAAGCAATGAACTGGTTACAAACTCATTATTAGGAAATGTTATTTACATCTGTCTTTAATGTGGAAAGCATGTTGAGCTTTCTCTGTGCTAAATGAGCATTAAACTGTAGCAAAATAAAACATATTTATTGACAAAATTTCTGAGATTTAAGGGAAAATATTTAATTTCAGGGAACCCATTCTCAACTAAACTGTGTATCCAATTAAAATGAAGTAATTCTTTGATGCCTGTTTTAAGTAAACTGAGCCAGCAGCAGCATCACGTCATGTTATTAAGAGACAAACTGTTGCAAAATGAAACAGTCTCTATTTCACAAACATGCTAACAAGGTTTCCTTTTTAACACTTATTGTATGAAAAATATAGAAATGTAAATGTTTTGCTCGAGTTCAGAACACAGATTTCACTTTTAAATGATCATGTTTAGAATCAGTTGAACAATTCCTGGTTAAATCAGTGATGGCGTGCAGCATTTTGTTATTCTGCTCCCTGCAGACATCTGTTTTGTCTGAACTGTGAAGCCTTGGCTCAGCAGCCGAAGCAGAACTGAAAGATGAAACAGTGAACCTGCATACTTGAAATGACACAGACTTTCATATTTGTGCACTGCGGGACTATTTGATCTTTATGCAGGATGAACCGCACTGAACTTCTCACTTTTCTGGTAACAATTTCAAGGAAGAGGACAGCACTTTAAAATGTATGCTATGAATTTATTTATTAAAATATGCAAATCATTTCAAATCCAAGTCTTGTTATTGAAAAGATAGACTTTTTGTAATGCCTTAAAAATTTAAAGCTTTAGTTTAGGAGGAGTTATACAAGGATCTATTATCAGAATATGGCAAAATTAAAAAAAAATATTCATAATTATAAATTCATTTGCATTTTTATTACCATACAATTACCCCTTTGCATCTATGAAGGGATCAAGTCGTCTTTCATGGAGGCCAACATGTTACACTGTCATGTTTCGACAGAAGCCCAGAAAGGACAAACAAAACACTGGTGCTAGATAGTTTTGCAGCAACTGTAGGTTCTCCTACATGCTTGGAAGGGGAAAGTGGGCAGAGAGATATTCAGTGCTCAGCTTCATGCCGCTAAATCTTACACAATGGATCATTAGACAGCATTCTTCTGTCCCACTAACAACTTTATAGCCTGGTCTGGTAAAGCAGACCCATCATTTACTTGGCAAATAAATTCACTGAGCTTAGCAGACAGAGGACATAGCCAGGCTAACAACTTTAAGCTAACACACAAGAAACATTTTGAACACAGTTTCACGTTATCATAACAGAAGATTGAGGTCATTCCACATCGACAGCATCTTTCAAGTAAAAAGTGTTATCCAAGGGCAGATGGTGCCTTTTAGTGCAGCGGCCACTTCCGATGCTGGGAGGAAGGAAAAAAGAAAAGTTTAGTTTACAGATCACCGATTACAATAAAAGTTATCTTGACTTTTCATTTTCATGTTCTCACCCTGAGTGCAGAAGCTGACTGAATTTTTCTTGTGTTCTTGCTTCAGCAGCAGACTCTGGGTGCCCTGCAGAATTGGGCAAACATGAAAAGTCAATATAAAATCAGGACTGCTGGCATCTACACTTCACAGATGTATCATTGTGCTCATTCCTGTGCTGTTGCGTGAGGCTGAGGAGAGGACTCACACAGTGATTTAGCAGAAATGAGACGAGGCTTTTGCATGGTGTCTGACTGTATCCGCCACAGACAGGCTGGACCAGAATTCGGCCATGCCTCAGTGTGAACCGTCTCAGTACAAGGCATAATAATTTTAAGTGGAACAGTGTGAAAAAACATACCATCTTCGGGCCCTTCTTCACAGTCAGGAGGTCAGTGAAGGCAACATTGTTTCATCTCACTTGTGTACGATGATCAACTGTACAACTGAGCCCACCTTATTGCACTTCTGCATTGAAACATATTTGAAAACAAAAAAAATAAAGACTGAGATTAATTTGTCTGCTAAAGTATTATTCAACTGTTGCATTTTCAACATCAAATGTTCAAACAAGAAATTAGTTTTAAGATAGTTTAGTTCATACATATGACTATGACTAATCAATAACGTGCAAGTTTAAGCTAGTCATGTTTTTGTATTCACTCTGACATCAGAATGAGGCACATAGTCAGCACTCTCATCCTGTTGTTGAATCAGTGTGTGAAAACAATAATTTAGCATGGTGTCTGACTGCATTTACTATTTCAGGAGCAAAACAGAATTCAGCCATGCATAATTCATGTTATTATGAAGAATGAATAACCTCTCCATAGGTCTGTCCCGATAATTACATTATCTAATAAAAGTTTCAAATCCACTAGGACCTCAAAGCTGCACGCCGCAGCTCTGGTGTGGAAACATTGTGTGCTGAAGTTGGATTAAGGTGGAGAGTCTGTTAACTTCAATGAGCCATATATGAACTTTTTTAAAAGATTTTTTTTTTTTTTAAGCAGCAATGAAAAGATAGCAAAAAAATGGACTGGCTGAGAAATAATGACCCGATATTATAGTATTATAATCACATCAGTCATATAAAACGGTCGTAAAATATGGTAGACAAGTAGTTAGAGACAGGCCAAACTATCATGTTTCAGAAGCAACACTCTCGTGCAGACAAGAACCAAGTGTACGAGAAGATGCCAGCTCAGAAACAGAAAGTTGGTATTTCTGAGTATTAGGAGGTTGAGTTATGTCGATTTGTGCGGCCTTTGGGCTATGTTCTTGTTTTTGTCTGAAAACAGCAGTAAAACTTCAACAATGCTCCAGGGCACAGCGCAGTTAATGACAGATGTGGCACATTTTGGCATTTACATTTTAAGGTTAGTTCAGTTTAAGTCTAAGAACTTGCACACTTTTCCAGTTTCAGTTTGAACTTCCAGTACATTATGATATACATTTCTGCTGCTCCTCACCTCTGCAGTTCTGTGTTTCAAGATGTGAGCTCCTCGATGATGAGTCAGGTCAGACCATTTCCTCCTATATGTCCTTTACAACAGAAAACAGAGAGACTCAAACTTTTTCACATCACCTGAAGAATTACTACAAATATTAGCCTATAACCATACCTAAGTTGTTTCTCTTAATTTCCAATGCAGGTTTGAAACATAATAAACCAGTTTGAATTTGGCTCCTTCAAATCACCACAGAGCAAGAGTTGTCGCCAAATACGGCAGGGAAAATATTATCTAAGTCAACAACTAACGTTATTTCAAGCAGACTTCCAGGTTTGATGCACCATGTGCTCCACGTGCTTTCCACCACCCACCTCATCTTCGAAACTTGCCATTAGCCTGAGTCACAAATTCACAAACTCACCTGTGCTGAGCTGCAGCCTCGTGATTTCATTATTCAGTGTGAACCACGATTCCATTTCACAGTAAACCAGGACGAATGAGAGCGACATTTGACTTTGCTAAAGATGTGCTACCCCAGTAGCATTAAGGGGGTTTCTTCTTCTCTTTTGCACAATTTGCTCCTTCTTCTTCGTGTTCTTATAGCCGCATGAAAGTAGCTTCTAGCAATGCGCTACTGCCACCTTCTGAACTGGAGTACGAACTGCAAGACCTCTAATTTTTTTTCTGACCATCGTTTCCATGAAGCTTCACGCTTTTAAGGTTGGATTTTAAATTTGACTTCCACAATCAAAACAATCTTACAGCTGATCACAAAAATCTAACCTTCCATTGGCACATTTCTTGAAATTAAACCAGAGTAGCCTACTATTAAAACTTGCGTCAAAATCTCCTCTCGAAAATCCATTCTGTCCTGTTAGTGCTGTTAAAAACATGTCAGCCATTTCTTTCATTTACCGAGTCGACCATTTCAACATCTCCGACACATTTTACTGTGCTATTCAAATCATACCTGCGTCTTCTATTCCTGCTAACTGGCTACAAATTCTAGCTAGGATAGTCTATTATAAAAATGAACTCGATTACCTAACCTTCCACAACCCGTGTGATTTGTTTGGACTGAATACATTTCAGAACCTTTACCACTTTTACTGGAATAAAAAAGCTGAGTCGGTACTTTTAGTTTGACCTGTCCTCTTCTACACAAATATCTGCAGGGTCTTTTTATACTCCAGTGACGAATATGTGTAGGCTACTTTTGCCACCTCGGGCTACAGGTTGTTTAAAGATGTCAATATTAAAACACTTTCAGAGAAACACACATGTTGGCTATGTGTGATTTTTAAAACAAAGACTGGCTGGATGAAAAACTGAAGCCTAGTCTGTTAATCAGGGTGAAACTGCTTAACTCGGCACAGGCACACAGCTGTATTTGCCTTGCTAATAGCTGTTACTGTTACAAGTGACCCTGACCATCGCGGCCGAGGACCTCCCACTCCCAAAAACACGAGCATCCTCTCTGAAGCCCACATCGCCAGTATTTTTCCACAGTAGAGTAGGTTCACCGTGTGTGTAGTGCCTTCGTCGAGTAACTTTCTGTAGGCTTTGAAAGCATGTGGTGTTTGACATGTAAGCTTATTTAGTTGGTTAACTGGTTCACCATGGACACAGCATGATTTTTGCCCGACATATTTTAATGTGCAAAGTAAAGACACATGGTTGCCCTGCTGTGTCACATGCCTCTGGTACAGTGGGGTATTTTTTTTTTAATGGTTTCTGATCAGTGTGCCCATTTTTATTCAGCGTAATTTCACTTAATAACACTACACGAGGGCTGCGCGGCTGCACGTGGAGAAGAAAGAACAAACCTTCCGCATAGAAACCGACATGAGCAGGATGCCCGCCCGGGTGCACGTGGTTTCCGTGGTGAGTGAGTGAGTGTAGCAGTTTCGGTGCTAAACCGTGTGAAGGACAGAACAAAACCCAAGTAACTGTATGAAGTGTTTGCTCAAACTTTTTCGCTGTAAAACCTGGTTCCGAGTCAAAAACTCTTTAGAAATCAAGACTGGGTCACTTAAATGAAGCTCAGCCTCTTGGCTTGAACGGAAATGTATACTTTCGACAGACACTTCAAGGTTAACTTCCCACGAAAAAAAAAATTACGGTAGCTTAGCCGTTACTTGTCAGTTGATGTCGTCATGGAATCGAGCCAGCGAATAGTGGGCGGTCCCTCACCGGCTTCTCCCTGATTGGTCGAGCTTTCAGCGCTTTTCTTCCTCATCGGTGAGCCCATTGAGAGGTCGGTTAATGCAGAAGCTGTTGTTAGTGCCTTATCAACGCTGCCGTTACCAGTAAGTACCAGCGCAGAACTTGTACAATTTAGATATTTTTTCGATAGCATTAGCTTCGTCTTGTAGCTCGACTCGTTTCTCATGTTCGGCAGAGGAAAAGAGGTGGGCTGAAACGCTAAATCAAGCGAAATAAAAAGCACTAGACAGGTAACATCCTTCTGCAGCCACCGCTAACGGTTATTCATAGTTGTCAAAAACATGCTAAGTGCCAACTTACACTAGTGGACTACTATGACACTAAAAGAGCAAAGGTGGTTCATTTGACCTCGTTCAGTCGTCTTAATGTTTATTGTTGGTCCTTCTCGCCATCCCAGGTCCTCTATAGAGTACCGGGGGTGACGCAATACAGGCAGGGGATGTCCATAACGGCCCATCATATGGTTTGTTTAGGCAGACTTTATATAACGCGCATTTGTCTCACACGACCGGACTGTTCACTCGAGATAAGCTCCGCCGATGCACATAGGTATTTCAGTCAATGGATGTATTTGCTGCTTCACTGCATAGAAGAAATCCACTGCATACTGAGCTTAGTTCAACAATGAAATCAGGCAGCTGCTGGGGAGAACTCACAGACCCCAACCATGAAATCTGACACCAGTGTTGTGCATCTTGCCTTTTGAAATGCCGTTGTTATTTTCGAATGTGTCATATTCTTTCTTTTTTACAGCAAGATGGCAACACAGTCTCAGACAAAGGAGCTCTTCAGGAGAGCGGAGGCTGTCTGTTTCGATGTGGACAGCACAGTTATAAAGGAAGAAGGCATAGATGAACTTGCAAAGTTTTGTGGCGTGGGGGATGCAGTCACTGAAATGTATGTGCAGTAAGGTTGTCGACTGAAAAGT
>JAQLOL010000024.1:15400173-15412112 GCA_029783665.1 Naso thynnoides | reverse complement strand
ACTGAGCGCCTCTCCATCATTCGATGTTCCAGAGAACAGGTGAATAAACTGATAACTGACCACCCACCTCAGCTGACCCCAGGTATCAGGTGAGCATCATTTGAGTAGTTTCAGTCAGTGAAAGGATCTACTGTTTTACTGAATTACAGAAATATTTGTCTGCACGGGAGGTTCAACATACACAAAGAAATTTTTAAAAAGACAGTTAATGGTTAATAAAAACCCTTCTGTGTTAATAAAGCCATAGTATTTGTTGACTGCTGGCCATACATGAACACAAAAAGTTTAAAGACAACAGGAAAATCACTTAAGTACTATAGTTAATATATCATATATTTTACTACTTTTTGTACACAAAAATCTAATCTGAGCGTTGTTAAATGAGAGTTTTTGATCATAAGGAGTAGAGTTCGCACACTGAACGATGCTCCCAATCATTTTAATGGTATTGCTCACCAAATGGTGTGACATTTCAGGTCGTAGCCCTTCGTCAGACATGGCTACAACCCAAAACCTTACATCATCTGGTGAGTAATACCATTAAAATGATTGGGAGCATCATTCAGTGTGTGGACTCTACTCTCTACGTTTGTATTTGTGCTTCTGTCCAGCACCTAATATTTACTTTTTGGATGTGTGGGCTTCTTTCTTTCTTTGTAATGAAAATTGCTGTTCATTCAGGGAACTTGTGGACCGTCTGCACCAGCGCAACATCAAGGTTTTCCTTATCTCAGGTGGCTTCCGCTGCATCGTTGAACATGTGGCCACTCAGCTAAACATTCCTCTGCATCATGTCTTTGCCAACAGGCTCAAGTTCTACTTCACCGGTAAAGAGCTTTCAAACCTTTTCCTTCATCCGAAGCGTCTCAATGCTCCTGCCCACTTTTTGTAAGGCACCATTCTGCTGTGCATTTCTAAATCAAAATTGTTTTCCAGGAGAGTATGCTGGTTTTGACGAGAGTCAGCCCACAGCTGACAGCGGTGGAAAAGGAAAAGTCATCAGTCTGTTGAAGGAACAGTACGGCTTCAAGACCGTGGTGATGATTGGAGACGGAGCCACTGATGTCGAGGCATGCCCTCCTGCTGTGAGTCTCAACTCTGAGTCTCTTCACATTTTTTAGTTTCACGTGACAGTTGGTTTTTGTGTCATTTTTACTGGAGCTACAGTGTGAATACAACATTCTCTTTTTTCCCTCAGAGTGCTTTCATTGGATTCGGAGGAAATGTCATCAGGCCTCAGGTGAAGGAGAGGTCCTCATGGTACGTGACAAGTTTCGGAGAGCTGCTAAAGGAACTGGAAAAGATTTAAAGATGCTGAAAAAAAAGTACTTTCACTGATTTTAACATTTTATATTTGCACCTAAGGGTGTGTCTCTTTATGGTTTTATCCAGTGCACAAGTTTTCCTTTGTAATAGATTTTTATAATGAATGAAAATGTTTACAGTAGTGTGACCAATCTTATCTCCATGGGAATGTTGCCCTGTTGATTTTTATACTAGAAGATACTAAATGAATAACATAACACTGTTTATGTGGAGGTTAAGGAGGTGGCTTTAGATGTTTTGCACTTTCTGCATTCAAGTTCTCTCTTAGGTAAGCTAATACGACTCCTGCATTTTATGGCAAGTGCAATGAGCCAAGAAAAAAGTGTTAATTCTGTATGAAAGAGCTGTAACCACACATGTAACTTCAGTCCTGTAGAGATCAGCATTAAATGTAAGAACATGCTGTCAAACAATGTTGTTTGGACTGCTTTAATTTGTCTTGTCCTTCCTTCTACATTGTTCATTTGAACTGAAGAAAAAAAACAGACAAGAGAATCATGCTTCCTTTAACGATAAAATCTGATATTACAATATGCAGCAGCATGACTGCCCACTGCCAGGTCCACTCAGCCACTGATGGATAACTCTTGTTTTCAATGTTTATCATACATGATATTTAAACCTTTTTGAAAACATGTTGGATAAAAACCGTCCTTTTAAAACCAGGCATGCTGTCTTCACGAGGAAAAAAAATAGAAGAAGCTGTAATTACAAACACAGCACCGTCAAACATCAACATTACCGTGACAGAGAACCGAGGAACATCCAGAAAAAAAATCAACTGAAAGGAGCGGTTTGCAACAAAAACAACCTTGATTTATAATAGAAAACTATGAGGTTTACATTTTACACCATGTCACACTTTCTCGTTTTCATGAATACACAGAGGCTTCCTCTCACTTCGCTCTGCAATAGCGTTGCTTATATCAAAGCACCACTTCTCAGCACACTTCAAACATGTATTTCAAATTTACATTAAATAAATAAATAGCTACTGTATTGCGCAGTGAGCTTCAGCAGTTCTGTTTCCCTCCCGCTTGACTTTAGACTTAAACACAACACAGCTGCTTTGTCTTTTCAAGTAACTTTGGTTGGTTCTAAATTTAGAGACGAGCTCTCTTATTGGACCAGTTTTAATGTGGCACGAGACTTCAGACATAATGAGCGTCAGGAGGTTTGAATTGGCCAAATTAACTCATCCTGCTCCAGAACCCAAATAAAAAAAAAGAAGTGTGTCGTCAGTGGCTGTAAGTGGCTTGGAGTATTTCAATTTACGATACATCATAACATTGTAACCTCCTCTGTGCTTTGATATCTTGAAGTAATACAAGACAAATACAGAGAAGAGGGCAGCACTGACAGGAGAGTTGAAACCGTGATAGTGATGCTCTGGGTGGATGTAACATTCAGAAGGGTGCCACTTGATTTCAGCTTCCGGCTTGTGTCTTGTTTCACTGCAGCGGGGAAGCTTTTGTTGGGATCATGATCCGGGAATCCATATGCTGAATGAGAGGAACTAGAGAAAAGGTCAAATATGAGGATTTAGGACTGATTTCGTGTGTCCTTACAGTCTAAAGTCCTTTCTGCATTGATCAGATTCAGAAAGCTGTAAAAGTGACTAATACGCCCAGTACGTTGTAGCAGGAGTATAATCACCATGTGTGTTTGCAAAATGATTTTTTTATTTGCTCACCTGTGTAATAAACCACCTCATCCCAGCCGTCCTGTTGCCAGGCCCCATTCCTCGTGTCTTCTCTGGACTGAAGGTCTTTGTAAGCTGCAATCAACCAATACATCATATTATAGCACTGCCTCTAGTAAATGGAGTCATTGCACTAAAGGTTGATAGCTGTGTTGCAGACTTTAAGGAACAGTTTTCATTTTTGATCAACCAATTAAGTAACAATAATTGACTTTTCTGGACACTCGAGCGCAGCTGTATGTAAAATAAAGCTGTTCAAAGTTGTTACGATGAATTTAAGTCCGATGTTTATTCTCCTTTTAGCTCTGCTGTGTCTCTTCCAGCAAAATGTTTCACCACGTTGACCGGCAAGCCCCAAACTTTTGCCTGCTGGCCATGATCATCGCTTTGTGAGTTTTCTCTCAGGTAACAGCTGCCTGCTGGGGCTGGAAATGCAGATGTGAGTGGTGAGACTGAACTAAAACTAAGCTGTGGGCCAGAAAATTAAAACAATAAGCTGAAAGAGCTCAAATGCTCTGTAGATCTTAGAGGAACTACAAAGTTAGGTAATAACTACATGGGGGTTCTTTACTACCAGTGAGCCACTTTAAATTACACAGTCATTTGATCCGTTGTTTAAAATATAAATCAGTGCAGCTTTGAGTCAAAACTATTTCAGAAAATAATGAAATATGATGCTACGAAGCTCAAGGTGTAGAGCTAAATAGCCTGTTTTATCCTGACAACAGTCCAAAACTTGGACATATTTATTGGAAACTGAAGCAGCTTATATCCAGTACTTTTGTTTCTCACACAGATTTAATATTCTAACAAAACTGTGTTCTGGTTTTCTGTGGAATAACTAATAATTTCAGCATTGGTACATCAGATCAGAGGAGAAGGATCCCACACACTATCTGATACTCGCAAAAAACTTTATTGAATGTACGATGTTTTGGTCCTGTGGACCTTCATCAGGTAAAACCAGGTTTTACCTTCGTGTGTCTGTACTTTTTATCCGCTGCACCTGTCTCATATATTCATGAAGGTGTGCTTTAGCTTTTTAGTCAGTTTTGAGCATTAATATATCGACACACAGTATGTGATACTGCACAAGGCTGGTATGAGACTGTACCCCAGAGGTGATGAACCATGTAGAGGTTGCCGATCTGTGAGAAAAACCCTCCCACAGCTTCTCTGTTCTGCTGGCGGAATCTGATGGCCCTGGCCCTGCGGACGACAACAACTTCAGTTACAGCACAGGCCAAAAACACACACAGAGGGCTTTATCTCTCATAACACCGACAGACCTGCACACATACAACATCGAACCGGTGTCCAAACAAAGATCCCAGCATCATCACCGAATTATTTCTGGACTCTCTAATTTACACAGTTGGATTTGGTTTGTTTTGTTAACACTAGTTCGATGACATTAGTCTTTCATAGCTGTGATTATTCATTGCAACATCCACCCAAAAGATGGAATGCCATTTCTTACTGTATACATGTTAATGAATCTCAACACGGGCCAAGTCCGTGCGAGTGAAATGTTTTAAATCCATCATGTCGTCCCCCCCCCTCTCCCCCCAAAGGAAAACACGCACCTATTCAAATCACAATCACAGTCCAGATACAAAAATATAAAGCTTCACTTCTTCATGTTGTTGTAACTTGAAGATGTTTCAGCCAAAGGCTTTAACTACACAAATTGTATTGAAATTGCCTTAAATTGTTTGCTGGCATAATTTACATGACTGTACAGGCTAGTTCAAATAAAGGCTGGGTTAAACAGGCTTCAACACAAATACCAGAGAAGGGAAAAAAAAAAAAGAGAGAGAGCTTTTGTCCTAGCATGGTTATTTCATCAAAGGTGATTTTCCTTCCTCTAATTTTTAAATCACGTCTGCTTTATTTGGAAGAAGTAAAAAGTGATGCCTCAAAGCAGAAAAGCCTGGATGACATTCAAGTGATTTATGTCATATTTACACATAAAAATCACGCACATTACAGAACTACTGCAAATGGGTTACTTGTAAAAAGACACACGTGTTTACAGTGTTACGACAGCCACAGACATTTCAACAACAGTGCAATTATCTTTCACCTCCAACATCACTGACGAAGTTGCAAAACAAGTTGTGATATGTAACCCGATGAAGAACAAACAAGAGTTCAGACAAGTACAAATACAGACAGAAATCAACTGCGAGGCAATCAGAGTAAAGAAAAAAAAAAAAGATTTGGGGAAACTAGGGTGTGTGCAGAAAGTTCACATCTTCATTTAAATCAACTGCAATCAGCTGCATTGCACAAACTCAGAAATGTTGACCAGTTGGCTCCGTCAGCTCCTGATACTGAACTTCCAGGTACACACGTGCAGTGTACGTAATATTTCATCTTATATTGGAGTCGTGGCATGAGAGCACGACAGTGCTGCTTCAATATCGTGCCTCTCTGTGGAATAGCTCTTATTAATGACAGCGAGATGAGGAAGGTCTAACGCAGTGCAACCGATGTGTAACTACAGTTCAGAGAATCAAATGAATTCAGGCTGCCTTACCAGTAATTACCCCACTCGATCATGGTTCCTGGCTGCAAGGAAGAAAACACAATATTCTTTATTACAATAAAACATAGATCATTCTGAGCTTTCAAAACCACAGATTGATACCACTTTCCCCTCTTCTTTCCAGACTAAACACATTAATAGAAATTAATGGTAAAGACATAACAAAGGTATTCTGTCATTGGGAAGATAAGCTACAATAACAACTACACCCAGAGGCTTCTTCGATCATTCTCTGGTGCTTAAGACAATAAACGCTCTGCTGTTTCTACAGTGTAATCTCAGGCTGTGATGAGGGATAATAGCTTGCATTCATCACATGTCACGATGCTGATCTAGAGACACTTTTTCCTATCAGATTAAAGGGGAACAACTAAATCTGCAGGAGCTGGCATGACATATACGGTGCATTATGTGGGGACTAAGAGTGCTTTAGAGTTTACCACTGATCCAGGCTTAATGTACCACTGGATTGTTGATTTGATCTATGACCCGCAAGGGGAAACTTGGAGAAAGTAGCACGAGTGGTCATTCTTTAAGCACCACTCTTAGCCTGACTGCTGGGTTGTTGGATGTCTTACGGAAGTTTTTTGAGGGTGGAGGTAATGTTGAGGTCACAGAAGCACAGCATATGACTGAGAGGTTATCAGCTTAAATGGGAAAATGTGAGCGGGGAAAAGTGAAAGAGCAATGCTGCCTCTTTCTGCAACAGGCTGTGAGTTTTCTTAACTCATCCTCCGCACTTAAATATAAAGAAATCCGGTTTTTTAAGATCAGTTAGGCAGTAAAATATAAACATAAGGACTACAAACAACATTTAATTGATAATAATTGAATCTTGTCTCCTGTATCTTGACTTACAGTGTTGATGCTACAGCTGTGGCTATAAATTAAACTCTATTTGTTTTGGGTGCTGGCTCCTAGTGGTGAACATGAACAAACATGTGAAGTTATGAACTGAGTTCTAAACAACATGTTGTTTGAGAACAGGCAGTTTGTCAGTGAACAGGCTCTGCAGCTTGTGCGATTAACTGTTCAGATTCCTTTTCTCAATTGAACTGAGGTCCTGTTCTCCAGACTAACCAACACAAAGCTTTTATTTTCTTTCTTTTTTTTTCTTTTTTTTTGCTAAAAAGCACTCCTGCATTGTTTCACAACAAAAATTACTGTTTATTCTGACGACTCTAACCTCAACTTAAAAGGGGTTTTTAGTGAGTTAAAGGTTTGTTGTATGCTGTGCAGACTGTAAAGACCTTTGAGGCATTTTTTGTGGTTTGGGCTACTAAGAAAGATGAACGTGACTTTAAAAAAAAGTGCGATTACCTCAACAAAAGCTGTTACACCCAATCGAGTTTAATAAATATTTGGATTGTTGGTTGAAGTGCTGATTATGTTTGGCAATGAACGGAGGCATTGGCCTTGTCAGACTATACGGGCTGGGCTCACACTTTCAACCTCACTCAATCACAAAGATCAACAGCTCTGCTGATGATGAAATCGACTCTCACGTCAGTGACTCACCCTGAGCTGGTAGGACCTGAGCTCATAGATGTTGGGACCCTCTCTGGGAACGGGCTCGTTCCAGAAGCTGAACTCCAGCAGAAGCTGGTTTTTGCGAGACATCAGCATCTTGCCCCGTTCCTTCCTGTATGCTGTGAAGTCCTGCCAATGGACAGACACCGATCAATAAGATTCATGTCAACTGATTGCTGTACTCTGTTGTTAGGACACTATTAAAACATTACACGAGGGAACTCAAGCACGGAGGGAGCCATTATTACCTGGTTCTGCCTGAGCTTGTTCATCACTTCTGTTAGAGCTGGGTATCCACCTCTGTAACGCCACAGATGAACTGGAAAAAGGGAGGAAAATGCATTATATTAAAAATAATAGTAATAATAATAATAATAATTGCATTTGCGCATTACATAAAATGTAATGCATGAATAGAATATCACAGAAGCTACAAAACAATTTCAGTTGTCAATTTATGCAGAACAGGATCATCGATAGCATGATAAACCAGACCCAAAATTCACTTTGCAAATAAATTCACTTAGTGAAAAGGGGCTGGCCTCGCTCAATCTGCCATTCTTTGCAGAATTTGAGTAATGGTAGGCGTGGTATCGGATTTAGTGTAAAACTATTGGAGGAGCCTTACACCAGTCTGCTTGACACATGTTGCGGGCCTGGCTATTCGGCTAACATTAAACAAACATGGGAAGGCTAACGTCCAATTTGTTCAATAATCACAAAAATAATGTTATATTGTGCTGTGACAGAGTCTGACTCGCCATCCATCACGGAAAGTAACAATAAGACATTTTTCACTCGAAATAAAATCACCTTATTATTAAGTAGATGCAGCTACAGGCCGCAGCTAACCGCTAACGGCATCGACAGCGGAAGCTCCGGCCTCTCACTTCCCTGAGACAGCGGCTCAAACACTGGCAGCCTACAGACAAAAATTTGTCCCTGCAATTCTGAAGACGAGCCTCGCTGCCAGACTGCATCTCAGCGAAATCTGAGCTGAGTGGGAGAAGGGCGGAGCCAGGCTAGATCATCGAATAAATATCATTAAAAAAATATTCCTGCAGCTGTAAAACTTTTGTCTCCGTTTGTGGGATGGATTGGATCTGAACTGTAAAAGTTCGTTGAAGTGCCTCATTTTTCTAACAGACATAGAAATTAATAAACTTCATCCTGACAATTAAAGACAAAAAGCTGCTAAGACAACACAAAACTCAATAGTACTGTTCAGTATGTACAGGTTACTATAGGGAAACAGTTAAGGAAACTGAAATGTTCGTCATAGATACATAATGGATTAGTGTGTTTGCTCAAGCCATAAATTCAGTCGTTTTATTCTACTGGACAACAATTAAAGTGACACATTATCTAAGTTTAAGACATACTAACCCCTTTTATGGTACAAGAGGATGTTGCACGGTATGAGCGTGTAGGGGTGTAGCAATACGTTCTGACAATGATGTGTGTTAAGATACATTATTGACAATACAAAAACGATATGGGCTCATTTAGTATTGTAACACACCTACTAGCACGAGTGGGGTTATGCGGTGTACCAGGCTGATTTGTAAAACTGTTCAGACCATGTGGGACAGATATGTTACACTTGGATATCTGTGTATTGATATTAGTAATCCTACCAGCCTGGTCTTGTTCTCCATACCAGGTATTCCAGGTGCCCACCAGCTCACAGGGGTAGTACTTATCAGCATGGATGGACGGCAGAACATCCTCGCTGCAACGGAAGAGAAACACCAAACTGAACCGAATGAACTGAAATACAGCGTGAGGGCAGCTGCATTTGATCCGTCAATGATCTTCACAGCAAAGTTAATGTTTTAATCCACAAAACCCAAATAGCAGTCACATGTTTTCTGGTCACATGCCGTCTCACTAATGTTGCGAGTCCCAAATTAGTCCCTAACTACAAGGAGGTGGCCTTCAGTCATGTTAGGTATGAGCGAAGTTAGTCCTTGAAGGGCTGAAGCCATGCCAGGTCATCAATCACCTCACAGGAATAGACCATACTGAATTCTCAATGCTTCAACAGTGTACCGTGCAGTCCAAGACGTGTGCTGCTAATGCTGTATGATACTAACGCATGTACACACGTGATCTAATCTACAGTGTGTAGATTAGAAAATAAAATGAAAAAACACTCACCAGAGTTTGTTGTATGCATCCAGGCACTCTGGCTTGACATTATGGACTGTAAGGAGAGCCACATTTAAAAACAATCTCATCTTTATTTTTCAGATATATTATTTAGGGATGAGTGCGGAGAACTTACACTGAATTTTATACAGGTTACTTTCCTCATTTTTGGTCAGAAGGTTGGAGTGTGCATCTTTCCTTGGATCGACTTTCCTCACAAACAGTGACTTGAACCAGCTGTCCTCTCTGCTTCTGCTGCCTGATGTAGCAAAGCCCCTTCAAACACAGATGAGTCATGATGAACAACAACCCGACAGATGAGAAAATATCATTTTCATATGACTGAATCTCTGTCAGAACTGGGTTTTTTTATCTTCCACCATAAGATAAATTAATTATGTTCACGTGAGCTCACATGCTTCATTAATCTAAAATATAAGAACACTTAGTTTTAGACTTTCAGCTGTTCAGATTTTAAAATACAGGTTGGTCTTGACATGTCAGTACCACCAATGCATAAAGGAAACACTTGTGATAATATTGTATTACATTAAGATACTGCAGGTCCCAGTATTTAACAGTATAGCGTCATGTCTTCATATCGGAAATACACAAGATACACTGACAGATACATCAAATTTTAGACCAACTACCAAATTGACCTTGAACATTTGAGATGCTCAGTAACAAAGGATGACAGAAACCTGCATTCGTTCGTCTCCCCCAGCTAACGAACGCAGCTTTAATCTTAAACATCCCGGGATAAACATTTTTACATGTAAGTTCAAGCTGAAGGCCACTGAGGACTGGCTAGCAGTAAACGGGCTAGCTAGCCCAACCTCATCCCAACAGCACTACAGGAACACAGCGTTACTGAAATAAATTACATCACAGCAAATTACAAACACAGCACATGAGTGCCACGGCACATGCACGCTGGTGCCTGCCCCACCTGGTCCACACGACGAGCTGTCCGGCGGACTGGGCCCTGCTTTTAGCCCGACTCAGGCCACCGCTGACTCTGTGAAGGACTCCAGTCGCCATCTTCGACTGTGCTAATGCAAACAGGGCAACCGCTGTTACCGCGTCTGACCACCAGGGGGCGGCGCTCAAATTCAAAGAGCAGGCCACAGTCAGCCACAGACCAACGATCAAGAACATGCAGCGAGGAGAGAAGATAAAAATATGATTACGCACTAACTTTTATATGCAGAAGTATTACTTAACAGTGTGATATTTCGAGTATCTGACAGAAAGAGAAAAAAAGAAACATTTGTGAAAAGAAATAAACAAGTCATAGAAAAGAAATAAACAAGGGAACAAAGACTGAAAAAAAAGGTTCTTGTCACAGGCCCTTTTCACAGCACACAGTCTGGCTTGTCAAAGGAGACAAAGCACAGGCGTTGTGTTTACATGCACACAGAATTCTGGTAATGTTTTGCACATGGATAATCAGACTCTGGTTTCAGAAACCTGGAGCTGCTACCTGGAGTTCTCCAGGGTACTGTGCCTTGTAAATACCTCATCCAGGTCTCTGAATATTCTTACAGAGAACATAGTGTCTGAGATATTGAGAAATGAAGACAAGATCAGAGGCCTGGATACTGTTATAGTTGTGTATTCAGCAATATAACCAGATTTTTATGTTGCAAATTTCATGTCCAGGATATGATCAGAACCAGGCGGAGCGATGTAAACTCACTCAGCAAGCCAGCATGCATAGTACCCGCTGAAACTGAAGCAGTTTAACAGAATTTAGTCTTCATTAATATGTGTTTCTTCTGTTGTGACGTTTTGAAATCTTCTCTGTGGAAAATAAGTGTTTTTTTGTAGAAGAAAAATACAACCTCCCATACTAATATTAATGGTTTGTTCAGACAAAAATCTTTTTCATTCTTGTTTTGCTTCAGATATATGATGAGTTCCCACAGTCATAATCAAATGTTTAGGCAGCTCATCTCATTAATGAAAATTTTATTGAGAATAATGTGAACATTAAAATGAATTGAAGTTCAGGTTGTTTGGAGACTAGTAGGATAATGAAAATATAGACATCCTCCGTGTTTATTCTCACAAGAATCTTTCCAAATTATTTCAAGAATTTCTCCATATTTGGACAGTTAATACATTACTGCTCAACAGATTCAGTTTCTATTTCACAGTTGCTATGTTGTTGGCGAATATCATGACGGCACTTGGAGTCCATGTCAGTACTGGGGTCATATCTATTCCTAGAGGTGAATTTAAAAAAAAAAAATTTTATGATGAGAGATTTAAAAAAAATCCTTGACCTTTTTATCCACAACAGATGTTTTAAATTGTTACAGTATGAAAAACACACATGCATAACTGACAAATAATGATGGCTCTGTTTAATTTAGATAATTCATAAAGCAGTGTCAGTAAGCCTGATGGTCCCTAAAGCTAGAGCACCTACATTAATGTTGCCTTTATTTAGGTAATTAAGTACACCTATGCTTTTTCTGCCTTGACATTGCAAAATAGATATGATATGATATGATATGATATGATATGATATGATATGATATGTTATGATATGATATGATATAGTGATAGAGACCCATTGTTTCTTGCAGTGGATTCAACTATGTTGCCGCACAGTGTATATATGAAGTACATCATATCCATAAGTAAAATTATCCTTGGCTGTCATCCCGA
>JAQLOL010000024.1:15382318-15399451 GCA_029783665.1 Naso thynnoides | reverse complement strand
GAATCTCCACCCATCTGTAGGCCTTTATACAAAATATAAAACAATAGACTGATATAACTTGTCCACATTATAAGATGGAAATTTGTTCATTATATCTCAGCAAGGAAAAAAAACACTGGACCATTAAGGAAATGATTATTAGACATAAAAACAATATATAAAACAATGGTAACATTTATTTATTTATTTATTTTTTTTCAGTAGTAAAAGTTGGAAAACTTATGAAATATTCTACAGTAACCTAAATGGACCTCAGTGAGCACGGCAGTAAAAAACAAATCAAAACATACTACACTAGCTGAACAGGTGGGGGTGCTACAGTTCAGTCCATAGTCTTTCAACAGCAGTTTTAGCACACTGATAAGACCACTGTCCAGTTAGACAAACAATGTGGACACCATAAAACTTAAAAATTGGCGTAGCACTGCACAAGCCTGACGATAACTCTTCAAGAGTCATTTTCACAACAAATATTAAACAATGGAAATGTGTTTTAGGATGAAAGCAGCAGCCGCAGAAAGACTGCATCATTCTCTCCAGCCTCTGAAAGGCTCAAGAGCAGCAAAGTGAATTATGCTGATTGGTGAGAGAAGGAATTCCTGAGTGCATAACAGATTGCAGAAAGGAATGCATTTGTAAAACATTTCAGACGCTGACATTTCACATCATGACTTCACTTTACAAACTTGCCTCCTGGAGCACCATATTGGGTCCGGCAGGTTGCACCGGTGTGACCTTTGCAATAGCAGCATATAGCTCACACAAAAAGGTCCGATGGGAAAGATTAGATGTTGATTCTTCAAGAAGAATAAAAGTCCTTCTCTTTGTAAATATTGATGTTCTGTAAATAAGGGATGAGCTGCGTTTTTGTGTGTTGTGAGGCCTTCAGGAGGAGCTTGTGGGAGCAGCAGGAGAACAGTAGGATCAGTTGCTCGTGGATGATGCAGAGGGTGATGAAACTGCAACCATAGAGGAATTCAATACCAGCTGAGATTGATTTATTACTTGACAGAGTGACTATGAAGCTAACGGGGACCACATTGCTAAAGCCTACTTGGCTTTAGGAGAAAGGCTACTTATCACCCCTGGAATTCAGAAACTATGGAGGGATTTGTTTTAAGTTCGAAGGCATGAATCATGAGGGAGTGTTTTCTTGGTAAAATATTTTTGCTTAACAAAAGGCAAAAGTGGATTTAACTGAGAATTCAAAGTATGATAGAATCCACAGAAATGTTGCTCTTCAGACAGGAAACTTATCAGGATGCGGTTGATTTTGAGAAGTTCAGATTTATTTACGGTTAACCTCAGTGTGCTATTATTATCCACCATCCAACATTTTTGGTTGGGCTTCAGTTTCATTTGTCTATTAATTTAATATGACACCTCACCAGCAATTATCAGCATCAGCATAAATGTAAGGTCCAGTAGTGTTTGTCCCTGTGGAAAATCGTGCAGTATATTTTCTACAATGCCAGTATGAATCTGACCGGCCTGATCTCTGTTTTTAATGAACTTCATGGACATGGAATACTTTTACAAAGGGCACATTTTATTGATGGAAGAACTGAGATCAGCTTTTTACAAAGAACTTCAGTTTCGCTGCGCCAGCTGTACATACACTGTGCTTTATTACTAGTATAGTAAAATGTATTTTTGTGGGGTTAAACCACAATGTTGAGTGAACTTTGTGCACTTTGTACCTGTGTTTTGCATCAGATGCAGGCAATTGTGCCACCAAGGGGAGGTTGGTGAGTAGAATATTTGCAGTTTAAAAATCAAATTTAAAATTCATACGTTTTTATTTGTGTGAACAAATAAGTCCAGAGCATGTCCTGCTGTGTGAGTGGGTCTGGAAACATGTATGAAATTCAAAGTATCAGTTACAGCAATAAATTCAGATGCAACCTTAGAGGTAAGATCATCATAGCAAAGTTAAAATGGCCAAAAATCAAAACTTTGTCCAACTTAACAGGTGAAGAACTGAGAGGAAGTCTGTAAATTAAAATACAACAGAAAGGCTTCAGCTGACCAATTTTAGTCAAAATGGTTTAAAAGAGGTAAAAGTCTCGATGTCGACCAAACAGCAGTTAAAACAATTTGTGTGAGTTGGTGCATTGCGAGACCTCCACCATGCCTGACAGCCTGCATACACAGCACAAAGCACTCTGTAAAGACAGCCTTTGTTTCACGGTACATGGCCATGTTGGTGTTGGTTTTATGCTTTCCTGACACTTAATTTGCTATCTGTATACTCTAAGTTTGCTTTAGGATACAATGAGTTTTTCTAAACTGGGGTTCTGAGAAGAACAGCTGTAAAAACAGCTGATATGAATCCTCTAATACACCAGGAAACAGTGGATGCTATTTATCCGGGAGGTTATATGAAAAATGGTCTTTGTTTAGCTCTTTTGAATCCACACTGATAATTCCCCGACTCCAGCTTCTCGTATACAGTATGTCCTTGGTGGATCTTTAGCAAATTGAATATTTCATTGCCAGATTATCTAACCGGCTGTCTTTGCAGATTCCCTCTCCCTTCTCTTATTATCTTTGGCTTTATTACGGACATGCTTGCTGTTCGAAGCTTTCCAAGAAACGCTGTTAGACTTGTGAGAAAATACTTTCGACATAATGTTTATAGTCTTCCCTCCTTATCTTGTCTGGGCACTGCAGTGAGTGAATGCAACGCAGCTACACACAGTGGCACTGAGACATTCATAACGTCTGATGTGATATCCTGGAATTTGTATTTCAAACTGTAATATAGATAAGAAACTTACTATTGCCAAGAATTATCAAAGTCTCCACAATCTAAAATGTTGAGACAAACCATTGTGACAGCCCTAAAATTAAAGCAAACAGAAAGAATGACTCACCATTTTTACTTGAAAAAAAAATCTAGCAAAGCACTAAATCTTGACTGTACCTGTCTGTTTTCTTAGTGTACTCTTTTAGTTGTTGTGCCAGCATTATTTACATTTATTTAAGTAAAAAATAAAAAAAAAAATACTCCACTGCAAATAAAATTCTTCCACTGAAAATGTTGCCTGATTAAAATAGTATTTGCATTATTTGCAAAATGTGCTTCAAGTACAAAAAGTAAAATGCTACACAGCAAAAAAAAAAAAAAAGGTTATTGTTATAAAGTCTTAAATTATTGTATTATTATTATAAATCTGTGAGTACCATTTTATTGTTGTACTTGGTCAGAGTGGAGCTAACTTTAAAGATCTCATATAATTTTAGGGAAATTAATGTAAAAATGTAGTATACAAAATCTTGCACAAGTATATATATTCTATGCATTGCAGGGAAATATACTTTTTTTTTTTTTGCTTAAACTTTGGTAAAGTAGAAGTATTAGTCCATTATATTAATTTTCAAATAAAGTACAAACAATTCCAAATTATCCTTAATTACTAGAGTTAAAATATCTACCAGTATATATGTGGGGAAAAAAACACAGTGTCTTGAATGCACTTTAAAATTTTTGAACCAGTTAAATTTCATAATGTGAGTCAGAATAATGACAGGACGAGGAGGAATTTTGGAATAAAGCCATTGCTCCTTTGCGTCAAAAGAAGCCAGTTGAGGTGGTTTGGGCATCTGATTAACATGCTTCCTGGACGCCTCCTTTTGGAGGTTTTCCAGGCACATCAAACTGGGAGGACTTCCAGGGTAGACCCTGAACTCGCTGGAGGGTTCATGCATCCTCGGAATCACCCAGGAGGAGCTGGAAAACGTTGTCGGGAGTGCCACAGTGACTTGACCCCAGATAATTGGATGAAAATGGATGAATAGATGGATGGACTAAAATTTCAGCCAGAGATGGAGTGATATCTTCTCCTTCTGTGTCTCACCCCTGTTATATCTTATATGTAAAAAAACTTGGTCCTTTCCCAACAACTGTGAACCACAGCGTACTGCAGCTGCTGTGCTAGGGCCTTGAAAGTCAGCTATGCAAGTTCCCATACTATACATCCATAAAACAGGTTTTCACAGCCATACAACGAGCTGAAAGGCTGATGTTTTTTTATTTACACAACCTAATAGCTGAAGAAAAGAGCCAGTACTTATGAAGGCAATGTAGATGACACAAATGAAAACTAAGGTTAAGTACACAAAGGCAAGTTTAATTTGAGTTATTGTAACACAAAAGCACTGAGTGTGAAATTATACAAAAATAGTGCAAATGAGATAAAGTGCTTGAGTCGCTGAAAGCTAACATTTTGTTCCAAATGACCTTTTTACAATGTGAGGAGTCTCTAATGCCTTGTAACTCTCACAGTGCTGCCGTTATGTGTGCAAAAGAAATACATAAACTGAGCTTAAAAGATTTATTACTAGTATTCATCATGACCACCATTAGGAAAAGGTACGTCTAAGGTTTAAGATACATATTCAACAGCTTCTGGCTAGCTTTATTTTTCTGTTTTCAAATTTTAAATGATCCCGCAATCAGCCTTTGAGGCCTGACAGAATGGGGCTGGGAAAGAAAGGAATCCTGTGCACTTACTGTGGTATTGCATGACATTGGTTTCTGTCGATCTTTTCTGTCACAGCTGCCACAGAGTTGCACTCCTTCTCTATGCAGCAATTCTTAGACATAAGGTCAGGGGTGCGAATGAAAAATTAAGTGGCCAGTGATCAAGGCCAAAAATAAGATTTCTGAGAGGGCGGGAACGTCCTTTTAGAGCCAGGTCCTCTTTCACATACAGTATGAGATGTTTGTCTGGAAGCGATTTAGCCTTTACATCACGTCTTGAGACACGCAAAAAAGGTGTCTACAGATTAAAGTTATGTTTTCTCATACATTACATGCACCAAGGTCGGTCCACTGATTTTATTTTTTTGATAGAAGAGTCTGGACCGTCTTCCCATGACTCAACACTGGGCATGTGTGAGAGAACGTGCTTTTGAGATTTGATGGATGATGTTTGGCCTAAATATTTTTCTCCTTTGTCCTGATCAAACATTTGCTGGTATTTCAGACCACATGTTCTCATGATTTTCTTGGTAGAGGGAGACAGTCTGCCATAATTAAATCAATCATTATATCTGGCCCATTGCAGTTGGAACAACAAAACCAGTATCTGCTTGGACATATTTCAGTGTTTCTCATCAAAACGAGGGCATGCAAAGGCTTTGTAATCTTTCTAAAGCAATTATAAGTATACTAAATGACAATAAAATGCAATGATATGTGAAATACTTCTTACAGCTGACCCTCTTGTGGTTTTTTTCCTCATAGAAAAAAGTAGCATTGATCTACTGTCATATCTGTAGAATCATTCATTCATTTTCCATATTATATTTTTCCTCTTCAAGGTCACAGGGGGCTGACGGCAATTACTTTTATCACTGCAATGACCTAATATCCCCATGTGGATGAGTGAAGTTCTATCTATCAGAACAACTTATCTGGAAAAGGGGTTGGATTGGGATATGGATGGCTCATCATGTGATATCCTACTTATGGTCTTTCAGTTATTAATTCCACCTCTTGATATTTCCAGCGTTTACAGTGATGGATAAAGTCATATTTATCTTGATTTCTTATTTTTTATTTTGCACTCTTCACAGATTATACTTGGCCAAAGCTCTCTCAGATATATGCATAGATAAATAACATTTAACAGGGGTTGTCATATCATGTGTCCTAATATAAAAACTAATGCAACACTTAAATCGTTTCCAGAGTTAGGCTTTTTTTTTCTCCTTGAAAGATAAATACAAGCCAAACTTTGAAAAACAAAACTTTGTCCACGTTCTCTGCTGAGTTGAAGGCATGCCCAGACTCCCCAAATACTATTTAGCTGGGATGAAAAATGTTGTTTCTACTGGACAATAAATAAGAGTCTTTATTCATCCCAAGCTGAGATGCCGTTAAACAAGAGGGAGAGTAGGAAATTACATATCTTCTTGCTTGTTTAATACAACACTTGAAAAGATGTGTAAATAATTGCACCTAATATTAAAACTTTAGAAAAATAATAACATTAATCAAATTGGAGTTTCACAGGAACTTCCGGTGGCCATTTTTGACTTAAAATGTGAGAAAGACTTAACGTTTGTTTTTTAAAGCTGTGCAGAAGAAGAATGTGGGGAGTTTGGAAATGTTGGGGAGTCAGCGGTGAGTTTGTCTCTAAGATAAATAATTAGTTCTTTGACCCAAAACACATGAAACATCTAGCCTATGCTTAGCTGGTTAGCTTACACGAGAGGGGGAACACACTGGGTTAGCTTGCATGTCAGTTAGCATTGCTAATGGTTGGTTAAACAGTTAGCCACTCACTTCAACATGGAGTAACATTAAGTTATTATAGAAGTTCGTTATGCTAGCTGTTCTACTAAAGATAGCTAAATCAGATAAAAATGCACTTCATTAGATAAGTTGTATTTTCCAGAGTTACAGTAGCTAATTCTAATGTGTCAAAATTACAGGTAAATATGGATAGCCTAGAAAAAAGGCCCGAAGAAAGAAAAGACTGCCATTTTCCAAACCAGTGCTTCAGGTAACGGTACGCTAACGCACCAGTGTTAACATTGATGTTAATGACTGCACTAGCCTTCAGTTCACTGGCAGTAAGATGGAAAAAATGTAACATTAACACTACTGTTAAGTTCATAAGCTGCTTTTTAAAAACCTTAATTTGACTACAGTTGATCTGAGCTAATGTCACAATTTCCTTCCTATGTTAATGTACATTTCCTAACCGTAACTTAACGTCAGCTCTCACAAAACCTTTATAACTCTTATAATTTGGTCAGTTTTTAATACTGTGATAAGAAATTAACGTATCTGTATTTAATTAACTTGTTTAATTAACATGGTTTAATTAACTTGTTACATGGGAGGGGGGCAAGTTTCAAAGTCACTGTATGGCTTCCTGCATGCCTGCAATGGGAGGATGAACAGAGGGATGTTTAGTCACATGCAATCTGCAACTTCACCACTGGATGCCACTAAATCCTACACGCTGGAGATACTTAAGGAAGTGGTCATGACTTTCAAAGTTCAATAGTGATCTGTTTAATGTCACCAAAAACCACAGCACTACAACTCAACCTGTTGCAGCGGACAAACAGCTTGCCAAATGGATGACTATGGCAGTTATCTTTAAGGTAAGAGGTCCCATACCGTTTCCTACAAAAGACAGCTATGGTGTTACATTTGATTTTTGTCAGATCTTAAAGTTTTCTGACAAAATTTTCTGCAAAATTATATAGTCTGATTTTCGTAACATTATTACTTGACATTACTCTGTTCTTAACTACTGTTCAAGTAAAGTTTTTTTTTATGATTCACATCTGACCTTTTTATCCAAGACAAAAAAACAACAACTAAAAATTAGGTTAATGTTTGAGTAATATTCCAGCTGCAAAATAGTTGAGTGAATTCCATTTGTAACAGCATTGCATCAACATCTCTTGAGAGGACCTCATTTTTGAACCATATGTGGCCATAAATGACAATATCAGCTTGCTCATGCAGTGATTAAAATAAAAGAGGGAACTACATATTTGACCTAACCCCCAGCCAAAAAGTATGAAACCAGGTTTATGTGAGATATGTGGAGAAGCATCACCTTTATATGTAACAAAAGGTGTTTCATGACTTCAAATTGCCACTAACTACCCTATGACCACCAATACTTAACACATGTTTTAGCAGAACTCTGGCTTGGAGCATTTTGCCACTATGACAGAGCAACTAGAGAGATATAGGAGATCACCTGTTCCCTATATATGCAGACTCCTAAATGACAGCAATGTTTAAAATCTGTGGTATTTCAAAGTATAAGATATATTGAATGATGGCAATTTTATGACTTCTTTAAACTCATTTATAACAGAAAAAAAAACAAACAAAAAACAGTGTTTTTTAAGACAACTGTTCTTGGAAAACCTGTAATAATTGCTGATTGAAAAGAAATAATAAACTACAAACAATAAACTAAATTTTAAACTAGGGTCATTAGTGCAACTTGCAAATATTGCCCCCACTTTTTTGTTTAAAAAAAATCACAAAATGCCATGTCAAACACCAAAGGCAGAGTGTTGTGTGGGCCACCACAGCAAGAAGTAAAAAAAAAACAAAAAAACAAAGCAACCCCAAACATACAATCATCTAATCCACTTCCTCAGCATATATGTGGTTGCTGCTGCACAATGCTGTTGTTACTTTGCCGGCAAGACCTGTAATCCAACCTAGGAGGAGAAAGAGGGATGAAACAGTGGCTCAAGAAGTGACCCGAGGTTTGCAAAAAGGCAGCATGGAGAAGATGCAGACAATTCATACGTTATTCTTATAAAACACTGACCTACAGATGTGCAGTCCACCTGCATTGTACCCATTCTTATGAGTCAGCCTTCGCTCTGGTAGTCTTTTAAATTATCCAGTCTGCAGTCTGATTAGACACTGAGCTGATAAAATAGAGAGTTGTAGACTGACATTGATTTAAAAAAGTTTTGTGCCACGTCTGCAATTATACTGGCACATCTTTCACTTGTCCTCATGACCTTGCTCTCTCTCTCTCTCTCTCTCTCGCTCTCACTCACTCTTACTGCAGAGTACGTTAAAACATTATTAAAATTATGCTCAAACCTGAATATATTTAAGGGGCAAGCTCTAGTCGTGAGATCTGTTATCTACATCTTAATACATCACACATCATATTGCGCAATTATCCACAAGTGTCAGCAGCAGTAGCAGTTTACTTCTGAACTCTCTAAGGGGATCTGGCTGACCCTGATGTCTTTCACTTTGATCCAGTGGGACACGTGAAAAACTTCTTCCATAACACCTCAGTGTTATTGTGTGTGATAAAGCAACACAACAAATCTCACGATGGACTAATACAAATTGTAAATAATATACAGTAAACTAAGCAAATAACCCTTGCCACCACAAATATTACTCAGACAGTATAGCCTAGAATTTAATAAAAAAAGGATGAAATACTATAATTTTAACACCAAGTTAAACTTTGTTTCTCCTTTAAAAAGTCATGGCCAGTGACATTATTAAGACTCCACTTTACTTGATCTGTTTTCATTTTAAATACAACAGCAAAATGTTATTTCTGTAAATTGCCTATATATTGCCAAGGCATTCATCAGTAATACATTTGCGTTTTATGCCAAATAAAGTGGTTCTCCTTCATTTTTTTCTGGTGCTCCTAAAATTTCCAGTAGGAAGCACCAGTGCAACTAGTGAAACAAGCTTTTTGTTGTGAGCTGATTGCTAAATGCCCTGTGGAGACATCTGGTATGTTTGTCTCAGTTAGATCACTTATGTGCTGATTTTTTTAAATTAGTGTAATCTTTTTTTAAACAGTAAATAGTCAAGGGTTAGGAAACATGATGACATGCCTTATTTCTAGTTCCTTGGTCCTTATTTTAAGTACCATTGACATTAATCAACATTTTATAAGACACCATGTTACCTTTCACTCAGCCAAATGTTTGCAGTATTAGGTCACATGCAGGAGTCTGTTCAAAAGCATGGAGCCAGACTGCACATCTGAGTTTTATTATCATGAAACGCTGTTTCCATGAATGAAATTGAGATGTATAGGAATAGAGTGGTATGTAAAGTTGAATTTTTAAAAGACAGTTGATGTGTATCACGGCTGCTGTAAAGGCAGAGAAAAATATGATTCAAACAATATAAATAACAGGGATAATACAAAAATGTTGTTATGTTATCTTTATTATCACACTGATGCTTTATACATCAAAAGATGTCCAAGGTTAGTCTAAATACAAGCTTATGCAAAAGTGCAAAACATGTCACTAATGCATTGGAGGTAAGGATGCCGTCAAAGGGTCCATTCATTGTAGAAGATAACAACAGATGGTTCTACTTGAAGGGGAAATCCTGTAGGGTTTATTTTTCTGTGGCGTTTGCTTGTTTGATAATATCCTCACGGGGATTAGTGTTTATTATGCAGATACACGCATCTCCAAAACCTAAAGGGTGTTCCATGAGCAAAATTGTGAAAAGTTCTTCCCAAAAAAGTGATGCTTTCAATATCATGGAAAGATATTCTAACAGAATGTGGCAAACATTGCCTCCATATGAGAGTGATTTTCATGCTTATGTTGAAAGTTGACGCCAGAAAGTTAAAATGCACCCAAAAAAAGTCAATGAAGGATGGTTTTTTCTTTTCTTTTTGTGGAGTGTGGATTTATAGATGTAAGTCAGATCAGTCAAGTCTGATTTTAAGCAGGTAGGATAAACCTAATGACATAACATGACTTTGTTTAATGGAATGCACTGATTCAGTTGGAATCAAGCTTGTGAGAGACAGAAAACAGTGTCGGATGACTACATCATTTGAAACTGCTCTAGTCTGTGCTTACATTTTACCTCATTGTTCCCACAGAATAATAGATAAAATGTGATGTGTGTGACACGAACAAGAGCCTGTCCTCTGACCAGACTGTATACCAAGAGATTACAGTCAGCATGCATTAACAACAGACATACAACTCTATCTTTAGTCATATCTATGTCCAGCTTTTTAACCTCTTTTCATAATATTCTATAATACCCTGATTTAACAAATTGTTCCAGACTTACATTTATGACACCAATTGTCTTGATATTCTTGCAATTCTGTACAGTAATTTAATGTAAGTGTAAAAGGAAAGCTCAAACATTGATGATTATATGCAGCATGTGTGGAAAACTCCACTTACTGGCCTGCATCACAAATCAAAAAGCCAATACTTGGAAAAGGTTTTTAAAGTAGGATTTAAGATCTTAGTCCTGAAAGCTGCGTTTCATTTGTATATTTGTTCCCAAAATTTATATTTGTTTGAAAGCAGCATTGTTTTGACTTTATTGGCTGTCCATATTCCCAAGGCATAATGAAATATGGCCCACATCAAGCTGTGTTTCAATTTGCAGTAATCTGCTGAAATCACTATTACTGTCATCTGACTGATACCTAAACTTGTGGCTCCAAACTGTTGTGACTACGTACTTACATTTGACATTTTAAGAATTCCCTGAATCAGATCCTGTGAAGGCGTTCTTCTATGTAAGATAGAAGCTATTTGGTAATTTTTTCCCCCCTGAAACTGTATTAGATTATTAATAAGAAACTCACACCAGCCAGGGAATTTTAGTAAAATTCCTCTTTTATTACTTAAGCGGCTAATGCCTGGGATGGAATGAAACAAAATACATAAACTAAGTACAAATTTAAGGTACCTACATTTAAGTATTTCTATTCTTGTATCTTTAAATTTGGTGATTTTTGAATTTGAATGTTTTTGATAAACAGAAACCTACCTGTACCTTTTTAGGGCTGAGAAAATTTTACAACTAAAAAAACTCTTGGATTAGATGGAAAAGTCATTGTCACAAGGCTGAAAACAGCTGTTTTTCTGCGCTGATGAAAAGTCGACTTTTTTGAGTTGTGTGGTTCTCACAGGAGAGCAACACAGCAAATATATGGTTATCTTATGAAACTCCGTATATCTGTATGAAACTCTTTATATTGCTGTAGATTAAATCACTCAAAATATATAGTTAGAAGTACTTCAGACTTACATCTCTAGCAGGAAAATACTACATAGACCTTAATGCAATAGCAATATTACATATTATATTATTATCCAAAAACATTATATACAATGGTAAACACTGAAATACTCTTTTCAGTATTGAGTACTAGTTTTGATACTTTCTAATATATTTTTCTGATAATACTTAATTTACTTATGAAAAGTTTTCAATACAGAACATTTTTTTTGTTGTGAAGTAATTTCACAGAGTAGTACTAGTACCCATACTCAAATGAATGGCCTTAATACTTTTTACCAAACTAGCAAATGTATGTGTTGTGTGGCAATGCCTTTATGTTTGGTACATACTATCTCTAATCCTATCCAAGTCTTTTCATATCTTCAATCATGAGAACCGTGTTGCGCTCTGGTTTGTCAGCATTTAATCCATAATGTTGTTGGATGTTATTTAATTGTATATTGAACGTTAGACTCTGCCAATCCGGCTTTGGTGTCTCCACTGCAATTTCAACAACTAAAAGCCCAAACACTCAAACAGTGCATCTTTGGGTCAACATGACCTTAAAACTAAGGACTGATTCAGTCTTTTGAATTTTGATGCTATCAAACTTTGAATCATTTTAGTGTTAACAGTGCCTGAGCATTTACTAGGAAACCCAGACTGTCTGTTTATCTGTTTTGTCATAAAAATATTATTATTTTTGTGTGTTGTTATTGGTTTTAACATTTATTTTTCCTCACTTTTGTCTACAAATATGCCGATTTGTACCGAGCTTATAAATTTATTGTAAACATTTTTAATATTTTGTAATTTGTTTTAATTGTGGTTTTTATTTAATCCAAATTGGCTTCTTTTCATGGCTGAGTTGTGGTCAAACTATGATCAAAACATAGTCAGTGAATTTGCAAGTTGAATAGATGGTTATTGTTTCCTTTTTTCTAGATTGCACGCAGTAAAGTCTTTCCTGCCAATTTAAGCATTGATCTATAGGCACTGCCGCTGGCACCCTCATGTCATTTTGTCTTTTAATTGACTTGTCTAATAAGTCGTCTCTATCTTCAGTATATAGATACAGTAGTCTTATTTGGATAAGTTCAGGTACCTCCCAGTTGGCAACCACTGATAATTGATTGTAAATATCTTTGTCATGCATTGAATAGCTTGAAACTGATCTGATCTGTGTAATTGACAGATAGTAATTGACAGTTGAGAGGTGGCGTAAACCAATGAGCTCCTTTAAGTCTTCCCAATATGGACTGCATGACACTAGTACACAATGTGGAATTATACATTTCTGTGAGCACTGGCTATTGTCAGCACCTGATATATTAGAAATTGCATTTCATATTAGGTGCATTTTCTTAGTTATGCAACAATTCTTTTTTTCTTTTTTTATGTGTAGTTACCCTAGGTAACCCTTGGATACCTTGGGCACTTCACACACACTCAGTCTGTACTTAATCTGTACTATGGCATGATGATAAACTTTAAGATCAGGGATTGCCCAAAATGAAATACTTTTTATAATACCATATTAGTATTTTTTACTCAAGTGCCTTCATATCTTGTATTTGGCATTATTAAAGTCAAGCTGAAGTCAAAAATGCTTTTTCAACCCATTTGGACCAAATCCCTGCTCCTTCATCAGTCGAATTTGAAAATGAATCACAAAAAAATAACGAAAAATACATTTATTTCATATTTTTAAATCAAAGTCTGCCACTTTTGTTTTTCATTTAAAACAAAATCTCCTGGGTCCCTGATTGCATTGTTGACTTGGGACATTATTGGTTGAATCATTTTTTTAATTCAATCAGTTATATCATGCCAATCCGCCTGTCAATATAAATGTAATGTCCGAGCGAGGTTAGCACAGCACTCCAGCACCCCACACTCCAATCAGATTCCTCCTACTTATGTTCCACCCCTGGTTGTTTAATTGTTGCAAATACGTCACAACACGGCAGTTGATGCTCCGGAAAAAGTCATTTCAGCTCGTATTTAAACTATTAGATTTTTTAAAAATTTGACGATGTCCCTTTTTTTATTTAAAATTCAGTCTAAAGATTTTGCAAAAAAAATTTGAATAGCTGTTTTTTACTAGATTACATTGAACTCTGTGACATTTGTTTATGTGAAAGTAATAGGTACCCTCCTTTTTTTTTAAATGCACAGCATGTAATTTCTGCTGCTAGGCTTCCCTTAATTAAGTGTGATGAGAAAGTGTAGAAGTGTGGGGTAAGGGTTTTTTTTAAAATTTCATAGTAAAAAAGCCACCATTACAGATTACATAAACAAATAAAATAAAATAAACTTATCTGACTGACCCTCTATGACAGGCGGCAAATAAAATGCATCATTGTCTTTAGTGAAATTGTGGATTTTTCAAACATTGTTTGAAACATGTGAAATAATGTAAGTACACAACAAAATATATGTTTTTTAAAAAAAATGTTTTTAAATGTAGAAATGTTGCAAATTTACACATTACCACAACTTACTTTATACTTCAAAATAGTGTAGTTTAAATGGAGCGTGACATACACTGTTAAATGATGTACAGTTTTCAGTTCTCATTTATATGATTGCCGTAGAGACATAACGTAAGTAATGAACTGTTTTGTCTAAAAATAACAGTCTCTGAAACATTTCAAACAGATAGGCAATGTGTTGTGTGTCTCTTGAATTGCGAGGCAGTGCCAAGAGTCTCATGTTGTAATGGAGACTTGAAAGCTGCGGCATTAACAGAACCTGAGAGGTTTTCATTTGATGATGTCAAGACAGAAAGCAGTTGGCAAAATAACAGATTTACCAGGTACCATTATTTTTCCACTTTTTTCTTCATTGTTCTGACGAAGGCTTTGACGGATTATTGTCTTAACATCACAAATGGACACAAACCAAAGAAAGGTATCACTTTTTTTGCAGCATAAACTACAAGACAGAGGCAGATGTTGGAGATAAACTGCCTAAACTGGTAGAGAATCATTGTTTGAATGCTACATTGCTATATGGTTAATGTCAGGTTGTGTTTCTTTAAAAGCTGATTCTGTTTAACTACAGAAGAGCAAACTTTTTTGCCGTGGGGCTGTAGCATTTTATTTAAGCACTCCATGTGGCCTACATCAACACAGTCCAAGACATTAGTCACATTCAATTGAATTTGAGGACTGGTGTTTTTGCCACAACTCCTGATTTGGTCTGAATACAGCCTTATTATTGAAGATTAGTTACTCAAGTTAAATGCTTTTACATTAAGTTTTTTGCTTGCTTTGGTTGAACCACCACTTTTAAATTTGAACCTTTTATTATTTCATGTGTACTGTACAGCCTTCAAAGAATATTTGCTTTGTGGCATTTGATTTATCATGGTAACAGTCAGTATAACGAGATAAATAGTTTCCTTTATTTGTTTTGTTTGTTTTGTTCTACTGGCTGCTAGAGGTTCGTCTTGGAACATAGGTCGAAAAACTTTCCAAGTGTAATATCACCTCCATCCTTTGCAATTGACTTGTTAACACACAAAGACATCTGCTTGCACAAAACTTACCTCAATTAGAAAAAAAACATTGCAATCCAAAAGATTTCATTCGCCAAGATCAAATGATCTTTTACATCCAAAGTCAAAAGTTGCTAAGAAAGCATGACAATAAAAACAAAATACATCACCTTAATGGCCGTCTCATTCTCTGTTTTTGCAGTATGTCAGCACTTACTTTCCTGGTCTGCTGGTTGCTGCTTTTCCCAAAACAAAATCTGGGTCATCCGCCGGTAGTGGTCTCCATGCTTTCAGAGTGTCTTATGCTGAGTTTTTTATGACATTTGTAGCTTTTTTTTTGACAGTGTTTATATAAAGTGGGACCCTGTTGTTGACATGAATAGTTGTAAGTAGACACTTTTATTGCTCTTGCAATAAATTTGGCCCTGCTCAGTAGGTAACTGCTGATACTCATACAATATGTTATTAAAATGTATAAAATAGTCTGATATTAAATTATTGTTGGAGCCTTATGCCCTAAATCATAGTAAAATGTGGCCAACCATGAAACACTTACCAACTGGACAGCCACCTTATTATTTATATTTTAAAAAAGCTGTTTAGGCTATGTGTTTTCTTTTGAACTTTGGACTATTAAATATTTGGGTAGAGCATTTGAAGGACCTGATGACTGCACTGAATTAATGATCTAAATCTGTATTTAGTTAGGTGCACTATATATTATGTATGTTATCATTGTATTTTTGTCACATTTCATACTGACAGATCATCGACTTTAAAACATCCTCACTTTGTTACTCTATTATATACCTTATTACAAACCCTTAGTTTGATCTGTTGCTGATCCTTCTACTCAGATTTCATCAATTCAAACTAACAAAGTTATCTCTTGCAGTCATTCAGTGCCTGTATCTATCAATGTGATAGCAGATTTCCTCTGTAGAAATCTCATACTGAATGTTGCTGGTGGTCCTCCTCTGCTTGTGGATTGCTAATACATTGCCTTTAGAATCTATATAGATTTACATCAGGCACATCAGTGTGCACTGTCTTTGTTTGATAGTTAGCATGGTGGTTTACCTTTTTTTCATTTTGTTTTTGAACAAGGAACAAAAAACAAAAGTGTTGACAGGTCATTGGTCCGGTTCTGCAAATGGAGGGTATTTTATGATCATAGGTGTTGCAATGTCAAAAAACAAAGAATGAATTTGATCTGAGGCACTGCAAGGGCCCGTGTCTATCTGGTGTTTGTTTTGTTTTTTTAACTCCAGCATCTTTTTTCAATTGCTCTCAATAAGGAGAGAGTGTCTGCAGCAGCAGGCAGCCGCCTGGAGAAAAAGCGCTGCACCCAGCTTATCAGTAGGAATGGGCATTTCAAGCAAAAATGCTCTTTGATAGTTGCTTGGCATTATTTGACAATTATTCAAAAATTGCTGCACCCCCCAACACACAGACACACACACAGACACACGCACAAACACACACACACATACACAAACAAGCTGCACACCCAACACACAAAGTGTGAGGCTTTGTTTCTCTGTTTCTCTTACTGTAAGTTCACCAGGTTTTCAGCAGTATGCTGCTCCAGCATTGCTTCAGTCTGCAGAACAGCACTCTGTTTTTTCAGTTGCGAAAATAATGGCACGTGACTGTAGTATACTGTCCAGTTGTAATTGCTGTCCACAAATCTGTGGTCAGAGACAATTTTTTAACCCTTGTCAAACGACTGTGCAGCACACATGCATTATCATCATACAGCTTCTCCAGCCGTGCTAACATTAGCTTAACCTGGCAGAGTTTTCACTGCACCTCATTTTCGTTTGTTTTCTCGAAGGAGTTCCACAGAGAACTTTTTCATGGCTGTAGAAATCTCTGCAGGTTTCCGATGCTCATAGGAAAATAATGGGATTTTTAATAGAAAACAGATAGCAAAGGCAGCAGAGCCGTGTTGATCATACAGCGGCCGTTGTCAAGATATTGTTGTCATAGCACATGCAGCCATGTAGTGCTTTATTCTCTTAGCACACAAGTGCTTCATCCCAGCACTCCCAAGCCAGCACTTTTCGGGGGGGGGGGGGGGGGGGGGGGG
>JAQLOL010000024.1:15357253-15372675 GCA_029783665.1 Naso thynnoides | reverse complement strand
GAGTTATTCCATGCCCATTCACATTATTAGTGTGTGTGTGTGTGTGTGTGTGTGTGTGTGTGTGTGTGTGCAATTTAACATTAAAATCTCAATCCATCAACCATCAATTTTTGTGGTCTTTCGTATAAGAAAGTCGTTGATATGTATTTTAATATATTTTAGACAATTGATTTCTTTCTACAATCTATGCAGACAAGATGCACACATGGCTGCAGACCCTATCCCTTTTGAAAAAAGAGAATGTTCCAGCTGTTCCCTCTAGCAACTTAGCAACACCACATACTTTATTTTCACCCATTTGGGCTCCGTGGTGGACAGACAGTCTAAGTGAGTTTCAGCTTTATGGTCTTTTGATGGGGTCCACTCTTGAAGGACTGTTCTTCCCAGAATCTGTGAAACAGCAACATGCTGATTTTAGGGGTTAGTTTAATCTGCTGTTTGTAAGTTATGGCTTAAATGATTCAGGCAGAGAGAGAGAGAGAGAGGTCTATGAGCATTCCTTTCCTACCTCTCTCATTCAACCTGTGAGTTTCCCTTTTCTCCCCTTTCTGCATTGCTTTGATAAGGTTCTTGGTCTGTGTTTTGGCTGAGATGCTCAGTTATTCAGCCTCCAACTGGAAAACATGTTGAGCATCTGGGGTTGGGTAGGCTGGACTGAACCTAATTTTTGTTGCATTAATTTGCCTAAAATTCATAGCTGTCAGAGTTTTCTTAATTTTTTTTAATCTTCCATTAGCCAAGTTCCCATCAGATGTGTTTCGCTCAGAAAGATAAATTCCTGAAAATACTTTTTTAAGTCTTACTTTTTGCTCCTGTTTTGTTTCCCTCCTCTATAATTTGACAAAAATGACCAAACCTGATACAGTCAGATCATAAATTGTGTCATCTAAATGTTTGTTTGCTCCTCTGTCTGTCATAACACTCTTTTATTTTTTGCACCAGATATATTTCAGTTGAGAGTTTGAGTTGCATTCAGGCAAAATATATTACAGCTAAAGGAGCCAACAAGTATCAATATCGGCTTTGCAGGACAACTTTGATCTCAAGTGAGTGATGAATCCATCTACATCAAACTTTTCTGTGGAACTTAAACTGGTTCCATCTGTTTGTGCACTCATACTCGAAAAAACCCTTCAGCATTGTCCAAAGGCCAGTAATCTGTAAGTAACATGAACCTCATTAACACCCAATTCACTCTGCACAGAAACATCTCTTATTCTTGTGAAATGTACCCCTTGAATTATGATGGGCGATCAAGTGTAAATGAGGAAAAGTGTCAAAGGAAACATCTGGAGCTGGCTTTTTTATTAAATGTGCTTCCTCTCATTATACCCTGACATTGTGCAGCTACCGAAGTAGAGTAGTATGGCTGGGCAATGTATTGATATTATCATGGCAGTGTGATATGACACTAAATATCACTTAGATTTTGAATTGTAATATAATATGATTGGCATAAGTGTTGTCTTTTCCTGGCTTTAAAAAATGCATTACTGTAAAGTGCTGTCTGTTCTAGGCATTCCAGCAAATGATGTCGATGCTCTCACGCTGACACAGACCAAAAACACCGCAACTTTTTCACTCCAGACTGATCGAAGCGGGTCTTTTCTGCTTGTCTTTATATTGCTTTTTACTATCATACTGATAATGTAGATAGATTAGATTAGATTATTATGAATCAGCCAGTAGACTCATTTGTCAATGCGCTGTAAAATTGCATTCCCTGGTCCTGCATGCCCTACTTGGGTGCCAGCTGTCGCCTAAACCCAACTAAGTATTGTCCTATGTGAGAACACATCTGACATAGACAATCCTTGGTAGTGTTCTACATGTATGAGAGGGCAACGCCACATAGTGCACAGACCTAATTCTGTTGACACTGTCTGGAGTTCATGTGTCATTAAGCTCTACCTTCTATGAAACATCTGTCAGATGGACACAGTGTTTGGCTGTATTCTTATCAAAATAAATTTGTGTTGACCTAGCTTGGGCTCTGGGGCCTTGGTTTTTCTGTTGCTACATTTGATAACTGAATCATACACTGGCCAAGACCGTTGATTTAATTCTTTGAGCAGATTCCTCGACGTAGGAATTTAATCAAGTTATTCTTCATGTCACTAATAAAAGGAAGGGAGAACACCTCATACAGTTTAAATTTTTATTATTTACTTTTCCACCATAAAAAACCATAGTGTATCAAGTGTCCCATATTTCTGTTGGTCACTTTGATATATAGTGTATTCCTCTAGACAACCTCACTATTGGGCTTTTGCCAAAGTCATTAGTTTGGTTTTTATGATAGACACCGTTAACAGCACAATTCTGACGAGCAGAGGCCAATGGGAGATGAAGAGGAGAAAAATAGCTGTTCTGTTTTCACAGCCTCCAAAGAATAAAAAAAGTTGTGTGATGTTTTCTTTAGTGCTGCTGGAAGCCAGTTTGCCTCATTTGGCATTGGCCATATTCAGTTCTGAGACTTCAGAGGAATTTAATGCATTAATCATCAACCTTTGCCTGGCTGTAGGTGGTGTTTAACAAAATCAGTGCGGATTGGATGGCATGTCTCCGCTGTCACAAAATGCCAGTGATGAATTGCAGCACTATCCCTTGCAAATGCCGGTAGATACCCAAACTGATTGTCTCAGTTCCCCAAGCAAGTGGTGCTTCATGCTTTATTAGGACGGGTGTTACACACACCTCTCTGGCTCTAGTCCTACTTCTGGCAAAGTTCAGTGCCAACCATAGTATGCTGGATAAATGTGACACATAGGCCTCCTTGTGCTCAACAATTCTACACTGTAATTAAAGAAGTAGAGTGTTTTAAGTTCTGTCTAAGCGAGATATAAAGGTTTTTTTTAAGTCAGGTTTTTGTTTATTTTCTTCATGTACTTTAATGTCCCACAAAGGCATTTCCATTTGTTGATGTTGAGTGGTTTGGTGTAATTTACAGCAAGGTGACCTCATCCAGTACTCATTCTGGAAACAGCAATTTTGTTACGAGCACAGGCTGATTAGGTTTGCTATTGGGAAATAACTGCTATCCAGTGTATTTGTGGGAAAGTGTTAAGGGACTGGACAATGCTATCCACAGTTTGCAGTTTTTATCAATGCTTGTTGCTCGGCTGGAAAGCCAATTTTTGCATCAAAGCTCCTTGCCAGGACCAATTACATTTTGGCCAGTAGGTTTTCCTATCATCGTTTTTACTGTAACTGCTATTAAGAGTGTTGTCAGGTTGAGACCAACAGTTTTTGATGGATGGGTTGTTTTAAAAAGGCTATATTATGCTAAGTTTTAGGTTAATACTCATATTTTGGTGTCTGCTCGGGTTTATATGCATTCACATTCAGAAAAACATAATTGTTTCTCATGCTTAAGCAGGTCCGTAACCGTCTGTTTGACACACTCCCTTTTAGCCAAGCCGGGGTAGGCAACTTCTGGAAATCAAGTAGCATGAGACTCCTAAGGAAGCAACTCCTCTGCACCCTTCCCTCCCTCATTTTTGCTCCAGCCAGCACTTTTTTTTTCTTTTGTTGTCGCGCTCTCTGTTAGTAATACAGTTTGCACCAGAGACTCATGACGAGATGAAATTATTGCAGTGAAAGTTGCAGTAGAGTGAAGTGGTCTAAGCTCGACTCAAGCCAGCTGATGGTGTCGCCTGCAGACACTATGGTCTGCAGAGGCAAATTTTAATGCGTGAGGCACAGCACTTGTTTAATCAGCCAATCAGCTCATATTCCATCGCTAAGAAGTACAGCATAGAGCAGCCAATAGGAACATGTGCTCTCTGAAATTACCACAATTCGCTGAAAATACCCCGCAACACTGAATACATAGTCCAGGAGAAGCGCAATAATGACAATGAATGGGATATATATTCACATTGATGAAAAATAACACTCTGTGAACAAGAGGCTAGAAAAGTGGATACCGAATGAACCAGAAAGATACAAAGTGATAGAAAAATGTTTTAATAATGACAATAATGATTTATTCAGGCTGTCATATGAGTCAACATCAATTTTATGGTATTCTGAGGATTGACAAAGAGGGCATCAGTAAGGACAAAGCCAGCTTTAGGGACTCCTTCAGGTCTCCAAATGAACACGCAAATGTCCACGTCAACAGACTAACCTGCAAAATAAACAATAAAACAACAATAGACATGACAAGACTTACAGCATCCACAGTGGAAGTTGGGTCAAAGCCAACCAGTATCAATCTATCCATCCTTTAGCTTGCACTATTACTGGCCCTCATTGACAAAGCAGTCTGGTGGTGTAATGTTAAAATGCCAGAAAATTTTTCAGTTATTTTGGGGACTTCCCAAAGCTTCGCCACACTGGAGATTGTGCTGCGGTACATAGCGACATAGATTAAGTAACTTGAGAAAATGCTGGACTAATGACAAGGCATTCCAGGTAGTTCAGGAGCAGTGTTTTCTGTAGGAGAGTGTAACCCCTTTCGTGTGGACTTTAAGTTTTGTAACCTTGCTTGCATGTTTTACGTGTACAAAACACACATGAACTACTATAGCAGAACTGTTCAACTGTTGTATAGGGAAGGGAAGAAACAAAAGAGCATAATAAGGCCAGAGTTTGATAGAAACACAACTCAAAAAGACTACACTGCAAATCTCTAGGGTACAACTCCTTAGCACCATACATTTCATTTTTTACCATCAGTAGTTTTACCTTTGTAAACTTGATGGATTGTTTAATGAAATCCAGTTTCTTCATAAACTGCTGACAGATTTCCTGATTGATGATCCAATAAGGTTATGACTCAAAAGCTTACAGGTTTTTCGGAAGGACATCAGTCCTACACATGCACTCTAGATACGGCATGTGCACAGTTACTATGAGTCTATTTACTCAACATGACTAGAAACACAGATAGTTATTAATTTGTAGAGGTCTTACTCTTTGGATGTTAAAAATGTCAGTCCTAGCATCTCCCAGAGAGATGTTTGGTCTGCAATCAAGCAGTGCCAAGTCTTCAACAAAGAAGCACATTAACACAGACGATGATGATTCATTCCAGCCACTCTGCAAGCAGCTCTCAGCAGACCGTTAGTTACTGTGGGGAGTCTCACTGGACAAGCAATCTGAAATGGCTCCTGTCAGGAATGTTTTCATCATGACCGGCCACTGCCGACTGATGTCTGAGGTCTTCTACCGCCTCAAACAACACTGACAGCATGAGCACAAAGTTAGTTTAAAAAAAATAATGATAATGATTTGTTAAGAAAAGTTGGTTATAGAATGTATTTCTGAAAAGACACATTGCATCCATATAATCAAATTCCCCTGGCGTTAAAACATTTTATGCTGTTTTGTATTATTTTTATGGCCCTTTTTTGTGGGACAGCATGGAGGTAAGCAAGACACGTTCAGGCCTTTAGTTGGTCTTCTCTGGCACTGTTAGTTTTTTAGCAACACAGCTTTGGTGAAAGTGTTCAATTCCAACACACACTTTAAATTATGTCTGCAGTCTGGATTGAGCAGATTTTTGAGGTTTTGTTTTCTTCCTTATCAAGTTTTTTGCTTTCCCCATTCACAAATGCAAGTGTCAAAATCTTGTATATAAATCTGACTTTCTAAAAATTCTGATGCTAAGACCCCTCAGAGGAACTTTCATTCTGAAGAGAAGAAATTTTGGAGAATAATCCAAAAATTCGCTGAACATGGTTAACTCCCTTCTAAGTGAACTTTCATTTTGTTTTGATTGTAGCTGCACATGTGGACATAAGCAGTACTGCTTATTGTTGTGAAGATCTTGTCTAACGCGAGTATTTGTTTTGGAAGAGAGTGAAAGAAACACGCCACTTATTTGCATAATACCAGTTTGGCCATAAACATAAAATATTGAGATGATCAAAAGACCAATGTCCCGTTGTTTCCAACAATTCCAACCTTTTGTTTTGATCATGTTCGTAAACAACAGATCATCTCTTCTGGTCTGTGTGCCGTACACATTTCGTTGTATTTATGCTGACTGACTGCACCAGGCAAAGGCATTGTAAAAGACAGGAAAGTAATCTCCTATCTCTTAGCCTCTCTTAGCCGATGGTCTCATTTGTTGATACTGGTAAGATGTTAGGCATCAGTATTCAATTTAGACTGCTTCATTGACTTCATAAGCAGTCAAAAGTTCCACATTGAGACTCAAAGCTGCAGAATGGACTTACTTTCAGGATACTCATTTCATATCTCTCTGAATGTTTTATACAAGACAAATGAGACATGCAAAAATTTGAAACTTTACAGACTGTAAAGGTAGCCATTTATGGCTCTCTTTGCCTTGCACCCATAACTCTAATTTCTACCCTGTGATACGACCACATTAATCAGTTTTGGGGATCATGGAGTCATAACATGAACTGTTTGTTCCACTAAGTTTTGGTGAGTTCACATGGCTGATCTTTATCTCCAACCATGGTTTATTCTTTAATCATATTTAGCCTTGAAATGCTTTCATAGGAGAATTCAAAACTGTTACATTCCCTTTTTTAGTTTCAAAGACTTCTCCTTTTTTAATCCTGTCATAATTTTCTCTGCTGCCTTTGGGACGGCTTCAACCAAGACACCCAGATTTGAGCAACTGAACAATGACAAGAGCAGAATCAGTTTTTTTGGTCTTTAAAATTATGCCATCTGTGGCACCTCAAACAGCCACTTAGCTTGATAAATAACATTAAGACAGGGCTTGGCTAGTATTGAACGAGAAGGTGGAATGCAAGGATGAGATGGAATTTTGCATTAAATTCTTACTTTATTTGATGCTCCTTTACTTTTCTCCACCCTCCAACATGTTGTGGAAAATAGACAGTGCAAAGGGCCACTGATAGTGGGACAGCTGTCACATGTCTGATAATGGGAGATGTAAGGGTGCCAAGAATCACAGTGTTTGCTTCACTGCACTGTTGCTCTGGGTAGCAGTAAGAGAGCTTTCCGTGAAGAGAAAACCAAACCTTTTCCTCTGGGGCAATGGGTTTGGATACGTCTGAACACAGCAAACAGTTTGCCAAAACTTTTTATTTTATCAAAAGTAATGGAAATAATGGTGTAAACATCAGGTGATTGACGTAGTGTAAAGACATTTCTTCAGGACTTCCCAAACTATGCGGACTGCAGGACTGTGATCATAAATGGTAATGGTCCTGTAAATCTTTTGTAATGGATGGGGAATGCCTTTAACTTTTGCAAGGTTGAATGTGTAAGTGTTTTGTACGTACAGTGAGAAATTCAAATCCTTTCTCACAGGCATTTATTTAGTTAGTAAAAGGCCAATTATTAAGCAACCACAGGACGGGGTCGTGAAAATGTCACATTACTCACCAGCTTGTTGTGGATGAGGTAAAACTAAACTCTTTCAAGTCACAAAGGGCAATTGTAAAAACTTTCATTAAGATGGGAGGTACTATGGAAAAAAACAGTCACTGGTTTTGGTTTTATTCATTAACAAAACAAGTTCTGACTTACAATTTCCTAACTTTTCCTCTATTAAATCACTGCTTGTGACCTTATTAACTAGTATCATCCACTGGGTGTTTTTAGCCAGTTCAGTTTTTTCACATAGCTTTGTCAGTTCAAGTATCACATTGTTTTTGTTACTTAAGGTATATTGCTATGTTTGATTCTTTGGCAAGATATCACATGATTTATCTTGCCAGTCAAGCAGTTAACTAACATGTCAAGTTCTCCTTTCCAAGCTGACACTCAAAACATGATATGACGCAAACATACAACATACCTTTCCACTTGTCAGCTTGTGTCAAGTGGACCACGTCATGTTATCAAAATACAAAACAAATTTGAAAAAGAAAACCTTGCGTGCACACATGTTGGTATAAAAATAATGGCAATCTGAGTCTTTTAGGGTTTCACATATTGTTCTCTTTCTGTTGAATAAATACAGATTTGAATCATGTAAAACTCAATTCTGATTATTTCGCAACAATTATGCTGCCTTGTTGGATTTTGGATGTAATAACCATGTGAAAGCAGATAGGGTTTTTTTCTTTTAATGGAAAACTCACCCTAAAACAGACGTCAATCCTCCATCACCGCTAAAGTCTGTGTTTAAAACATGTGTTGCTTGTTACAACTTTGCATGCAATCACAGGGGCTCTAAAAGGTTGGCCATGGGTGACGTCCTGATTGGTTATAATATCTGTGTGGTGTGATGGGATTGTGAAAAGTATTCACAAGTCTATGTTTAAATATGTTTGTCCCTTTACATAGTAATAAACAGATATCACAGACAGATCTCATACTGGGGACTGAGTGTTCTACAGGCAGAAGTACAAAAAATGGCTCAGTTGAAATTCACACCTGTCATTGCATGTGACGGATCACAAAAATGGTCATTGCAGCACTTGTGAACCCTGTAACAAACAGTAATTCATTGATGCGTCCCTGTTTTTTCTTTTCCACAATGTTTGTCTTAAACCTGAGTCCAGTAACACCTTTATTTCTGGCATTTTTGGACAAAAATTTCATGTATTACTGTACATGTTGTAATGCAAGATTTTGACTTCTGCACCTCCTTTGGCCATTTTCAGGCTTTGAAAAATCTTGCTGAGAACAAGGTTTTTGGCAAATCATAGTTTATTTTAGAGAGAAGTTTTTAAAAGAAAAAAAAGTCATTGGGTGTGCACTTTTTCTCAGATGGTGAAAGTCTGATTTAGTTGTGGAAAATCCAGCAGATAATCCTACAACTTGCATCGCATTACCAGTAATGATGACGAATTGTGCAAAATGTGTGTGAAGATGTAACGGCTCGTCAAAGAGCTTTGTGGTCATTACACTTAATGCCAAAAGACACATGATGACCAATGGTGGGAATTTTGGAATAATTTTTTAATGCGGTATATCGATGCATGTGTAATTTACTAGCCATGCAGCTTTAGCAGGCACAAAACTGAGGATGTCCAACTCCTTTCCTTGTTTTAAATAGATCAGTGTGACAGTACAATAAAATAATTATCATCTTGTAGAAATTGGGCCCTTTGCTTTTCTCTGCCCCTCACTGCAGAGGTGTTGCTAAGTGATTAAAAAGAATGTCTGGACTTTGTCCTCTCTCTCTCTTAGAAGTTGTCATGACTGGGATGCTCTGCCTTGGTACTGCAAAGTGCTTGAGGGCATCTTTGAGAAGACCGCTCATGATGAGAGGGACTGGGGTGTTGACAAGGTTTATGTTTTGAGGAGCCAACTTAACTAGGCATGAGGTTTGTTGGGAGGGGCTTAGTGGAGTGAAAGGAGACAGCAGGGAGAGGAAAAGGTTCTGCACTGGATGTGTTCAAACAGATGAAGATTTCTCTCACATTTCTTGCCATATTCCAGTTTGATGGACCTGCCGAAGCAGAATGATATATTTTTTGAATAATGCCTTACCTTCTTTTAACAGTTTAATCAATGATTCAGCAACATCAGAACACTTATACAGGTCACTACTATTAACACACTTTCAGATTTTCTCCCCCCAAGTTTTCTCTTCTAAACCAACATTAATCATATCACAAGCACTCAGGGCAAACTCTTGACTGGAGTCAATTTCGAAAAAAAAAAAAAAAAATTTCCCCACCTAAGTCCAGCAAGTCAATCCTGTCCTTCAAATCCATTCCAGCACATTCCCATGATCTGGCTGAGTCCACGGGCAACGTAAGCAGAAGATGATGATGATAATTAGAACAATCACGAAGAAGTCTTCAAATTTTTTTAGGTAGGTCAGGTCACTTGGCAGCAGTCAACGTGTGCCATATTTGGATGGATGGCCTCAGTGAACTTAATGCACTCTGTAAAAGTGGTACAGTAGCACGATGGGTTTTCTAAGCAAAAGGAAAACTGGAGCAGACACACACTCCCTCTTGCCTCGCTTGCAGTGCCGAGACAGGAAATCCTCCTTTTGATTGTGAAATGACGGAGGAGAATTGAGAACAATCACTCGACTCCGTCGTGTGGTGCCTACAACTTAGATCTCAGCCATTTAGCCAATAGCACGGGCAAAATGACAGAGACAAACATAAACACATGCACACACACATTACATGCATTAACTTAGCCGTTTAATAATGAAATACAGACTCAGGAGATTTTCTTTTTATTCCACATTTTTATTCAAGCCTGCAGGATTTAAGTTCTCTTCAGTCAGTCCTCAGTATTACAGGGCCAAACCGCAGGAAATCTGATCAGTTCTACTATCGTCCAGCTCCCCAATCTTTACAGTCGGGATAAGTTTTAAGGCAACCTTGTTAATTTATGGAGTCTCTTTTTCTCTTTTTCTTCAAAAGCACAGCTGCCACTATCATTGTTCCCATCTACACTGTCTATGTAAAAAACAGTTTAGGGGAAACTTGCCTACATTCAACATAACCACAAACTGCCTTTTCCTGAGATTTTTTTTTTGTACTGAACAAAAACTTAGTTCTAAACATTTTTGAACAGTTTTGGGCAATCTAAAGAAATGTGTCAATGTTGTTTTAGCACAATTCAAAAAACAACAACTCACAGTTATATGTAGACTTTCGTATGCTGTGGAGTTTCAGAAGTTTTTAACTTTTCACTCAAAAATGAATTCGTAGTCTGCCTTATTTTCTTTACTAGCCAGTTATTTCTTTACATGTTTCTTCTCAGTCTGCTGATTGTGGTATGATGTCGTCACAATCAGTCCAATGATGAATTCTTACTGGACCCTTCTAGATTCAGAGATTCACTTGTTTCCTCTAATGATTGACGCCGACCACACAACTAACCACAGCAGTGCAGTAAAAGAATACTGATGTAATTGTGGCACAAACCCATTACATATGTCACAGACTGTTAGTGAAAAAATCAAAGCCACTTTCAGTTTAATGAAACAGTATGCAGGCATACATTATAAACTGCATAGATATTTCCTTTTTGGCATTTTTAGCAGAAACTGTCATATATTTTCATTTGACTAGCTCGGACACTAATGCCTTGTGATATTTGTCCTCTAATAGCCACACTCAGTGGACAGAACTCAAAGTGCGGTGTTCACACACTTCTCGCTAATAAACACATGGAGGCTTTTGACATGTGGTTTACATTAATTGGCCTCCCAATGCATGTAAGAGCCATTAAACATAATCATTGTGGTTCTGAACCCCCATTCTCTCCATTGCATTGTGCTTCAGTGATATAAACCAGGTTTTTCCCTTAAAAAATATAACTGTAGTTTTGGCCTTAGCTCACCAATCCCTTTGGATTTAGCCGTTTGTCGTCCCAGAGCAACTGCAGGATTTTTTCATCTCCCTTTTTTAAAAAATTTCTGTTGCTGTTCCTTGCACACATGAGGCCTCCACGTCTGGGTTCCAGAACGACCATCCCAGGAGTTACTTTGGGCTGCAGCCAGAAATTAGACGAGAAATGAGACTAGAGGATGGTAGGTGGGGGTTAAGTGCGTCCACAGTGTGCAGCCGCTATCTAAAAGAATGTGTCCAACTGCAATACCTCATCATAATGAAAACACTTTGCATTTTTTTCCTAATTAAGACTATAAAGGGTTTTGTTTTTTTTCTTTTTGCTTTCACTCTGGATCTGGCTTGAGAGCATGCATGTCTGATTGCACGCCCCAGTTGTGAATGCCATGGACAGATTCAGTTTTGCTGTCTGGGTCACAGATGAAGAAAGTGTTTGAGAATGTTTATCTAATAAATGGGGTCATTGTTTACAAATGCTGTTACAAGCATTGCAATAAAAAAAAATCCAAAATAAAAAAAAATACTGATGGCTGACAACTGTTGGGCAGCACTTGTAGTGAGCGTCACACTTGGTAATGGAGGATGACCTTTTGCTTTGCACTGCTGTATGTTCCAGGTGTGTATGTACCACCTGGTGCTGGGATTGGAGCAGGAGGTGCTGTACCAGGAACTGGATTCTTTCCAGGTAAGAGAGCTTCCAATGACTGTTTAAACAAAAAGAAATGCTGTAAAAACCACAACCAACAAAGTTTGTTTGCGCTTAGGAGAGTTGTAGCAGTTAGCTTATACTTCTGCATACCTGAGTTTTCACTGCTGAAAAAAAAATTCAAACGTAAACCTGAAATTACACCAGAGTAAAGACACTTGTCACAAAATGTGCAGAAATGTGTAGTCAATGTCCAAAGATACACTAATAGAAAAAAGCTCACACTAATTTACATAGATATATGTGTTTGACAAAGTTTAACATCAAACACAAACATTTCACAGTTTGAGAATTGAAATCCACATCTTTAGTATTAACGCTTCAAATGGTTAAAAGAACCTGACTTACAGTCTGTATAAAACTCCAAACCTAAAGTGCTCTCTCATGCAGTACTATATCACTACAAATTCATTCCACATGGTAACTCTGCCATGATGAACATTAGGAAAACACAAAAAAACAGTTTATGAAAAATTAGTTTTTAATACTGTTGTGTAACGTCTGTGTACAGTATGTGTAACTGTGTGTTTTTTGCTGCTCAGTTTATGGTGACGTCTGCTGTTTGGTCATTCTGTGCTCTGACTATTTTCTTAACAACCACCAATTTAGGACTGTGAGGCATGATCCTGTAAGAATTCTTAAGTAAATAACTTACACAGATTTTGAACTTCACAAGTATCTTTATGGACTCTCTCTCCATCATAATATAAAAACTTAAATGCATACATCTATGAAATGGCACGTGCTCTCATGGTGTCCTGAGAGAAAGCAAAATAACAGTCACCTAGTGTATGATGAAATGGCTGGGCCACAAAACTGTCATACATCATACATTGCTACATGTAGAAATACCATAACTCAATTTTCTGTGTGGTTGTTGTTTTACAAGGGGCCGCTGGAGGAGTCCCTGGCGGCTATAAACCTGCTAAAGCTGCAGGTGAGTGGAAGGAAAAAAACATAAATTGAATGTCACAATTGTGCATATAAGAAACAGTATCCTTCAATGTAGTAATTATATAAAATTTTTAAAATGTATATAGTCAATTATTGTGAAATATTTAGAAAAAAGTCTTGAATACAATTTCTAGAAAGCTGTTTTGAGCAAAGGTACATGTGTAAATGTTTGCCTGCGCATATAAATTTTTCCTATAAGTATTCACTGTCATTACAGTCAGTGTTGCTTTGCTCAGGGTTCTGATTGTCTCGTCCAACTGACAGCTGCCTCCACTGGGCTTAATGCACAGTCACAGATATTTTGTCTGGGGTTTGTTATTTCACACACCCATGGCAGATACACTTAGCTCAGCACACACGGTCCACTTCAGCAGCAGGTCGCCAACCGTAGGCAGTGTTCTGGCACACTTTCAGCTCCCATTTGCTGAACAAGTTTGACCAAGTGCACCTTTTTTTAGCTGGGAGTGCTAAGGCCATGACCAGAGGCAGAACAGATGCAATGATATTTTGAATCGTAATATCCTTCTGTTACGAGTTGAAAGTTGTTAATTGTGTGTTTGTAAGCTGTTTCTAAGTGTGCTACATACAAACTAATTTTGGAGCACCAAGTAAGAGGAGTGTGACGTCAATGTTTACAATAACAAGAAAAAACAGATGTTGCCGTTTAAAAACAAATCCCCTGTCAACGCAGCTTTGGTTTGGTTAGATCTTGGTTAAACACATGGTGAAATGCCTCCATCACACCACCACAAGCTGCGAGTAATTAAATCTTAGGGATATTGCTACGGCAACAAACAATGTGTTCAGGGCCAACCATTTGTCAAGAGAATTTTTTGGAAGACATTTTGAGGTCTGAGGTTTGGAAATCCTGCTTCTTGCTCCTCTCATACAAGTGTAGTGGTAAATTTAAAAAAAAAAAAAAAAAAAGGGCTTCACCTATATATATTTGTTTGCCGATATTATCGGCACATATTGCTATCGATGTACATGTTCTTGTATACGTACCAATATGATAACTTTTTTAAGGCCAGAAAAAAGTGCTGGGACAAGTGATTCAAAATAGTATAATTGCAAAAGTTTGTCCAGCAGAGAGCGGTTGTGTTATTCAAATACTAATAAGTGAAGTGTTCACTTTTCAATGCACTGATTTTGGGAGAGCATTTGTTAAAATGTAAGATGTCCTGCCACCATAACATCTCTTTGTCATAAGTACTTTATAATCAAATTCAGCAGATGATATTTATATATATTGTCAGCTGATATCAGATATCAACATTTTACTTACTGTAATCTTATTGCCATCCCTAGATAATTATCATAATGACCTGTCGGCATTACATTAACATTGTTAATAGGTCATAACAGCAAAGTTTGACAGCACTGATAATATCTGTAGTGATCTTAATCACACCTGTCTCTCTTCGACCCTGACAGTAGGAGGTTATGGAGGTGGGCGTGGTGTGGCTGGTTTAGCGCCAGGAGGTGTTGGACCTGGTGGCTATGGCGTTGGAGGACTGGGAGCAGGTATGAAAACAAAAACAAACTTGCAGTCCATTTTTTGTGTTATTGAGATTTTTTTTCTAACATTTTTCAGTAATCAGTAATCAAAGCCAGGCTTAAATTCCACTGACTAGAGAGACAAGCAATTGACCCATTTCAATTGAAGCCATCCGTATCGCTTTAAAGTGTTTAAAAGTTGAAACAGTAACTGTAACTCGTGGCTTGGTCTTTTAAATCCACATTTTAATGGTGACTTTAAAAAATCATATAAAACAAACTTACAAACTTTAAAGTTTAACTTTACAGTAAATCTTTATTGAAAAAAATATTTGATATTACAAGGCAAAGCATAGCCTCACACTTACCTTTGTTGTGTCACCTTTTTTTTTTTTTACTCAACCGGACCAGGTGGAAAGGCCCCTAAACCAGGTAAGCTGGAACATTTACATATGTTATTGTGTTTTGCAGACAGTGGTGAAAAATAATACCGTGGGCAAGTTCTCGTTAATATATTGTAGGAGGAGTACCACTTCACTCAGTTTAAACTTTGTAAGGTGCTGGAAGATCAGGGAGTTCAAATGTAGAAGGGAGGATATCCGAACCCTTAGCCAGTGCAATTGCTTTAATGTGCCAAGCTTCTGGTCTATCAGACCCTCATCAGACCATGCATGAATCAACAATGAACAGGAAGTTTTAAATGAATGTGAATGAAAGTCTAGTGTATAAAATACATCCTTTGTTTATCGGTTATTTGTTTCACTATTAATTTATGTTTTAGAAACATTCTTAGTTTACATCACAGAGTAATAGATGTAAAGCAGTACTCAAATAGAGGCAAATATCTTTATGTTGAAAATTTCTCTGCATCTCAGCTACGAGATGTTAGAGAATAATTTCACTTGTCTATAGGTTAAGGGTCAATCCTTCTGTGTTTCTGTTAGATTACTGCAGGAGACAGTTAGGAATTTATTTACTTGATATCAAGGAGAACAGAGGAGTCGTCAACACAACATAAGTGCGTGATGCCACCTTAATTC
>JAQLOL010000024.1:15346732-15357153 GCA_029783665.1 Naso thynnoides | reverse complement strand
TGTCTCCTGCAGTAATCTAACAGAAACACAGAGGGATTGACCCTTAACCTATAGACAAGTGAAATTATTCTCTAACACTAGAGATCTAAAAGAGAACATCTAAAAGAGACAGAGCGAATGTGTTGTTGTATTAAATAGATTGAATTAGATTTACACACCAATAAAAGAGAGTCCTGTACAGATGCAGGGCAGTCACTACAGAGAAACAGTCCTCTGATAACTTGTCACCAAGTGTTTCTTATCACTCTGTGTTTTTGTTGGGGTTGGTTTACACTGGCTTGGCAGCTGTTTAGGGCGTCCTGACTGGGTGGGACCATACAGGGGGAGATTCCTCCCCTCCTACACCTCTACTGTATTGGGGAGTGATGATTGGCAGAGTACAGACGGCCATCAACGCCTGCCAAACAATGGTGCCAGAGGACTGATTAATGTTATTGTAATGTCATACACTTACAATATCTGGAAACCTCTGTGTTGAAATTTACCACAGCCCTTACGGTACAGCAAATATTTTCTTTTGCTGTATTACAGTCTGAGGTGCATTTGTGCTTAAGCAATGTTTAGCCATCATTTAATTTCTGTAAACGTTACTGATACAATCTCAGCCTACCTCTATGTGTTTAGAAAGATAAGGCACCAAGCAGTTGTTTTATAATCCTGATAACACTCGGAGCATGTTACAGAAGGGTCCCTCTGGAGTGTCTCAATACCACCCTCGAACAAGAGTTGCAGGAAAAACCATTTTGTGAAAATGACCTAATATCAAGTATTTAGTGGAAGTTGATTTTGGCTGGGATTAGCAGAGCTTTACTTGGGAAGTACAGCTCTCGATTTTCTATGCATGACTTTCCCTTTCCCTCACCAGGCGTACATGGCAGAAATTACATTAGTGAGAAAACGGAAGGCAGAATGTGTTAAAAGCAGCTCCTTGTGTTTTGAAATGAGAGCAATTAGGGTCAGGATGGTCCCTCCCACACATCATACTAATCTCAGTTGTATGAAAAAAAAGAAACAGCTAAACAGCTAAAGGTCGGCTAAGGTCTTACAAATGTTTGATGAAAATGAAAGGAGAGACCTACTGTGAATTCACTACGGGGCTGCAATATGTTCCATTCAAAGGTTGTAATTGTATTTAGTTATCTCAAATGTTGATTTCCATTAGTGGTGACTTTTCATTCCAGCGATTTTAATTCCATTTGAAAAGTATTGCCTAAAATTATCCAGATTTGGATATGACAACTCTTTGCATACTTTAAACGCAAGACATTCTGATTACTAAACAGATGAACATCTTAATTTCACCAGCAAGTAAGTTTCTCACAATGCCAGGTTACATCCAGCTGCATCATTTTGTCAGTGTTTGGCTTCTGCCACAGAAAACATGCCAGAGGTATTTATGTGCTCTGAAAAATCATCAACCCTCCTTATTAACCTGTAATACATAAAACAGGATTCTGCCATTAAGGAGACTTGATTGCAAACAACAGCAAAATGCCTTTTGATGCACCCTCACACAGGTATCAGAAAAATTATGAGAACTGCCATTCATTCTTACGTGGAAGCCAAACAGGGACACTGCATTCCACAAATACGCACCTTGCCTGGTCAGTAATAGAGAACAGCAGTTGGCTGTGTGAGTAGCGTGACTGCAGTGAATTGCAGCGTAGCTCATGCAAGACCTTGTAAATGTTACGCTAATTGTAAAGCCTGTCAACATTCAGCTTTGACAGTACACTGAAAGCTGGAATGAGCAGCTCTTGCTTTATGAACAGCTGTTGGACAAGATCTTGTTTCCTGTTTTCCCTCAAGCAAAGGTGGATCTGATCCTAATGGAGTGATTGCCAGAACTTGGCTTTCATAGTCTGGCCTCCTGTCACTTTCAGGCAGTGTGAAGGCAGTTAACAAGAAACATTGTTTGCTGTTTTCGCTGTTGTTCTAGTTTCATTCCACCATGACAGTAGTCTGTTTTAGATGGAGAGAAGATGTGTCTGCATGCCTATCCATGTCCATGTTTACCTTGCCAGCAGACTCTGAAAATTGAAGATAAAAGAAAGACAGACAACTTGCTGTCTGTTCCACCTTTGTCTTTCTGTCTGAAAACTGTCAGTAGCAATATCCCACAGCACTGCATTTACCTTTGAGCATTGAAAGTTTTTATCAACAGTCTGAATGTTTTAACTGTTGTGTTTAGCATTTCTTTGTATAATTTATAGACATCATCTATTACATATATCTAATACAAAGTCACCATTGTGTTCCTAGTATTTCATTAATACATCCTATGAATAAGTAGGACTGGGAGTCAGTTCTATGAGTATCTAGACTAGGGCCCTACTAATTTATTGGTTTGTCCATGTTATCAGCCGATATTGGCCACTCACAGATGCATGTGCTGTATGTTCTTCAATATGTGCTGATAGTAAAACTGTTTTTTAAGGCCAGAAAAAATGCTTGGACTAGTTATTTAAAATGGTGTAATGACATAGTTTTCAGAAGGCAGACCATTATTTAAGAACTAATGAATAAAATGTTTACTGTTTAGTGCACTGATGTTTTAAAGTTTATGAAATGTCTCCATTACATCTTTGCCACAAGTATTGGGTAACTACATTCAGCCGATATTACATTTATATATTTCATCGATATCAAAATTTTCTTGCTCCCTTCTATGGGCACCGACCCCAGAATACCCTTATTGGTCAGGACCTAGTCGAGACATAAGTGTGTGGAGATTTTTTGTGAAAGAAAGCAGTTAAAAGAGTTCTGACTGAAGAAACAAATTGAAGATTGGCTCACAGAGCCCCCCTGTCCTGGGCCATGACCACTTAAAGCGGAGGTAGGAAACATTTGGAAATCAAGCTATCTTTAGCATGAGACTCCTTAGGAAGCAACTCCGCTGAACCTTGTTTTTGCTCCGGCTCGCGTTTTATTCAGTTTGTTGACGCTCTCTCTTTTAGGTCCAGTTCGCACCAAAGATTCACGACGAGACAAAACAGTTGCAGGGAAAATTGCAGTGGAGTGAAACGCTCTGTCTCGGCTCTACTCCAGCTGGCTGATGGTTTCGCCTGCAGACGCTGCAGGCATGTCACTTGTTTCACATGTCACTAAGACGCACAGCATAAAGCAGCCGTTAGGACATACCCCATCACAGTGTGGATACAGAGCCAAGCCTGAATACAGAACTACAGAGAGGTGCAGAAGTCTAGTGTTATTTCAATCCAACTGTATTACAATATGCTAGAAGGTTGTTATGGAATTTTTGTGCCATGACACCAAAGACAATCTGACAATCTGACTTTGATACACGGGGTCTCAGAGGTAGCTCCACCCACTACCAGCCAGCCAAAAAAAAGAAGAGAAACTGTTAACATGAACCTAAGAGCTAACCTAACATTGTAATGTAATACAGCTTAGCAGCATTACAAGCCATAGCCTCTGTCATCAAGGTAAAATTTATTACAGGGCTGCTGTATTAGACTAAACTGGCGACTGAGTGTAAATAGTCTTTACTATTCATCTTTTACACTTTCTCTCTTTGTTTTGGCTCTTCACTTCCACTGAATAAACATAACAATGAAAAATAATTAAATAATAGTGAAAATAGTCCCAACATTTAGGTGCATGATAAAATCATTTTTGGAAAAACTGCAGCAGATGTATAATTTAGGATGATGAATTACGGTGGTCAATGCAGCAACACGTCTCTGCGAGTTGTTTTATTCTGAGTTCTGAAATCTTGGATCTTATGACTTCTGTGACGGCAGGCCAACCCACAGTAAAACAGACAGTTGTAGCTTCTCACTGCAGAAAACATGTGGGTGGTTTTGAGTTTTCACAGCTTGTGACCAACATTTGACTCTGTTTTGAAGCTGGCACTCAACTATTAATGTTGCTCATTTCTACTTACCATGTTATTATTTTTTTAATTTTACCACCCACCCACTTATTTTAAACTCCAGACTTTTGATCATTTTGAATATTATGTGTATATTTCTGTGATCTAAACTGCACAAACTACCACTTTACCTGTTATTTTTGGTTAATCTTCAAACCCTTTTCGTTCATATCAGGATTATTGTTTGAAGAAGCACGAAGTGTACTTGTCTACCTCACAGCAAGAAAAATTAGGAAAGGCAGAGAAATGGAAAGATAGAATGGATGTAGGGAGGACAGAAAAGAGACAGGGTGAAACAAGGAGAACGGAAAGGCCCAATAAATCTTACAAACATATCATATTCTGTGTATTTCATACCCATACACCACCGCTCATAAACACATACATTACATGTACAATCATTTGGCAACTCACATGATTAGAGTGCTTGCTGAGATAAAGTAAACTGATGGATTGAGGTGAGGATGAAAGTGTTTAGCCAAAAGAAGATGAGCTTGGAGAAGGTTTAGTCTCCTGGAGCACATATGCTTTTCATTACTGGAGCTCAGACCTGTCCTCTGAGCTGTCAGAGACCGGGAGCATAGGCATGTGAATGTGCACGGCTGTGAGTGAATTTAAATATGTTTATGGTCTTCAGATGTGTGTAATTACAAGTGTGAGCGCATGTGCACACACAGACATATAAATAATAAATGTTCCTGACACTTGTTTGGGGACATCCAGTTTTTCTTCTAGCACAAGAAGTATGTCAAAAACATGGTGTTTTCCTCTGTTCTTGGCTGCATATCTTTACTTTCCCTCTGCTCAGTTTTTGCTCTATACAGTACAAAGCATTCCATATCTTGGAACCTGAACTTGCCTGCAGAGGAGAAGAACCCTAACCCAGAGCCACAACACTCAGCCCACTCAATATACACACAGCCGGCATAGCTTGTTTGTTCACCTTGGAATGCCTATTGCTTCCCAAACAGTTTATCTTAACAGATGATGTTAACACAATAATCTCACAAATTCATCTCAAGAATTAAAATTACATTGTTGGAAAACTAGATAAGGACTTTATTAGTTTTTCTTGCCGTCTAATCAGTCACACATTCCACAAATTACAGTTTCTATCTGCGGTATTTCCCCCAAATCAAGCTGATACTATGATGCACTAACAGTTCATTTGCCTTTCACCAGCCTGTTCTGTGGCATGTTTTCATGGTTGGTCTTCCGTGAGCATGTCACCACCAGCATATTTTTTTTCAGTGTTTACCATGCTAGTTGAGGAGACATCCCTTGGCATCCTTTCTCTACTTCTCCCCTGCTCCCTTGCCAGCAGGTCTGGAGCATGGATCACTATCCTTCTCCATCTGGCAGCGCAGTATAAGTGTTGTTTATGTAGTGACGGAGAAGTTACTTGCTCTTACTTCCCTAAGAGTCCATCAAGATGGATCAGCAATTGAAGGACTTTGTTGCAGTCTTTGGTAGAAGATAACTGAAATCTGTTGGATCTAAGGGTCTGTTTTGTGGATTTGTGGCTGAAAAAGCAATGCCATTTTTTCTGAGTTTCTGAGAAATGGAGTTGAGAGTTCCTTTACAGATGGAATTTAAGTATGCGAGTTGGCTATACATGTTCCATGCAAGGTGAGTTCATGCAATGTGCAATATGTGCAACACAAGGAGTACAAGGTTAAATGACATGACATGGCAGCAATGATTCACACAGAGCCTATACCTTACTATGCCATAATTTATGGCTGTCACAGCTGAAAGCACAGACAACATGCAGACAGCATACATGTATAATGTATTTGGTACATGTATTAAGTGATTAATGAGGGAAGTAAAAACAGTAGAACAGGTAAATGACGGGACCTGGCGAAAGGAATGGCATTTATTGGTTCTGAGAAAGTTGGAATGCAGTTTTAAAGTGGAGATGAAACACGGAACAATATGAATGTAGTTTGTTTGATTTTAAACTAAGGCAAGATATGGCACTGTATTCCAACTTGATATTTATCCAATTCTGCTGGAAAACCAGAAAGTAATGACCTCTTGTGAGGGTGCAGCCATCTTTTGACAAGTTAAGCATTGATATCACAGGTGTGGTGCTGCTTGTGGGGGACCTGCTGTCAATGGGGAGGGGACATACGTTGCATCGCTGGTTCTCAGCAGTTTTGATGGACAAATTTGAGTTTTGGATTAATCATATGGACTTGGAAACACAATAGGGGAACCATAAACGTGGCAAAAAGTTATTTTTTTCCAAGGTGAGACTAACTTTGTCATCTAGTTTATAAGCCAATTCTCTTTATGAGGAGGGAGCTTTTCATTTCCAAAATAAAATTAACGTTGCTGTGTTACTGTAGAAGAAGTAATCTCAGTGGACCTCAATCAACGGCTTGATTAGGCTAACGTTAGCTACATTAGCTGCTGATGATCATGGTGACATTAGCATAATGCTGGCTAACGTAGTAGTAATCGTTCAAATCAATGTTGTGAATCAATGCCTTGATGGAAACAGTAGGTGAGTGTGTTTAACTTGTCTCCATCAAGGTGTCAGTTCACAACATTGATTTGAAAAACTAACGTTAGCCTAGCATACTATAACGTTACTATAATTTTAGCAGCTAATATAGCTAATATAAGACTTACCAGGCTGTTGGTTCGGGTTGTTAAACATAAGCCCATCAATTTGTCAGTAACCAAATAGTCTTTTTATTCTTAACGTGAAGACACCACCAAGATCTTGCTGCTTCTACAGTAGAGTAGTAATGCAGTAACATTAACGTTATTTTGGAAACAAAGAGCTCCCTCCTTACGAAGAGTTGAAAAAAATTAGTCTTGCCTAAAAAAAATATTTTTTTACCAAGTTTACTTCTCACCTCCTTCGTAATGGTTCCTCTCGCTTGACCGAATGAGTAATCAGAAACTCCAATTTGTCCATCAAAACAGCTAGGAATGTTCATTCACACTTACGATGCGACGTATGTCCTCTCCACAAGCAGAACCAGAACCATACCCACGACATACCACTTAGCTTGTTTGAAGACGGCTGCACCCTGTTGGCAAAAGAGTTACTTACTATCTGGTTTTCCAGCAATACTAGGTAAATATAAGATTTGAATTCAGTGCCATATCTTGCCTTACATAAAAATCATCCAAACTACATTTATATTGTTCCATTTTTCATCTCCACTTTAAAGTCTCCATGGAAAACTTTTAACTGGTTATAAAGCAGTCCAAATTAAATACCGATGGCTCACATCTTACCTATGTCAGCAAATGATTGTACTTTCTATGGTTGGAAGCAGGAGGCCATTTTTGTTTAGATACTTGGTATATTTTGTGTTTATGGCCAAAATGGTATTGTGGAAATAGTAGCGTTCTTCTTCTTCTTCCAAAACGAAGGCTCATGCAAGACAAACCTGCACGACAGTAAGCAGTACCGCTTTTGTCCACATGGGCTGCTACAATCAACACAAAACAAAAATTCCTCGGAGGGACTTGAAGACAGGGATAGGCAGGATCTGACAAATATAATGTAATGGCTTGTACATGCATTGTGAAATGTCTTGGATCCCCGGATTTCTCAATACTTACCTCGTCCTAGTGCTGAACTAAATGACCTGTGATGATAATCGGTTTTTAAGTGATTTCAGCTTTGGCCGTTCAGACCTTATATATAACCTAATGTGTTAGCCGATTTATGCAACAATACCTCTACATATATGTAATGTACAATTTGCTAAATAGATTTTCAGCTGTCAGTGATAAAATTTATCTCTCTCACTTGTTTTCCTTTAAGGAGCGTCCCAAATGTGTGTCAGGATGAATTGCCTCATATGACTGCACAATGATCATAGCCCTCATAATAACCGAGGAACTTGAAAAAATACTTTCGAGGCCGACTCTAACGTCAGTGTTTGAGTGTGCGTACTCTGAGTCAAGACAACCTGTCGAACACTAGTCTCTTCTCAAACCTGAGTTGTCAGAAAGGTATTCAGCAGAATGGAAGATGCATATGTGGACCATCTGGTGGAGAAATCACACTTGGCCAACTTTACACACCTAGACTACAGGCTGAGTTTGTTTACTGATTTTATCATCCAGTGCACTATTTGCACAGATGAACTCTAGACTTGAAACATGCTTATTAGAGATAAGCAGTTTTTCGAGATGTGCACTTGCGCTCTGTGTTATACTCGGATGCTTGCAGCGTGTTTCTATCGTGTCTGTGTACCTGTACAGTGCATGGATACACAAGTTTGTGTGCCAAGTTTAAATGGGCAGTGGTATGAGCACTGGGTTCAGGATACTCTTGAGACATATTTAAGGGCTCATTGCTGGCAGAGCAACTGTGACGTTCCTTTAGTAGTGGATAGAAAAGCAGAGAAGCTCTCCGCTCTCCGCTCTCTCAATAAAAGGGCATAGACCTGAAAGCTAATAGCATAGCATGTTCTGCTTTGTATGACTTGGAGCATAAACAATGACATCACAAACTCAGTGGATATGGTGTATTGTGTGGTGTGCAAATAAGCACAGTTTGATTTAAGCAACATCAGTAATGTTCTTTTCACAGATGTATTTGAAATAAGGCGTGTGTTTGTAGAGGTGAAAGACTGACAAGCATTCAGCCTGGTGAGGTCAGACAGCCACAGACGTCACTGGGAAGGCAGCCTAGTTGAAATGCGTGTAATCCACATAGTGTGTAATGGTGACTTTTACAGTCAGCTAATTTGAAGCCATTTCTAAGTATTTCTCAACGCCTCAGAGATGAGGTGTGTGTTCTGATGCCCAAATGCGTAGGTTGGTGAGACCCTCCAAAATTTGCCAAAGATACTTTATCCATGTAAGTGCTTAACACGAAAACAAAACAGAGCACATTCTCTTTTACAGTATGATGCAGATGTCCCCTATAAAAATAAAAAATGACCACCCAATGATGAATAACTACATAAAGTAGCATTTTGGAGGTCCAGTTTTATTACTCTGATTTTGACCTGCATGCAGCCCCACAAGAAAAATGTTAGAGAATGAGGCAATCTTAGACCTTTTCCATGTTTGTCTGTAGGAGCTCCGGCAGTTCTGCACTTAGGGTCATCTGGCAAAGAGGGAGGCCGAGGCTTTGGGACCTCTCATTGATAGTGTCAATGACTCCATGGAAAAGGAAAAGGAAAACAATAAAAGGCTTGCCGCCAATGTCGGCTGGCTCACACCAGCCAGAGGAGAATGTTTGTGTGAGTGGTGTGACTGTGTGTATGCCTAATTAGTCCAACATGTGACTAGTCCTGCTTCTTAGAGCTTGGTGCCCATGACTGACAACACAGAGAACCTGAAAGTGACAAGGAGCAGGAGATGTCATAAAAGAGGAGAAGGGCATGGGAAGGGGTAGGAAAGCAAGAGCGACTTCAGTGTGTCCACTTGTCTCACGCGATCTGGAATCACTACAGTGCCTCGCATCATTCTGTTTTCATCCAGCTTGTCCTGCATCATCTCATAAGAATGCAGTCTATCCAACAACTTGGAAGTAGAACAGTGTGATAATTTGATACTGATAAAAATCTGGTGTCATGACAATGAAGGACATAATGAAGGGCTTAGCTTGCAGAGTGAGAATTTTTATAGGACCACAGCCGAAGAACAGAATCTGCCTGTCACAGTAAAATGCAAATTAGTCTTTGAAGATGAAAATATGAAGATTTTCCATTACACAAAATTACAGCATTTATACTGCCACAGCACGCCTTTGTGCTTCCCACAATTAGCCTCTATTCTTTGTATGTTTGCAAATTGGTAGTTTGTGCAGCAAGTCCGGTGTTTGGTTCAACACACTTTGTCATTCTTATATCACCTCATATAATTTTTGCACACCAGCACTGAAACAGCAACATAAAAAAATTGCCCCCAGCTTTTCAGCAAACAAACATTTGTTCTTAGAACGCATGCCTGATTAAATATGAGCCATAAACAAAGGATATGAGGAGAAACAAGTCCCAAGAAAATTCCTGGACATTCCAGGGCATCAGCTCCGAATCTGCTTTCTGCCGTCAGTTACAGTGGATTTTTGCCATGAAATTCTTTGCACTCCTAAATTAAACTCTTCACCAGGCCCAGCTGGTTCACAAAGTAGAGAAAAGGGAAGAGGGGGAGGAAAGGGGAAAGATGGAAAAAAACAAGCAAATCCATCTTACATTTTTCATGTTTGGCTTCCTCTGCTTGCTGCTATTAACACCTCATGTCTGTTCAGCGCAACCCCTTAGACACCTTTTGGAGAGGAACAAGCCAAAAAAAAAGATAGAGAGAGAGGAAGAGAACAAGAACAAGACGAAGAGACTGAGAGCCGAGGACAATGTTTTGATTAATGTCTCTTGTATTCTTCTGGTTCTGAAGCAGAAGATTACCTTACCTAACCCCAGTGGAGCATTAGCAAAACCTTTCAGTTTTGAGATTGAAACCAGATATTTCTGTTCACACTGGCTCGTGTCCATCATGTGTACTGGACCTGGGTTTGAGAACATGACTGTAACTGGAGGAAATA
>JAQLOL010000024.1:15334676-15346632 GCA_029783665.1 Naso thynnoides | reverse complement strand
ACCTTGGTTTGAGAACATTACTGTAACTGGAGGAAATAGTGGTGCTGTCTGGCCAGTTTTATTCCCTTGTCAGTCTGCAGTTTATATATTAGTGCATATGACATGGTACAGCAGGAGGCAATGAATGTGGCAGCCTGTCCCTTGTCAAATTTTCATTCCTCTGAAAACAAGACTCAGAGAAGGTCTAGACTTGCATTTACTTGTGTACTGTCACTGAGATCATGCCCAAACCAACCACCACAGATGAATCATCACTGTGTGACCTGCTCCATTACTCACAACATCCCAAATTTCACCTTGACAACCTGTGGGTGCACTTGCCACTGCACAGCTGTGAAAGCCAGTGATCTCCTCTGAATGGAAACTGGCTAGTAAACCGTGTTTTTGTCGCTTTTTTTTTCTTTTACAAATCTAAGTGGAGGAAACTATGATGCATTTGAGTCCTGCATCACTTACCTTCCAATTTCTTTGGCCTCCAATCCTCCCTCCTGTGTAGTATTGGGTTTCTGTCCCCTTCATCTTGTTTTCACAGTATTGACCTCTAGTAGGGTTTCTTTGTCCAATGTCCAAAGGCAGTTGGTGTTTTAAGTAGTCTCTCTGGCTTTTTTTTTATTATGCCTTGAGGGTTACCAGGGAAATTAGCCACTACATTAGCGTACAGAAATCGTTCAGCTTGTCAGCAATCAACTAAATACTGGGAGCAGCTCCAAAGAAAAGCAGTGATATGATATCAGGCTTATGATGGTGCAGACTTTTCCATGTGTGTGGTTTATGACAACAAACAACATTGGTGTGGACTTCCAATAATGTGTTAGCTAAGACAGGTCTATTTGTGTGAGCTGACGTGCTGTAATATTAGTTGTCCAACAATAGCACGCTTGTTTGAGCTGACAAGATGGTGTAAATATGCCTAAACAGAGAACTTTTGTACTAAAACTCCAGCTTCCAACTCCCAAATATACAATCAGTGGATGGATGCCAAACTGAGAAAGGTCCAGATTTTGTTAGCAGGTTCTCTCACTTTGACCCTGATAAATACACGACCTCCAGGGAGGTATTTTTTACTTGAGAGCATTTTATTTTCCCAGTGTCTAGTGATGTCAGACCTGCATAAGATAAGGTTTCTTTTCCTTTTTTCTTTGTCTAAACCTCACGTCTGCCCGAGGCCAGGTCTGCATCTTGTCTCCTGATGTGGGTTGACCCTGGGCGGGACTGCCAGAACCAGGGTTGGTTATGCACATGTGAACACAGGTGGGCCAGATGATACATGAATAAGCTCAAAGTCTCCAAACTACCTCCCAACTTCATGCTCTCTCTCTCCGTGGTTTTCCTTCAATGACGAGCATGATCTCCCTCTCTGCCGCACAGACTGTGCTGCATATTTCCATCACTCAGACTCACAGACATATACACCTTAGACTGGTGAGATGTTCTGTGACCAGACCTTCTTAAAAGAACCTTCACAACACACAGTCAACTTTAGGGTTTGAGGCATCAGCAATGTTCCATATGTGCATTAATTAACTTTTATTTCCTGTAAAATTTTTAACATGTTATGGTATTTGGAGCTCACTGATTAAAATCAGTCAAATAAGACTGATTCCTTGTGTTAACACAACACTGGAAAGGGGAGAGCCCCAGATTAGTCTGCTCTATATATGAATTGATTACTGTTGTTGTAACTTCGAGGTGTGTCCGGCGATGGTTGAGCAATTGGGGAGAATCAAGCTGTAAGTTTGGAGGGAGACGGATTATTGCAAGGCACTTAGCTTAGCGTCTGAGCTCTCATTGCATGCTCCATCTATGTGCCAAACTCTTGGCAAGGTCCGTGCCCACATTTGTTTTGTCTTGACTGGGATAGATCATGAAACTCCTTGTTACTTGTCAGTAACATTACCTACACCCTGCAGATTGCTGGACTCACACACTCTCTCTGTCTCTTACTCCATCTCTCCCTCTACATTGTTCAGCTTGTTTCCCATGCTTAGCCGCTCTCACCCCAGACTTTTTGGCTTACAAGTCCTGATGAAAAGGTCCTTGGTGGAGTAACTTGCTGGCAGCATTCAAATTTATTCTTATTTCAGAAACAGTCATTACTCCAACATGTTTGTCCTGACTGGGGAGCTTGTTAAGCTTTTTTTAATACAACTCTGAGAAATATGTGCCTGACATTTTATAAAAAATGTAATCTTATATGTTAACCCCAAGAATATAAAATATATCACCATGGCAGTTATGTGGAGATACTTACAGTATGTAATATTTAATGGATCTAGATTTAAATAATATCTCCCTTTACTCTTTTTTTCCATACACTGTATGTACATTGAAAAGGATTACACTTGCATTATAGTGTGTTTTACATTTTGTAATGTTTGACAAATCAAATGTTCTCTATGTCTGCCAGAGATTTTGTAATAAATTAAATTCCCTTTTAATTTTTCTTTGGACTTTTTCAACTTGTCACTCCTATAAGAAGCTGGCAGTTGGTTTTTCACTGCCTGTTTGCTTCTCTAGTTCACACCAGTCATTAAACCCAAACAATGCAATCCTTCAGTTAAAAATCTTATGTTACCAGAATTGAATCACCACCAGCACAAGTTCTTTTCCTTGTAATGGCACCCGTGCAGCAGATATGCGTGTTTCAAGATTTATAGCTGACATAAAACAGAGTTGAGTTTAATATTCTTTAAATGTTATTGGCTGAACAGTGGGCTCTGCTTTGCCATTTGGGCTCTAATTTTATGGATCTTCCAGTTTCTCTCAGTCCATGATTAGGTGGTGAACATTTTCTTCCATGTCCTTTAGGTCTTTCTACGCTTTTTCCATTCCCCTATCTCCTTCTCACATTTTTGTTCTTTTGAGCAAGCGGAAGCCAAAAGTGGAATATGACTTAATTCATGTGTCAAGTGAAAGCCAAAAGCTTTTGCAGCCTTAGATTAGTTTGGGGTCTTTTTGTCCTAGAAAGAGTGGACTGCTCCCTCCTGTGTTTTAGAGTACAGGTTAACCAGACAGTCAGCAATTTTTGATGATCTTTATTTGATGATGATGCTCATGTTTCTTAGCAAGTGGGGGTCAACTCAAGCCCATGGTGCAGTCCTTGGCTCTAGAAACGTGACTGTGAATGGTTTCAATCAAAATTAATGAAGCCCACATGATGTTGTGTCATATTCCCTGTGCTTTATTTTTAAATGTATGTAGTATATAGAGGTTCTGGAAAGAGTTTTGATGAAAGATTGAGTGATGGCTTATTTTTATTGAAGGGTAAAAAGTTGCTGAATGAATCACTTGAAACTTACAATGACAGCGAAGAAAACTGTTTCTTTTTATTTGCTCTTCTTGCCCTCATCTACAGCCTGAGGTACAAGAATTCTCATTCTGTTTATTTTTCTCTTCTCCTCTGCCTTTTATTTTGCTTCCCATCCAGGATATGGAAGTCTAGGAGCTGGTGGTCTTGGTGGTGGGCTGGGAACTGGAGGTCAGTCATTCTTACAAGGTTTCACTCAAAAAGCCTAAAATACATTCAACAGTTTACACTACAATATAAACCACCTTGCACACTCAACTTTGCCTCTTTTTTCATTTAGGTGGTTATGGTGTAGGCCCAGGGGGATTTTTTCCAGGAATTGGACAGAAGGCTGCTAAAAGAGGTAAAGCAGATAGCAAAAATGCCATATAAAATTGTATTTACTGTGTTTTAGTTTACTGTAAAGAGAGTGATGGCATTAGAGCCATCACTGTGAAAATATCACAGGCTGTAGAGAACTTTTTCCTCGAATCCTACAGAAGCATTCCTTCGAAAACTCACTCAAATAGTGAGTGTGGTGGACACAGAGTTGTTCATTTTGATGACAGCTGTGATTTTATGTGTCTTTCCATTCTCAGTTTCAACCTTGCAGTAAAAATACCTCAGATTCCAGGTAGCCAAGCTGGGTTCACATATTTCATTTTTTGATTGTGCTAGAAGACCCTGATGGATTTAGAATGGCCATGACATTCAGAAAAATAATTTCTTTCTTAAGTAAAATCACTTTTGTGTGGTAAGCTGCAAACTTTAGTGCTCAAAAGCTCAAATTTAAAATATAATTTATCAGTAGGGCCCAACCAGTATAGGATATTTGGGGCTGATGCAGATACGGATTTGCTTGGCACAGTTAGTCTGGTACCATGATTGATTTATCTTCCATTTCCAAGGGGCGGTACCAACAGGCATAGACAAAACTGCCTCTGGAGCTGTTTACCCCATCTTTCCCCTCGCACTCCTGGCAAACAATGCCGTGGTTGTTATGAGAGGAATTTTATCCCCATCTTTATTGAAAACTACGCAATATTAAATATAAGGAATGTTACGACAAGATGTATAACAACCTTGGGAGACCCAGCGAGTACTGTCTTTTTGTGACCACTACATGAAGGGAATAATAGAACTCTTACTCTTTAGTAGGAGTTTTTCTACAGCTGCATGCAGCATCACGTACGACACACAGTTTGTAGAAAAGTTACATTACATTACGTCTGTCTGTAGGCTACCAACGATTCGTGTCAGTTACCTGGTACACGGGCCAGAGCTGCTGGCTCTTCAGCATTATTATGTTCCAAATTCAGTGCACTGAACAGTAAACACTTCACTTACAAGCTGTTAAATAACGGACCAACCTCTGTTGAATAAACTACGCAGTTACACAGTTTTAAATCACTACTTCAAGCGTTTTCTATTACTATTTACGTTTACTATTTTAATATCGGCTCATATCAAAGAACATATTCGCAGATACCAATATATCCAATATCAACCAATAATTTTGGCAAACTGGTAAAAGTTGGGCCCTGGTTATCAGTCTACAAATGCTCCATTTCAGTTTGTTACACTACTGCTTTTACTATTGTTGAACTCTGGTGGTTGTGTGCCCTCCTGCCCCTGTTATCATGAGCGACAAGACAAGCATTGACCTCCACTAAAATCTGTTGCTGTTGTCACTGAAAAGATGCAAAGACAGCAACATAAAAAACAAATTATCTCAATCATTTTGAGGCTCCTTGATTGTTAGTCTCTAAATGTCTTACATAGATCAATAGAGCTAAAATTCCGGTTGTCCTCATGACAGGTGCAGGAGGCCCTCTGTTACCACATGGAGGTAAGCTGCTTCTTAGCCTGATGACAGACTGTTGTTCAAACCTAAACTGTGCTGGATACTGAGAAAAAGTTTTTTAGAACTGTGATAAATCGTCATACTTTTATGTAATAAAGGAGCCAAAATGAATGTTTTGCATTAATGGTAACCCAGCATGAAAAACACAAACACGTGTATGTTTTTTATCACGTACCAACAAACCTTGTTTGAGCATCAGCAGAGACCAGCGTGGTGTTCAAGTCTGTGCTTTGTATGTGTACTTGCTTGGCTTTAAATTAGGCAGGCTGATTAAGTATGGACTCAAGAGGTCCCAATCATAGTCACAGCTGCAAAATGGCAGAGAGCCTGCTCTTAAATATTGACTGGCAATGACAAAACCTCAGTCCCTTAAATCAGTCTGTGCTTTTTCATGACACACAAAATAACAAGTAATTCCTCCAAAAGAGCACGGATAAAACAAATCATTCCCTCGCCAAACTTTTCCTCACTAAATCTCCAAGGCCACATACTTACAAGCAGTGCGCAATGTCTGTCCGTTATGGGGAAATTAAGATTAAAAAAGTTTAAACAAATAATCCAACGCGTTTCATCCTGCGGCCAAGCTCCCTTACAAGTGAAACTGTCAGCTCGTTTCCTGCACAAGGGGATAGCCAAAGAAATGAGGCAAGGCAAATACCATGCATGCTGGCTGCATCTCCTGATTAGATTAAAAGTCAGCCATGTTGCTTTTGATAATGGAGTGATGACAGGCTAGTAGGTCCAGATTAGCCGCTCTCAATACCAGCGGACAGTCACAGGATCTGGCTCCCCTGCTGTAGAGGTCAAGTCTGGCACAAGCCACACATCTGCTCACAACTCCGTTTCAGTATCACAGAGCCCTCAAGTGGTCACACAATATACAGCTATAAATGACTAATGCTGCAATGTTTTCAGGACTCTCAGGTTTTAAAATGAGTCAGTGACACCACTTGAACTGAATGTAAGTAAGAGCTCTAATCTGAAATGATGTATATTAATTTTTTAGATTTATGTTTGTGCACTTGATAATCAAACAGGCACTGGAGGAACTGTGCTAGGGACAGGAGGAGGTCCAGGAGGAACGGGAACTGGAGCTTCAGTGCCTGCTGGAGGTGAGACACAGGCACAACACATCATTCTTCCCCGTTTTGTAAATTTATTTTATTGTATTTTTATTATTATTATTATTCTTTACTTTTTATGTTGGTCACACTTTGATTTGTGCCCCACAATGACTGTTGATGAATGTTTATATGGGCACAAATAATCAGAATAAAAGCTTGATTAGAATAAAAATGCTTAATGTAAATACGTCATTTGGAAGATTCTGATCTGATGCAGCCCATTCTGCAAGAAATTTCTTTGTAAACAAGAGGAGTGATTTATGCCGAACATTATTCTGACTGATGTCCATGCACACACTTGTTCTGTTCTTCCTGGTTCGGATAAAATTAATCTTGTTACGCATGTCTGCTCTACGTATTCAAGACGGGGAAGCTCATGGCATATTTCTAGACTCAGTATGCTCTCCTGTGGACTGTATCACTTGCCATGATGGCTTGGACTTTTGAAATATTACCATGGGTAATGTTAGACGCAGGTGCTTCCGGCCTCTGGCCTCTCGCCACCAAGCAGGACACTCCAGACCACATCAGGAACTGGCATGAAGCATCAGTGCAGACAGACAAGTGGCAGCTACTTTTTCCACAAGCTGTAAAAACTTGGATTGATAGACTTTCTTTAGCCATTTAGGAATTACAGACGTTTTCATACATGATCTCCCCATTTTCAGAAATGCAAAAGTAACTGAACAAACCAACATAACTGTAAACTGGAGCGTCCTCCTCATTAGCGTGAAGCAGGAAGCTCCCACTGTCCAGCATCTAATGTAAATGTTACTCACGGTGATAATGCTTATGTCCAAATTATGGCAAGCGATACAGTTCACAGAAGAGCATACTGAGACTGGGAATAGTCATAGAAAAATACATTTATTGTTGTTTTTCCGGGTGCAGTATGCGCTGTTGAGCTTGTAGAGAAATATCTGAAGACGTGCAGCAGCAGTGGTGTTTGTTTACAACACGGGCAGAAGTAAAGCTTTTTCTTCTTCTGTTCATTCCAGAAAATAAGACAACTCTGCACATGTCAAAATGGTTTATTCTGATTAAAGGCTTGATGCATGTAAACACACGTCATGATTGGATCACTTTATTTAGTGTCCATAGAAACAGTGAAGTTGGAATCTCTAATCACTTGAGATTTTAATCAGATTGAACAGATTTTGCACATATAAACATAGCTAACTGTGAACTATTCCTCTTAAAGTTTTAATATTATAGGGACAAACACAACATTTTATACCCTAATGTAAATTGCCCCCGATTACGTACGGAGGAATTGATTCCTCTGACTAAGAGCCAAATTGGACTCCAAACTCCAAAAGAGAGCACTTAACACTGTTGCAAGTCTTTCTGTGGCAGAAACCACAGTTACAGTTGTTGGGATTTAGATCTTGGACAAGAAAGCTGTGCTCATGTTTTTTCACACTGTAAATTTGACATACTCTGTTTGATGAGCCAAGTAACATGTAATCTATTTTTTCCAGCACCTGTTATTCCTCAGACAGGCCTTCCAGGAGGGGCTGGTGCTGGAAAGAAAGCTGCCAAAGTGCCAGGTTTTGTAGACTCTACAATAAGCTTAGAAGGCTGAAGGCAGACAGGATGCAGTTCTCTTCAGAACCACATCAAATTCATTTTTCATTGCTTGTGGCAGATGTTAGGTGTGGCTGGAATTTTTTGTGTGAAAAAATGTCGATCCTTGGCAAATAATTTGAAACAATTGGAAATGATTTGATCTTTAAATCAGCCTCATATGCATCTTTTACTCAGTTTTCTGAACAAAACTTGCATAAAGTAACTGCAGCTAAAAAAAAACCTGTGCATTGCAATAAATGCTAAACTTCAATCTTCTTTTCTGTTGTTATACGTTTTCTTTAAGTGTCAATACTTTAACACTTTTATTCCAGTAACAGGCTGAGCAACATCAACAAGTTTTAATAATCACATCAAATATAATGATGTCCTTTGAAATGAGAACTAACAATAAATCGATAGCCAGCAAGTAGCTAATTTTCTAAAATGTCAGCAGCCACCTTCTTAGCTGAATCCTGTCTGGCTCTAGTGGTAGTGTTTTGTCATATCAGTTGACAGAAATATAGCTTTCCTGGTCCATTTTGTCATAAACATTTGAAAAGATTGACTAATACCCTTCATGCTTGCCAGACCCCTCACACAACTTTGACTATCCATGCAGAAGTGCAGTAATATTCTTTCTTTGGCTGTGCCAGGTGTGGGTGTTCCTGGACTTTACCAAGGAGGACTGGTACCAGGACCAGGTTTGTCTTGGTATTTGTCAAGTGTTTCACTCTGTAAGTCTCTGTAAGCGCAATAAAAAAAAATTGTGACATGTTTTGTTTTTGTTTGTTTGTTTGTTTTGTTGTTGTTGTTGTTGCTGTTGTTGCTTTGGCTTCTTCAGGGTTTGGTGGACGAGGAGTTTTGCCAGGGGTGCCGACTGGTACAGGCCTAAGCCCCAAATCAAGTAAGGTTTTATTTTTTAACCTGCGACTATTGGCTGATTTTGAATTTCTTTGATCGACATTGATGAGATGACACTTGATTTTTGTTTTACGCAATAACTCAATTGGCCATAATGCAAAAATGTCTTCTGTGAAACACCAAAAATGAAAGATTAATAAATAAAAACATTAAAAAGATTAAAAATCAGTTGTAATTTTTCACAGAACATCCCATGTCCAAAAAAGTTATCACTCTATATGAAGCTTATCCAAAGACTTATGCCACTGGACAACAGTGGTATGTGGTCTGTTTATTTTTAAGGCCAGGGTGCCTCTAATGTGTTTCTTTCATTGTTAAAACTCTAATACTTAAATTCAAACTCTTTTTTGATTATTGTGCTTTTTCTGCTGTAGTTGGAGCAGGAGGACCAGGAAGTCTGGGACCAGGTAACTTCTTTTAAGATTTGCTGTAACAAAAAGAAATATATTTGTGTTTTTGTCTTTATAATTGGTAACAGCTGATTAGGATTTAAGTTATTTTCCTTGTCACAGGAGGCCGTGGGTTTGGTGGTCCGATGCAGCCAGGAGTTTTCCATGGATATCCGCTTAAATCACCCAAAGTGCCAGGTGTGACGTGTGACAGTGCATTTGACCATTTAATTGGACTATTGTTCTTGTACCAGTATACAAGCACTAAGGAAAGATTTCTTGTCAGACTCTGCTATGTTAGGTTGCGACATGCCCCGTTCAGCTGGTTGTGTAAACATGACCAGCTTTACAGTGCTGTACATTACCTATCTACGTTTTTCTTTTGGTACAGATTAGATGCACACTCCCCTTTGTGCTTATGGTATTCATGTTTTCTTCCTGGCTTTTTGCAATGAATTTATGTTGTTTGAGTTCTGGATCAACTCCATGGGGACTACTGATCATGTGCAAAACACTTAGGCCGGTTAGAACCTGTTGAAATGTATATATGCAAATGTAAACCACTTCCCAACTGCATTATGTAGGTGTGTTAGTCAAACTTTGACTAAGTATGATTTCAGTCGGACTGACATGTTTACATGTATTTTAATAGTCCGGTTTTAGTCAGACTGACAAAATAAAACCACTTTTTCAAATGTCATGTAAATTTACCATGTGTTATGCAGAAGTTTTTATTCTTCTGATCATATGATATATATTCATAGCAATGATTTTGATCTTTGTCAACATCTCCAGAATCCAATAAATTGTACATTTGTATGACACTTCCCCGTGTTTTTCAAATCCAGCAACACACACACAGTAAGTGGTCCATTTGAAAAACCATGCATCCAAGCCAAAAAAAACTATCTGTTAGATTGTCCAGTGTAGTGAGGGATGCACAGACTTGTGCATCAGGGAGGCCCAACAACCATTAAACATATGCATGGCTCAACACAAGAGAGCCAAGTCCTCAGGTGAAGAGTACACCTCCACCTGTAAGAGGAAGGACATTGTTTTTAAGGACAGCAGGGTATATGTTTGGAAAGGGATGACAGATGGTTTGCTGGAGGAGTCAAGGAGACAAGAGAAGCCAACCCTGTTCAGAGGACACCTGTGACACCACTTATCAGCCTCCTACAATGCTACCATGTCATCCCTTCCAACATGCTCTGTTGCATATGATCATGTGTCCACGTCCACATTCATCGTCTCAAAGTTCTTTTTTTTCTCTCCAGGTGGCTATGGAGCAAAACCTGGAGGTGGCAAGCTACCTTATGGTACAAAAACTGTTTATATTTTTGCAAATGTTTTATGTCACTGTGATATCAGTGGAAATCCAGAGACAGTGATGTGTCACATTACAATGTTTCAGGTTACGGTGGCTTCGGAAATGCCGGTGCTGGACTTCCAGGTGGACAAGTTGGCCCTGGGTCAAAGCCTGGTTATCCTGTTGGCACTGGTGTGTGTTCTTATGAGTGTACTGTTAATTGACTTGATGTAGAAAGATACAAAGGTAAGAAAAGATCTCTGATATATTTTTCTCTTATTGCAGGAGTGGGTCAAGCAGGCCTCTCACCTGCTCAGGCTAAAGCTGCCAAATATGGTAGTCTCTCACATTCATTACCAAGATGATGCTTTTTTACACACAATTTAGAGGTTACAAGTTGTGTCAAATGAAAACAGGACACGTTGAATCTTTTTTTAGTCTGTGCTCTCTGCTCCAGGTGGCGTTGGTGGTGTTGGTGGTGTTGGTGGTGTGGGTGGCGTTGGTGGTGTTGGTGGCATAGGTGGTCTGTATCCAGGAGGTAATATACAGCAAAAGACATAAAACTAAACTAAAAGTCTGTAGCCATGCTATTGGCCTCATTTACTGTAAATCTTGGATCCCTGCTAAATATTATGCATATGCTTCCCTGTCTTTAAACATTTTGCAGCAGGATATGGAGCTGCGTCAAAGGCTGCTAAATACGGTGAGAACTTTAATGTTTTTTCGTATCAATCATATTGTTATACATCTGCTTTGCATTTGCTATTCAGTCATCTTCTGAATACTTGGAAATGATCAGGTACTTACTTTTACCTTACTGGACATTTTACTTCTACTGGTGGTCCAGGAGTACCTGGTGGTGTCCCAGGAGGAGTACCCGGAGGAGTACCAGGGGGTGTTCCAGGAGGAGTACCTGGAGGAGTACCTGGGGGTGTACCTGGGGGTGTTCCAGGAGGATTACCCGGAGGGGCACCACTTGGAGTACCAGGAGGTTTACCAGTATCAGGATATTCACCAGCAGCTAAAGCTGCTAAATATGGTATGTTGTGTACACACAGATGACTTTATTGTATGTTTTTTTTATTTTATTATTACTGGTATCACCTACTACTGTCTTATAAGAAGAAGAAGAAGATGAAGAAGAAGAAGAAGATGTAGAAGTAGTAGAAGTTGTAGTAGTAGTAGTAATACAAGGGTAGTCATTTATTACTATCATGGTTTTTAGTATGATTATTGCTGCTGCTGTGCATCTCTGTGCACAAGTAAAATTGACTAGACTTGAATATGTGACACTTTGAGATATTACATTTATACTAAAGTGTTCATTAGTACAAAATACTCTTTACATGTTGAGTAAATAAATTTTGTTTATGATTTGTGGTATTGTATTGCCTGCCTTGGTGATATGCAGTGTTGTGCCTGAACGTGTTCAATGAACGATCGTTCATGAACTTGTTCATATTTTGGGTGAACGTGAACTGAACGTACTGTATT
>JAQLOL010000024.1:15320449-15331953 GCA_029783665.1 Naso thynnoides | reverse complement strand
ACTTGTTTAATTTGATTTACTGTAAACCAATGATGCACCTATCTCAGGAGTACCTGGTGCAGGGTTAGGCACAGCAGGAGTCGGTGGAGTACCTGGTGCAGGGTTAGGCACAGCAGGAGTCGGTGGAGTACCTGGTGCAGGATTAGGAGGTGGACAATACTCTGCTGCTGCAAAAGCTGCTAAATATGGTATAATAAATAAGCATAAACATATACATATACATATAATAGTTTTATTCTAATTCTGATATAAACTGCACAGTTTTCAATTATTACTTTATTTTGTAGTGTTTATGAATAGTTTTATTTATTGTCAACTAATGTTGCGACTTGTTCCATTTTCTATAATTGCGACAGGACCTGGTGCTGGGTTAGGAGGAGGACAATACACTGCTGCTTCAAAAGCTGCTAAATACGGTATAATAATCACACAAACACAAATATCACACATTTAGAAACAGTCAGTAAGTTGAACTTCAAATAGGATCTATTTAAAGTTACAAAAAACTCATACTCATACGGATGGTTTGCTTACAATAGATAATTGTTATATATGATTTATCAAACTTGCTCTATTTCCATAATTAGGTGTTCCAGGAGGAGCTGGAGTGGTGGGGACGGGCGGAACTGGAGTACCTACAGGCACTGGGGGTGAGGGCACTGCATGTGCACGTGTGTTCAAAAGGAAACTTTAAAAATCCTGGGGACTTCTTACTTCACACTATGCATTGAAATTCTGTCCATAAATCGTGCACCTCATTATATACATTTGGAATAAAAGGTTGTGTGTTTACATGGTGGCAGTGTCACTTTAATGCTTTCAGGCTGAGCCTTGTTGGGTAATCAGATTCCCCTCCAAAGTCTTGGTCTTCCTATTCCTTATAGAGATAGTTCTGTTACTCTTTATAGATTTTTGGAACAGTTTTTAGTCAAACCTTCTCCTGATTCAGCTCTGTCAGTGTCCCATAATTTGCCTTGAGTGGTCATACCAGGAGTTATTACTGGGAGTTCCTTTCACTTGTATGTGGCAGCAAATGGAGATTCATCAGACCAGGCAAAGCTTTACCAATTATCTGTCCAGATGTGTTGCAGAGGAATTTTGTCTATCACACATTAAGCCCTATCATATGGTTCATTTCGATTATATGCAATGGTAAACAGCGATATCGTGACGAACCGCTGACGTCACTGCTAGCTGAAAACAATGGAGGTGCGTGTGCACTCCAACAATCTTACAACACTCAACCTTTATCAAGTTGGCGTTAACAACTCAAGGGGATTCTTTACAGAAAAGAAGAGATTTAATTTTCCACAACCTCGAATGGAATACGTTTTTTTAAGTAGATATTTTAATCATTTCTTAACGAAAAGGATCATGGAACGTTTAGATCTAAAAATAAATCTTCAGTTTTAATCAAAACAGTCACTCAACCCAGCATCATAACGTGCTAACCTCAAACATATATTAATCACAAATTAATTACAAAAAATAAAAGGCACAAAATTAAAACTTGACACCTTCTAAATCAAGTTAAAAATCAAACTCAATGAAAACTCAGTTTTTGTTCCAATAAACGGTCCATTTCAACTTTTCAGGGTACAAAAAAAAAAACAAAACTGCAGCACTTGCTTCCTTCCGTCCACGTAAACAGGCACAAACACACCAAAAAACTTGCAAAACCAAAAAAAGACATGCGATGTTTATGGGGCCCTGGAATACCACAAAAAGGACATAAAAAAAAAGAAGTGATCTCAGCCGATTGCCGAGCATCACAGTCCCCACGCAATGCTGTCCTTTGTCTTGTCCACGCGGTTTCTTTGGTGGAGGAATCCAGTTGACCAGGAGGGAAACTCAACTGGTTTAAATCTGTAAATTCCACAGCTTGTTTTAACTTTCTCTAATTCTTGTTAAATTATTTTGACAACAGTCTATGGTTTATTTTATTTTTTTACGTTTTTTTTAACGGTTTAACTTCAGCTTTTTTTTTCATCAGCCGTAAGTGGTCTCCGGCGTGGCGTCTCCTCCGCATGGGTTCTCCTCCGCGTCACATTCTGCTTTTATAACCTTAGTTAATCATTATTTTTAGCAAATGCTCCCCTACTTACCACTTTTTATTTACAGGGAATCTTATTTTGTAAGCCTAATGAAGAAAACAATTTCTTTGTCTCTATTACAACTTTCTTAATCATCACTTTATTTTCACTTTTCACTTAAGGTGACCTTGTCACAATCTGTCAAAAAACACAATAAAGGTTCGTTTTAAAAGATAAAAAACTTGCTGAATGATCTGTCATATCTGCTGATATTTCAACACTAAAACACAAAGTTAAACAACGGCGTATGACCTGGAAACAGCTGTTTGTTTCCTGAAGCAGCTGAAAGAGCCATTTCTGGGTTATATGCTGTTGTTTAAGTAAGTGTTTTAGAGTTGGTAAACGAGAGAACACCACTGAACATTCAGTGAGTGTCTCGTCCTTCAAAACGAGCGTTTATTGTGTTTGTTGGAGTGCCCATGCATCCCATTGTTTTTGGCTAGCGGTGACATCAGCAATGAGATCCAGATCTCAGGACTGCACGGTTCGTCATAATAATGCCGCAGAACATTGTATGTGATGGTAAACATCCTTTAAGGCTTACTGTGCCAGAAAACAAACTTTTCCTTTAAGCCTGTGCCCACTGAATGCTGATGTCCTGCTCTTATCTGAAATTAGTCATCCTGAATTATTCTGAATTATTGGTGTCCTTTTTTGTTTACATTGGTGTATTGAGTTAAATGTTACTAATTATCTTAAACAACCGTAAACATCAGTTTATAGGCACTGCTCCTGAAAGGGCTTGACTTCTACCCAGACCTACCACTTTGCAGTGATATTCAGTCATCATATGAAGAAAAATACATCATAGAAGAAGCAGATGTCATTTTTTCCTCCAACAGAAGTGAACTTAAAATTGACTTTGCTGCTGCTGTGTGCTGTTGGTGATGATAATGGTCGTCATCAAAACAATAGGTCAAGTCCTAGAAGACAACAGTATAATCTCTAGAGAGGAAAAAGTCAAACAGATAAGAGTTTTTACATATTCTTTGTATTGTTTATTTATATATATAACGCAGTGTTGTAAAATTGGCCTGAATTTGCTGACCTCCTGTCCTCCTCCTCCCATTAGACGTCACTGGAGTAGGACTCGCCGTGCCAGGGGCTACTCCAGTTACAGGTGTCAGTGGTGTTCCAGACGGCTCTGCTGTTGTTGTACCCGGTGGTACAGGCGTCCCTGCAAAGCCAGGTAAAGCCTCAAAAACAATTTCTTTTTTTTTTAGAAGGGCCTCTTTTTAAGTTTTGCTTTGTGAATATTCTTTAAATTGCTTTTCCAGCAGAGGACACAAGTCTTGCAGGAACCCCTCAACCAGGTAAAATGAAATGCCAATACTCAGCATTTCCTCAGATATTTGTTATACATACGTTCACGCGTTTGTTTTCACAGTAGCCGTATACAGCATATGAGAGGAAAAGGAAGACTTGCTACTTCTACTTTTATTTGGCACTTGTGCTCTGTCTTTGAGTGACTGCACCAGTGCAGCCATCATTTATGCCCTATTTTCTTCACTTATTTCATGCTCATAAAGCTCATATGTTGTTTGTATTGCTACCAGCTATTGACCTCTTCTAGCTTACAGCCTCACAGCTGTGGCAGTGTCAGGATTCATTTTACAGCTGCTTCCTTTTCTAGTCTCTCTCACTCTGCGCCTGTTCAAAGTACAATCGATGAAACTGCAACCTGTTGTCTTTTGGCAGGGCCCACGCCTATTGCCGAAATCGGCAAGGCTCCAGAGGTCCCACAGTCCAGTAAGATTTGCTGTTTGCATGAAACCAATCACCATGACGTGAAATATGTGGTATTTAATTTATCAAACTGCAGTTGAGTTGTAATGTATGTACTACTGTCATGTAGTATGTTACAGTCCACTTAGTATTAGTTGATATGGTTGCTTCTCCCAAGAAAGACACAATGTTTTGTTTATTCCAACAAGTGTTTTTCAGGTGACCATTTGTGTTAAAACAACATCTAGAAGATAACATCTAAAAGCACAAATGTAAACAAGTGTTTTTAATTACCAGTAATTCGTTTGTGAAATCACAATAGCCTCCAGTGCTACCAACATTGTGTGATCTGTCAGATACATGAACAATAACAAGTGACAGGCTTCATGTAGTGCTGTGAGAGAAATTGATATAGCCTTTACCTGCCACTCCCCCATCATCATGTCAGTTGTAAGGCCACAGGTTGTCCCTTTTTCTCAGCAGTTCTTGTCTTGTGCGCTCCTTTCATTGTTACTAACCCTCACTGTGCTTGGTGGATTACTTTCATGCGTATGGTAGGTGTAATTTTTTAGATAGTGGCAAATCTAATCCAATCTTCATTAAGAAATGTTCAAGGTAGCGATAAATTAATGTTTAACTGTCACCTTTTGATGTGCTACAAAAAATGTTTGGACAGTATAAATGCTTTCACCTTTTGTTGGTTGCCGTTCAAGTTCTGTGGTGAGGGGGGTTTTGTGATATTTCCAGGGTTTAAATGTCATATAACCATTGCAATGAAAGTAACATGATATAATGCATTATTTGATCTATCATAAGTTAGTAGATAATCATGTTTGCATATGAACTGTGAAGCCTCTGCCATACAACACTATACGAGTAGACTGTTCTTCTTTGTTTTGACACCATTTCCTCTTGATGCTAAATATTTGTTGATGTTGTTTTGTGAGTTTGTCTTGTTCTTTTGTTTTGGTTTTGTTCTTTGTTCTTGTCCTGTTTGTGTTTCTTGTGCCTTTCTTTTCCAAAAAGTTAATTATATTCTGTTTTATAGTCGTCTCATGTACAGCAACTATATATTTTTTCATCATAATTGATATAATGAAATCAAACAGACAAAATGATTTAAAGTCAACATCTTTAAAGAAGGTATGACTAATTTTGCTTTTTCATTCTTTTATGCACTTCATTCTCTTGTGGTGGATCTGTGAAAAAGGCGGTAGGTGAAATATAAGTGCATTTTATTGTATTTACTTAATTTGCTTTGTTTTTATTTATCAACTTGTTTTAATGTGTCTTCATGTCTGAATTTTTTGACAGTTGCTGGTGGAATTGTTCAGCCAAGTGGTAAGTTATATGTATGAAATTGTTTTTTAAGCAATTGTACTGAAAATATATGTGCTGTAGATAGTTTAATTTTTTTTTTTTTTTTTTTAATTTCACAGCTGGCACAGGTGTTGGTAAATATGTAAAACTCTTCCGTATTGACATATACCATACAGCACTAAGCAATATTTTTTCTTCTATTCCAATATTTCCAATGTGACAAAATTTGAAGTACCTTGTCTGTTAATTAATATGCCACAGGTGGAGCAGGTGTTGCAGTACCCCCTAGTGGTAAGATAAGTTTCCTCTCTAGCCTGATGTTGTATCAGTCGTTCATAAAGTTTCTCTCAGCATTGTCCATAAATGTGCTGCCCTGTACATTTTAATGACTAATGTTTGCCATAAATGCTTGATGTATTACACTTACTTCTGTGTAACAAATATCAGCATCAGGCGACTTTATGATGTCGTCCTCCACTGACAACTTAATTTTTTACCTGGTTATGTGACTATCGTAGTTCAAAGAAAGCCTAAAAAATAAATTTGTAAAGGTTGGATAAAAATCTTTTTAATGTTCATTTTTAAACAAAATTTGCCAAATATAATGTGGTCTCTTCTCTTCTTTAGTGGGAACTGGAGTTCAACAGCCTGTAGGTAGGCAAATATTAATTTGTTTATTGATAAAAGAAAAACTGAATGTTTTTTATAAGTCCTTAAGTTCTGTTTTCTTACTGAAAAATAATGAGATATGATATGTCTCTCTGGCCACATGGTGGAGACAAAGACAAATACAACAGCTATGGTCAGTTGTCTGCCCTGCTGTCTGTGACTGTGCTTGTGATCTGTGTTTTCCAGGTGTCGGCGTGGGCACAGGAGGCAAAGCACCTAAACCATTCCTTCCAGGTAACTATGGCTGATTATTATCTCAAAAGAGCAACAAAATCCTCTTAAGTATAAGAATCTTAATTATAACACTGTAACAGAAACAGAGCACAGTTGTTTGACTCTATAAAAAGATTCAGGGCCAGATTCACAAAAGGATTGAGCTGCTTTTGCAGCCGCTAAACCTGTGCAAATGAGAGAAAAAAAAAGATTGCAATCCACAAAGCAGGTGCAAAGAGTGAAATGCTCGCAAACTGCAAACAAACTGCACTGCCACCCCTAGCTGCGTCTGTCCCATTTGCATGCATGTAAATTAGGGAATATTCATACATTCAGCGCAAAATGTCCCCCTTCCTATGCAATTGAACCTCATTGCAAATACCACCTAATTCATAAAGACCAGCGCTGATTGCCACAGGCAGTTACAGTGGTGCTGTTTAATGTCAGTGAGACCCGTGTATTATATCGGCACAATTTCTCTTTCTCACTCTCTCCCTCTCTCTTTCTCTTCAAAGCAAGCTTTGATGTTACTGAACGAATAATTGGAGAAATTATAGTCAAAATCTACTGTCAGAGGGGGAATCAAGTGGATTGTGAGCTTATATCAGAGTTTGAAATTTCTGGATCCAATAAAGACACAAGTTTCTGCAGCTGTCAGTGACTGATAGACGATCTAACAGCTGCAATCCTGTCCCGCTTATGGTGATCAATTAGGCTTTAATAATTTATCATTATTAGTGTGAATAATTTTATAGGCTACATGCAAAATACACGCACATACGCACAGTGTTTACTTGAATATCATCGTTCTAATTTTGATTACCTGATTTCACTTACTCACGCCAGGAGAGAAGGAAAAAGAGATGGAAAAACTTGTGATTCTCATCTCCTCTTGTGTGTTTCTTCATGTCTGTAAAATATTCTGTATTCTGTATCTGTATTGTATGATGCAGTTAAAGGACTGAACTGTTGAAATCTTATTTCAGTACTACTATCAATGCCCCTCTCTGTGGAATAAGGATCATTGTTGTGGTTCTTTCCAATCGTCACAGTTAATAAATTTACACGACATTTTAGCTGTTCCATCAAGTCTCATCATTTCAGACTAAAAACATCCTAATCGTATTATCAATACAGCTTTTATGATCCTGCTCACTGTTATAGAAGATACTTTCACACACTGGGCTGTATTTATCTTACCATGCACATTCACTTTGTAGTTATTTACTCCACCTAAATTGATCAAAAGCAGCCGTTAATATACAAGGAAAGCTGCATCAGGTCTTTCCTTGGCAAATTACACTGCCAACACACTGGACAGTCATTAGTTTTTTGCATCATCAGGTTTGCAGTTTTCAGGTCTTTCTGCTACTGTGCACTATTTAACCTGTGATGGACATGATGGCCACATCCAAGATTTTTTTTTTAATTTACTTTTTTTTCCATTTGATTTGATTTGATTTGATTTGATTCACACACACATAGGGAAGTATACAGTCAAAAAGAAATAAATACATTACAGTACATATATATATATAGGCATGTGTGAATGGGTACAACGAGGAAGCTATTAAAAGCTTTTTGAGGGAACCCAGATTAATGCCCCATAACAATGACAAGGGTAGGGTACTGGCCAAATACCCACCAGAACATAGGACATACAGGCAAGCACAGACAGACAATCCCAAGCATTTTCTATTATCAAACTAACAATTAGTTTCTCCATATAAATAAAAATTAAACATATGTAGAAAGGAGTTTCTTCTTTAATTTTTTCTTGAAAGAGGAGACAGAATGTGACATCTTTCAGGAGGCGTCAAGCTCATTCCATATTTGGGGGCCTCTACACACTATGCTAAGGCTAGCACATTTTAGTCTTCATTTTTTCCCAGTGATTAGGTGCCTTTCTCTAGAGTCATAAGTGTGCGAAGGAAGGCAGATTGGGATGAATTCACAGTCTGTGACTTGATTTATGCACAACCTGGTCTATCATACAAGCATTTTGAAGATAATTGTACTCTGCAAGCTTTAGAAGACCACAACGATGGAATAGTGGACTAGTGGGAGAACTGAACCCAGACCACAATTAGGCATGGATGACTTTCTTCTGAAGTATCTGTAGCTTTTTAAGATGACTAGGAAACGTGGTGCACCATATGACATTTCAGTAATTTAGACGAGGCTCAAGTAAAAGGTAATAAGTGCAGAGAGTGATACAACTCGGTCAGTAAAATACCAATAAATCTCTTTCTCACTGAAAAGGAAAGCTGAATGGCTGCAGGAGCATCAATATCAGATAATAAAACAAACTAATACATATTTTATACTAATGTTAAAAGTATACCTACAAAATACATACAAAGCATTAGGTTCAATTAATGTAAAACTTTATATACCATCAAAATCAAGAAACAAGAAGGGAACTTGTTCATTTAATTTAGGATTTGATAAAAATATGTACGTGAAATCATGAGCGTAATATGGCCCTTATTACATTCTAAATGTAAATATTTATAATTATCATAGTAAATAGTAAAATCTAAACAACATTCCTCTTCAAAGAGCAGCTTTTTAGCTTTCATCACCAATCTGCCGTTGCTATCACTTCACAACCCCAGACACAACAACAGCTCAAGTAATACTCATATTCATGTGAAGCAAACACATTTCATCGTCAAATTATGGCTCTATTGCTCATATCAGTCAGAGTCAGTGTTTTTTAAGTTCAACAAAAGCTGCAGAGAAGGCTCAATCTCATGGAAGGGGACGACTGAAATGGTCTACGCTGGGGTCACTGACCGTATTAAATTCTCCTCTCATTAGGATGGGATCTCCCTTTAGTCCTCTTTTTAACTGAGAATTTTTTTGGTAAATGTTTGGACTTCACACCTCAGTCTTCTAATGCTTTTTTCTCTAAAGGCACTGGAACAGGTGTTGGTCTAGGCGCAGGTGGCTACCCCTATAGAGGCAAGATATCTTTCATTTCTATTCAACATTTGTAAGTTTAAATTATAGTGGCTGTGACTTACATTTTCTCTGTGCTTTAGGTCCATATGGTGTTGGTACCGGCACTGGAGTTGGAACTGGAGTTGGAACTCTACCTGGAGCAAAGCCTTTGAAACCTCCAGGTATACCTCCATCTACAGTTGATCCAAAGGCTGAATTCTTATTGTGTTATGTGTTTTGCTATGTTCATATTCTTTTTGCTTGCAAAGGCTTAAAATTTGTTGTGCTCTGCCTCTTTGTTGCAGTAGGTGGAGCAGGAGGTGGAGCAGGAATCCCACTTTCAGCTGGAGCATATCCAGGTCAGAACACACCTACATTATATTAAATTATACTTAATTTGTAAACCCTAATAACATATATGTGTCAGTTAGTAGGTAAAAAGAAAGTGTAAAAAGCTTAAAAATTACTTATTTCATTTTCAAGATGAAGAATGCTTTTAAACATATATCATTGCCATTATTGGATGAACCGGTCCGTGCCACAAACTGTAGGAGATAAGTTGGCCTATCAGAAAATAAGGCTATTTTTCTCTGTATATGCAGTTCAGAGAGATACATGCATGGTTATGTCCAAGGTATGTAAGAGAGAAGAGGAGATTGACAGCACTAACACACAGTCCCTCCCCACTTTAAAAGAAAATGTTCTGCCCAGTGCAAAAAGTGACAGTTGGTCAGGAGATTCCACTGCATTGCACTTCCTGTGCAGGAAATTGGCCAACATGCTGATAAGTGTCTCTGTTGTGTTTAGTGCCAGCTGGATCCTACAATAAAGGAAATCAACTGGTGTTTTCCTGGAGGCAGTATTTACAGTCTGTCTGGTTTTTCAGTCCTATGCAGGACAGCTATGCATTGGGTAAATTGTCTTCGTCAGCACATTCTAAGTCTTCCCTGTTATCTTGTGACAGGTGGGTATACGTATCCCTCTGCAGTTGGACTTGGAGGTGCTGGTGGAGCTAAAGCACCCAAACCAGGTACTGTAGCAGCCCTGTTACATCACAGCACATGCAGACACAATGCATATGTGTTCTGAAGTGTGCAGTGTATTTTTTCTGATAAGCCTCCTCAGTAAAAGTGGCACTACTTATAGTGATGTGTGTAGCATAAAGTCACAGCTATAGTCTACATACTGTAGCTTGCAGGGCTTCAGTCACTCGTAAAGAACGTGAATCTGTTGTTGCAGTTGACTGATGGCAGTGCCAAGTCTGCCAAGCTAGTTATGTAGTCGAAAAAAAACAAAATCCAGCCCCACCAAAGGAAGAAATCCCTGCAGTGTTACATGAGCGTTAGGAATTTGTAAATGGAGCGAATTGTGTGTACAAAATCAAAGTGCAACTATTTGAAGATAATAAAAGCCCTGGAGAGTCAGGCCCTAAAATAGCAAAACTCTGCCACAGGAAGTTTGGATGAGGTTGTTGCTGTGACCTCCTGGCTTCATGCTACTTCAGGGAGAGTTATGACAACAATGGTGGCACAGATATAATTGTAATATACAGTATGTCATACTTACCACGCATAAAAATATGAAAATAGACACATTATCATGACACTTTTTTTTTTTTTTTGCTTTACATTTGAATAGGCTACGGCAGTCTTGGAGTTGGTGGAGGATATCAGCCAGGTGAGGAGCAGCACATGTTTGTTCAATATATCTTGATCCCTTTCTCCTCCTGCATCATCCTCTTTTTAAAATTTTTAAATCCAATTAAGTCCTCCTCTGCCCGTCAGTGAGGGATGAGTGTAATCACAAAGCAACAGCTGACAATGCAGCCTCCTCCCGCTGCCCCACAGACACTGCACAGCCTAGTTGTTCAAACTTGTGGCCCTAATCCATCTCCCAATGGCCAAAGATATGTTTGTCTGTGTGAAAAGCTGCCACAGATGTTTAATAACTTTCCCCATTTGGCAGTACAGTTTGCCAAATGGAGAATAACTACTGGCTCCTCAAAAATTAGGTCAATTTGTTGTTTTCTTTGTGTGAACTGTATGGATCACTCTGTGCTATTGGGTTGTTTTTTTCACAAATATTGCCAGTTTAACACCATTTGTATTTTTCTGTCAATGGATTTTGTTAAGTCTCCATGGTGACGGTGTTTTAATTCTGTAGGTGGGGTTCCTGTGGTTCCTGGTTACGGAGGAGGTTACCCCCAACAGTACTACCCAGGTAAAAATTCTGCAATAAGAAGTCTTTTTCACTTAAGCTTGCTGATGAGAATTTTGTCAGATTTTTCGGTGCTGATGAGTTGGTGGCAGATACAGAATAGGACAGACATTATACATATGTTGGTGGCAAAAAACATTCTGTTCAGTGACCTTTGAGGAGCAGCAGTTCTATCATAAATCATAGGAAAGGACCCAAGAGCCAACAGAACAGAGCCATTTATCTTAAGAAGGTGGAGGCAAGGAGTGTGTGTGTGTGTGTGTGTGTGTGTGTGTGTGTGTGTGTGTGTGTGTGTGTGTGTGTGTGTGTGTGTGGGTGTGT
>JAQLOL010000024.1:15285710-15298154 GCA_029783665.1 Naso thynnoides | reverse complement strand
GGGAGGGGAGGAGCAGGTTGGTAACACGGGGGGAACAAAAAGGGGTGCGTGGGAATGGGATGAATGTGTCCTTGAACGTGTGTGTTAATGTGTGAGCTTTCAGCGGATCAGACCGAACTAATTCTGTCAAATTAGTCAAATCAATAGGTGGATTTGTTTAATGGTGTTCAGTCCTGTTACAGATATTCATCTCGAAGTCTGTGTGGGAAATCCTGCATTTTTTTTTTCTTTTTTGTTTTGTTTTGGGAGAAAAAGCAGAGTGGAAATCTTGGCACTGGACCAGGAATCTCTGCCTATTTATGTCTCCAGTGAGGGGGAAGAGAGGGGTCTCCCCCAGACATGTCTGCCATTTCCTCAGCTTGACTTTCACTTTGTGTGTGTGTGTGTGTGTGTGTGTGTGTGTGTGTGTGTGTGTGTGTGTGCGCACGTCTGTGTGTGTCTGTATAACATCCATGTAACTCACAACCCCCTCATCCCTTTCCCAGAGGTTGTATTTCCTCTATGTCTGTGAGGATTTTAGCTTAGCCTGCATATACAGAAACAACAGCTAAGCACTTTTTCATGCAGTAATCACATTTTTGTCAGACTCAATACACTTGACACTGATTGTCTAATTTTCCCGATTTTACTGTAAGGCAGACAGTGGCAGTGGATCGACTGATTGATTTTAAGTACTCAAAAGCGTTTGTGCTGTCTGTGCAGATAGAAAGGAGATGGATGTCCTTCTGAGCTTGGCACTGATGATGGGAGATTTAATAATTAACGAAGAGACACGTGTGTGTATGTGTGTGTGCGTGCATGTGTGTGAGAGAGAGAGAAAAAGAGGTGTAGCTTGTTGTAAATCTTTCATTTTGCGTCTGTCAGTTGTAATGAACCTGCCCACACCTCCAAAAGAACACACACACTGTTTCCTTTTAACTGCTCCTGCTTCCTGTAGCAGTGTCAGCCCACACGTCATTTAATGACCTGTAGCTACATCACACACACAAACACACACGCCATAAAATGCTGACCTGAACTGGATGGTCAGCAAGGCTTGTGTGGGTGGTGTGCAGTCACATTAAATTCTAGTTAGATTTTTTTTTCTCACTGTGAGGCGTTCAAGGACACTGAGATTAGACAGTAAATGAAATACAAGAGCTTAATGTTTGCATGAAGTAGCTTCACGTTCTGCTTTGTTCACATTAGAACTGCAATGATTAGTTAATTGTTGGATTAGTTGATTGATGAAAAAAATTATTGGTAACCATAATTGATATATCAATCAGTAGGTTTTCTGAGGGCAAAATTAGTGAAAAAAAAAGCTGAATATTCTTTAATTGCTGCCTGTCAAATATGAGGATTTTCTGCTTTTCTTTCTTTATTTCAAGATGTCAGGATGCTTTAGAGCTGTGGCACACATAGTTTGAACCAGAGAACAAATTTCCTTATAGTCAAATTTACGATTTATGATGCAGTAGCATGGGGCATTTTTTTTTAAATATTTTAGCCAATTTATGTTGTTGAAAATAATCGCACGTTGCAGTCCCTTTTCGCATATGTGCTAAACTGTAGATTCATGTGGCAGAAAATAAATTAAGTGCATCATCTCAGCACCACTTTAGCCAAGCAGCTGCAGGCAGATTCATGTAGAGACACAGCTGACATGTGACACCACAAAGATTACACACAACTGTAATGATGAGCATTTAGTCCTGATTAATAATTGATTGTCTATCTGCCATTTCATTTTTTGTGTGTGTGTGTGTTTGTGTGTGTGTATGTGTGTGTGTGTGTGTGTGTGTGTGTGTGTGTGTGTGTGTTTTAGTATAACCTCAGTGTTAATTATTTAGATGGTCAGTTAACTGTTGTAGGTGGCACATAACGTCTTGTGTTTTTTTAAATAACTTTATTTTCAGTCTAACGTGGCATCTTCAGATGTCTCGCTTTGTCTGACTTACAGCCTAAAAGTAAAGACATTTAATTTACTATCACACAGGACAAAGAAAAACAGCAAATCCTCACATTTTAGAAGTTGCTTTGTTATTTGATTAGCAAAATAACCTGAGATCATTTTATTGTTGTCTGCTCATCAAGTGTTGTAGCTTTAGCTTTTCACAGTGTTTGAACTCCAACAAAAATGGATATCTCACAGTGATATGTCTCATCAGGCATCTCCTGTATAAGCTAAGTGGTTCCAGTGTGTTTATGCAGATTAGACATTTGTCCTCATTCATTCAGTCACCTGTGAGTCATCATTTCTCCTCACGTTTGTTTACATTTTCAGCCTCCTCAGCACTTCAGTCCCTTGGCTGATGTAATTCCACGCATTCGGTCAGACCCGACGTTTTTCTCATTCAACTTCTCCTCATACATATTAGCCAGGGACAAATGAATCATGTTAGGTATTGACCCTGGTCAGACTGCCAGCATGATAAATAGGAACTGGAGTCATTCAAAAACATATTACATCATGAAACTGTCCAATAAGATAATCTCACAGGGAATAATAAACATGAATAATAGCAAACTGCTAAAGAGCAGCACATTGATAATTCATCTGGCATACCATGATATAAAAAATGATTTAAATCCTGCTCAGTAAATGATAACTATAGGCAGCTACTGGCAACTTTTTGAGGTTGAATGTTTTCTTGCATGATGCTAAATACATGAGCTGGTGTTGTGAATCAATCAGTACACCTTAAAAGTCAATATGACAGCGTTGACTATTGTTTTATAAGCTCTTAAAAAATGTTTCTACGAACTGTGAATATTCTGTTTTCCTACTTGGAGAAAAAATGTGGCAGAGCTTCATCCCCGTGTTCTCCAGCAGCCCTACGTCTGTGCTTAGAGGGGAACGAGCCCCCAGGTTGGGAGCTACAGACGTAAAGAATGAAAGACTTTGACTCCTTCAGCTGAAACTGGTTAGTAAATATAAAGACCAAGGTGAGATTCTTCCTTTTGACCCCAAAAAGGAATTTATTGCTCTCCCAGACACTTTGAGATAATGCCATCATGGATTAGAGCGTGGGGGGCTGGGGGCAGCTGCAGCTTTACTAACTCCACTCCCTGGTTCTCATCTTCTCTGTCATTGGTTGTTTCCTGACCCTCAGGGAATCCAGCTGGGTTCATGGTGTTTGAAATTTGCTCCGCTCCCTCTCACTTTTTCATGGAAGTTATTATTGTCTGAGCATCCTGTGCAGCCTTTTCTTATTCCTCCAGTGTCCTTGATCATTGTGTCTAAAATCAATCAAACACCCATATTATTTAGTTAATATTGTCTTTTTTGTCTTTAGAAATACTTTTTTGTATACTGTTTCCATCTCTGACCTTCGACATTATTGATTGCTTAATAGTTTGCCTATATTTCTAAGACTGCTATGCTTTTCATCCAGCTACATTTTTGGATTTTTCGGAGCTTCATAGCAGAGCGGGCAAAGACTCTCTCTAAGTCTGTCGCAATGGTAATCCTCTTACTCGTCCGTGCCGATGCACACACCAACACAGCCACACAAAAACATCCAAATTGTGACCACATATTAACATACTAACTGGAAATTTTCTAATTTTTTTTATCATGGTTTTGTGTGGGGTTTTAATTCATTGGACTTCTGAGTTGTAACTAAGCAGTGCTGTGTGTCTCCACCACCCCTGAGATAAGATTCTTGTCCTGAAGGCAGAAATTCGGCGTTTCCATCTGGGATTCACTAATGTATTCACTCATATCTTTCATTTTTCTGCCGTCACTCGCAGCTCTGCTCTGAGAGGTTTTACTACGAGGAACTAAACCTTAGAGCCATGTGCACCCTCCCCAGGTGTGACTTCGCCTCAGCAGGGGTTTGCAGGATGGGTGTGTGTGTGTGTGTGCTGCGGACGTCTTCTGAAAGCCTTGACCCACTTCCATGTCTCCTCCTCCCCTCTGCTCACCCAAACATGCTGCATAGTGAAACAGCTCTGCTACAATCTGCTGAGCTGCAGTGGAGCTCTGCATGCATATGCCGAGAACAGTGGGTGTGTCTGTCTGTCTGATAAATAAATTGTGAGTGTGTGCATGTGCTGCAAGGTTGTAGGTGTGCAGATGTGTGTGTATGTGCAGGCTTGCTTTAGTTGCAAGACCAGGGGCAAAGTCGTGGAGAGTTGCTGCTTCTGCTGAATATATTAATGAGTATTTCAATAGTTGTGACTTTACCGACCAGCCACACGTTCAGCAAAGTCATCCTGTCTTTGTATCTGAAAGACCAAAGTGGGAAGAAAAGAAGGGGGGACTGTGATCAGGCATATGCACTTTTAGAACAGTTTTGCAATTTATCTACAGGGTGGTGCGTGTAGGGCTACATCTAAGATATTATTGATATTGTGATATGAGACTAGATGACATATTAGATTTTGGATTTTGAGATATGAAATAAGTGTTGTCTTTTCTTGTTTTTAAAGGCTCCATTTTAATATTTGTCTTTACCCACTTAGTTATCATTTCCACATTATTATGAGTAAAGAATCGTGTTAAAATCTCATCTTGTTAAAATTTGGTGACTTGATCATCTCTGCTCCATTTTAGGACTATTGAAATTGAGATATTTGGTCAAAAATATTGTCCAATTTTTGCTTTGTCTACATTGCCCAGCCATACCTGCAACTGATGATTATTTCATTAGGCCTGTTGATTAATCTGCCAACAACATTCTCAAAGGGACATTTTTAAATGTCTTGTTTTGTCTCTCCAATCGTCTCAAACCCGGATATATTTAATTTGTCAAATGACAACAAAAGAAGTAAATCCTCAGAAATAAATAAAGCAAACCAGGAAAAGTTTGTCAGTTTGTTTGAAAAGTACAATAAATTATCAAAATTGTTGCTAATAGAATTTCTGTTGTGTCAACTTTAGGTGCATGTACAAAATAAAGTGGCATGAAAAGTAATACATAATAAAATAAAAGTAAAATTTAATTACTGAAGTTTGAACTTGGCCGAGAGAAACATGGAATACGTTAAGGAGAAGGAATATGTATTTAAAAAAGATAGTAAAACTGTGATCTTTGCAGAAAGAATTCCAGCTTTTTTCCAGAATAAGTGGCAACCAGTGCATTTATTGTTATCACATCAGAGCCAGGACTCAACAGTGAAGAAATTTGAATTTCATGTAAATGTAAATAGCAGGAAATTAGGATGAGACGACAAAGTGAATTATTCAGCTCCAGCCTCTGAAGCCTTGTGCACTGTTTAGTATTTTCCGAGCAAACATGTCTGTATTTAAGCTGCCCTGAGCAGAGACGAGGGCAGACGGCTGGCTGATGGGAGGGAAGCTCCGCTGGGAAGGAGAGGAGACACCCTCTTAGTCATGGCTGTTAGACACAGAGATTTATGCAGATTACAAAAAAGCACATGCACGCACATGCAAGTGCACTATCGCACACATAGAGAAATGCTTTCACTGTAAGCAAAGGGATTAGCACACTTCTTGATTTATGGCCAAATACAGAGCAAACATGCTTGCGTACCCACATCAGTACATGAGGACATAATGTGTGCAAACAAGTTAAAATGACAGAAAAATGTCTTATTAAAAAGAAGATCAGTAAGGTGGTACCTGGTTTATTCTGGTGTGCTTCTTCGCTCAGTGTGTACAACAGATTTGGCTTGAGTCACATCAGATTGATAACATCTTCTTTCCTCTGAAATCATTCTTATCGTCCATCATCACTTGCCAGGAAATGACCTTTGCTCACCTGTTACCTGTTATGAAACCTTATTCTGAATATCATAGTGTTGCGTGCATCAGTCTGTGTGCTTATTGTAAATGCACTTCAAGTGTCTGTTTTACACACATAATCTCCATAAACCCCTGTTGTCATCATATTATCACCCTGCATCTGTCTCCGACTCTTCGTCACCCAGCCTTCACTCTATTGATGCCTATCAGGCTGATGTCACACTGAAAAAAAGTGGAGCAGCTTTCCATTGAACTCTGGTAACAGATGGACCCACCAGACAGATGAACATGTCATGAGACTTAGTATCAAACTGTTCATACAAAGAGTAGACTTTAAGTCAAATCACCAGTTAAAATGTGGCGTTGATAAAGACAACCTGGAAAAACAGAAAAGCAATCATTGGTTTTTCATTTTCCTTTTTTTTTTAGCTGCGACCAGAAGCTCTGTCAGTTGGTCAGTCTGTCCATCCACAAAAATTTCCCACTCTTTGACGGACGCGGGTTTTCAGCCTATGAGGCAGAAATTTGGCATGGAGATCAAGTGTGTGTGTAATGGTGTGTGTTTGTGTTTATGTAAGTTGGCTGAAAGGGGTGTAGCAATTGCAGTGGTCTATTATGAAAAGGCACACAACTTTCAAATGGATTCACAGACTTGCACAAAATTTAGTGGAAAGATTGTTCATGAACCAGAGGACAGCTGATTAAAGCTATGGTCTACGATTTGGAAGCACGGCACTTATTATTAACATCGTTAAAATGACCGTTATGGTCCTACAGTCCGATCTACACAATATAAAGAGTAAAAAAAAGGAAAAAAATCCATTCAGTATATCCGCTGAAAAACGACATAATAATCAACCCATCCAAATCCGAAACGTCAGCGCTTGACGGTACGAGCTGGGGGGCGGGATCGTGGAACACGGAGGAGAGGGGTGAGCGAGGGGGGTGGCAGGATGGGCAGGATGCGTTTTTCAAATCTGTCTCAACAGCCAAACTGGTTTTCAGATCGTAGACTATAGCTTTAAATGAAGTTTAAATCTGAATCACAAAGTATATGCTCATGTTTAGAGGTACCTTTAAAAATTCACACATCTTTACAACAGTGTAATGAACAAGATTTTCATTCAAATCATTGTTACGAGTTTAAAGAGTAACTTAACCCTTGAACCACCTTTTTTTTAGCTGAAAATTGAGGCTAAGAATTATTTAGCAGTGTTTTGATTGATTCGGGTCATAAGATTTACATTTTAGTGCAAATTAACTGACTTTTCCATATTCCATTATAAATATGTGTAGTGACTGTCATCTACTGGTTGAAATACTGCTATTGCAACGCAATTTTTTCGATGCATTTTAATTGATTGATGAGGTAAAATGTGATGTCACCAGTGCCAAGATAATTGTTTTGCTTGTTTTGGAGCTCCTTGTACCCTCTTGTTCTTGTGAAGGGCAGAGACCGACGAGGGTAGAGTGTACTGCGAGTGCACAAATAGCCGCCCCTGACATTACAGATTGGTTTGGTGATGTGGAATGCCCAAATAACATGTTTTAAAACTACTCCAATACACAAATGACATTAAGCGTGAATATCCAGGTTGTTATTTGTGGGTTCTTCCAAAAATCTTATTTAGCATCTCAACAGACAAGGACATGGACTATGAATGCTTATTTTTATACATTTGGTAATTGAACTGACTACTTATCTGTTCGGTTGGTCGTCTGGCTTTGCCTTGTGTGTCTTGTTTGTTTGCATTTGGCACTGCATGCCTGTCAGTCATTGCTGCTGGTTCTGAGTGGGCAGGTTAGGAGCCTTCCACTGGGAAGGCCCGGTTTAAATTGAGTGTAAACTCTGCCTGTTACATCACAGCCCTACTGGCAGCCCCAAAATGAGAGGACCCACTATCCTCAGGCTGAGACCAGTTGCCAGCAGCCGTAAGATTCTAGGTTTTTGAATTTCAGCAATGAGGCACTTCAGCCATAACTCTGAAGGTTTAGTTATACTTTAATTTTCCACACATGAAGAATACAGACATAAAAATCATTAATGTGACCCAAATATTAAAAAACTGCATTGACAAAAAACAAAGGGCAAATATTGATTCTTTGCACCTCTTAATTCTATACAAACATGCATACAAACCAAAGTTCATGTAAAAACCCAGCAAATATTAAATAAGTAATAACTGAATTTTTAAAAAATGGATTGTGACGTGAAGACAGCGGTTTGTGTAGAACACATCTTACACAAATAATGAGAACCAGGTATTTAAAAAAAGGGGGAACATTTATTAATGCGAAAGCTGGTGGATGACAGGAAGTGCGTTTGTCAGTGAAACACACTTCACTTAGGAACCACACATCAGGCACTCATCCTTGTTTGCTAAGGAGCAGACCATGGCAGCAGTGTTGCGTTCTTTGGTCTCCTCCTCACTCCTGGTTGGCTGGGCCTCCTTTAGTTTCTCCTTGTTCAGGGTGAACTGAATGGGGTTAGCAGCAGGTTTTGTCCGCAGGTAGTACATGCCAGTTTTCAGGCCCTGCAGCGGAGAAAGAGACAGACAACAGGCATTGAGATGCTGTTTCTTATGGAGGACCTCAAGGGTCACAGAAACTGTAACTAAGAGTTTCTTTAAAAACTAATTGTAAAATTTAAAATAACAAGAATTAATAAATAAATTTTACCAATCTACTAATCTATCTGTTAATAAATACTGGAATTATAAAAAGTATTTGCAGATAAAACTTTAAAACAGTAAATAAGCACATCATTTAAAAACATATGAATGAATTACAAAATAAATAACTGAATCTTAAAAATCAATTTGAAAATGAAGTATTAAACATATAGATAAATAAGTGACTTCACAAACTGAATTAAGACTAGAGCTTTTAATCTGGCATTTAAAAGGGCAGTTTCTTCTTTCTCTCATTTCCATTTCCTAGCTGCCTTTCCTTATCCTACTTGCTAATCGATTTGCTTAGTCATTATGCCTCTCCATTTAGCCTTTCCATGACACTTTGGGCCTTAAGCTTTAAAAATGAGGTAAAACGAAGCAAATAAGCCAAGGAATTTAACAAGTTTTCTGATTAGTTATCACCTGGCAATAACTGTTTCAAAGTTTCATCTGTAAATTCTTTTTATTACTCCTCTAATGGATTTGTAAACTAATTCATGTTTTAAATTGTACAAAATTAGTTTTTAATTAAATAAAAGCTTTATTACGATTTCTGTGACCTCTGTGGTCCCCCATGGTTTCTGGGCATTGCGATGCAGCATGAATCAAGCCTGCATTCCCTCTGTCCTGACTTACCAACTTCCAGCCATAGAAGTGCATGCTGGTCAGTTTGCCATAATTTGGCTCAGCGATGTGAATGTTTAGGGACTGGCTCTGGTCAATATAAGCACCACGATCTGCTGCCATCTTGAGGACGGTCTTCTGGGAAATTTCCCACACAGTTTTATAAAGCTGCTTCAGGTCATCAGGGATCCCCTCGATATCCTGCGGACAAGTCAGATGTGTTTAATGTTTGATCACCAAAAAGTATGTCATTTTAAAATTACATATTAATAGTTGATTAAATGTAACCAGGCACCTGAATGGACCCATTCTGAGCTATCAGCTGGTTCTTCATTTCATCACTCCATAGTCCTCTTTCTGTGAGGTCTTTCAGCAGGTGAGGATTTACAATCTATGCAAGAGATGATAGATTCAGCAATCTTTTCTTCAATAGACACCCAAATTTGGAGATACAGTGAATACATTCAGTGCTGACCTGAAACTCTCCTGAGAGCACCCTGCGGGTGTAGATGTTGCTGGTGTAGGCCTCAATGGACTCGTTGTTGCCCAGGATCTGGGCAGTGGAAGCAGTGGGCATGGGAGCCAAGAGCAGACTGTTCCTTACACCATGCCTGAAGACACAAAGGGGAGCTGAATCAGGGATGAAGTACAATCTCCATACATATTATATCTGACATGAGACATATGCACAAAGAGGAAGATATTAGGAAGACATACTTGGCAATTTTCTCCTTCAGTGCTTTCCAGTCCCACAAATCTGTTGGTGTTTTACTCCACATGTCATACTGAAGGATCTGGAAAGAAAAATGAGTTAGGATCTGAGCCTGAACTGATACACTGTGCCCCAGATTGGATTTGAGACACTGTGAAAACTGCTCACCCCCTTGCTGACAGGAGAGCCAGCGTAGGTTTCGTAAGGGCCGAGCTCTGCTGCCAGCTCACAGCTGGCCTCCAGGGCGGCGTAGTAGATAGTCTCAAAGATCTGTATATTGAGCAACTGAGCCTCTGGGCTTTCGAATGGATAACGCATGAGGATGAAAGCATCTGCCAGACCTTGAACACCGATCCCAATTGGCCTGTGGCGCTTGTTCGACCGTTCAGCCTGTAATGCAGGACAAAGGAGCCATGTGTCAAAACTGATCACAGGTGATGTGGCTGCAAGGTTGACAGAGAAAGAACATAAGACAAGAAAACAAACCTCAGGCACTGGGTAGTAGTTGATGTCAATAATCTTGTTGAGGTTTCTGACAATGACTTTAGTGACAGATGCAAGTTTTTTAAAGTCAAAGGTCCTTTCTGGGGTGACATACATGTTGAGAGCAATGGACGCCAGGTTACACACTGCTACCTGAATTTTAGAAAGAACAACCCCAAGTGAAAATACGCATTTAGAACAATATTACGATGTAATATTGCAGAAACAGCAAGTTAAACCTATGAGTACCAATGCAATCTTACTTTCCCCTTACCTCATCTTTGCTTGTGTATTCTACGATCTCCGTGCACAGATTGCTGGATTTGATGGTACCCAGATTCTGCTGGTTGCTCTTCCTGTTGCAGGCGTCCTTGTACAGCATGTACGGCGTACCAGTTTCTGTCTGAGACTCGATGATGGCGTACCACAGTTGCTGAGCCTTCACCACACGCTTAGCTCTGCCTTCCTTCTCATATCTGAGACCAAACGGGAAACAAGGGAAAAGTGAGCTCTGAGAAATGAGCTGTTGGTTAAGACGAGCTGCTTGTGCTGTTCTTACCGGGTGTAGAGCTCTTCAAACTCTTCCCCCCAGCATTCCTCCAACCCAGGACATTCACTGGGACACATGAGAGACCAGTCCTACAAGAGCAAGAGAGGAATAGCAGCAATAAGACTTTACCCTAAAATGTAATTTCTGGATTCAGCAGGAGCCTCAAAACATCAAACCTTGCAGAAAACATACAGGAGAATTAAGATACTGTAAATAGGTCAGTTACAATTGTTACCTATATTTAAGATTCCCTTCAATATTCACCTGATTGCTCTCCACTCGTTTCATGAAGAGGTCTGGGATCCACATGGCAAAGAACAGGTCTCTGGCCCTCTGCTCCTCTTTACCTGTGTTCTTCTTCAACTCTAAGAAGTCAAACACATCGAAATGCCACGGCTCCAGGTACACAGCGAAGGCTCCGGGTCTCTGAACAAGCCAAACCAGAAATTTACTTCCACTTGTGTCTCTACAGCAACGCCGTCACACACCATCATGGTGTCTTATTTGTTGTTACCTTGTTGCCCCCCTGGTCGACGTAACGTGCCGTGTTGTTGTACACTCGAAGCATCGGAACCAGTCCATTAGAAATGCCATTAGTCTGAAAAACAACAACCACTGTGAGCGACACAGACAAATGACATGATGTGAATTAAAGCTCCTCAATATTTGCTAATTTTAACCTCCTCAGTGTGAGTTTTACTCACCCCAGCAATGTAGCTGCCTGTTGCTCTGATACAGCTAACTGCCAATCCAATTCCTCCAGCTGATTTGGAGATAAGGGCGCACTGTTTCAGTGTGTCGTAAATCCCATCGATGCTGTCGTCCTTCATGGCTAGCAAGAAACAACTGCAAAAACAACCCAAATTAGCTAGATAAGAAAAAATAATTCTAGTAAGGATGCACAATAATTATCCATATGGCTAAATATGACTTCATTTATAGTAGGGCCCGACCCATATATCGGTCTGCTGATGCTATCGGCAGATAGCAGTTTGTCCTGCAGAAGGTGTTCCATTATTGAATTGGGAATAAGTGAGGTGTTTACTGTTCAGTGCACTGATGTTTGGAATAAAGTTTGTTAGATATCCTGCCTCTGTATCCTTGTCAAACATATTTGATAATCAAATTCAAAATACTACATATAGAATATCAGCCGAAATATCGGATATCAGAATATTCTTACTCCCTGATATTGGCATCGGCCCCAAAAATCAGTCATGCTCTAATTTTTAGTGTGTACTGATAATGAATTTTTAGCCAATAAATAAAGCTGGTAATACGAAAGCCAAAATTGCTTTTACTGACAGCTCAGGATGCTGTTGTAGCACTCATGATGCAAAATTACTGTGCCTGTAGAGCCACGCAGTTAAAGTGGAGGGGAAAAAAAAAAAGTCACATTAACCATCCTTCGTATTTAACACTCTTACTGGTGCTCATATACAGGTTATCAGCTAATTTTTAAAACACAAATATTTGAAATTAATCACCGGTTATTTGCACTGGCAATGAGAAGCAGGTAATTATCGCTGAAAGATATCTTTATTGTGCATCCTTAAATTTCTGTTTCAAAGAAAGCTTAAAAAGCTGGTACACTTTACTCAGTCTGTACCTGGACAGCTGTGGCTTGTTGGTGCCAGCATTGAACAGAGTAGGTGAGGCGTGGGTGAACCACTTCTCAGACAGCAAGTTGTAGGTCTCAACGGCTGCATCA
>JAQLOL010000024.1:15273235-15285610 GCA_029783665.1 Naso thynnoides | reverse complement strand
TTTCCTCATTTTGACCGCTGCTTCAATTTTAAAATTCGTTTTAAAAAGATAATTTAACCAAATTCAAACTTACTGGCATCCGCGTTGTTCATATCCGGGTGCTGAGGCGTGACGTCAATTATCTTGCGACGACTACTATATTCTACCTATATTGATTTATAAAATGTTTATATGTAACATCCATGTGGTTGTGTGAGTGAATACTGTATGCACACTCACCTTGGAAAAGCTTGTTGCTGTATTGTAGTGACACCTTCTTGTCTCAGACCGAGTCATTGTTTGATGTTTTGGTGTGATGTCATTTGTCTGCTCTACCTCAGTGTAGGTGGTGAGTGATAGATTTACAGAGGGACTTATTATCTCCATGAAAACTGTAATTTGGGGCCCCGTAGGGTGTCATCAGGGGATTTATAGTAGGTTTAGAGAGTGCAGTAAAACATCGTGTTCTGTCAACACAATAACAACTTCGTTTGGCTTGTTCACTTCCTGGAGGCCGGACCCTCTGATGTACTGATAATGTTTGATTTTTGCTTTTTCTGCTCACTCAAGTTTATAAAATTTGCTGAAATAAGTGATGAACATGTTATTTGATTTTATTCGTTACTTAATTGAATGACAGTCAGTTTTCAATTTTGCCAGCATGTCTGGATTTGTTTGTCACTCATGTTCAGGGTTGATCCAAAGGAGAAATTATGTTATTTTATCTTAAATGTCCATTAAAAAAGTTAATTACTGCTCATGAATCCCTTACTGTCTCTTCCTCTGTCAGGTGTTGTGAGTGCAGTGCCTCGCTGTCCCACTGGTATTATGAAAAGGATGGACGGCTCTTCTGCAAGAAAGACTATTGGGCCAAATTTGGGGAGCTGTGCCATGGCTGCAACGACCCGATCACCACTGGCCTCATCATGGTAAGAGGATCTCTCGTCTCTTATCACCTCTCTAGTTCTTTGTTCACTAATAAACCTCGAGTTACAGCTCGGAGCTGTGACACTCACATTACACTCATACATGGACCAGGACAAACATACACCTGAGTCCATAAATACATTTACAGCCTCCCCTATAAGTATGTACCAACAAATGGGCGAAAGATGGCCCGCGCGTCTGTTCCTATTCCCACGGTACAAAAATGAAGTAAAAATATCCCTAACAGGCGTTGCCATCTTGGAAGATGGAGCCATGGTATCAAGGTCCCGCCCACACAACCACCTGACTCAATCCCTGTATAGACTCAGCTCTCAGTCTTGATATTAAGTCCTGATTTCTTAGCATCTAATACTTAATTAAAACCAAAATTATCAGAAAAATAAACACTTCAGCGATTGATACGAACTAAAATGACAGAAACCATCGTTGAGGGGCATTTATTCGACTCATACTTTTATTTAGTTTGACCCATGTTCCATCTGCTAACATGGAGGGACGGGATTCATAACCTGTACTGCAGCCAGACACCAGGGGGCGATCTAGATGCGTTGGCCTCACTTTTGTGGAGCTGTCAAGTCCTCCATCTTTATTTATGTCAATGATACAAACAGCCACTAGGAACAGTGCCAGACCTGTAACTGACCCTGATGCCTTTGGTTGCTTTGTCAGATTGTTTTTCAGACCACCAGTGAAAGTTGGAGCTGCTGTTGTGTCGCTGGACAGCAGAGAGGTTCATGTGCAGAAAAGATGTCACAGCACCTGAAAGCAGATAAACAACTGGCTGAGCCTCTGCCAATAGATGCTGTTACATTAAAGAGGAGAGTGAGACTTGATAATCAGCAGATTAGTTCGTAATGAGAATAACTCTAAGCTGCTGCTGCTGCTTTGTGTTTTACTGTTCAAAATCACTTATCGAGTGTTTTGACAGTTTGTAAGTTTGTTTGAAAAGTGACAGCAGCTAGCCTGTGCTGGATTCTTCACATTCACCACCTGATAAAAGAAGCTTTTTGCATTAGCTGGTGGCTGTATTTAGAAATGTTGCCATGTGTACAGTTTATCAGTATTCAACTGAGCAGGATTTATGAATTACAAATTCCTCTCTGTTCATTCATCTCTTGTAAACTTTGCAGAGTTGCTTTTGTTAATCTTCGTTGTTTTCTCACTGTTAAGGAAAAGCATATGTCAGCTGTGTCTCCAAATGTTAGGCTCATATTCTGGAAAACTACAGCCTGTCACATTAGCATGAAGCTTATATGACTGGAAAATTATGCATAGAAAACACTAACTAGTCATTTGCACATCACAAGGTGTCATTAGTAGCTGACAGTAAAAGTTTAAGTGCTTTTTGAAGGGGGATTTAAGTTGTATTCATGAGTGTTTAAATTTTACACCCTTGTGAATATTTAACTTCCATTTTTAGCTTAATTTTAGATGAAGTATCAGTACTGGCATCTAGTTATTTAAATATCCCCTGAGGTTGTTTTCATTAATGTGTGGTAAAGTTACAGTATGGTTAGTGAACATTTAAGGTGATAAACTGCCGTTCAAGCCACCCAAAAACAGGACCATTGACTAAATCAGTAATTCACTGACCGTTGGTGGTCCTTTGATGGGAGCAGTGGGTTTGGAAAAAAAAAAAGCTGAGTTCATTCGTTGCACATAAAGTATCCTCGCTGACACATTTGCCTCCTGGTCAGATGCAGCAGCCAGCAGCTTCTGGCAGGTCATGTGTCATGGTCACGATGAACAGAAATCATTCATGGCTCGTCCGTTCTCTGCATCTATTGAGTGTGTGTGTGTGTGTGTGTGTGTGTGTGTGTGTGTGTTTGTGTGTGTTTTATCATCAACACAGCCTCCAGACAGCTTGCCCTTTGCTGTGCAATCTCAGTAATGAAACATGGAGGAGATTCTTAAGTGAATTGGATGGAGAGATCATTGCATCACCTCTCCTCTTCTTTCTCCATCTGTGGTTTATTGCTCTCTTACAGTGCTAAAAACCCTGATTGACTGTCTCCGCAGTTACACTTAAGCAAATTTGAGATCGGTCACCCAATCAGGCTTTAGTTGCCAAGATGGCAAAAGCAATCGTATTACCCTGTAGTCATGCAGACCAAGGTCAGCTTGCTGCGTCTGTGCCGCATGCAGGAAGATGAAGGTCTCCTTCCGTCTTACACAGTCAGATGTGTAAGATGTCTGTGCAGATAAACAAGGAAACGTAATCCTATTTTTGAAATTCACTGATGCCACTGCACCTGAAAAGCTGCTGTCACAGTCAATGAAAACACACTGAGCTCCGTGATGCAGCGATGAGTCAGAGTCTGCAGACAGAAAAGTGGAACCGATGATCAGTCAGACAAAAACAATAAATGAGTAAGGAAAATACGAGCTGTTCCTGCGTTTCATGGAATTTCGTCACAACTATTATAATGTTGCCCATAGTACAAGCTGGGACTTGCTTTGCTGTTTAGTAAATAGTGTTGGTTCACTATTACACTCTGGTACCAACCTTCACGCCACAGATTTTCTCTTCTGGTGATTGTTTGTTGAATAGTTTACAGGACTGTTGGGATTTGAAGAGAAGTTAGAGATGGTTACAGGAGCCACAGTCATTAATTTTGCAAGATTAATGAACAGAAAAAATTGAAAATGTTTCATTTGAGGCCAAAAATCCAGCAGTAATGTGGCCTCCTGTAGCACCTGAAGTGTGTGGAGGTGAATAAGTGGGCAGGATTTGAATTTGTATCTGAATTCTCTCTGTTCGTCGCATTGGTGAACTGTTGATTATTTAAAACACTTTTATTTCTCATCTATGTCGGCTCAGCCATTGAATGTCTACAACAAAAAGACCTTCGGGTGCATTTTTTTTTGCTGCTGCTGTATCCAAGCTTACGGATGAGCCATCAAGCTCAAATTAATCTGGTTGCTTGTCAGAGAACATCTTTGAAAGTGTCATTGTGTATCATTTATGTTGTTCTGTCAGTAACCACAACTCCATTATCATAACTGAAAATGACCTCTTAGCCTATGGTATTATTCTGAGGTCACTGTCTGTTTGTCCATCGTGTCCAAGCTGGTGTGTGTATTGCAATCAGGCATGTATTTGCAGCTTCATCTGCAACTTTTGCTCCTGTCAGCATCTTTAGCCGTGAGTCAGCTCGTAGAAATTCAGCCGGAGGATGCTGGTCAGTTATTTACTAACCTTACTGTGACTGATTTATATGCTGAAAACTTAGATAGCTGATGTCATTGAATTATCTCTTCTGTCAGTCCTTTTTCGCTCTATCTACCCTTAACTATCAATGCCATCTCCACTCTCAGTTTAGAGCCAGTTGGCCTTTCTGCAAACAGCTCAGAGCTGAGAGGCAGCTGATGGGAGCGAGGCCAGACATCGACCTGAACCCTCAAAATGTTTCATGGTTTCTCACCGTCATTTTTATATCTTTGCCACAACACTCTGTGGACATCAGTTAGTTCATTGTTGACCAGCAGCACGTTATGGAATCATAACCATACCTTTGGGTTTAACTTTGCATTTAACATTTAACTGGTAATGTAGATGATGATAAGAGACGCGTGATTAAAGGCTGAGCCAAACAAGGTCCAGACTAATGTAAGGGTATTTTGGGCGACATATCTGACATATGTAATGGTCAGGATATAATTAGAACTATTTTGTATAAAGAACTTTCACACAGGATGTAACAATTGCGCAAGTCACGACTGCAATGGGTCGTGGCTGGACATTAAGGTCACAACTTTGAATTGCAAAGTAACAAAGAAGGAAGTTCATTCCATGGACAATATGGATTGCTCTTTGTCAGTGTTTTGCAAGTTAAGATGTTACACTGTCCTCCGGTGTCCAAAACTTTTGCAGCATCAAATCTCTGGCTGTAAGTCCGTCATTGTTTTAAGATGAACAGTCATAGTTTTGCTGGTTTTTTTGGTCTCCATTTAGCTTTGGGACTTTTTTGTCTTTTTCTTTCGTGGTTTCTGGGATTTCAGAAAGTACCAACACAGTTTTAGACAAAATCCAAGAAGTCCCTTGAAATTACAAGTGTTTGTGATTATTTGGGGGATTTTGGCGTCTTATGAGCCCTTGTGAAATTCTAATCAAATGTTCCCCAAATCACATCAAGTACTGCACCTCTCCCCTCATACCATCTCTGTACCAGTAACTGTTCTCTCTTTCATTTGGATCTTTCCTTTTTCCTCGATTAAAACTCAAGGCACTTTCTTTCAAATAATTAATTCAAAACATTGAAGACAACCATCCTACATATGAGAAAACTGTTGAGAAATGGAGACATTTGCGTTGGCCATCAAACCAATGGAAAGTCCCAGATGTGCAGTGTTCTTTATCAACTCCCACTGGTGTGAGGTTGCTCTATTGTTGAGTTGGAATCAGCCTGTTGTTTCTGTAAATGCCTGATGGTTATTTTGCCTCGAGGTGAAGGCAGATGTTTTTAATAAATGTTGTGAAATTGTGTTGGTTCAGATGTTGTTGCTGTTCAGGTTGTGACATTGTTTTCTTAAAAAAGAGGATCAGCTGCTGATGATCTCATTAGTGACGTTGAACACAGCACTGTCAGTGCTGAAAGATGTTTTGCATGACACTTAGTTGTCTTTCCATTGAAAGGCCTTAGAGGTGTGTCCCTTGTTGTGTGGAGATTTAAATTTTAGGGTTGATATTTAGACCATTTCCCTGACCAGTGATCTTTAAGTAAATGTTGTTGAACCTTGTTTAGTGTTTTTCTTCTTTCCAGAGTGGAAACAATGACGAAAGCAGCAGCCTCTGTGGGCTGAAATCCCCCCCATGTGGCGGGTCTGTGGGCTGCTGGGTTTCACTTCTGAGCTGACTGCCAGCAGCTTTCACCAAACTCACTAAACATGAAATCAATGCCGGTGCAAGAGCTGCAGTGTTTAGGTGATTAAATTGATGTATCACTGCAAAACAATTCTTTGTGTATCAATTACTCACCCGTAAATGTCTTGGCTGAACAATATATTTTTGTCATTCCAGTCCATGATGAACAGATTTTTTTCAAAAATGCAAGGCACTTACTTTAGCTGCTTTTGCTGTCAGCCTCTAAGTTTCAGAACATCAAAACTGTATAAAAACGCCCATCCAAAGATCTCAAAAGCTGCGGGTGGTACAGTCAAAGTCCTTTTTTTGGTTTGTTTCAAAGGCTGAATACTTCCAAAACAGTGTTTTTTTTGGCTAAAAAGCTGCTGATCCAACACATCCGGTATGCTTTGCCGGGCACACAAAAGGGAGCCTTGTACAGGATTTGGTCGCATTTTAGCCAAACGGTGTTTTGGAGGAATTAAGCCTATGGCACAATAAAGAAGACTCGAATTATGCCACACAAAGCTTTTAAGAGTTATTTGGATGGCTGTTTCTAGATGAATTTGCAGTTTTGAAGCGGTTTCTCCACAAACTTACAGCAACAGTAGCTAAAGTGAGTGGCTTGCGTTTTGCAAAAAACATCCGTTTACTGTGGATTAAGGCTGAAAAGAAAAAAAATCTTTAATTTAAGACGTCTAAGGGTGAGTAATTGATACAAAAAATTAGTTATGCAGTGATTTATGGCTTTAATTGATTTAGAAAATAAATTGCCAATTATTTAGATAATTGACTTATCGCTTAAAGATTCTCTCTAGGCATTCATTAGCCCCTTTAAGCCTCATCTCTGTTAATCAAATTTACCTGTTTAAAGCTTTTTTCTGGTATAACAGCTCTTCTTTCCTCACATTGGCTTAGATGTAACTCTGTGCCTTTAATTTATGTAGTATGCATGGTATGTAGTATGTAGCACATCTTACTACACACAACCCTTCGCTTCTCATTCGCAGCTTCCACTCTGCTAATCACAAACACACAAACCTAAAACTTTGTTAAGAAATGTTTGCATTAACTTTCTTGTCCCTTAACATCTCCAAACCGTAAAATGTCCTGTCAGCCACATGCTGAATATTGAGCAAGAACCAGAATGTTGCTAAAAAATAAGACCTCTTCTGAATGCTGGTGTTGCTCTGTATATTCTGAATGTAACAACTGTTTGATCACAAATTTGTCATATTAAAGGTGATAACGTCTGTGTTTAACAGCTTTTTTGTCTTCTGCCATCAAGTAACCAAAAAATCAGTTATTGCAGGTTAAAATGAACAAGTGTAATGTTACAGTAGCAAAGGTAGAAAAGAGTCATTCAGCGAACATAATGACTCAGTTTGTTTTAAAGCAATACTCTGAACCTAAACTTGGTTCAAATTAGCTGATATTAGCCTCGATAAGATACTGGTCATGAGTAGCCTGCGTCACAGGAAGTAAACTGTTGGAATAAACTTGCCATGAGCTGACCACAGTTGACATTCACTTCCCCTTCCATTATCTGCGTGTCACTTTTTTTAAAGTCCCCGTCACTGTGTGAAACTACAACAGAAACCTCAAGCTAGTAACCTAAATGCTGAAAATGACAAGTGAACCAATCCTAACCTGATCTCCTCCAGTACAAATATAAACAAGCTATTAGCTGTTTCCCTTTGTTTAGCGGGGATATAGTCATTAAAATGTCAGAGTTCACCTCCACATGTACAAATATTTGGGGGAAAAAATGTCATATCTTTCCTTTTGGCCATTATTGTACATCATATTGTTGTTGTTGTGGGTAAATTCAGTGTTATTAAGCTAACACCTAGCTTGTGCTAAAGCCAATGGCAAATTTCCTGTTTGTCAAATTGTGTATCATACAATCATAATGTGGTTGGTTGGTTTATCACCTGTAAACCAATCGCTGGACACAGAGGTCACAGTGGAATAAAACATCCGATCATAACTAAAACTCTTGCCGCATCTTCTGCTAGTTGACCTTTAGCTTGGACGTTGGGCCAGTGTGTTTTCTTTTGATCATTTTTTTTTTACGTTTTCTGTCTCTTTAGCTTCTTTCTGCTGCTTAAACATAATAACCAGTGTGCAGTTTGTAGAGAGCATCTGACCATCTATTAATATCACCTCACTCAGACGACTCTTCAACACTGGTTTGTAGCGAGGGGAGGGGTCGACACTTGGCATACAGGACATGTTAGTGACATAAATAAAGTGATACAGAGAGAAGAGGGTGGAAGAAAGGCCGTCGCAGCAGCAAAGATAAACCCGTGAAAGAGACATTATATGAGGCAAGAGAGGAGAAACAAGTACACAGGAAGGAACAAGTCAGCTGAATGCTATAAATAAAGATCACACAAGTCTCTCATATGTCTAACTTTATTCTCAGTGCTCTGTCAGTGTGATGTTTGAAGATCCATTTAAAGAAACACAATAACATCTCATGTTTTCTACATGTCAAGAAGGACTGTGTCTTTGTTGAAAGTGGAAGCTTTGCCTGTTTTTTCAGCTCTAAAATATTTTAAAAACAAAATTAGGCAAACACTTGCTTTAGTAATACTCAGTTCATTCATTTTCTCTTTGACTCAGGACTTGTGCGAAAACAACTGTTTACTTTAAAAAAAATTTAATCGCTTAATTGATTTATCTTGAGCAAATTTTATGCTTTTTGACTTTACTTTTTCTAATTTAAAGATAAGCTGCTTTTTATATTATTGTTAGTTTTGGCATGTGATTGTCTTGTGGTCATAATGAGCCAATTATTTTTCTCAGTTTTCTTACATTTTTATTGGCCTGACAATTAATCAGTTAATTGCAACAATATTTACGGACTAATCAATACTGAAGATAGTCATTTTGAGGCTCTAATCAGAAGCTATTCTAATTATTAAAGGAACAGAATAAAATATCTGTAAAATGCTGGAAGGTCAGCTACCTGCTACAGGCCACAACACTCATATTTACTGCTCTCAAGCTTAAAACAATGCTGTTATTCCTTTGTTTCACCTTTAAAACTGATAAGAACAAATGAAATTCAGTGTCAACAAATCAGCTAAAGAGGAACATTTTTAACCCTCATAATGTTTTATGAGTCAAGCCTATAACTGTCACCCTGCTCATTTTCACTGGTTTTGAAATGTAATTGCAAGAATGGGGGCAGCATGAGAGAAGAGGAGGAGTGAGGAATTTACTGAAGAAACCAAGGGGGGTGGAAGGGGTGGTGTGTGTGTGTGTGCAGTTGAAGCGGCCGGGTGGCGCGTGTGCAAGAGGGGGGCGGGGCCAAACAGGAAACGATGAGGTCATAGTATAAGTGAGAGAAGAGGAAAGGCAGGCTGGGCGTGGGGGGGGGGACCAGGAGGAGTGACATTGATTCAGAGATGAGCTCAGCTGCAAAGGCGTGGGCTGCTCCCTCTCGCTCTGCCCTCCCCTTGCAGCTCTGCCTCTCTGGCCAGTTTGGCCGCTGCCAGTGTTTTGTTGTGACAGCGGGGGATTCGCCTGCCACAGTAGAATGAACTAGAACAGTGAGGAGAGACGCCAGCTCTTGCTGACATGGTGGGAGATTTGTTTTTCTGGAGCTTCTGCTGTCTCAGGCTGTGGAAAAGGGATAAGAAGGTGAGGCTCTTCACTGCTGCTGATCTGGGTTACTGGGTGTCTAGTGGGTGATGTACAGTCAAACAGGAGCCGGCGAGGAGGCAGGGAGGCAGGGAGGCAGGGAGGCTCGAGTGGCTGCTTGAGATGATTTGCCGGTTGCTTCTGCAAAGACCCTTAGCATCCTCTTTGCTTTAATGTTAAAACTGAAGCCAAAGCATTATACTGTACTCTGCTGTGTTTGTGTGTCATTTTAAACTGGGTCAGCGCTTTGCCTTGTAATTACAGATCTGGTCCCCTCTTTCTGTACGGCGCTCTAGTTTTTTCTTCTTTTTTTTTCATGTCATGAAAAACTGATGAGCCATGGCACGTGTGCTATTTTTAGAAAGCATTCATACTTAGATAAAGTAGGATTTAAAGTGTGTGCACACATTCCGAGATGGACAACAGTTGTCATGTTTAATAACTGTGTCACTGCGCCATGCTATTTTTATTTACCACCTACATGCAGGCCACGCTGTAAACCACAGTGGATGTGAGACTTGCACAGAAGAAGGAAGAAGCTGAATACATTAACAGCATTTCTAAAGCTGAGGATTGTGTGTGCTGTGGTACTGTACTGTTTATTGCTGAAGGGGGGTTTCCATTCAGAGGGCCTCAATGCTGGCCACTGTCTTCTCTCTCAGGCTGTCACACTAATTGTATTTGCTTAAATGATGTCCACTGTAGAAAGTTTAAAAGGGTATCAGGATCATTTCTTCCTTTGACTTTGTTCCCACTCCAACAACCCTGATTGTAACCGTGTGAAACATCTTGATCATATATTGTTTGGTTATCAGCCCGTTGTGCCTGAGGAATTCCCTTTGACACATTTTTGTGATCTGACCCAGGTTAAGCTCTCTCTTTGGGGAGGATCAGGTACCTAAGGCACGTGTTGTTTTCAGTATTTTCTCTAAAAACATCCGCATGAGGTCATTTTATAAACACAACTCTGAAGCTGTTTCTTGATTCTGGGAGCTCAGTCACATATGGATTTTGTTTTTGAGTTTGGCTAATGAAGGAGTCTTTGGAAAAAAAAGTTCATTACATCAAACATGAGGTTAAGCAGAGCCAGATCTCCCGTGATTCAGTGGGGTCGTTCAGAAGCATCTTCAGCCGTGTTGTTATGAGGTCATCATTCTGCTTTAAGCCAGAGAGGAGAGAAGTCAGAAGCTCCAACAGATGATGGTCTTGATGAGGTTCTTCAGCAACTTTAAATTGCTTCATATCACTTCAAATCTCTGTTTAACAAGACCCCAAACAGTACTTGTTAAAATTAAAAATTTGGTCTATAAAATGTTACAAAAAGTGAAAACTGTCAAAATCCAGAAACATGTATTCTGCTGTCAGAAGGAGAAGAAAACCAATGATATTTACATTTGAGAGGTTGGAAAGTAGTATTTTTATTTTTTTAGCAGCCTGATTCGTCAAATGTATAACTGAATACATAAACAAATAACAGGAATAATTTAAATGATTTTGTTGGTCAATGGAACAGAAAATATTTGAAAACTCAATCTCATAAATGGTTTGTTTTTTATTGCACTAATGCAACATTTCCCATTGTCCTGTCAGTTCCGGGTGGATCTTTTATGATAATGGGGGAGGGAGACTGAGATTCATAACTAAAATAACCAAGCATGAAATGATGTCAGGAAATTTGGAAGTCATTGTGAGAGTCTGAAATGGGGAGAAAATGTTACATGGGCAAAACTGAAACTAAATGACTGAGTTTCAAACATGACAAATAAGATGAGCAACTAAAACGTACAAGTGAGAGATTTCGAGATGTGAATTTACATACTTCTGTATAATTATTCATACTTTCACTTTTCCTTTTTAGTCATCAGGTGACTCACTAGAAAGGCCCATCTTATAGTTTTCAACTTAATTTGAATGATTTAACATTGTTTGTGAACCCCCTCGCCAGTGAACCAGATCAGTGTGCCCTCCTTTAGCTCAGGAAAAGACATTATAACTGACGGAAGGCATGAAGAAGTTCTCAAGAATCCCTGAATTGCTTAAAACATGTTGCAACTGCTTAGTGTCGCTCAGAGAATTAGACAGTCATAAATTCCTCGAAATGGCTCTGTCCACATTCCACAGCCAACTTAAGGTCACATATATAAATCATTAAAAACAAATAAAGGGCTGAAGGGCCCTGACACACCAAGCCAACAGTCTCTGTGGCTGACCATCAGTGGTATTTTTTCTGTGTCCAGCGGTGATGGCATGTTTGCATTGAGCAAAATTTGGTGTAACTGCATCAGAGGCAGTTAGTCAGTAACGTTATCACCTTTTAAACAGAAGACACTAACAGTTTCCTAACCTAGAGGTGAGAAACCCCTGTGGGGCTTCACGTTTACAAGGAATAGGAAACTAGAGAAAATTAAAACAAAAATACTACACTAATGCTGTGAAATCTTCATAAGTTTGAACATAGCCCTTTAAAAACTTCAATGTAGATTAAAAGCACCAAATAAAAGTTGGCTTCATCATACTTGTTAGCCTTCAAACCCATCAAACAATAACTGCCAGGTGTAACTGCTGCTAGCTAACAAGCTGTAAGTTGACCTGCTTAGAGGCAATAGCAAAAGAGATAATGTGCAATATCAAAATGTCTCATCTGGCACTTCATAAAGATAAAAATGTAAACTTAGGAGAATTTTAAATGACGTTATTCCCAAAAAAACAACCTGACATTCTCAAAATTTCATGCCAACACTACAGTGAGATACTTATGTTAGCTTGATTAGCATAATCTGATATTTCCTTCTCACCCTAAATTGCGTTAATATTAACATTAAAACAAACATGTATGCTTAAAAGTAATAACAGCATTAACAAAGGATAATTGGTTAAATTTAATATTGTCTTCCTCCTTCAACTGTGATTTTTGTCAGATATGTTACAACTTTGTGATGCTATATTGACTTTCT
>JAQLOL010000024.1:15260446-15273135 GCA_029783665.1 Naso thynnoides | reverse complement strand
ACAGAAGTCCTACTAGTCGAGCCACTCAGTGGCCATCTTTGCAACACCCCTTGGCAGTTCTTTCAGGCTAACCTGATCAGGCTTTTATCTAAACAAAAGGGTAGAGAGCCAATACTTCACTGGAACATTAAAAGGCGCTATAGAATCGCCAGTCAAATCTCATTAAAAAATGCTTAAAACTTTCAATGAATTTTCCCCAAAATACGGTTTAAAACGTGTTCTCTCATGCAGATTTATTTCTGCTATGCATGTGCAAGTTTCACAATATCGACTTCATTTACATCTGAAAACTGGACATTTAACTTTGTCATACATAAAACCATCATCTCTGGTGTTACAGACTTTTCTGTTGTATTTCTATAGTTCAAATATTTAACCTTTACTATACCCTCTCTACAAAATTGCTAAACTCTTCACTAGCTAAGACATTTTTTTGCAGTTATTCATTGAGCGGGGGCACATTTCACAGTTTCTAAAGCTCACTATGTGACCGAGATGCCCAACACACATGGCAACCAAACACTGTGCTTCAACTCGAGGGCGTGAGGCTATTTGACCGGCTAACATGCAGTCGCACACTCACAAGGGTGATGAGCTAATACACAAATAATGAATTATGCTCTCAGAGTCTTGAAGACACATGCACACACAGCCTCTGTAATAAGTGAGGATAAAAAGTGGAACTGGTGGAGTGATAATACATGTGATGTTTCTTGAATTTGTCCTTTGAAAGCAGTTGGTCAAGCAGTCACATGGTTTGATCTGTCTACATAACTACATGTTAGAGAGGAAGCAAGTCCTAAATGTGAGGACAGCAGCTGTCGTCTGTCTAATGTGGGGAGAGGGTGTGGGTGTGTGCAAACGTGTGTGTGTGTGTGTGTGTGTGTGTGTGTGTGATGCCTGCATGGCAAGCAAATGGGCAGACACATTGTCAGGTTGTGCAGAGCCACACACCCTTTTTATCTCCGAGCAGCTGTCCTATCTTCTTCTTTTCCCATTTGTAGGACTCCACCTAAGTCACACACAAGAAGAAAGACAAATCACAACTATCCACGAACAAATCCGATGCTAAAAATCTTAACTTAAAAATACTCTTTCCATCCCGCAGTACTCTCACCCCAAGTCCTGAGATTCCCTTTACTCATCTCTCTGTCATACTTGTCTTTCTGCGTTGTTTACATTTGCTGGCAATGATTAATTGCTTAAGGCTTCTTTTTATGAGGTTGCTTGAAGGACATAAAAAAAATAATTGGGTCAATAGGCTGCCTCCTTCCCTTGTCCATTATAAAGCCATTATGTCTGTTTTCTCTGTCTCTGCTGTGATGCTGTGCTGCCAGCACGACTATTAAACCATGTGCAGCAAAAAGGAAGAAAATCATCAATCTGGAAATTTAATTATCTATCCTTCATTTACTTTCAGGTCAATCTAAAATTTTCTCACTCCATAAAAAGAAAAGTAGAGGATAGGAAACAATTTTCTCAGAAAGTACAATGAAATCGGGACGCTATCTACCTTATATCAAAGCCAAGTGGTGGCATGTTTTCATGGTATTTAGCTGGAAGGAGCTGCACAGATTAATTACTTAAAAAGCAGTTAATTAATATGCTTGTACAGTGTCTTCCTCTGTGCAGCCTGAGGGTCCTGAGCATGTGTTTATCTGTTTGTGTGCGCTCGTGGTTTCACTGCTTCTCCCTCAGGAGGGTGGGGCAGCAGACATATGGCTGCACGCATTGATTTTATTGATTCTTTGATCTTCACATTTTCATCCTTTTTGTCTCATTTTTATGGACCATTTGGAAGTCACGTTTCTCTCGTTTGAGGATTAATAGTTCTCCTCTAAGTTTCAAGTTACACTTTAGGCTACATCTCAGAACTGGGGCTCATATTTTGCTCTCGGTGACATTGTTTGATAAACTAAAGTCTGTCTTAAAACTTTAATGATAGGGATGTTTTTTAAGAGTTTCACATTTTTCAGATTTTCCTTTGCATGTAATTGATTGCTCTTTGTTCATCACTCGTCCATGCAAAGCCCCTCCTCACTCCTGTATACTGAATTAGCATTGCAGATCATTGCAGTTGAGAGGTGCTGTCGGGGGGGGGGCAGCTCCCTCCAAAATTTTCTGCCATTCAAAGCACAAAATGGAAAGAAAGCCTCAGGGGAAGGGAAAACCTCTGGTGGACTCGACCTTCGGTGCTTAACACCAGAGCTCATGTTTAATCATAAAAGTCATTAGGTATTTGTGTGGGTGGGTCATTTGCATTGACGGGCACAAAATCACCTGAGGGAGCTCAGATGGGTCGATAGTGATGTATTTGAAGGTGTGGGCCCACTTCATCACTTTCACAACCAATCGTTTACAACAAGTTGGGACAAACAGATTTAATGAGCAACAGTGAAAAAAAGTGGATACGCAATGGATCTTATATTTTCTGTGTGACTTCTTTGATCATTTTAAGGGTTCGGTTTTCTCGTGCTGGTCTGAAGAAGAGTTTAAACCTCCAGCGACAGCATCATCCTCAGCTGTGCCACAGTGATTAATCTGCTCATTGCCTGCTCTGTTTTTGGCCATAACTCAATTCTCTCGCTTGTTTGCAAAACTGCCCTAAGCTCTGGAGGGGAATCTGGCAGCAGCAAATTCAATCTCCCGGCTCTCAGTATTACCCTGAGTGACCAGATCCTGCCCTACTTCTCCGACCAGTTATTAAAGCCTCATGTTGCCCGCTGCTACGGTCGCATCAAAACACAGCCCTTGAGTGTTTTATGAGATCAGAGAACAATCCCTTTGACATCCCAGTGTCTCAAACTTTCACAGCTCAAAAACAGCAGAACTCCTTTTAACTCTGTCTTTGATTTTTCTGTAACAGGTCGCAGGGGAACAGAAATATCACCCAGAATGTTTCACGTGTCTGAACTGCAGGGCGTTCATCGGTGATGGAGACACATACGCTCTGGTGGAGAGGTCCAAACTCTACTGGTGAGGCTCAAGCTCACATGATACATACACATAGAAATGCAAACACTCCGACTGCCAAATGTGAGATGTAAACCTTGTTGCATTCCTCAGACTTTAATTGGCCTCATGTGTTAACACCAGCAAGTCAAAGCTTATGCGGTTTGTGGTACTGAAGCTCCATTCCACCCTATTTTACTGAACCAGTAATTTTTTATAGTTAGTTTTCCTAATACTTTTTTCTGTGGCAAAATAATCCACTTGAAATCCTCTTTGAAGTGCAACCAAAGGCAAAAAAGAAGAAGCCAAAGCTGCAGTTGATTGACAAAATCTTAAATTCTTGCAGCTTATTTTGAACTTCAAGGGATGCGTTGTCGACTTTATGACCAACTGTGGTGACAGCTGACTCAATGTACTGTGGAAACTGGCAGCAAGCACAGTTTTATCACAGATGTTTGAGCTTATTATATGAAATTTGGTGCATTTGTTTTGGGTTTTTTTGGCTTTTTTTTTATTTTTTGCACTGAATTTTCCAGCCAGATAAACACTTTAAGATATTAAAGTCCCAGGTATTTTAAGCTGGTGATGGAAAAAGTGCAGTGGTTTGTATTAAAATACTAACAGCTCTAAAAGTCTTGGTTCTGATGGCTCTAACATCAAACCTGCAAATCATTTGACTCTTACAAGTCTTATTGTGTCTGAGGTTCTCATCATTGTTGACTTGCGTAGCTCCAGGGTTGTCTTAACGTGACTGTCATAAACCTCAGGCTTTAAAAACAGTTTGAGAAACAGTATACATACAAAAACAAGCAGCATTACACAGAGATACATACAGACACAACAGCCTTTGTCCTCCTCTCTGAATAAAAGTGGATGATTGTCTCATCACATTTACTGAGAGATTAGCAGTTCGGGTCAATTCAGGCAACAGCAGAGAGTATCAGCTGTTTAAGTGCTCGTTTGATGAAAACGATAAAGTGTGCAGTGTGTTGTGTAAAAGGTGAATCTAATTACTAAAGTGTTAATTTTGTGTTATTTCATTGCTATGTCCCGGCATTCCTCATGTTTCACATTCCCAGGATTCCTCATGTTTTAGGGCAAAAGAGTCTTATTTATGAGTCAATCTCATGAAACACATTTTGACTTGTCAGTGGTCAGGCTTACAAACAATGACAACACAGTGTTCAACAACATGTGATGCTGTAAAAACAGAGACCTTAACGTTCCCCAAATGATTACATGGGTTGTTATAAAGCTGGAAAATTCTCTAGGATTCCATATTTCTTCACTATCCATTAATCAGTTTTTTTCTTTGCTTTTTGGCTCCAGCGGTCACTGTTATTACCAGACCATCGTCACCCCGGTGTCTCTGCCGGACTCGCCATGCTCACGAATCCCTCACACGGTCACACTCGTGTCCATCCCAGCCTCCGCTGAAAGCAACAACGGACGCAGAGGGCGAGGCTTCTCTGTGGCCATCGACCAGCCGCTCAGCCCGACTGACAGCTACAGCCCTGAACAAGGACGCACTGTCAGAGTCTCCCAGTGAGTCCATCTGTCTGTGTTTGTGTGTCGGTATGGTGCATGAGAAAGGATGAAGAAGGGTGGTTTAAAATTGAGGACAGTGTGATAGATGAGATTGATTTAAAAATGTATAATGGAATAGAAAGAAACGGAAATGAGCAGAAGTCTCAGTTATTTACATCATATGAGCAGAGACTTTATCAGATTTAACATCAGGTTTCATTGGGTGCAGGAAGGTTTGAAAGGTGTTCATCAACATTTTTTTCTTATGGTTCCTCTTTATTCAGGGTGGACGCAGACTGCATCAGTCCAGATGTGAAAAACTCCATTCATGTTGGAGATAGAATCCTTGAGATCAACGGGACGCCCATTCACAATGTCCCTCTGGATGAGGTATTCACCACACTGTCGCTGACACATTGTTACAGAAATTTACTTTTCTGTCACTATACAAATGGGATGTCTAGATATTCAATTGTCCTGTTGTTAAGGAGGTAAAAGAAACATTTATCTACAAGTATCCTAAAAAGTCAATAAAGATAAGCCCCGTCACTTAGCAGTTACTGGAACATGCTGAACATTAAATAATCATAATAAAATTTTGTGAAACCAGTTAAGTTTGACAGGATAACACACTGGTAGTTACAGAAGAACATTCAGTTGATGGTTTTACAGAGAAGCAGACTTACCATTAGACAGAAGGTCATATTACTTGCTTTTACTTTTTTTGACGTCAAACATGCAACTTCTGCTTCCTCTGCAGATCGACCTGCTGATCCAGGAGACAAGCCGGCTCCTGCAGCTCACCATCGAGCACGACCCTCACAGTCAGGGGCAGGACGGAGGCTCCTCAGAGGCTGAAGAGCAAGTGGACGGCCCCCTCTCCACCCCTCTGTCAGAAGGCCCCAGCCCCATCTTGCCCATCACCCAGCCCCCCAACCCCGACATCAACAGCCTGAGATCTCGCATCATCACGTAAGAAAGTCACATTAAGTAATGGTGGTATTGAAACTGCAAGGGATATATTTTTTGTGCTATGACAAAAACTGTGGGCACAGATGTTTCAGCACTTCACTACTTTTGCTGAACGCACCAACTTACCTGCCTCTTTCTGCTACAGCCTTTGTGTGTATGTGTAAGATATTTAAATGGATATGACCATCTAATGCTCAAGAGACTTTTGTGGGCAGGCAGGAGTTTTACTTTCTTGGACTCTAAGTAAAAAATTTTATTGAAGTGTGTGTTAAACCATAATGCAATGTTAATATTTCATGAGAAGAAAAAGTATTTTTAGCTTCCTCTTTTCCAAAGAAATGAGGTGAATACTCTGAAAACAAGAAGTTCTTGGTCTTTACTTCTTAAAAATGTAGGTTAGTGAAGTTCATTCCTATTGGTTCAGTTGTAAGTCAGGAACAAACAGGACAGAAACATTTTATAATATATTTATGAGATTATACCTGTCCTTTTTAATACACAAGATGTACATAGATAAATTATTTTTATTGCAGCAGTAAACAGTAGCTTAGAGTTTTGCTCCCCTCTTTTTCACGCCTTTCATTGCTCCATCATCTTCATCTCTCCATTCCCATTTTTTTCTCTTTCATTCACCTTCCAGACGGAGCTACAGCATCGACAAGTCACCAGGCTCCAGCAATGCAGCTTCCCCCATCTCCCAGAGGAAGGACATTAATCGATCAGAGTCACTCCGCGTCGTGTCCAATCGGACGCACCGCATCTTCCGCCCGTCTGACCTCATCCATGGAGAGGTGCTGGGGAAGGGATGCTTTGGACAGGCCATCAAGGTCAGACACTGTTAGCATACTTTCATACTAGCCTGTGTGTAAAGCACATGACCATCAATAGAGAACAAATATAGTCATACTCACATTGTCCAGAAGATGGCAGCATTGAGATAGGAAGGAGGGATCTGAAGAGGCAGGAGGTCAAATGTGGTTAGAACACATCCTGGAGTTTTCAAATTCCTGTTTCACAAGCTGACATTGAGGAGTGGTGAAACATTTTATTTTCACTGTTGCATCAGAATAATGTCTTCCAGCTTGTTGCTAAACTTGATTTGTCTGTCTTGTAATAGGTCACCCACAGGGAGACAGGGGAGGTGATGGTGATGAAGGAGTTGATTCGCTTTGATGACGAGACACAGAGAACATTCCTGAAAGAGGTGAGAGAGACGCACAATCTCACATTACATCATGGACCGTGACATTTACTCAGTTGTCTGTTCAGAGGTCAAATCGACGGTTTGTTTATGTCCTTAACAGAAGTCTGACCTCAGCCCATAGAACAATATGTATGTTCAGAAAACATTTCCTGGAAAACAGACATCTTTTAATCAGATATCAGAGATGATTTGGTTCTTGTCCTTCAATTGGGCAGATCTGTGCTGAGGAAGTAAAAGAACAAAGTTTTTTCGTATGCGACCAGAAGCTGAATACTGTAGTTAAAATTAGCATCTCCTCTGTGTGAATGTAGGGCATGACTGAGTAGAAAGGAAGAGTTCTCTTTCCTGAATAAATGAAGGTAAAAATACCTCAGAAATAAGATGAAAGGGAGCGTTAATACAGTCATTTCTCCTAAAAACGATGGATGAGCTTCATTTCTCCCCTCCCTCCATTACTGTAAAGAGATAACAGAGAATGACTCATATGCAGAAGTTTAGAAAGTTTTGAGTTATTATTGACTTTGAACTTATAAGTCCTCATCCTCATATTTGATGTTCAGTGTCGTATACTCGCTCAACCAGTTCACAGTCCTCAAAATGGGATGTTTGAAGTTCAGGAAAATTGTTCCCTTCTGGTTGAATGTATGTACTATGTGTGGGGCGTTAGTGTCGTCGTAACTTAATAATACAGCTGAGTCTTTGCTTTGTAATTAGTGCAGCTGACAACAGAGTAGACAGAGCGGCTATAAAACACACCCGACCACAATGAAGCATGATCATTACTCCTGCTGGCAGTTGTCTGTAGGTGGCTCAAGTCTCACATTACTGAACCTCTTGTGATCTCGTTTGGTGCTCCGCAGCCTCTCGGGTGAATATTAGAAATGAACCCACCAAATCTTTCAGACAAAGACGTCACGAGACTTGAAGGGTAATATTTCAGGTTAATGTGTGTGTAATAGTGTCCCGCCTCCTCCTCCTCCACAGCCCAACCTTCAGGGAGAGAAATGTTTTATGAGGTGTCTTACTGGAGCAGCGCTGTGAACGCTACTTCTATTACACTGTGTGGTTAGCTTTGACCCCCTGGCCTCTTAGAAAAAAACTGCTACACTTAAACTGTCAATTTTCTTCTGATGGTCATTCTAGTATCATTTAACTGTAAGTTAAAAAATGTGTTCAACATTTTAGGGAATAAGCTCATTGGCTTTAGTATCAAAATGAAAAGATTAGCCAAAAGCCGTTTAGCTTAGCTCAGCACACAGACTCCTCCAAGCCAAGAAATAGTCCCTAAAAAACACAACTTGTTTTCATGTGTTGGTTTTTTCTACAAAAACAAAGATCTTAAATGTTAATTTGTGAGTTTTAGAGTTTTAGTAACTTAGTAGTAGTAGTATTTTATTTCAGTCACACATTCACATTCCATTTGCATAAAACAATATAGTAAACATAACAATCAATGTCTTTAAACAATATGAATCACATTATAAGCAATGTCTCTATTTAGTGACTGAAAAAGGTATAAGCTAAAGCTGAAAGCTTATGAATGCCTATCCTATCACTTACTTCATATTTATTTGTTAATGAGAGTAGTCTTTTCATCTATCATCTTTTCATCTGTTACTTTAAGTTTTATTTTATGCAAGTGAAAAAGTTTTGCACGAAGTTAACTGTCATTTTAGACTGTCATGGTTTTTCCAAATAGTTTTACAATTAAGAGAATGGTTATGGGGCGCCCTGGTGGCTCAGTTGGTAGAAAGGGTGCCCCATGTATGGAGACTGTGTCCTCGCAGCAGCGGCCCTGTGTTCAATTCCACCCTGCGGCCCTTTGCTGCATGTCACTTCCTCTCGCTCTCTCCCTCATTTCCTGTCCAATCTTTCAGCTGTCCAATCAATAAAGGCACGTAAAGCCCCAAAAATATCTTTAAAGAGAGGAGAATGATTACAGGTTTAACAACGGTACGGTTGCTCCCTATTGTGAGAGTAGTAAGATGATACTTAAAGGCCCCTTCACAATTCGAACGATAACTATAAAGATAACTGTAACTATAGAGTTTCTGAAATCGTTATAGGTAAATCTCATGTATGTGTTCACACTACAGCTATAATGATATAAACATCCACACAACAACTATAATGATATTCTTGATTCCAACTCGGAGCGATTTTTTTGATGCATGGACAAGGATAAAACATTTTCAACCAATCAGAACAAAGTTGGATGGGAAGGGGTGTGCCTTCCATTTGTTTACTCATACCAGCAGAAGTAATGGCGTCGCTTGCAGAGGAGTTAATCACAGAAGTGCAGAAAAACACGACACTTTTTGACAAAGGCCACCCCCTCTACAAAAATGCCGTCATGCATGCCAGCATGTTATTTGCTTTTTTAGATATCCAGTAAATTAACAGCAGATATGTAAAATAATTTTCCTCCATTTCCTCAGAGAAATCGGTGCTGAATGAAAGATATCTTGTGGTGAATGCTCGAGCAACGGAATATAGTTATAGTTATCTTTGTAGTTAATGCTCTGAGTGTGACAGGGCCATAAGTTTTCCTAACAGGAGAGCAAACCTGCTGAGATCCTCCTAGAACAGCATTCACAATTGTTTCCCATTGTTTCATCAGGTGAAGGTCATGCGTTGCCTCGATCACCCCAACGTGCTCAAGTTCATCGGAGTCCTCTACAAGGACAAAAGGCTTAACTTCATCGCAGAGTACATAAAGGGAGGCACCCTGAGGGAAATCATCAAGAAAATGGTTAGTGCGAAGTTTTAGCCTGCAAACTCAGATTATGAGTGCCTCTTCCTCCTGTTCTTTATTCAAAATGCATGGTGAAGACCTATTGGTAATTGAGGAAATAGTCTAATCTTGCACTGTCTCAGGTGGAGTCTTTGTAGTTTGATTACGTAAAATTTTTAGTTGAAGCTATTGAGTCACGACAGCAACTGATAACAGAGAGATTTCATTGTAATTTTTGCTCACAGGACAGCAACTATCCCTGGAACCAGCGGGTCAGTTTTGCCAGTGACATAGCTGCTGGAATGGTGAGTTCAAAGACCAAAGAGTGCATTTAATTTCAAAAGTATCTTTTAACAGAAATAGTACATGTAAAGCCTCTTAAGACGGTTGAATTGCAGCAGTAAAGGAAGCGGTGCATGTTGCTGTTATCTTCAGTGTTGTCTCCCTCTAGTGATCATTTTAGTGAGCTACAACCCCTCTGCTAATAATATACATTATCCTTTTCAATCTCCCTCTATGGAATTTAAAGCTTGAATTCCTGCAGGATTAAACCACTGGTTCTTGATGTTTTCCCTTGATATAAGTACAATGTCGAATGTCATACGTGATTGGATTACTGTCTTTCCAACAGCAGCTACTTGAGATTAAACAAGGCAGGCTTGTTCCTGTTGGTGTATGTTTTAGATGACCACAAAAAGCTTCGATTTTTTCTTTATTTTTATTGTCTCTGTCCTCTCCTCTGTCTGTCTATCTTTCTATCATTCAGACGTATTTGCATTCCATGAACATAATCCACCGGGACCTGAACTCTCACAACTGTCTCGTCCGAGAGGTAAGAATGTGTGTTTCCCTGTTCTCTTTGTGTGTGTGCCCATACAGTATGTTTTCTTTTAGGATTTAACACAGTTCATCTGTCACCTGCTGGGCCACGTCGGATACAAAAACAAAGGAGAGCTTTGTTAGTCGTCGCTATAAGAGACTAATCCTTCTTAAAGCACACAAGTAGCTTGCAGTGGAAACTTCCAGCTTAACCTACAAACAGAAACTGCTTTGTACAGGTTTCATGTGAAAAACAAAAGGTTTTGGGGTGCCTGGTGGCGCAGTCGGTAGAGAAGGCGCCCCATATACAGAGGCTATGTCCTTGTGCAGCGGACCTGGGTTCGATTCCACCTGTGGCCCTTTGCTGCGTATTATTTTCCCTCTCTCTCCCCCTGTTTCCTGTCCACTCTTCAGCTGTCCTGTATATAAAGGCACAACCCCCCCCCCCCAAAAAAAAAAAATAAATAAAAAAAACAACAACAAAAAAAAAACCTCAAAAGGCAGGTGGGCCATTTGATTAAAGAGCGAAACAGGAAGAGAAAGGAAGGTGAAGAAAAAGAGAAAGACAAGAAGTAAAATGCTGAGGCTCAGTTTCACTGGCAGTGCAGTCTGTTTTGTTCTCTGAGCGTGCTGTCTGCTTTGCTTTGACTGCCTGAAGAATTAAAGAGGAGGCTGAGAGGGGTAAAATGGAGAAGAATGAAGATCTCAAGATATGAGGAAGGGCTTTTGAAACTGACAAAAAAAGGAAATAGAGACAGGAAAATGCAGGCACTAAGACATTTTTGCATCTGATAAAAGAAAAGCAGGGACATTTACGGAGCACAAGAGACGCATACTAAACAACCTCTTCATCTTTTCTTGTTTTCTTCCTTTCTTTCCAAGATAAGTCTTCCTTATCTGTAAATCCTTTTCATCTTCAGCAGGATCCCTTCTTCCCTCTCTGTGTGTGTCTGGCTTTAAATTAAACGACCCCTCTGTTCGGCTTGAGTCCAGAATTTTTATAAGAACAGCAGAGAATCACCCGTAAACCTGACAGACAAAGCTACCTGCAATCTCCAGGCATCTCTGCAAACTAAAATGCCCTGACAGACAGACATACTTCTTGTAAGCAGTGGAAAGATTCTCTCCTTGCAGAATTTTGGCCTGCAGACAGCTATGCTTGCAGCATAATATTACAAGACAAATGCTTTCATGAATGTCAACAGCCTTTTCTGTTACAATAGCACTGATTATCCCAGATATGAGTGCATGACCAATCACAACCAAAACAAGAAAATTTTGTGCCTGCCACTGCAAATTCAAATTATGGAAATGGCAAAAAAAGGATGGCATGCATGTAAGGTTTAAAGTTAGATTTTCATTAGCAATGTGCTATTGTAATCCATCCCACAGTAGAGGTTAATGTAGCCTTATTGAATCCAGACCTGATCCTTCAGGGGAAACACTTGTGCCCTCTGCTTTTGAAAGCAGTTCCTGATGCTCCCCCATGTTAATCCAACCCTGTAATCTGCAGCTAAATCAAGCTTTAGGAGTGTGTAAAAGCAACGACTGAGGAAGCCTCATGAAGAAGAATCAGTCTCGTGGAGTGTGTGGGGTAATTATGCATGAAGAAGACGGTTAGTGCTGCGTTGGATGCTGGCAGAGGACTAACAGATGGTAATTCCCTCTCGCTCCTGAGACCTCTGGATTACAAATGCACTGATACCTACATTCACTCACACATCATCTACTCTCACACATACAGATGTGCTACAGCAGCCACAGAAGTACGCTTAAACATGCATTTTGTGCAAATGCTGCACTGCTGTTTCGGCTGTGTGAGAAACTGGCATGATTCTGCAACATAAGCTGGATTCTGCCTGACAGAGGTTGTAACTAATGGCTTTGTTAAAAGATCCACCTTTTAACCTTTAACAACTACGTTTAGGAGGCCAGAAAAAAAATCCTCACTGGTTTTCCAAGTCATCAAGTTTGTAGATGTTACAGTGTTTCTCTTTTGTCTCGGCTCAATTCTCAAATGAGAAAAGCATTTTTCAAAACATTAAGCGCAAATCTCTGAACAGTTAGTTTGTCATTCACAACAGAGTAGAAATTCTCATTCATTCGAGCAAATTGCATTGTTTTTGGTAAATGTGTGCAAAAGGGTAAGTACAATTATCTACAGATCTGCACAAAAATCTCTTGTATGTGACTCACTGATCATAACTAATCAGCTGATTCTCAATGAAATTGTTGAGCTCTTCACAGTTTATAAACATCCTTTCATCATTTGAGCATCACATGCAAAATGATGATCTGCTGAATTATCAAATTCTGTCAGACATGCATGTGTATGCTAAATGCCTATGACATGGAGTGTTTGTGACGTCTGCCACAGTTAACTGGCCAAGACCTGCCAGGTCAGATGTGATGTTGACGGAAATCTCTGGCCAGACCAACAAGACCAACAAGATGTCCACAGATGAGAATTTACAATATCGG
>JAQLOL010000024.1:15239211-15260346 GCA_029783665.1 Naso thynnoides | reverse complement strand
TTTAAATTAATTAAATTTTTTTTTTTAAGGTTTTTATTGTGGAGACTACATCCAAAATGTCCTGCTTTGAAAAATTTGAAGCTTGGAGTTGAATTTCATCCTTTATCAAGGAGCTTAAAGCTAATTGAACACCACTGCAACCTTTAAGGTTTTACAACTCTCTCTGGGTGTATTAGGTGGCATGTTTGCAGCATAACAAAATCATTTCAATGCATGTTTAATTTTCTTCATGTAGGACAACACAGTGGTGGTGGCAGACTTCGGGCTGTCTCGGCTCATGGTCGATGATAAGCATGAGGAGCTGTCGCAGGGTAAACTGCCTGGCTTGAAGAAGCCTGACCGCAGAAAGAGGTACACTGTAGTGGGAAACCCCTACTGGATGGCTCCTGAGATGATCCAAGGTACAATCAATTATAGAAATACTGATTCATTAAAACCCATTTACACCTTCCTAAGATACCTAAAGGAAAATACTGTCACTGCAGTGTTGTAGTTGATAAATATGTATGACTATGTTCACTGCATTGTCTTTAACTCCTGATAAAACAAAAAACCAACGGTCTAATTGTGTTCTTTTCTCTTCTTAGGAAAGAGCTACGATGAGAGAGTAGACATCTTCTCCTTTGGTATCATGCTCTGCGAGGTGAGTGACCCTCTAATGTCACTAATAATTAAAACCCATACAGACAAGGTCTTAATCTAAGTTATTGTTTGATGAGCACAACTCAGAGGCTTAGAATTATGCTAATCTGACACTTGTAATAGTTGCTTTCCTTGTCATTTTAACATTAAATCGTTGTAAACCTTCTGAACTTTGAGATGATTAAGCAGTTGCAATATATGTTGAATGTGATCAACAGTTCCACCTTAAAACTTTTATTACAGTCTTACTGCCGCACAGGTTCAGCTACAAGGTTATAATTTTCACTTTGCACTTCTTGGTTTAGCTTTAACACGTGAAACATTTTGTTAATTTTTCTGTGACAAACAAATATGTCAGTGAGTGGTCTGTCAAAATGTCATCCAAATGGTTATTGCACGTCTGAAACTGCAACACTGCCAATTTAACTCCAGTTACATGACATATCTTTGTTCGCTCCGTGATTCATGTCTGCCTCTTAGCTCTACAACTGTCCAAAAAAAGGAGAAAATGTCCCTTTAAAAAAATCTAACTTCATGTAATGACAGAAAAGTCTTGCTTTTCCAAAGCTCCAGTCCCCTAAAAAAGTAAAAGATATTTGTTCAGTGAATGAAAGCCCAGCCCCAAAGTGTGGCCAGCTTTGGCCACACACCATCCACATAACAGTTCAGTTCAATCACTCAGATTATGCCTTCGCCAGATGGACACCATTAGCCAGAGAACCGTGCTGTGATTAGAGAGAGCAGAAAAGCAAAGTTTTCTTCATGTGGCTACTGTGAGGCAGACGTGTGGTCGTTGTGGTCAGTTGGGAACGATCAGCTTCAGTTTGGAGGGTTTACTGGTTTTCAGCGGGTCAGCGCAGGAGGATTCACTTTGCTCTGACAGCTCTATCTTCAGCTCTTCTTACACTTTCTCCTTTGTTTTTCTTGCTTTCTCCAGATAATCGGCAGGGTGAACGCAGACCCAGACTACCTCCCCAGGGCGATGGACTTCGGACTGAATGTGTCTGGCTTCCTGGAGCACTACTGTCCCCCAAATTGTCCCCCTGCCTTCTTCCCCATGGCTGCTATGTGCTGTGACCTTGATGCAGACAAACGGTCAGACATCCATAAAAGATTCACATTAAAATGATACCTAAAGAAAGCTTTCACTTATAAAGAATTAAAATTTGTACTTCTAAGTAAGAAGACTAAGTTTTATTGTGTTTTTGATCCCTGTCCACTTTCTGAATCTTCAGGCCTGCTTTCTCCAAACTGGAGGAGTGGCTGCAGAACCTGAAGATGCACTTGGACATTGGTCTACCCCTGGTGTCAGAACTGGACCAGCTGCACAAGGCCTTCTGGGAGAAACACAGCCACACACGCCCTGAAAACGGCCTGCACACCCACCCAGAACAACCGGAGTAGGGCTCAACACAACTGCAGGAGTGGGAAATTAGAGTTAACCCTCAAAGAGCAGCGATGTCCTGCCTTGGGTGGTGCAGTGGCACCGTAAAAACTCCATGTTTGAAGCTGGGGGCGTAGGCTGGATCAGATTTACGAGTAGACTCGGGGTGATTTGAGGATCTAAAAAGCCACCTGTGCAAACTGCACACACACACACACACATTAAAGTTAAATCAAGAGACATTAACTACGATAGCTTAATTCTGCTGCATCCCAAGCTAAAGTGGAACATGTCGTATGCAATCAGACCCAACTTTTAAATCATGACTCAACTGTAGAATCATGTAGATTTAACATTAGTGCTCACTCCATTCAAGAATACTTGCTGTCCTTGCTGTAGTGTGTATATTCACGTGGATAAAGTAGTCCAAAAAACAAGGCATTAGGCGAACCTTCAGCCTCTCTTTGGGCCTCTACAGAGTACATTGTGCAGTATGCGTGGGCAGGTTTCTGTGTGAGTTTGGTTTGATTTTGTTTTTTGGTTTGGATATCAAAACTGAACAGACAGGAAGTGCAAAGGAGAGGGGCCCATCACAGGTTGAGATCAACTTGCTGTCCACTTGTACAAGTCAAACAACAACAAAAAAATTCAAGCTCTAAATAGCTCAGTGAAGAGTGCATGACTGTAAATAATGCTGTCAGGTCACATCCTGGTTCATCGTGTCCCTCTAAACCTCATTTGGTGACACTAGACCCTCAACCAACAGTACACGTGTCTGTGGTGCAGCCCCTCTCCCTCATTAAATGTGTAGCAACGACTTTACACTGAGGTTCGCCCCTTCTGCAGAAATTAAATACACTCTCTACCCATTTTACGAGCTGTCAGCGCATCTCCCCATATTGGCGTGGCATCTCATACATTCAGACACACACCCGTGTACATAGCTGGCCACACTGTAAATGTTTTAAATATTGTAAATGTACAGACATATTTTATATACGTGCACTACATTGCCATATTTTTATTGGCCGACCAGTTAAAATTATGAGAGTTAAAGTTTGACTGCAGTCATAAGGGCAGAGCCGACAGCTTTATTGTTTTGTTTTTTCCTATATTGTCACCACTGTGGCAAGTTTTAGCATTTGAGACAAAAAAAAAAAATCCAATCACCAGTTAATGTGACATTCTGTCATTTCCCTCCATCCCAAAAGTGTCTCTCAACATTTAATTGGTCATCCAGGAGTTTTTTATGTACTCACAGTGAACTGGAGTAAACTGTAATGCAATTCTGGATAAACTAATCACATCAAAGTTGCTGACCAAAATCTGCATATGATGACAATTGTATGTGATTTGAGAAATTTAAGGGCAATCAATCTGTTGTTAAATATTCACTCTTGTCTCATGTACTGTACAGCAGTTCAGGTGTGTGAATAACATCAGCGGGTACTGCCTCATTGTGTCCACTGTCTGTCCACACATCTGTCTCTCCTCCTGTGGATGACACGTTGTTTGTTTACATGTAAATGCTAGCTGTAAATACATCACTGTATGTAAGGGTCTGTCCCTCTGTCTGTGTGCATTGCATAAATATGCCTACTCAGAAATAATCTCTTCCACTGTCAAATTTATCTCTTGCACCTTCTCACATTCTTCTACATTTTCTGTCTCTTGACTAAAAATCTTTATTTCTGATTTCCTGCTTTTTCACAAGCTGCATGATGTAGTAGCTAGATGTGTTCAGCAGTTTTTGTCTCTTAATTTTCTCATTTTAAATTAATAAAAAAAGAGAATAAAAGAAAAAAGTCAACTGAAAGGCAAGATGAAATGGAAATGAGAAAAAAACAAACAGCATCTGTTTTTTTTATATATATATCTCTAACCACTGAAATCTTTTTGTATAGATTTGAGTACTTTAATTTGCACTATATTACCAAATGGCTGGTTGAAGCCATGTTTGTTAATTTCCTCTCTTGGGCTAACTTGTGATAAGGAAATAAATAATGTCAGTTCAGGTTGATATATGAATGCAAGACACTGATGGAGCCTTTCAACTGTAAAAAATGGGATCTGGGAGATTAATCCTCTTGGTAGCAAACAGGACCACGTGAGGATTAGTGAGGTTTCCAATTATTTAGATGCATTTTTGTGAAACTTTAATACAGTTTTAGCAGAAGCCTGTTTGATCCCTCTGTGAGCTTATTGTAAATAAAATCATATCTATAGCTATAATGACTTAGTTTTCATTTTCAAGCCTTTGGCAGAAGGCTCAAACATGTAAAGTACGATCATGTCCACTTTTTAAATGTCTGGTCTTTGCTACCAAGAGGATGTGATGTCTCAGCTCTGCCTGCTGCCTACAGACTGGTCCTTTGTGAATGATGTCCTGTGTTGTTTCTGACTGCTCGGTTTCTCATGTAATGCCCACAGAGGCTGCAACCACTGCTGGTCTTTCTGACAATAGAGCACTTAAACTGGTCTGTCTCACCTCTCACGTCCCCATCGAACTCTTTCTGGCTCAGGGCCGTACTTTTTTGGAGCTTACGTCACTGTTCAGTTAATTCAGCAGCTTAATAGGAAAGCAGCATTCGGCAGTAATAGTGAGCCTCTAAGAGCATGTAACTCTCTGTCACTGTATAGGCTAATAACACAAAACGTGCTTCTGCAACACAAGCCCCTTCCTGGTTGATGTGTTCGTCCGTGGGCATGCACTGTTCATGAGTGGCTTTGCCATGTTTCTGTCTTCATTCTTGTCTGAGCCGTGTCGAGCATGTTAGGTGTGTCTGTGAGGACTTTTTGATGATCAATGAGAATGTTGTCGCAGCACTTCTTCGCAAAGGATCGTTACCTCTGAACAATGCTGTGCCTTTGTTGTAAGCTAGCCTTGCCAACGACTCGAAAACGTGAATTGATTTCTTTTTTTTATGTATCATAAGTGCAAGCCTGATTCAAGTGGATTGAATATCATTGCTGATACTATGTTGTATGAGATTTCATCTTGTCCTGTATTATATTTATATTTTCCAGATCTCCATTGTCAGTTTTGATATTTTATTATTATATTTCTTTTTTTTTTTGTCTTATTTAATTTTTTACACAAGCTGTGAAAACAATTCTGCACTTTAATCCTGAACGTGAACATTTAGACTCTGAGGAGGCGACTATATTTTTGTTTTTTTTTCCTTTTGTCACAGCTGAAAATAAAACTGTTGCTTCTAAAACGAACTGAAAGCATTTGTTTATTAACGATGATGTCTCTCAAATTCTGTTGACAAAGTGCTCCTATAACATTTGAGAAATCTGCTTCACTCACTAGAGGACCACTGCGTCATTAGCGGAGAAAATGAGAGGGCTACATCACAGTGGTAAAAAATAGTGTTTGTATTTTTTGAAATACACTTTAAGTGTGTTATCAAGGTGACCACCAGATGTCACTATGTATCTCTGCTGTTTATATGGTAAGATAGGAGATTTTCTCAAAGTATCCATAAATAACTACAAATAAACCTGCAATCATTCAAAAAATAGTCAGTCATTCTACTACTACAAATGGAACTACCACATTATACTATCGTTTAAAAAGTATTTGGATTTTTAAATGTGTAAAATTACAATAACTAAATTACAAAATCTAAAGTATTCATAATACTCTCCTCTGTCAGTATTATATTATTATTGTATATCAAGAGATTGTTATCGGGCTACTAAAGCATAGGGTTATACTCGTGGAGGTGGAGCTGTTTCTGTAATTATAATTTCATCAACTAAACATCTTTTTTGCAGTAAAATCTAAAATAATTTTTACAGCTGCCAAAAAGATGTAATAGAGTAAAAATGTACACAATTATTTCTAAAATGCAGTAAATAGCAAGTATTTCCATTAAAGTTATGTAAGTAGAACAATCAAGATTGTTGTAGGTGAAGTAGCTACTTGAATAAACATAATTGTTACATTCTACCACTGATTTAAAATAGGCCTGTTAGTGTTAGTAGGCCTAAGTACTTTTACTACTAGGCCTCGGATACAGCATATTAACTCATCAATGATAAATAACAGCCTAATATTCAAACAATAACTATTTAAAAAAAAACAACAACTCTATTTAGGCTGAGATGACTGTAGTGTTTGAAGGTTGAGTGATAAGACTCCTATAACATTCAAATACCCTTAGCTTTCTCCATTTCTGCACTGTCACTCCTTCTTACCTGACGGCAGTTGTTCATTCTTGCGAGGAATGGCGCATTTTTGTCTTTCAGGTGCACGTGACCCCTCTTCTCTCGCATCCACGTGCGATTGTTTTCATTCCGACGCTGCTGCTGCAAACGATGCTGTCTCGTGACGTCACCGGCCTGCCTGGCTGGCTCGCCAGTTATGAACGAACGGCTGCGAGTGTGTTTGTATGTGTACGGGTGCGTGTACTGCTGCTAACACACACACACACACACACACACACACATACTCAACCTCTCACACAAACGAGGGGACGGGTTTGTCCGGTCAAACACTGCACTGTCAATTCACTGCAGTTGCGTTCAGACTGGGAGAGGAAATTACGGAAATACCGAAGAAGAAGAAGAAAAGGAACGAGGAGGTCTCAGCCCGTTGGCGCTAACTGAAACTTTGAGAGATGGAAAATTCGTCTAGCAACAACCGGTTTCGGTCCGCAATGTTCAACCACGGTGAGTACCATTATATTTGTCACTGCATGTGTAATGTTGTGTTATTGAGGTGATGCTTGTCTGCTGTCTCCTGTCGGCACTGACCCAAAATAAAACCTACACCGTCCCTTTAAATCGCGTTTTCACTCTTTCACTTAGGATACGCGGCTGTGACCGTTAACCATTAAAAACACATCAACCGTCACTTTGTGGATATCGGGCCCGTTTGGCTCCAGGTCAAATTTCATCCACGTTTGTGAGGCGATTGTAAGAGTGCAGATTTTTCTACAGATTGTATAAATTACACTCTCACTGGACAGAGGGTACACTTCGTTCTGCTAAAAGAAAATCCCTGAAAAGCCTGGCATCGAGCTCCACACGGGACACGGCAGCAGAACACTGTAATTGTACAGTTATGCAAGAGTGGTACCAAGACTCACCGCACTAAACTATTTCTGGACGGCGAAGATCTATGGATTGCACTGATAGTGTGAGGGCTGCAGCCGGACGGTCGAGGTCTGCATGAAATCCCACAGACTCGCCCTGTCATACTTATTTACACAACAGCTGCAGTGAAAACAAACAGTTCTGGCTCAGTTTGCTGTGTCAAGGGGCTCCAGACAGTGAGAGGTTTTCTCTGTTTCACTCCCATAAAATTGCCTGACCAATACCAATATCAGCATTTTAGAATTAAGGAAACATATTTGGAAATAATTCATAACAAGTTTTTTGTTTATTTGTTCTTAAAGTAAGATCCTTAAAATGTGTGTTTTTGAAAGATGTGCGAGATCTGAGTGTAGCTACTTTTAGGGACATTATACAGCCCAAGATAAAATCACTTCTACTGATTACAAAATCATCTTAATCATGTCAACATATTTTGGCATTTCTGCACTGATATTTCTTGCTTATTAGCTGTCATATTCTCCAATACATATGATACATCTGCAATAAGCTATTATCTGCTCCATTGTTCATTTCGGTCCAGAATGCCTGTCTAGCAGCATCAAAGAGATTTAGTTTCCTGTTTGAAACTACCAAACACAGATCACCTGTTTCTTATCATGTCTGAAAACTATGTTAGCTCCAAGCTCGTCCAAGCCTGGACAAGGAAAGAAGTTTATTTTCTGACACGCCAGTCTCATGATATGGAACATGCACTGAAACATCTGGCTGGTTGAAACTGTTGCCTTGTGCTGTGTGTAAGTATGTAGAGGCGGGCGGGCTGTGCTGGAGACAAAAATGGAAGAGGAGAAAGTGGGAGACGATGAGAGCTCTCGTGCAGATAGTGGACAGAGGTAGTGCTGAAACTCATGCTGCACCCCAGATTTGATGATAACTTTAAAGGGACCTTAAGAGTGCAAAAATCTGTGGTAGAAGTTTTTGATTCATCCATTTCTCTGTCAAGCTGCTCTATTTTGACCCAATAAGTAGTGCTGTAGTCATAAATAGATAGATAGCTAGATAGATGACTTATGTTCATCACTAGATCTTAATATAACTATATATTAAAGCGTTGGATTAGCCAGAAACCAAGAACAAACTCCTTAACAGATGTATTTTAAATCAAAAGAGTTTCAGAGTTTATTTTCTACATTAGTCTTGTCATCTTTTCTTTACCAGAAAATGAAATAGTGTGCCCAAGGATTCACCTTTAGCATCTCTGTGAATACATTTCTGTGGCGCTACTTCAGATTTCACATGTCTGTGTTGTGTTCAGCCCAAATGTTGGTTTTTCCACATCTAACATGTGTGTTACAGCTGTTTCAGCTCACTGGAAAATCTTACCTGTGTTTCCTTCATGAAGTTTCTCTGCTACACTGTTGAGACAGTCGGGGAATGAAAAACCTTGCATGCAAGACATTTGTAACATTCACTCCCTTGGTTACATTCGCATTTTTAACTGTAAAATTTGTGCCCGCTTTCTGCTTTCCTGCGTTCTTTTTCTATCAATACCAAATCCTGACATCAGCCCAGACTCTCTAGAATGCAGTGAAAACTGGTAGGAAAGTGAGGGATGTGGATGGGTGGCACAGTCAGCAGTGGCTAACATTCCTCAGGGAAAGCCTTGTGGAGATGCTGCCATCCTCGCCGCTGCCTGTTGCCTCGCTGACAGCATCAGTGGTGGAGGACCTCAGCATGTAGGTCAAGAGATGGACCACAAGAAAAATTAACAAGTCAAGCGAGTAGCCACTATAGCACAGCACAGGAATTGAAGGTTGATCACATGTTCTGCATCTCTGTAATAAGAGGTTTTCACCTCTAATTTTGCAGACATTTTTGGAGAGCTGTGGTCGAGGATGTTTAATTTACCCGTTCATTTGTTTGCTCTGTCAACAGTGCACAGGAATCTTATTTGCATGTCATCCTGCCACAGTAATTTCACTCAGAGTGCATCTGAAGTGATGCATGCTGAAGCTAATTCTGTGTTACAGTGCAGCAGCAGCAATATGCAGCTTATACATTATATATTGTCCATATGCAGGGATGACTGAAGCAGGGCCTGCAGCTGTAACATTTCTGCTGTTCCTGAGGTGGTTATGAATGGTGGCAGAGACTCTAATGATATTTCAGTCCCCTGACCTGCATCCCAGCACAGTCTGCTTTGTGAGCTTACAGGCAGTGATGGTCCAGAGTTGAAAGTAGTGAATCAATATTTGCAACCTTGCCAGTTAGGTTTCCCAGACAGGCAGCTCGGAGTTGAGAAAACTGTTTTGCCTCTTAATGTACTGAAAGAATCAGTAAATGGCAAACATCATGAATAATTTGGACCGGCGCCTACTCTTGGCTAACTATGGGGGGGGTGTTTTCTCTGTGTGGAAAAGGATGTTATCTAAATGTATCATCCAGTAATAATTACCATTGTTTCCAGAAAAAAGCTAATGCTGTAATGACCCACTGTAAATCTGAAAAACCTACCAGGAGCCCCTACTCCAGTTTATTTAAGGAACGCCAGCACACTCGGAAAAAACATCAGCATAATTGCAGACATACAGTATGTGTATACATACACACACACAGGCTGTCATTGTCTAATATCTCAACACTGTCTAATCAAAACTGTGCTCATCATATGTTGCGCTTGTGAAGTGTGAATAATAATTCACACATTTAATGGAAACATTTATGTGGACAGCTTTGCAGAAATGACATCAGTGCTATTAAAGAAGAAGCAACATAGTCACTGTTAAATTCTTCTTAGTCTTTAGTCGAGGTATACACAGGTTGAGTTTTTAAAGAATGACTCTGGTAGTTTCTCTGATTAGTCAATTGGTTGGCGGTTTGTATTTGGAGAAACCTGCCCCACCAGTTAGTCCAAAAACTACTTCCTTGGCTGTCTTATTAATAAGGTGAAGATGGTTTGGGTGAAATCTGAAATCAGTCAGTGATGCAGAACCTGTTTAATGTAACATGTCTAGACAAGTTGCAGGGTCTCCATCTCTTGAAAAAACTGATTGTGTGAGGCAGATCCTGAAACTGGGAGAACCAGCTGTCAAACAGAAATGTCACCTCCAAATGTCAGCATCAATCTGTTCTTTGCCTCCCGCTCAAATGTACACAACAAATGTTCACCTAACTTGTTTTTATTTTATGCTGTTTTTCAGATGATATGTTTTCATTATGTTGATAAAATTGTGTCTCTGTTCCTCTCCCATGTGTCTGACCTCCATTGGATGTGGATTTCAAAATAATCTCTTCTGCTGATCAATCAACGTCCTTTGACCAGACGATGAGGTAAGAAACCAGAGTTTTCCTCAATCCTGCTGCGGAGGATGAAGTAGGTCATTGGTGGAGGGAGATTTGTTCTCAATTATCTCACCATATGGAGGACGTATGTGGTTTGTTGATGTCATCCCATTTTACCACTGATAGCCACTGCTATTCCAGCAGTTTCTTGTGCAGTTTGTGTTTTTTTAAAAGCATTTGTGCATCAGTTTTGGATAAGCAGAGACGTCATTAGAACACTGCTGAAACACAGGCTTACTGTTCTGTCCTGATGTGAAGTATTTTCTGATTTATGCACATGACAAATGTTTCCTATTCACGAGGTGCTCAGTGTGATTTTGCCAGTGAATATCTTGTGCTCGTGTGCTTCAGGGTTTTACTTGACACCAAAGAGGAGTTGCTGAATAAGAATAGGTGTGTTCTCAAAGCCCAGATTTTCTTGTTCTTTACCACACTTGGTGACAACTGAGAATGTGCTGTGTGCCTCAGCTTTGTTTGTGTACTCGCTGCGTCTGTCTGAGATTCACATTTTAGTGGTTATAGTTGCCCTTCCTTTAAGCTAACAGCTTGATAATCCTTCAGCAGAGTCAGCATCTCTCCTGAAGCGTATCGTAGTTTCAGAGCGATGGTGCTCATCTGTTATCACCTTTCCAGTAGCCAATGGCTTGTCACCTTAGTGTCAAAACTGACCTCCCCTCCTCCTCTTTACTGCTTTTTTCCTTGTCTACATCCCGAAGTCCGGCAGCTGTGTTTGGCCCGGCAGAGTGGGGATGAAAGGGGGGCGTGTTTGTTTTCGAGTTCACAGACGGGTGGAGAGGAGTGGATCTATATGGGTGTGACAAACCCCGGTTCCTTCCTCAGACACATTCCAAGCCTATGTGACAAAGCTGCAGTGTATGCTGACAGAGGGAACACCTTGTAAGGAAACTGTCAACATCTATATAAGACCCAGAGGCCGCTGCTGCTGTTGCTGCTGGCCACTGGCTGGATTATGGCGCTCGCTGGCTATTGCCATGACAATTTGGCACATCTGTCTCTGCTGGGTATGTGATTAAATAAGCAGATGTCCAAGTCCTGCATTTCAAACCACGCCCTGTGTGTGACTCTCATAAACACAATGTATCTCCTCCTGGGAAAGCAATAACTCAGTCCATGTCAAGGTAATTGAAGCACCCTGCCCCTGCGCCCACACTCCGTGGCTGAAAACCACGCAGTGCTCTGGGGTGTGGTGGAACAAGAGGGTGGTTGTGGCTTCCTTTTGTTACCCTAAAAATGCCACATAGCCTCACACACCCACACACACACACACACACATTCAGAGAGAATGACGTTACTGTTTGTGGGCAGTGCCAGCAGTGGAGGGTTGTGTCTCTTGAGATGGTTGTCTATCCAGACACACGCACGCACACACACACACACCATGGTGCATTCCACTGTGGCTTTTACTCAACTAGCCATTAGCTTCCTGTGCCTTCGATTGCTGCTCGCCAATGCAGCTAGAGTATAGGCGGCCTATACTTGGACTTTATTAGCCCATTAGCTCGCTAGCTACTGCAGTGGATGTCATTTTTCCCCTTTCCTCTGTTTCCCCTGGAGCTGTGTCTGTTTTTCTCATTTGCTGTCACTGCTAGTGTGTGCACGCTCACTGCATTCATTTGCAAACTGGAATGGCAGAATCTGGGTCTTTGCTGCACCACACCCGTCTGTCCACTGATTGACATTTCAGTACAAGTACATATTATTATAAACAAAACAGTGCAAGTAGTTAAGCCAGGGGAACGTGAATGATGGGTGTGATACATGAGCTGATGACATTTACTCGCAGTTCATTCACCTCATTGTTCAACACGCATGTGTCAAATGAGGAGGAATTGACAGAGACTGAAAGCAGATACAGTTTTACTTAATTGTAACTTCTCTCTCTTCATTCACTTAGATGTGGTTATATTCATTATTTGAACCCTAACCGCCACACAGTATCAAATGATAGCATCATACTCTTGCTTGGGCAGCACTTCTGTCATCCCTTACATTATCTCACTGAATCCACACACCAACAATAGTGCCACTCTGCGAGCCCTTCAGTGAGAGACGCTGCTGTGTCACTCATGAGTGAGACCTGACCCATTATTTCGTATCACTCTCAACTGCGTAAAGTGTGTGGGCTCCATTCTCTCAGCTTGCAGTGAGATTCACAGCGTGATGCCGGTGATGATGCAGACACACTGTGGCAACGGGGTTTTGGCCTGTGGGTTTGCCTTTGACAGGCGGCTCTTGGGGCCTTTTTAGTTTGATGTGAGGGCGAACAATCGGGTTAGGGAGCAGGCACGCAACACTTCACTGGATACAAGGCCGCTGCAAGACAACAATAGAGAGATGATGTGAAAGATGGATGCTTAAAGAGGGATTTGTTGTTCATTACACTCCATCACTTGTTCATTATTCTTGTGTATGGGCCCATTTTTAGCCAAGAAGAGAAGCCATGTTGTAATGCAAAAATGTAGCTCTCAATTATTAATTATAAGGGTCAATGAAGGGTAAAATCATCTCCAACAGAAAGGGAACACTTTGTATACTTGTGTATATTTTTTATTTAGCTTTTGGTTTATTTCAGCGCTGTAGATCACTGCAGTTTCTAGTGTGCAGTATCTTTTATTGCATGATGGGGCAAAATTACACCATATAGTACAATAAAAAATGCAGTTCAATAGGCCCCTCTCAGGGAAGACATTTTGATTTCTCACACAGGGAAACTTTTTGATGAGTCATGGTGTGAAACAGACAGGTGTAACTACTGAAATAAATAAAGGATGAATTTACTGAGCCCCTAGTGCACACTGGCTCACAGTAAAACTGTCATGGTTCAGTAGGACACTTGAATAGAGCGGAGCCAGTGTTAATTTATTACTAACATGTTTTTTCCTGTGTCTGCTGTGTAAAAGACCTACAAAACAAAAATAACAACTATAGCCTTAAAATGATCATAGAATTAATGCTTAGTTACACAACAAATAATTCATTTTCCGCTATGTTTTACATTTGTAATTACCCTTGACAGAATGAGATTTTGTGTCTTGTAAAACTAGCTGTCCTGTCTCCTTGTATGCATTTTTCTACAAACCTCCCTGAAATATCTGTCTGAAGACTGCTGTTGAACATTATAGTCTTTGCCTTATTTTCATGAGCTTTTCAATGGTTTTAAAATGGCTTGCTGAATTGCCCTATTTGGTCCTCCTTTGACATTCTAACTTCCACTGCTCACCGCTTCCTTCCTGTCCCTGCTGGGCTTGCTCACCAGACCCTCAAGCTAATTGGCTCGTGTCTTCATCTCTGCAGATGTCCCACGTCAGCCCAAGCTAGCTTTCCAACCTCCAGCCTCAGCACTCTGCAGAAGTTTTGGTCAGAGGGCGACCCTAGACATTCCTCTAAAGCCTCATAGAAGTGGACCCTGCCAAGCCCCCCACCCACTATAAATAATCTCAGCCTAGTTCCCATGGCCCCCACCAAGGTCCCTGCACTCAGCTAGCAATGCATGAAATGCCATGGTGACAACAGGGAGAACACCTCCCTTTTCCAACAGCCATGGACGATAAGTTTGTTGGTAGGAGGTGGGGCAGGTGTTCAGATCATGACAGCAGTTATGAAAGTGATCTGACCACCATGATTAAAGGGAGTAAGGGATTCTGTTTCCTTTGGGCTCCAGTTGTTTGTTTCAGAGACTTCAATTGTTCATCTAAAGACTGCATCTGGTACTATTGACAGTCTGTGCTTTAGCTGTCTGCACTGTTTTATCAGACATTAATTTACTTAATTTCTGCTGTCCATATTTCATGTTCACATTGCACAATAATAGCATTCGCAACATCAATCCTACCCTCTGACCCTCATGGGACAACTCCTTAAATTCCTTCTCTTTTCTAAATCTGCGGTTTGAAGTACAGTCGTTCTGGTATCAGCCCATTCAGAATGTGTTTAGAATTCAGTTTATGTGTCTGGTCCACGCAGTCACCACACTTTTTTATAGTCAAATTTTTAAGAAGGGACACATAGAGCTTAATAACGGAAAAAAGCTTTATGAAATGACGGTAGTAGACAACTGAGGTTTTTTATGTTTATGGGAATGCAATTCTTTCTTTCTCCAAAGTCACTGATGCTGTTAATTCAGAAATCTCTATTACATGTCAGCCTTACAGTGTGATAAAGAAGATTAGCATTTTCTATAAGTGCTATAAAGAAATGTCCAAACTCTGAGCTACCGTGTGCTATGTGGAGTTTTCTCTTACTGAAACATATTTTGTGTGGCGTAGAGGTGTAAGTTAAGCTCCGGTGATGCATCGACCAGACTGATGTTTGTGAGGATGGACAGGGGCCTGGGCTGAAAGCCAAGATGCCTCGAACTAATCTTTGAGATTCTGGGAGCAAAGGCAGAGAGTTTACTCTAATTGCAGGCACTGTGAAGACACAGCTACACATTATGCAGGATATAAATGAAGACAGACATAAATTGTTGGTATAAGAACAGCCACATTCCGATGGTCATAAGAAAAAACATCGGAAATGTCTGCAATGTGATGCGACATCTGCAGAGGATGTAAGAAGATTGTGAATGAGTTTTAATATGTATGGGGATTTATTTCAGATGGACTCGAGCCTCATTTAACATGTTCCAGGTCATAGTGTGTGCCGACAAGACCATTATTTGCATGTTTGTTTAAATGTCAACAAGTAATTATTCAACATTGTATCCAACACCCATAAGCAGGAGCAGATCACGGACATTGTTACCCTCGGCCTTTTAGTTATTTCTTGCACTAAAGATTTAAATATTGCATGAGTTTTGCGTCTTCTGATTGTGGCAATGGGTGCTGAAGTCTGTGTCTGAATATTGTAGCACATGTGTGAGTCTGCAGCCTGCGTATGTGCTAATGTGCATGACAGTTTTGCGTGTGCAGAACCAACACAGTCCTCAGCTGCAGCACCCTCCGCTCCCCTTAAGAAAACACTTCCAGATGCTCCCACCGTGCTGCAGGACAGCAGGAGGAAATGCCAGGAAAGCTGAAAGGAAGAGCAGGGGAGATGGTGGAGATGTTTTTGAGAGCAGTGATGTAGTATAGGATGGTTAACATCCCTGGAGAGCATAAAACCTCTATCTTGAATCTGCCTGCCGGGGGAAGGAGCCGCTTATCTTCAAGATCTGACCCAAAACAACTTTGTGGAAATATGGAGAGTGTGAGCAGTGATGGAAAGCATGAAAGTTGATAGACTGCTGTAAAAACGCGACTGACAACAGATAAAAGAGCTTACTGTGATGCAGTCAGCAACAGCTTCCAACCAGATCTTATTTTGCTTAAAAAGATGCTCCATAATTTTTCAATTTTTCTCCATAATTTGTCATCCATTTAGCACATATCTAAACTACAGAATGTCAGTGGAGAAACCAGTTTGCTCATCAAACTACAGTCCTCCATCCACACCATCAGCATCAGAACAAGCAGCAGGCACACACAGACAAAACAGATACAGATGGCGGTATCAGATTTAAGCACTTGGGTGTAAGTAAAGCATGGAATGTGTTAGCATGCTGCGACACGATGATAGATGGAGAGAGGAGGCCGGGAGTTTAAAACACGACCACAACATTCAGAGAATGTTCCTGTAAGTGTGATTTAGGAAGTGGTTTAGTGAGAGACGTAAAGAGAGACAAAGAGGAAATCAGTGTTAGCGAATCAATCAGACAGTTGTTTAACCAGTTGTGGCTGTGGATTTGAGAGGCCCTGTGAATCTGTAACACTGTCCCAGACCTTATGGCCAACACTAGCTGGAGACCCCAACTGCAGCAGATAGATAGGCACTACACAAACAAACACATGCAGGGTAACCACTCACCCAGTGTGAGTAAACAGAGTCAGGAGGCAGACAGGGACCAGGTGCACTTTTATTGACCGTCAGCACAGTGTGTGAAGTTTTCCTCGTATCACATCGGAGTCCGAGCCTGTTGTTGTGTATGTGTGAGAACATGTGTGTGACTTAATCCATATCACTCCACAGCCTGCTGTTTTGAAACCAGATACTGAAACAACCACAGCACTGGCACACCAGTTGCAAACGTTTACTACTCTTTGAAGAGTTTTATGCAAATTGTTTCTGGAGCTCCTTAAGTCAAAAATGACTACTATTTTCTGCCCTTTTTCCTCTCAGTCTGGAAACAGATTTAGTGTGTTTGGTATGCAGTGGGGTTGAGGTGCAGATGACTCAGCTTTGCAGCTGATTTGCCTGTGAATTTGGCATTTTGTACAAATAAATAGCTCAAAATATCCAAATGACACTGATACCGTCAGTCAGTTGGGATCTTATCGACTCCTGCATCGAGATATTACCACTTTCAGTAAAATCTCTTTCATCTCTCTAGACACTTTATTTGAAATCTGACAGCTTTAAGTTTTTCTCTAGAGAATTTGTCTTATTTTGAACGTCTTTTTGGAAGAAATACAAGATGGGTTTGACATTCCTCTTTAAACAAGGTGTTAAGTATGAACTACTGCTACTGCTACGCTGTATAATACAGTATAGGCCAGTATTGTTAAAGACCATCATATGTTTGACATGTTTGACATGTTTGGGTGCTTGACTGGTTATTAATTGGTTTCATGTGTTTGAAGCATAACAGCTCTGATCATGGTCGATTGTTAGGAGTACAGAGAGTCTTCTGTATTGTGGTAAATGTTTTGAAATATTAAGTGTTTGGGGAATTAGCAGCTGAAACAGTAGTGTTGTTCATGCTCAGATTTGGGATTAAAGTGTCTGAAGTGTGCCTCCGTTGGGATCATACAAACCAGGTCGAACATCCCAACATGTGCGTCTCATTGGAGGATCAAAGGGAAGGCATACAGCTCCTGCCTCCCTCGATGCCCAGAGTCTGCTCCCCCTTTTTGGTACCTCGCTCCCCTTTTATCTGCTCTCCTCTCTTACAGGATTCACTCTCTCTGACTTTCAGGAGTTCTCTCTTTAACCTCTGCGTAAACACACTCACATACCTGTGGCGTAATTGACCCTCCTATTATCCAGGAGCTCAAACCACACCAGCGTCCTTCTTTATACCTATCCCTCTCTATGTGTCTCCACCCTCAAAGCCAAGGACTAAGTTTTTGAACTGTAATTTTCTTGGAAAATGCCTGGCTTAGATCTTCATTAATCATGATATGAATGTCATGTATAGCATGTATAAGCTTTTATTTTTTCGCAGTGCACAGTCACGTTGTTCAAAAGTAGTTTATCTACATGAAGAGTAATTTTAGACTTTGTTTCTGTCATGAGCCTTTCATATTTACTAATGTATCTTTCTTTTATAGACCTTTTAATTAGGAACCCATTAACATTGTTAATTACTGCTTTCCATTGTGCATTGGAAATGCAACTATTTAAGACTGTTTAATATTTAAATTCAAAATAATCCAAAAACACAATAAATTTTCACCGCAGCTCTCCAGAAACATTGATCAAGGTATCAGCTGTTTCCAATCAAAATCTGATAATTTGAAAGAAAGAAAAAAGTCAACATGCTGCTTTCATTCCAAATACCTGTGCTTCTATTTATATTCTTAATTTAAGGGTAATCACAATAAATCTCCAATGATGTTGCTTGAGATCTAACCAAAGTTGCTAAAATATAGAGTGTTCAAAAACCTCTGACTGGAAAGAAACCACATCCTCATTTACTGCTGCTCTGTGTGAGGTGGTTTTAATTACAGGTGTCTATCATATTGTGTGTTCCTGTGTGGGTGTGTGTGTGTGTGTGTGTGTGTGAGTGTGTGTGCATATGATCTTCAAAGGTTAACAGGGCACAGAGCATGGATGCCAATTTCTGACTGCTTTATGGAGCTAGCCTTGGTATTTAAGCACCGTAAGTGGCTAATGACTTCCTTATTTTTACTGCTGGCAGACCTCTTCCAGTCTCTTTTTTAGGCTCCTGGTCATTCAGAAGAAACAAGGAAAACATCCGGCAGTTTTAGCAGATTAACGGGTTGCCACGGGCAACTCTTCATGGGGTGATACTCTCTGGCAGTTTTTATTCAAACCTTTGTCTGAGTATCCTTGGTGATGTTTTGTTTTTACGTTTTTGTTTTTTTTAATGAAACATTTTGTGAAAACCATAGGAAATAAGGTTTTTACAGCAGGTGGATCCCAGCTCTCAAAGCTTTTAATAAAAATGTCTGTACAAAAGGATGGGCTCACACTCACCTCTGAGGTTATTTTTAAAAAACGCTCGTGTAATAACAGAAACTGAAGAGACATTGCAGGCCGGAGAGCCAAGAATGTCTTTTAAAATAACTATTACGTAAGAATATCCCTGCTGCTCAAAGAGACCACATTTTTCCAACTAAATTAATCAAATCAATTTCCCATAAAATCTAGAGCCCTCCAATCTTAAAATAATGTTTACCCATGGAAGTGAACTGTATTTTGAGTCACAGATAAGCTCCCAAATAGCTCGCACACTGTTAACTACTGTGCATGTGCACCTGCTGGACTTGACTCAGGGTTGTTTGGGTCAGTTGCAAGCAAATCTAAGTCATTGTCAAAGTTTTCATGCGCCTAATATTCTAAAAAAAGGTGAATGCTGCTGAAGACTATAAACTTTTATGTATTCTCATTAGTATTGAGCAGCTTTTGAGTAAATCGAGCATAGGGATAGTTGAGGCAGGCCACAAAGTCAAGCTCAAGCTGTCATTTAGATGTCGTGGCTGCAATTAGCTGAACAATCAGCTGATCACCTGCTTCCCGTTCAAATGGCTAGGCTGGCAAAAGGCCCCTTATTTAAACTGCTTTAGCCGCCTATTCTTGGGCTTCCTCTGCAAACAACTTAGCAACCCCCTCCACACCAACTCCTCCTTTTATACTGGGTCTGACTTAATCAGTGTCATTGTGTTGTCATTGATGCCTGTTCTGTTCTGTGCCCCATGGGGCTTTTCTGCAGCTCCCCTGCCTTTGGCCTTTGATGTATGCTCATGGAAGGGCAGGGAGCTCTGAGAACAGAGCCATACCACCAAATTTACTTGCTGTAAATGGAATTTTTAAAAAAAAGACTTTAGTAGTACTGACTGAACTCTACTAAGTGTCACAAGTAGCTTAAACTGTTGTTTTCCTCAGACATAATCATATCATATGACATTATCAAGTGTACCTCAGTGTGTATGTGCATGTGTATTCCTTCAAAAGAGTTTTTTCTAGCAGAACATAAGCTGACCTGAAACTGTCTGTTTTCTTGAGACGCCATGGGAAAGAACCCAAACTCACTTCTTTGCTGGCAGAGAAACTGAGATGGAAGCTATTTTGAGCCTCTGATAAGCTGTTTAATTGATGGCTGATAATATTTTAAAGATTGAGGCTTCCCTCCCTGTTTTACTGATGCAGTGTCAGCATTTTGGCTCACCTGCAAGGGGCTAATAAACTCAGATGTTCTACCAGCATTTATCAGTATTGATTTTCACCCAGACTGAATGCTATTCTCATGTTCATCACGGAGTATGTTCTCATTTTTGTTTACACACGCCCTGCTGTCGTGGTTTCCCCTCAATACAAGGTTAAGAGTGAGGACTCTTGATTGAAAGCAAAAACCAGAACTTAAAGAGTTTGAAAGATTCCTTCAGGCTCCTGCAGTCTCCCAACACAAAGCAGAGCAGTGGGCAGTAAATAAACGCCCGCTGTGTCCTTGCCCTTCCACTCCACCTGTTGAGACTGCCCGCCGCCTGTTGGTGATATTTATGTTTAGGAGGAATGTGACATATTTTAAGAGCACCCTGGGGGAGGTGGAATGTGTTGAACCTTTGATGATGTAGCGGATCAAATTTCGAAACACACACTGAGGACTTTTAAAAATTGCTGTTTAAGATATGTGGTCTTGTAAACAGTTAGGGGCACAGTAACTTCTTTCTAAAACGAGTCTCAAAGGCATTTCATGAGTCTTTATGGATAATGACGTAGTCAAATAGGCTAAGTGTATTTCAAGCATTATCTAAATTGAGTAGCACTGGACGTAGAGTGGTGCTCTTGTCATTTTGGTTTTAGGACAACAGAGAGAAAGTTTGTAGGCGGACAGTAAGATGTAGCTCCAAGACCTTTTATCCAAAATGACACTTGTGGCCTCTTTCACTCGGCCACTTTGGTTATGATATTTGTTTTCCCTGGAAAAATTACAGTGTGAGTGGGTCAGGAAAATGAAATCTTGGCATTGCATGACATCCCAAGACAACGAATGTGAACCTTCTCTCAGTGCTGTAAAGAAAGTGAACCTCACACAAGTCCATAGGTATTCCTGTATGAGACGAAAAAGCTTGAATGGTAAATTTCTGTCACCACGGACAGTAATCGTTGAAAGCATGGCAGACGTTTGTTGTGCTTTTAAGCATGTCACTGAAGTCTGTCAAATGCTGTTAATATGTTGCTGGATTTAAAGCTGCAGTTGGTAACATTTGGAAATTATGGATGCAACAATTGTCAATAGAATATTGAACCGTACTGTACGCCATCCACAATTCAACACACACTTTGAAACTGCGGTATTTCGGTTTTGCATGAAGATGTATGTAAATAGTTACAATGTATTTCTCCTTGAATTGGCTCTGTTGGAGCTTCAGAGCAGCCTATGAACGCACCATGTGTCCACGCCATCCAGCCGAGCACGACACTGCAGACACTCATTTCACACAATGAGCGGAGTTTAGGAG
>JAQLOL010000024.1:15208495-15239111 GCA_029783665.1 Naso thynnoides | reverse complement strand
TTTGTTGTCGCTCTCTCTTGTAAGTCCAGTTTTCACAAAAGATTCACAGCAGGATGAAAGCAGGGAAAGTTGCAGCAGAGTAAACTGTCTATCTCAGCTTGAGCTTGAGCCAACTGACGGTGTCGCCTGCAGACACCGCTGTCAGCGGAGGCGAGCCAGAGCGTCAGGTACGTTACTCGTTTCAACAGCTAATCAACTCGTACCTACGTCACCTGTCGCTAAGAAGCGCAGCATAACACACCACACAGAGGCATGGGAAAACAGAGATCTCGTGATACTCTCAGATTGCGTCACTTACTAATCGCTGTCTGTGAGCACTATGACATTTTTTCCAAATAAAACACAAAAAAAGTTATCGATGTTACCCCAAAGTTAGCAACTGCAGCTTTGAGTTTTTTCCACTGATTTACATCTAGCTTTTATTAGTGTTGGAGCTGCAATACATCGATATTCCCTACATACCTTTCTGTTTTTGGAGTTTGTGGATACAAGAGTTACCTCACTGAGTAGTGGTTGTGGTGTAGCAGTTTCTCTGCCCCGCCTCTGCCAATTTTCCCCGGAAGAAGTGCCTGAAAGGTTGCCTCCCTCTCTGCACCATTGGCATTAGAAGGAAATGCCGAAGGTTAATGCATTTTCCTGTTGCAAGAGCACCATTCTCTTTAAAGAAACCCAGGTCTCATCTCCTGGTTGATGCAGATGTAGATGTCTTACAGTAAGCATGATGGGCACTGAAGGAAATTTAAGGTCTTTTTTGTTTGGACTGTAGGCTGTATTTTTCGCAACAATGTACTTTTTCCCCAAAAACACTGCAGAATGACTAACTTGAATGACTCGAGATGGCGATCCTGGAGCTTTTGTTATTCTTTCTAATCAACAGCCTGGTCCATCCAAAACCAGACTGAAGCTGGGCCTCGCGAGCAAGCTCTGGCTGCTGACTTAGGAGTCTTGTGCTTTCTGGTGTCTGGGCTATTAATAGATCTAGCCTGAGAATTCAGACTAAGGTCAGCAATCAGATTCCTGCTCCCAACTAGTGGAAGGGAACAAAAAGGAAAAGTCCCTCTCAGAAATGATGCATTTTTCACATTTCTTTTAATGTATGTAAACCCTGTACTCATGCAAGATGTCTGCAGTAAAGGTACATACACTCCTTCTGTATCAGGTCTCCCTCCAGAAAGTGCAAACTGTTGTCTCCTGCTGCCTAAATTTGGTCACTGCTTTAAGCTTTTCATAAGATTTACAGAGGGGAATGTACTGTACCCATGGGACGTGTCCACAGCATCTCAATTGCACTATGTCTTTTTTTTTTCATGGGATGAAATATTTTTATGCACTGGTAAATGTTTTTACTGTAGCTAGTTTGGACTGGACATTTTACAATAGGGAAAATCTCCCTCTGAAATGTCCTCTTTGAGTTTAAGTTCTGTAAGCAAGGAAATGACAGATGTAAACAAGTGGCAGTCATCCACATTTTGGTTCTGGGTACCGCAGGTTCTCTCCGATAACTTACCACCTTTTTGTGTACATAATGGATTAAAACTGGTGACTTAGACGTGGACGTCTGTGTTTATGATAAGTTAAATTGACAGCATGACTATTGATTCCTAAAACACCACTGAAAGTGAAGGGAAATTCATGAAAAAAGTAAGATCAGCCTTTCACCAACTATCAGACATCATTTCCACGAGTCAGCTTTTGGCTTGATGTTGCACATTTTGGAGGTGCATGTTAGCTGATGCAAACAAACATTAGTAAAAAGTGTCAAGTGGCACTTTTTTTCTATTTTTGTGCTGAAAATATGTCATTTTTGTGAGTGCCACTTATCAAATGTTTCAAGTGACAAAGCATAAATTGGCCTTAACTATTTCAGGCGTAACTAATTGTTTATTAGTATATGCAACAAGTTTTTAAGTTATGTGATCAACATGTTTGTTTTCAACACATTTTCCATCACATTCATTACATGTTCCATTTGTACACTGTAAAAATGATTTAAACATTCGTGTTAATTCCTTTAACCAGTTAAAAAATTTTTGAAAAATGTCAATTTCTATCAAAAATTAACATTAAAATGCTCACAGACACATATCCTTATTAGTCCGCTGGCCTCTAATAACATTAGCGGTTAAGAGGAATTTCATGTATTTCTCCTCTAAAATAGGGAGGGTTTTCTTTACATTACAAATGTGGCTCACTGGATTATTGTTATTAGCACAGCACAGCTGCTGGCTAGACGATGGCAGCTTTGTCAGCAATCTGTCCACTCACACACATAGATAAATAGACAAAAAAGCGTCAGTGAACATAAACACACGACACACATCTGGAGTTTACAGCTTAACTCAGATCCACACAGGCTGGACTATCACACACTAATTTAAGAAAAATATACAATAGCACAGGGCTGCTTATTTGTCAGTCACAGATGGTCTGCATGGACTCAGTATAGCCTCAACCAGATTAATGTCATTTACTGTCCACCCTGCCTGGACATGGTGACACACACACACACACACACACACACACACACACACCAAATCCATTGAAGGCTTAAATAGTGCTTGAGTGTCACTTTAACAATAGTTAACCTTTGCTGTCACTATCTGTGTGTGTTTATTGTCCATTGCATAGTTCAGTGTATGACTGTTTATCTGCAGTGACAGTAATCTGTTCCTTCCAGTCTCGACTGTGCACTTTGGTTACTTTGTGTAACATAAATCTGCTATTTTTGGTTTATGGAGATTATGCTATGGCATCTGGCAGAATGACTTTTTGAGTGTCACTGTGAGTGCTGCTGCAACAGATGCTGTAACAGAATGCTTTTTAAAGTGCCAGGGCCTTTTGCTATGTGCAGTTAACCAATTTGTATGGTTATTACAGCTGTATTGAACTTTATATAATTGAGCAGAGTTGAATGAAATGCTGGAATGTGAACTTTATGACTGTACTTAACGGACAAGCTGAGATTTTTTTGTCCTTTTGGGGTCATGCCTGCAAAGGATAGAGTGCACAGAGCCAAAGAAAAAACACAAAAACCCTTGTGGATAGTTATGAGATGTTTTTGGACTCTGGGCCTCTGATCTCTGGGTCTTTGTCTATCAGTCTTTGCATTACTCAAAGCTTTTCTCTTTCCCTTTTGCTATCCTCCTGCCACTGCTGTCCTGCCCCATATCACTGTCATGTTGTGTCACGTGTGGCTTCATCCCTGAAGATCCCAAGGCTGTTTAAAAGAGTGGAGTCCATCACTCCATTTAGCTTGACTCACCGAACAGAGTGTTTCTGACTGCAGGTCCCCTGAAAGAGGCTTCTTAGAGTCCTAGATGAATTAAAAACATCTCCTCCTGGAGAAGCTCTGTGCCATTTTGTATAGTCTCTATGTGGATTGTAAAGTCACTCATTGCCCAAGTTAAAAATTTACTTCAGCTCCTAGCTCTGCAGCCTTGTGAGGTTTGTGTGTTTGCCCATGGCTGCTGATGAAAAGCAAAGAATAAAAAAAAGAAGGAGCTCAAATTAAGTACTCCGAGAATGTTACACAAAACTAGAATATAGATGATTTAACTGAGCATTAAAAAAAATCTAAATGTGCTACTTCTTCTTAATTATCAGTAGAAATGATTTGCACAACAGATACAAATCTCAGTTTAAGTAGCAGGTATTCTGTCAGTCCCCTTCACCATTAATCCATGCATAGTCAGGTATTTCCTACACTAAATCCTGGATCTACTCAACTATATGCCAGATATATCTGGTGGTGCGTTGACCTACTTTGACAATGAGGACAACTTTGATATTTTTTTTCTTTCTTTCGACTATTTTTCCACAGAAACATGGCCATGGCAGTTATTGACTTACCACTGGCAGGCAAGAGGCACATAATATAAGGCTGGCTACTGTCTGACATTTATTGTGAAGTGTTTTCCCATCTGCAAAAATTCCCGTATAAAACTCAATGTTCGTCCCTCAGCACATTTACGCCTGGTGAATTCAAACTGTTCATAAATTTTTTTTAAAAAAGGAGCAGTATTTTCACATTAAATGTTGGCTGTTTAAATGGGTCGCCAGTTAAGCATGTGTTAGGTTTTTTTGTTTTGTTTTGCTTTTTGTTCGTTTGTTTTAGCAGTTTTAGCAGTTTTATCTGAACAGTATGCTTCAGTGGACATTGCTATACATTTTAATTTCAACCCTTGTGGAAAAAAATCTAAATACTAGTGTAAATTTACTCTATTATAATATCATTATTAACATAATGTACAACTTATAATTCAGTGTGGTGACCCTAAGTTCATGATTGAAAACCTCACACTGTGTGAGTCCCTACAGGATGCCAGGTGTCACACTGAGTCTCTGCCATTTCCTTTGACGCTCTTTTGACACCTCATTCACTTGAGGTGAGAGTGCTGCTGACGCATGCCATGTGTTATACATAATTTCAAGCTCTTTGACTTGAGTTCAGGAATTGAGCAGCTCTCTCCAGACATCTGCAGCAGTGCTCCTCACACAACTCTGCATTAACGTGTGCTGCTTTTTCTTTGGTTCGTAGATAATTGAACAGTATAGCTGGGTAGGAATGACAACATTGAATATTTTAACACAAGTAGGGACAGTAAAATGAATTTAGCATAAGAAAAAGGTTCTATCCCACTTATCACTGTGTTTAACCTACAAGATGAGTGACAGGTTTTAGCTTAAAGGCAGAGAAAAGTTAACTTTTGACACTGGGCCATCAGAGGCTGTCAGACTCACCCACAGCCACTGTTCATATATAAGTGAAGACAGGCTATGCACAGCTTAAATAAATATTATCATGACCCACTGAATGTACCCAAACACACTCTAACAGGGCATGAGTTACCTAAACAAAGCAGAGGTGACAGCCTGCTCTGCAACGTCTAAACCAGAGCGGTGAAGCTCAGCTTGTTGCAGAAGTTGGTCACAGTGGTCCCACGGTGGTAACATTGGTCTTGTTATTTACCTTTTAATAAACCCAAAAATGTGTAATGTGGTTTTGAAATTAATACTTTAAATCAAGCTTAGAGCCCAGTAGCAATAATCAGAATATTCTGCAACCCAAATCCAGCAGCTGTGTGTGCAAAGTGCAACTGTTTCCCTCTATAACCAGTTTCTATTTCTGCTGTGTGAGGTGGCTGTGACTCTGCAGAAAAAGCAGGTCATGTATTCATCTCAGGGGTGGCAGTTTAATCCCCAGCTCTGTCTGTCTGCCTTTCAAAGTGTCCTTGAGCAAGACATTGACCCCCAAACTGGTCCACATGGAAAGGAGCTTGCTGCTGTCAGAATGTGAGTGGATTAATGAGAGGCAAAATTTTACAGTGCTTTGGTTAAAAGCACTTTATGAATGAGTCTCATGAAAAAGCTTTTGTAAGGTTTTAGATTTCTTGTGTGTAAATGAGAAAGAGCACGAGCATGTTTTCCAATTTCTTCTTCTCAAACACCATAAGCCTTTTCAGGGAATTTTCATGAAGGCATTATCGTAAAATGCCATTCGAAATGGTTCAGCTTTTGAATAGTGATAAGGTCTGGCAGGGTTTACTGAGCTTGTTATTTATAGCCATCGTTTTAAATGCAACATTCTACACTAAAAGATAGAACTTATAATTGTCAGGTCATATTCAAGTCTCAGATTCGTCCTCACCCTGGGCCTGCCATGTGAGCATACGGGATTTACTGTGCTGAGCTGATGGTGCTGAAATGTGCTGGTGAGTAAATGTAGGATCACATATAACTGAGTACATTTCAAAATGTTCTTTCACTGGAAAACCCCCCCATCTGTAATAATTTAGACAGTCTCTTGGGACAAAATTTGAAACGATAGAAGGATTAAGGATTAATGATGCAGACAATATCTCATGCACCATAATGTTCTCTGGTAAAATACTGACCAAAGAGGTAACATTGCTGCTTAAACAGTCAGTGTACATGTACACTCTTGATACAGCTATTACACAATAGTTCTCACCAACACTATGCAACTAAAGTGCTATTTCAAGCGAGAACAAGTCAAATATTTCAAAGTGTTAAATCCTTATACAGCAGAAGAATCCTGAGTGTGTGAGGCTGTAATGCTCAGTACCAGCACTTCTCCAAAGAAAGCACTGTTTAAGATCAAATTTATTTGGATCCGGTATTTGTTTTTTTGCCGAGCCGCTTTCATTTGCCTGCCATCCCTTCAGGCCGTCTGGGGTCGTCTCCCTGGTGATTAAGCTTTTCATCTTGTGCGTCAAAGATTGTTTTGCTCCTAAAAGCATCATTGATGACAAGAACCTGTGATTGACACTAGAGACACCACATGAGGAATCCCAGTGTGCTCAGGATTCAGATGGTGACAAGAAAGCCGGCAGTTCAAAAATCTCTATACACACAGAGACCAAAAACTGTTAGAAGGGCTTGTGGATGGTTGACGGCAAAGCTGTGCTGACGTAATGCTGCTGATGCGTCTGGTCGTCAGCTGACAATGAGCCAATCAGAGCTGATTTCCCAACAAGTCACTGCTCTCCAGTTTAGTAAAGCGATGGGTCTGTTTTTCAGCCCGACCAATCTGAAGTCAACACGTGTTTATAAAGATTACATGTAGTTGACACTTACACTGTATGGTTAACCCACAATATAAGTAATAGTACACAGTTTCTGCCAATTCTTAATATAGATTTGGAGAAATACGTCAACCTGTGACTTGTACTGAAACAGATGGTGTTGGTGACTTCTTGGGAGGTGGCTGCCTGGCCTGGGCTCCAACATGAACTACACATAATTGTCCCTTTCCTACTTCTCTTTCCATCTGTTCTTCTCCTCCCGGATGTAATCCGCTTCTCTCATCTTGATGCCCAAACACACCAAGAGCCACAAGAACACACACACACACAAACAATAAAAAAGGTTTGAAACCTCAACACATGCACTCACACGTGAATGCGATGCCTCGCCACCTGACTTGTCTGATGCCAGGAACTTAAGCACATGCAGCTCAAACATACGTTGTGATAACTAATGTGCAGTCAACATGCACCTCTTCGTATGACATTCGCATTCCTCTTTATCTTGGTTTATTAACCTTATATACTGTACAGCTGGAATTACACCATTGGAACATCTGCCTGCCCGAAGCTGTCTTATACTGGTAAAAATCTCCATCTTTTTTACCTCAGAAACACTACCACTTAAAAAACAAAACAAAACAAAACATTAAGAAAATGTACTGTACATGGCGTGTAGACAGTCCAGACAGTTGTTATTAATAGCACAGATTTATTTTGGTAAAGACTTCTGACTCCAGGGCATCAAAGTAGCAATAGGCTATGTAACTCCCAGTTACCAGAAACCAGTAAATACAAAATAAGTGACTAAAATAAGAAAAAACATTATTGCAATAAATTGTGATAATAAGTCACTGCTTAACTTTAAAGTAAAAGAACAAAACACGTGATAATGTGAATGAGTAAGCTGGGCAGCTGACATACGGTGAAGCGGGGAAAACAGTGGTAAATGTGTGCTAATGAGTGTGATTTATCATAGCTCTCTAAAATTTTAACATTGAGTTTAAAGAAAAATATCTCTCCCAACCAGATTCACCAGCCCCAAATCAAAAAAAGATCTGTGATAGCATTAGTTACAACCCTGCGGCTAATTACAGAAAGAGGAGATTTGAGAGTTAACTGAGATGCCAGTGTGTTAATGGTAGTTTGCAGTGATGGTAATGTGAAACTAATAAGCTGTTGAATTTGATGAAATAATGTAAGAACGATAACATAAAATGTTAGCCAACGTTAGTGTTAGCCACATTCGCGCTGTTGATATTAGCGCTGTTAGCCTTGCTAGCATGAGCCTAACATTACTTTGTTAGTAACTGCTAATGTTGAGTTGTTTTGATGAACTAGCACCTGATATGTTGTGCTGAAAAGTGTACTTGTGGCGATTCGACTTTTGGTTAAATTTGTGAGTGTTTACTGAAGCTAATGCACGTGTAAGCTAATGTTAAGATATTTTATTAGCCTTACAGTGATAAGTTACCTGTTGCTACTACAAGCTAAAGCAAGATGAAGTTATGTGTAAGCACTACATTGTGTTTAGGTGTCAAAGGGTGCATTTTGATTTTGAATAAGAAAAATGACAAGTTGTTAAACAGCCGTGGCTATTCTAACAGATTCAAGTGTGATGATAACATTTTTTTAATCCTTTGTTAATATAAAAAAAAAACAACAGCAACAGGGTTGTAGTGATTTTAAATAAAAAAGGAGTACATTTGAACTGTGTACTAATAAATTACTGGCTTTGTGGGTGCAAGGCCAGGTCTTTTGTTTTGGATGTCCTCTGGTTCTTGGAGTCTCTAGCTCAGCTTGCCTCTGTTGGAGAGAGGTGTAGTTGGTCCTGGGGTGGCCAGCCAAACCCATGAGCTGTAACAGGTGAAAAGAAGAGATAGTAGAATCTTCATACTCATCTGGAAGCCTGAGTTGTCAGCCTGAGTTGAAGAATGGACTTAGACATGAACTCATTGAACTGATTTTGGATCTATTGCCTTATTGACACTTTGCAAGAGGAGTGAATTGTTCCAGAATGTTTGTTTACTGTGATGTGAAATACAGGTTAATGCAGTGAGAGTAACACCAACTGAGCTCCTGGTTAGAGGAATACTTACTTGTTTGTTTTTTTCTATTACGTGTTGCTTACCATCGTCTGTTGAGAGTATTTTAGTTGCATTATAAAAACAAGAAAAAAGGAATCACCTGTTTCATTAAAGGCACTAGATTATAAAGCCAAAATAAGTCAAAAAATGTGTGTGTGGGGGGACTGTAGACACACACACACACAAAAAATAACTCAGCAGAGAACTGCAATAGACCGCAAGCAGCTTCAGGTGCATCCAGTTTGAGCAGACCTGCACAGTCTTACAGCCAGGTGTTTATAACGAAGTGCTGCTAATGCAAACTGCTTCCCAGGCTTGACTGACTGGTGCTACTGCAGAAGCAGCAGTGGCAGTGGAAAAGGAGCGTGAAGGTGAAACTGAAGAAGAAAGGAAAGCTCTCTGTAGATCAGGCTCACAAACAAAACTCAGGGAAAAAAAAATAGTGGCAGCTGGGATATTAAACTCCAGACACAGCTGTCGCTTAACTAGAATTACTAAGCTCCCATAATCCTAATATTAAAGCATCAAACAAAACTGAATGGTCCAAAAAAAAAAAAGATCTAACATGTTTTGGATAATAACTTCACCGTTATCACCTGTAGACTTTAGGGCTTTTTCTCTTTTCATCAGAGTTAGAGTATTAGCCTACTTATATTGTTCATTTTAAATTAATGACATGTTTCAAAAATCTGTAACAGATGACAGTGTATTACACTGTTTCTAGCAATAAAACATGGTTAAACACTCTGGATGTCTCGATGCCTATACTTTTTACCATTACTTTTTCTCTCATATTTCTGTCAACAAAAGCTCATGTTTGCATTTTAACACATTGAACAAAATTTTAGGAGAACCTAATTAAATTTTACAATAGGGCTTATAATATTAATGTCATAGTGAAGGTGCAGGTTTTTGAACTTCACAGATTATCTTCCAGGCATGTGTTTTGCCTTTGGCGCAAATCTCAGACTTTAGTCAAACTTTTTTGTTCATATAACACATGATGTAATGAACAGTCAACCTCCAACAATGCCTGCCCTGAGGACTGTCGACTGTGGTTTCTTAATCTACTACTGCAGAGGTAATGAATCTGAGAATAGTTTAACCACTTCATGTTTGTTTCCACTCGACTGGTACCTTTTGGCAAGCCAGGAAACCCAGTCCAGACGCTGATGTAATTTTTCTTATTGAATCTGTTTGAGACACAATGCTAACACTGTTTGGCACATCTGTGGCCCCGATTGCAGACTTCACCCTCTTCAGAAGCATTTTGATAAGGCTCAGCAGGAGCCAACAATTACACAAGGTGGTTTTGTGTTCATATAATGTGGGAGTTAAATGGGCTGGAATTTGGTGTTGCAGAAGCGAGGCCACACACAACCCGCTGATTTCCTTTCAGCAGGGCAAACAGAGTTCAGCACCCAGCAGATGTTGGGATTGTTTTGTCCGCTGCCACTTTTTGTTTCACAGGTGCAGAATTTTCCCTGCTGCAACAAACCAACCCTAAATGAATAATAATAGCACCTCTCTAGAGTGGATACAAGTTGTACAATTTGCTCTGTGGTTTCTTCCGGATTCAGCAACAGTTTGTTCAGCTCTTTGGGATTCAGTGGAAACCAATAGACATAATAATTCCTAGTTCTCTTTTGGCTCATTCTGGTGTCTGTCTCTGCCACAGGTGGTGGAGTAAAATGCAATGCCTGAATTCAAGAGAAACCAGACCCTTGTCGTGGCTTTTGAAGTATCCTTTCAATGCCTTGTGTCAGCCGATTTGGATAAGCTTTAAATCTGTTTGATATTTGAAACAATTCTCTCTTAATTTAGCAAGATTACATTATACCACGCATGCATCTGCTAATGATGCAGTTCAGACTTCTCAAACGGAGCAGGGCAAACTCTCCATAGTTGACGGTACAGTTCATGTAGCCCTGATTGCCTTATTTTCGCAGTTTTCCTTTTTATTCTTGATGCATTTGTTTCTTAGCAAAAGTAATCAAATCTAAACTACTAAAACGGTCTTGAGACAGGTTTTTGGCCAGCTGGAAATCACACTCTGCAGGAAACACTAATGTGAGTCTCTGTAGGGCAGTGGACAGACATGCTGGACAAGCCACGGGTGACAGCGTCTGACCTTACTCAACACATAAATCCGACATCTTGTGAATCTATTGTAGATGCCAGCTATGTCCCTCTAAGTTCCTAAGGTGACTTTTGATTGTAATATAAGGTATGAAACAAATGAACGAAAATAAACAAAGGAATTCCATGCTCTTAATGTGGAAAAGCCTCTCCCTTTCTATAAGTCATCCAGCGGAAAAACTCCCCCTTCTCCAGAGTCTTTGTTGTACCACGCCACCTTTGTAAAAAGGAAAAAACAAAGTGAGAAAATGCTTTAGCTGCTTTCCAACGGGAATTTCTCTGTGTCAGATAAAGAGACTTAATTGAATGGAGGAGGAAGTGTAGGAAGTGTAAGTTCAACAGATCCAGCACCTTCTCGTCCCTCGCTATTGTGGAACAATATTTATGTTACAGAGGAGGTGGTGGATAGCTGCATGAGAGGGCGTCAGCCTCCACTGCATGTTACTGTACAGTTAAGACGTTTCATCCACTGGATCAGGAGAAAATGTGCATCCAATTCATGTTTTCTGCATGTTTCCTGTCTGCCTGTAACTACACAGGTTTTCATTCTTTGCTGGATTTTCTTCCTGAGTGTTCAGGACGTCCTGATGTAGATGAAGTCACATGACTGTGCTTAGGGTAAAAGTTCGTCCTCATGTTCAAAGCAGGTTTAGTGTGCTCTGCCTGCAGTACAAAAACAATATTTGATTTGCAACATTTCCACAGCTACAGTGTATTAACACTCTTATCAGCAACATCAACTTGCTGAGTGTGCTGGACGTGAGAAGTTTATTGTAAAGTGGAAATATATTCATATAAATGAGTTAGTCCAATAAAAATGATGATTTTTAATCACTCACAGTCCATTTTTAAAAAGGCATATGACATGCACATATAGTAGTAGTCAAGAGTAGCCTGACAATAAAAGATTTGTATGCATATTTGTTGTAAAACTGAGCTGTGTCCAGTCATGAGCAACAGGGGGCGCTACCCTGCCTCCACTGTCCATCCCATGGGGCACAGTGCCAACACTGCCTCCACTGCAGTAAGTAGATGACTTTTGCAATTACCTCCGTACACATTTAACACTGACAGTCGTGCTTTGTGCAGATGCAATTTGTAGATGAAGCTCCTCTCTTGTTTGTACGCCAGGGTCTTGGACATTTTAGAATAGCAGTGTTTGTTGACTGCTGGTGCTCGTCTGTGTGCCAGAGCTTTTGTCAAGCAGCTCATTCCGGCCCTGCTGGAGCCGAGCCAGACGACCTCACAGTAAAAACAGAGACAAGAGACATTTTAATTACAACCGGCAATGTGATCCTCTCAGCGCCATCAACAGCCCTTTGCTGTCATGTCTGCTGTGTCTGACCCTTGTGTGTATGCGGCTAAACATATAAGCCAACGTGCATGTGTGTGCGTGCAGCCTGAGATTGTATATCTAAAGTCATCCATCCCTTGGGCACTGTCAGCCCTTTCAGACGGTCCATGATAATCACCCTCATGATGAGGGCCAGCCAGAGAGGATTAAAGCAGACCTGAAGTTATCCCCAGACACTATCTTTCCATACAGGAAGTAACATCTCCTGTCTGTTAGCCTGCGATTTTTCTGCACACGCTCATTTAAGCCAGTTGTGTGTACATGTGTGAGATTAAGAGGGGGTTTAGTGAGACTTGCCTACTGTGTGGTTTGTTAGACAGCCATGTCTGATGATTTGATTCCATTTGTGTTATTCTCTGTCAACTACTTATGGTAGTTATTACTGTTGTGTAAGTTGGCACACTCACAGTGAGAGCTATTAAGATTGGAATCATGTCACATTATGTTCCTCCTCCCATAGGCAGAAAATGAATTCTCAGCTGAATTCTGCCTGTTTTAGCTCTCCCTTTCTTTAAAATGTTGAATGTCGGTGTTGATCATTAGGTCCCAGCCCGGACACAAACGGAGCTTTTCAAAACTAGATCTCCATCTCTGTGGTTTATACACTGTCTGGCTTTGATAAGTCACAAGAACAGTCACAGTCTTAAAAAGTCACACAGCATGTAGCTTAGTTTGAGCCCATTCACTTCTCCACAAAACCCAGAGCAATAACTTAATCATAAAAAATCCTAATTCCTTAAGAGTGAGTATTATAAGACTTACAAAGCACAGAGATCCATCAAGATTAATGGGAAAGCTTTGTGCTGTGGCCCACTTAAGTTTGTATGTGTGTGTGTGTGTGTGTATTTGTGTGTGTGTGTGTGTGTGCGTGTGTGTGCAAGAGAGAGAAAGAGAGAGAGGGGACAGAGAAAGTGTGTATTATAGATAAAAAGATTATTTGTTGCATGTAGGCCACAAGTCATCCCTCCTCCCTGCCATGGACACTCACGTCTCACACACACACGCACGCACACAAACACACACACACACACTGATTCCTCTTGTGCCACCCCAGCCCTGGCACAGCCAGCTGGGAGGTCTGAGTTGGATGTGTCGGCCATTGTAAGAAGTTGTGTGCATTCCTCTGTTGTTTTTCTCTGATCTTCAAATGTTTAAATTTGGATTTGTTACATTCCTATTTCTCAACTTTTTTGTTACAATAACAGTTACTTTGTATTGTCATTCATCCATGTGTGTTAGTACTGACAAAGATTTGTTTGTGTGTTAATGTTCACGTGATTAATTGTGTGCAGAGCTCTTAAATGTGTGGCTTCATGAATGAGGACATGAGTGCCAGGCATTAGGGCAGATGTTGTTGAAGTCCCCACAGTGCAGCCCCTCTTCTGAAGTCAGGACGGCTCTGCAGGCGCGAGCTGCCAACACTTCAGCTGCAGCTCATCTGCATATCAGCTGCAGATTGGCCAGAACTCGAGGGCGGGGTGGGGCTATTGAAATGCTCCAGATGCGGACTGGCAGAGATCGAAGGTGTACCTGTTTTAAAAAGAGACAGTCATTCCAAGTTAGGGGAGGGGCCGTTGGAAATAAAACTGGATGCCACCTGATTGGTGAGGCAGTGAAAATAGGTGTGCTTATGTAACGTGGGGTGCCCTGAAACTCAAGAAGGGACATTCAGTCTTAGGAGCTTTCCAAGGCCTTTTTTACTGGTTTCTGTCTCTTCTCTGGCTGCTGAGAAAGAATACGACAGTTCTGAAGGGATAATATGGCAGCAAATTCAGAAACAAACAGTGACACAGAGGTATGTGCTAGCAGCTTTCCTTCATGCTGACTCTGTTTTTAAAATGTGTCTGTGTGTGGTTTGCTTTGCATTTTGTCTCCCTTGCAACATAGTTGCCTGTGACTGCAGGATTTCCCTGTGTGTATACATCATACATGTTTAAGATTATCCTCACAAGCTGGACCCCTTGTTCATGTGTACATGACCAGGCTTTGTGCTCAAATCTGATTTTGAAGCAATGACTATTTTCTGATCAGCTAATTAGAGGAGCTAAAATATTCTTTTTACACATGACTGCAGAGGGCAGCCGAGTTGATTAGTTTCTCAGCTTTTCCCTTTTGTACAACTCTAAGAAGTTAGAACAAGCATGTATTGATCAGGTGTAACAGCCTAATGCATTGAGTGTGTGCTGAGTGTGGTTGCCTCTGATGGTGGAAGACATCGTTGCACATTAGAGGAAGCTGAGACTGACAGGAATACATTTGGGGCAGAGATGTGCGCACCTTCAGGGTACTAGCCCAGTTTTTCTCTCCCTTTGACTTGAAGCAGCAAAAACACGGAAAAACTCTCAGTCTTCTTTTGTTTTCTCTTGCACGGAGTAAGTGAAATTTTGGTCATGTGGACATGTGCATCAGCTCTATAACTGTGGGAGTGCGTGTGGTGAGAGGGGAACCATTTCTCTTGTCTCTCTCTCTCTGTACTGAGCCAGCTTCACACAGAGCCCTGCTATAACTATCCAAACAACCACAGCATTCACACAGAGCGCACATGGCTCACTTCACCACCTGCTACTGGCCTCGCCACAAGGGGAAACCTCACTGGTATTCAGCCTGTGCATTCTACAGCATCCACTAAAGAGGGATAAACAAAGAATGCTGTTTCAATGCCTTTGAATAGCCACAAACAGATTTATCCATTCTTGTAGAAAAGTATCTAAAATTCAAGAGGAGCTTAAGATTAATGTATAAATTGCTAACTGCAGCACCACTGTATGCACCATCTCCCACACTTCATCAGCATAAAGTTAGTAAGCTTTCCTGCCAACAGAGGCAAGGCCTGCCAAGCAAAAAATGATTTAGCCTTCATTGAATAATAGCATAGTAATTATTTAAGCGTGATTATAAACGACTCTGTCGACTGCATTTCCTCCCAAGCCGATATCTGCTTTCATCACAGAAGGTCAATAACAACAGACTGTATAGTTTCTTTATGACTTCTGGCAGCTTCTGATTGCATTTCCCATGTCATACAGGGAGAACTTGAAGTGGTCTCTTCCCCCCGAGAGCTGAGCTCATGCAACAAATCATCATCCATCAGCACTGGGGCAGCCAAACCCACCACCACCATCCAACAGTAACAAAGCAGCCTAGTCAGCCACACAGCTTGTTTATGTTGAATTGGGTTTCATGTCCTTCAATTGTTTCTCATGGGCTAGCCATGAAGGTTGTAGTCCGTTTGCAAAATATGCTCTCCATCTCTGTGACATACTCCAGGTTACTCTCCTTACAATGCTCTCTTTGATAAGCTTTGACCTGGGAAGGGTATGATTTGTTTCTGAAGTCATGCAGCAACCTGCCATTTGCCCCTCAGACTGCTTATTAAATTCCATTAAAATGATTGGATCCCTTGGTGCACTGTATATGCAATAGACTCTGTGGTCATAATTGTTGCTTCAGCCCCACTTTACTCAATTCACATGAAAACAGGACATTCCAGGCCAGTAGCTCCTCCAGACTGGAGATCTTAGATTGGCTACAAGCTGAAGTTCAGCATGAGTCCATTAAGAGGCATCAACACATGTACTGCGGGAAATGCCAAAGAAGCAGCTGTTGACAAAGTAAGATATATTTCCATTACCATAGGCGTTCCTGTCCACATGCCTTTGTTTAATTTCCCTTGTCACACTTGCTTGGGAATCATTTTGTAATTGTAAAGCATTGTGAAGAAAGTTTTTTCACTGTATATGAAAGTTTATTTGTCATGTAGTAGTTGTGAAAAAGTAGTTTGTGTTTTTAGCTCGTCTAAGCCTTTTTTTGTCATGTCATGTGTCTGACTCCAATGCCTCAGCTACTTTCTGCCTCCTTGGATCTAAACTGGCCGCACTGTGGTTTTACCTGCTCTGAGGCTTATTTATTCTGTTTCATCACTGACAAACACTGCATGGCACCGTTATGATAAAGGTTGCTTATTAGTCGTGATGAACCAACCCTCAGGAGGAACTGAGATGTCATTCCATCCAGTTATGGAAATTGTAATTGGTTCAGGTCTCAGCTGTGACTTGTTCCAGTGGGAGACTCTGTGTGGAAGCCTAATGAAATGTTTGAAATTGATGTCAGAGCCCATTAGGTTTTATTCTAGTCATAGGAGACTGCTTTCACATTATGTAATCAACACAAAGACACATTTCTGTACAGTACACTACACAGTTATTTGTTGTAAAAGAGGTCAGGGTCTTAGACACCAAGATCTTCTGTGTTGATTTTTGTCCAAACTTTCAGTGGACTAATCTGGATGTGTGTGCACCTGTTTTAGTAGGAATACAGTAATTGGATCTGTGACTGTGTGGTATGGCTTTTCTGTATTGGTGTGCCTCACCAGAGCTGGATTGATGTTTGTATAACCAGTCAATCATAATTCAGTAGCCTGCACATTGATTTTTCTATTTCACACATGGTAGCATGACATTGGTTTTCCATTCGCTGGGGTCTGGAAACGACCACGCCTTTCAGTTGTATAAAGTCGGATTATGTGTTTTAAAACTTTTAAGAAGGTGTTCTTAACTGATCTCTGTCTTACAGTTTTCTGAAGATAACTAATGTGAGACTTTCGATTACCTTCACGCATTCTTCATTCAACACATAACCAGGCCAGATTATCTCTTTCATGTAATTTAAGTTTTTATGGAATTTTTTTTAGAGTGTCGGAGTTGATGCAGAAGAGCATTTCTGTGGTACAAAACTGAGGCAAAGGGTCAAGTGCTGCTGTGACAGGAGTAACACGAATGGCTTAATTCAGTCAGGATCTGGACTAGTGGAAATGATTGCATGTGGAATAACTACACACAGTGAAATCTGATCAAATCTCACTTTTCTGTTGAACCTCTAACAGCACTGAAGCATAGTAATTCTTCTGTTCCCATTTTCCTGGAAGGGAATAAAAATACACACACACACACACACACACACACACACACACAGAACTTTTCCTATTTCACATAGCTGTGCGCCAGGAACACAGATTAGCTGTGATTGGAGAGTCCTGTTGGAAAGCATGATGTCATTGATAAGACTACAAACACTTTTGTTCTTAAGCTGTTTAATCTCTGTTCATCTGCTCTCTTGTGAGATCCATTACATCTTCTATCTGTTTTTTAGTCCCAGCTGGTTGTCAGAAAAAAAAGAAAGCTTTAGCTATTAAAGTAAAAACATCATGGACTGATGGGCTGGCTTGTTCAGTGGAAGAGAAAAAGTTTGAGTGCTTACTGCAGCTGAACTGAGGTGGTAGGTAGAGTGCTGAAATCTATTCTCAAGTCAAAGTGCAATCGCTCCCATTAAATCTGGAGTAGACAACATCTGGGGATCAAGCTAGCTACAGCGTAAGACTCCAAAGGAAGAACCTTTTTGCTCTGGATCGTGTTTACTTCAATTTTTGTAGCTTTCTCTTTTGAGTCCAGTTTACACCAAAGATTCACGACGAGACAAAACAGTTGCAGGGGAAGTTGCAGCGGAGTAAACTAGTCCGCCTCAGCTCGACTCAAGCCGGCTGACGTGTCGCTTGCAGCTCAACTTGTCAAGACGCCAGAGTCCAGGTTTAGACCCTAAAGCAGGTCACTTGTTTCAACAGTCAATCGGCTCGTAGCGACATCACCTGCCGCAAAGAAACAAAGCGTAGAGCATCCAATAGGAACACCCACTCTCTGACATGACCCTTGATTTGCTGAAAAGACCCTGTCATAGTTTGAATACAGAGCCAAGGAGAGGTGCAGAAGTCTGGTGTTCTTTCAGACCACCTGAATTACAAAATTCTCAAAGGTTATTATGAGTTTTTACCCGATTAAGCCAAAAATATACTGCCTACCACAGCTTTAAAATTAGACTCAGAAGCTGAAAACAAACAAACAAAAAAAACAGGTTAATAATTTGGCTAGATGTGGTCATGAATTGTCGCTGGAAGCTGCCTCTTGTTCTGGGTTTTCATCACTGCATCATGAGTGAAAAAACAAGTGGAGCTTTTTTTCTGTCAAACAGCTGATAATTCTCCTCCATACACCCATCAGTGCATTTAGAGCAGACTAGCTTCAACAAAGGTGCTTTCTCGGAGATGCTACGGTTTTAGAAATCTCAGATATTCTTTGTCATCATGTGGGTGTTGGACTGTGTGTCTGTAGCTGATAGCCTGATAACGTTTTGGAGCAACTTGCTACATAAATTTGCATAAGAATGAGAAAATCTGCTTAATGCTTAATGTGTTATGTGTCGACAAGTACGATGGCATATAAATTATCTATAATTAATTCATTTATTAGCTTAATTATTGAACTCATTACCATTATGAGGTTACGTTGAATATGTAATTTGTTATTATAAGAAGTTAATAAGCAGCTCAAGTGGTTCATCTCTCAATATGGTGGATACACAGGTTGTTTGTTGGTTGTAGCTCTGCCTTTAGGACTTGCTTTGTATGTTGGAGTGTGTCTGATGCAGTCATTGTGAATGTTGGATGGAGAATCATACAGTGTGTGTGTGTGTGTGTGTGTGTGTGTGTGTGTGTGTGTGTGTGTGTGAACATTAATTGTGTCTGATAAGAGATCCACAGCCACAACTTGTAAGTGTAAATATAACACTGCGACAGAGTAGATTCAGCATGTGGCATGTTCTTGATGGGTCGTTTGGTGTGTAGCCTGTGAATGGTGACTTGTGGCTCGTCAATGCTGATCAGTTCCCCTCGGGTGCTGAGTGGCTCGATGGAGCTGAAGGGCGCTGTGTCCTCTGGGATGGAGGCATATAAATGCTGGAGCATCTGGTCGCTGCCTCCTGCTGCCTGCTGGAGTTGGCATGAAGAGCAGCTTCTGTGGAGGCAAAAAGAAGAGGGTTTACGTGCTGGTGAAAGGTACCACAGGTGAGGCACTGCAGGAGAGGACGGGAGGCTGTGTGCAGACAGAGGGTGGGGGTGGTTTGTGAGTTGGTGATGCAACTTGTAGGATCTGTGTTTAAAGGGAAGAAAGTGTTTGTGTTTTAATGTTGTTCCTGTATATGCTGCAGTTGTGATTTGCAGAATATGTCTGATTTTGATAAAGATCATCTTTAGCATAGGCTTTTTAACATTAAATCATGCAAAAAGTACAAAACTGAGCGATGTACTAACTTGTTAGCATTTCTGCTCTGCAGTTGTCAGAGCTTTGCATTCGACCATCGCCTCTATATAGGTCACACGATCCACTGTGTTGAACATTGATCCCTGCTTTGGTTGAAGCACAGGAAAGCAGGTCACCGATTTCCTAAACTGTGAAACTATCAATTTCTCTTCTGCCCTAAAGCTCTAAATCCAGCATAATTAAAACTGGAAGCCATGGATGGAGGACAGCAACCATGGACGGATTACATGAGAAGCTTTTTTAACTGGTTGAATTTTAGATGGGAAAAATCTGTCAAAATTTTCCATCAGACTTGAAGTGCTGTCCAGAGAGGATATGTTTAAGAGAATAACACAAAGCCAGAGCAGCTCCACACAAATGAAATCTTCAGGCAGAAACATGTCACAGTGTGTTTGACTTTGGTGTCTGAATTTGCATCAAACTTTCACTGACTTTCTGCATTATGTAACTGCAGCCGGCACAGATAATCTTGTCTGCTAGCAATGACATCAGCTGGACATGGTGCATTTTTGCTGGTTGGGCCTGAAACGCTGAACAGGGCGATATCAGAGGAACTATTACCATGATGCTGCGCTGTAATGGCAGGACCAGACCGGGGCAACATTATGTTGGAACACTGGAAACAACTGCCCTCAAAATACCTTTATGCATCTCTCAATCATCTCACTGCTTACTCTACGAAACAGTCGTCTTATCAGCTCTGCAATCATACCATTTCTTGTGGTAAATGGTATGTTGTTGTTTCGTGTCCTTACTTTGACCTCTTTTAATCATTTGATTTTTTTTTCCATCTTCCTTCTTGTCTTCATTTGTCTCGCGTGAACACGTCCACTCTTCTTGAACCTTGTGCACCTCGCCTTCTCATGGCCAAATCTCTTGGTGTCCTGCTCCTTCCTTTCCTCGCATCACCCCCCGTGTTCTTTACCCTAAAACAAACAAACAAACAAAAACTCCCCATGTGCTCTCCCTTATGGTTGGAGATTGCAGAGTGCACTGTAGCCCCTGTTGCAATGGAGGACAGTGACCATGATGTTCACTCTTCATCAGATGAGCAGGACTCCTGCCCTGCATCCCCTAATCACAGCAGGGACCATGATGCTGAACAGGTACCGGGGACACCTTTTAAAAATTGTTGGAACTCCTTATTTAACTCTCTAGTCAGTCTAGTAAATTTCTAGTCACAGTCTGATTGGATCAACCAAAGCAGGCGTACTGTACAGTTACAAGACAATATCCTGATTCATCTTTTAGTCTTTCAGTCAACCTAATTTTAACCTGTTGAGCCTCAACTGGTCTTTTTTTTTTTTAAAAGCAATAAATATGTATTTTTCTTTCAGACTAAAGTCAATATCTTGGTTCTTCAAATGTCCTGCCAAACCAACTCTACTTTTACCCCTCAACTAATGTAAAGTGCTTGAACATAACATGAGTCACAGTACATCTCCTGTGCTGAATTTAAATGGCCTCATTGCTTTCTGAGGATCGCTGCATTATTTAGCTTTGTGCTCAACTAGCAGGGCGACTATAGTCTGTGGGACTGGGTGGTAACAGGAGCCCAGAATATGCAGCCTACACTTCAGCTGTGGATCCTCTTACAGGAGAAGCTACATTTTATGTTTTGCTTAAAATTTGCATTCTGTCTGGATTACAGCTGGAAATTTATTATCCTAAAAGCCAAAAACCAAAAGAGTTCTTTAAAAACCATGACGTCAGGCGTTTTGGCTTACATGAGCTCTGAAAAATGTATGAAGTAGTCAGAAATTTATAATCCTAAGTGTATAAAAAACTGATGGCAGACTAGTAGATGTCATTGTTCACCTCTAACTTTGAAATGAGCTATGATAGAAAGTGAGTACCAGCTGATGTGCACCCTACATACAGCCTGTGTCTCTCTCATCAGTGTTTATCAGCAGCTGCAGTTTAAAGCCACATAAACATGAAGTATAACAAGCAGATTTACTTTCCTGAGTCTGTAAGCTGCCAGCCTTAAGAGTCAGTATTGGTAGAATTAACATTTCACACAGCACTAGAAGGTGAAAAGATTAAAAGCATACTCTTTCATAGATGTATGTAAATATTTGGTAGAGTTTAGCAGTTTTCTTCTTGTTTGACTTCTGCAGTGAATCCTCAACAATGTTAAATGTGTCACAGTGAGATAATCACATCTTCTCTCCTCTGTCCAGTTTAAAGCCACGCATCAATGTCCCTCGTCATAAAATATTACAGGCGTTTCTAAAAGTGCATTTTCTGCCCTCTGGATCTCCTTCCCTCCCCTTCTACGACACTTGACCTTTCCTCTACCTGCCTTCGCCTCCACCCTCTATTTTTGCCTCATCCAACCCGCCATCCATGGCATCTCTCTAGCATTCAAGCCAATCAGACGACTCAGAGTTGGAGAACATTATGCAAGACCCTCACCACCAAGGAGGGCACAGCCACCACCACCACGAACACAAGCACCACCACCATCATGCCCACGAGCCTCATGACGCAGACAGGGAGGCGGAGGGCGAAGACCGCCCACACACCCCGTCATATTTGCGGCCCCCCGTGGCGGGAAGGGCGCAGTCGGATTCAGGCTCAGACCCCAGTTTACCGCAGAGCAGAAGTGTGGAGTTTGACTTGTCGTCTGTCAGCCCCCCCAGGCCCAAGAGTCCCTGGGGTCGATTTGACCCCTATGACAATAATGAGGTAACATGAGGAGGCCCAGCGAGTAAACCCAGAGAGGAGAAACCTGATCTAAGCGCTTTAGTTTTGTCTTTGAGGTGATGTTGAAGAGTTTGTCCACAGACTGATGATGAAAACAGTTCATTGGTTGTGATAGAGCTTGTTAAAGATGGTATGAAAGTCTAATGCTAATGTGTTTTTTTCTGTGGTAAGAGCCATTTATTTGTGCTTCTTTTTGTCTGCTTGAACAGGTTTGATTGGGGCTCTGTTTGTAGACTTGCTTTTTGCTTTCTGTGTTGACTTTAAGGTGTCACACCTTAATGTCGGGGAAGTGGTTAATAACAGCCTTGAAAAGAAGATTTTAACACAGCCATATCATGGTGTGTATGATGTATTAGTTCATTTGTGTGTGTTTCTTTAGGACCAGGACAAGGAATATGTGGGTTTCGCCACGCTGCCGAACCAGGTGCACCGCAAATCTGTCAAAAAGGGATTTGACTTCACGCTCATGGTCGCAGGTAAATCCTCGTTTGCACATTAGCAGACATTTGATCTTAAGCCCACCTTTTACTTTAAAGAGACTGCTAATCACACAGTCTTAAACCTCGCTCGTTTTCTCTTTGTTGTTCTTTGTTTGAATGCGAGTCCGGTCTGGGAAAGTCCACCCTGGTCAACAGTCTCTTTCTCACAGATCTTTACAAAGATAGGAAGCTGCTCAATGCTGAAGGTAAGGAAGCCACAGCTTTCTATATATTTTTTTTTAGTTTTGTTTGGTAAATATTTACCCCACAATATATTAATAACAGAGGTCTGTTTGTGTCCTCTCCCTAGAGCGAATCACACAAACAGTAGAAATCACCAAACACACGGTGGATATAGAAGAGAAAGGTGTCAAACTGAAGCTCACCATCGTGGACACCCCTGGGTTTGGGGATGCTGTAAACAACACTGAATGGTACATGTCAAACATACTTGATAAAATAACCTGTAATTTAAAAAACACTAAAGCTTTGTAGTCTCATTTAGCTCTGCTGTGTTATAAAGTCATGTGCAGTAGTTGTGCATCGCCTCAGAGACTGAATGTCCCTGTTTGTTTGTGTTCTAGCTGGAAGTCAGTGGCTGACTACATCGACCAGCAGTTCGAGCAGTATTTCAGGGACGAGAGCGGCCTCAACCGCAAGAACATCCAGGACAACCGCGTACACTGCTGCCTGTATTTCATCTCGCCCTTTGGTCATGGGTATGACAACTCTGCAGTGGCCTCACAAGGATTAGTTAGCCTTTGCTTTCTCTTTTATCACTCCTAATAGTGGAGAATAGCAACCCATCTTTACCGCAGCATGTGATGTCTGCGCTGCTGTTTGCATCAGATCGGTTACTGCCTTTACTCTCTACATTAAACAGTATATCACAGCAACTTTCATGCTCACACAAGGCATCTTTTCTGCACGCACACAGTCAACTACATTATTGAGATTTATCGTAAATGTTGGGCGCATCAGTATTTACTTGCAGGGCGTTCAGCCCAATAAATTGTTAATGCAGTGGGCTCCTGCTGAGAGTTAAAGCAGTTCTCAGGCTGCCTTCAGGTGAATTTACATCTGGTGCAGTGCTTTCGCTCTAATCAGCTCTTTGTGCTGAGTGCTAATGTGGTACTTTTAACTGCAGTCATGCACATGCACTGTTCCACTTTGCAGTGCTCATTAAACAAATGTACCATAAACCTTAGCTAATGCTGCAGTGCATTTTAAAAGTCATACTTATGGAGAAAAAGCTCCCTCTGTTGATGAGCTGCAGTCATTACTTCACAACAAGAGGTCATTTAGAGAGCAAACATGCACCGCCACTGACTAGAAATACCTTCCTATGTCTTAAATCTTTGGACACGTATACATTATAAGAAAATCACACATTTTGAAAATACAGATATGGTAAATTATCTGACCCTTGTAATAAAATTTGTGCAAATCAGCTCCATTCTTATCAAGATATCCAACACTTAGTGTGTGCGTATGTTTTGTGGTTTTTCCAGCCTCCGGCCTTTGGATGTAGAGTTTATGAGAGCTCTGCATGAGAAGGTTAACATTGTCCCCATCTTGGCCAAAGCTGACACGCTCACCCCCAGTGAGGTCAAGAAAAAGAAAATCAAGGCAAGGCTGATCTCACCTGATAAACTGTAAATGATACCATGGTTATGAAGAGAGATCCACAGAACTCATTTATTTGAAGAAAATAAATTTCACTTGTATCATTACTGATCAAATGATTGACACTTTCACATTTTAAATGCGTGTTTTCTCTTTGTACTCTCCTCTTTGCCTGCATCTCTGTAGATCCGAGAGGAGATTGAGCAGTATGGTATCAAAATATACCAGTTCCCCGACTGTGACTCTGACGAAGATGAGGACTTTAAGCAGCAGGACACTGAGCTGAAGGTGAGACACGGAGCAGCCAGGTGCCCTTTTCTCTGCTCTGTCTTTTCCATTTCTCTTCCACATTTTGTCATGCATAAGTCACAGCACACAACATCTTTTCTGATAATATCTGAAACTAGAATGCTCTTGTTATCATTCATGTTGAGGATTTTTAGATACAAAACTCTTCTATGATCACATCACAGAAGACTATCCACTTAATACAGTGACGTGATGTTAAAATAACAAAAACCTGATCATGTAATAGAAGAACTTGGCAGGCAGTCCACTACTTACTGTGCGGTGTTGCTGAGTCAGCTGTTATTAGCTGCTCTGACATTATGAGCTGGCAGCAGGGACAGAGTCAGTGTGCCAGTGTTTCTCTCTTTGCCTCTTTCCTTAAGTAGCCTCTGATGTGAGCACTTTGTTAACTGCAGCAGAAATAAAAACGTGAGAAGAAAAGATGGAGGGATTTAAATAATTAAGTGGAAGGCAAAAAATGAAGGAGGCTCTTAATGATTGTGAGTGTGAACGGGAGAATTCATTCAACAAAAGTAGAAAAGAAAGATTAAACTAAGAAGGCAAAAAAAAACAAAAAAACATCTGCACTGCACCACTCAGCGGCCCATCATTAACAGTCAACTCATCTCCACCCTTCCCTGCCAAACACTATTTTAATTTTTTGATGTTTCTGTTTTTCCGACTAGGAGAGCATTCCCTTTGCTGTGATTGGCAGCAACACAGTGGTAGAGGCCAAAGGGAAGCGGGTGCGAGGCCGTCTTTACCCCTGGGGCATCGTAGAGGGTAAGCATGTTTTCTCATTATTCGTAGCATCTTTCATGTTTGCACTGACGCACACATATACAAATATATGTGCTGAAATTGATCTTCACTCTGTGGTCTGCAGTGGAGAACTCGGCACACTGTGATTTCGTGAAGCTGAGGAACATGCTGGTTCGCACACACATGCAAGATCTGAAGGATGTGACACGAGAGACTCACTACGAGAACTACAGAGCCCACTGCATCCAGAGCATGACCCGCATGGTCGTGAAGGAACGCAACCGCAAGTATGATGACACAGAGAGAGGAGCTACGCTAATGTTTTAAATACCAGGAGATGTTTAAAAGTGAAGTCACTTAAAAAACAACAGCAAGAGCTGTACTGCTCTTTTCACTTTCAGAACATTCAGTTTTATAATATCTATCCACACAGATGCTTGCAAAGTAGCTCACCTATTTCCTCTTTCTCCTATTTTCTACTTGTGTTTTAAGGTGTTAATGAGCTCTGTCAACACCTGAAGGTTGACCGAGTAGAGCAGCTAATTACACAGTGCCAGCGGCAGATTTAGTGTTCTGTGCAAATGACAGTTTTTGAGCTGCTGCTGATGATTGTAATAAGCAAGCTTGACCTGTCTGTGAATGTTCTCATTCATCCAGGTCATAGTTATCTGGGCAATTAAATCGAAGGCAACTGGACTTAGTAATATGTCTGTGAAGATGTTTCGACTTGCCTGGTCTAGTCAGACATGCATGAACTGATGAAGCCCCTTGGATGAGAGGTGAAACGCTTTCACAGACTTATTACGAAGTCCAGTTGCCTTCGATTGAATTGCCTGGATAAGCTTGACCTGCTGTTGGCTCACAAAGACACTGACATGAGGGAACTGTTACATTGCCATCCTATGCACAGATATTCATGAGTGTCTTTTGCAGGTAAATTGTTCCTTAGCTGCTAAGTATAACGCTGTCCAATCCCATAGTTGACTATGATGGGCCTGTCACATCCAGGTCCACTTGTGACACACAACACTGTCGTTTGCATTAAGGACTTAAGGGGTCATAATTGTAACTAAGAGTTTAGCTTGAAAATAAAGGAATCAGAATTTATTTTATTGAAATTATTTTTCACAAACAAAATATGAAAGTTAAATGTTGATCCTCTCTACCACTCGGCAGTAAACTGACCAGAGAGAGCGGCACAGACTTCCCCATCCCCATGGTGCCCGGAGTGACAGACAGCGAGACAGAAAAGCTCATCCGAGAGAAAGACGAGGAGGTACGGCACGCCGACCACGAACCGGACTCACACCACCAACATGAGCACGAGCACGAGTGTGAACATAATACTGACCACCACGAGCACTCAGACCCTCAACCCAATCCAGAGACGCAGTCAGATCCGAAGGGCGATGAAGCCCTTTGAGTGTCTTTAGTTCACAGATTTTATGCTTCCACAAGCTTTTTTGTTTTTAAACACACGGATTATTCAAAACTTTCCCCTCCTGTCCCCACATGGCCTTTGGACTTTTGATGTGTGGATAGAAAAAGAGCTTTCCGCGTAAAAATCTTGCACTTAATGATCATTCACATTCTCCTTGAGCTAGGCTAACAGTATTGACATTGGAAACATTGAATGTGTTCAACATGTTGCTTCATACTTGTAGTGTCATCATAAAAGAAGACACTTGACCTGGTTGCAGAGGGCAGCTGAAGTGGAAACTCTTGGAGTTTATCATGTGAAAAGATTTTCAGGTTTTTCAGCTTTTGGTGATTTTTCAGGACACCAGATTGAACTTGTACTAAGCAATGCTTTACTATTACCATTTTAGAAAGAATCATCCCAAAATTGAACCCTGAACTTGTAAAACTTGTTCTATGGCACATTCACCACTGCCAGTGCAGTGGCAGCATCCAAGCTAAGGTACTAAAACTGTTAGAAATTAACAATAATCTTCAGTACTCCAGCTGTTATATTCAAGGGAAATATTTGAGTCAAATTAAAAGGGAATAAAATTGTCTTTGTCAGAAAAAGAGTTATCCTTATAGAAAATACCATTAGGTGGAATATTGTTCCTTTAAGTTGTCGATATTAAATTTCTCCATGGACAGCATGAGCCCAGTCACTGTGATCCAGTTCAGGGTGACTGAAGATGAACTGAGCAGAGAAACAGCTGATGATGCACCTGCTCACGGTGAATTGTCACGGCCGTTACGCTTCACGTTCCCTCCCTCTTCCCCCACCAAAACTATTTATTTCAACAAATAAAGAGATCATTTCTCCTCAGTTGTTTCCATTTTCTGTGTACCCTCACATTAAAACGTGTCATTAGAGCTGCAGCGACTAATCAAAATGACGATCGATGGTTTGACAGCGAATAAATCTGCAGCCATTTTGATAAATAATCGCTTTGGCTCTAGCTTCTTAAAAGTAAAACTGTTGCTTTTCCATGTATTAAACTGAAATAAAATGAAATATTTGAATATTGTTTGGTTTAAAAAAAACCATTTGATAATATCATTATGAGCTGTCAGAAAATGTGATGATTATTTTTTTTTTGTTCAACTGTTTCCTGATGTTGTGTAGACTAAATGAGCAATTGAGTATTTGAAGAAATAAATAAGCGCTTTTATTGATAATGAAAACGGCTTAAAATAACTATAAGAATGTTAACGTGACACTTCACTATGTTGCCCTGGTTCAGCATGTTTGTTCAGCACAGCTGCGGTTTTGCTAGTTTCCTTTAATGTTATGATAAAACCCCAAGAACAAATCTTCTAAGTTTGACCTTTCTACCACTAAATTTGAACTCAAGTTGACGGAAAGGTTAATCGTCAAACAAAAATATAAATATATGTTCTCACACCCTGAAATGCTGCTTTAGTAATACTCTGCACTCTGCAGTAAAGGTGGAGTCAGTCGTTCCCTGCAGTCGTGCATTACAGGTCACGTGATCTCTAAAGCACAGTCTGATCTCCCGAGTGTTATCGATTTGTCGTTGGTGCAGTCGTGTGTAAATAATTAGCTGTTCCGTGGTGCTAACTAACTTGTCTCATGTCTCCTTACAGCTGCGGCGAATGCAGGAGATGCTGGAGAGGATCCAGGATCAAATGCACACTCAGAGAGACGCCTATTAACACAGGACAGCAGTCACACTCTCTTCAACTGGGATTTAAAAAAAACACCCAGGACACCTTTATTCCTCTCTGTAACACTGACATCCCTACGTGTCCATGCAGCCACCGCTCAGCCTCATCAGCAGCACGTTACACATGGATCAGGGGGCTGCAGGGAGGTGGTACTGCAGCTCAACGGCTCCCTTTGTCCTCGCCAACATTATGACACCAGTGCTGCAAAAGATAAAAGATAAACAGGTTTGTGGTTTGTTTGAATAAATCATTTTTAGTCTGAGGGTTTGTTCGGTCGACTTTATTGCTAAGGAGAGGGATTTTTTTTTTTTAATCTCTGAACTTTATTTAGCTACATGCTCACATGATGGTTTTATTTTGTTTTACTTTTTTAAGGTCTGATATGAGTTTTACATGTGGCGACCTACTCAGATTTTTTTAAGCACACTTTTCTGGTGCAAGTGTTTGTTTTTGCTATCCATAGGTCAACATGCATATATACTGTAATAATTTAATTTTCTATTTTACACTCATTTTCTACTGTTTTTCATCATTTATGTGTTCCTGCTTTTATTTAACTACACTCTACTACACTGCTTGACATTGTGTATGGATGATTTCCTGTTACCCCTAAAGATGAGGTTCTTGTTGGTTCATTTGGTTTAATCTTTAGGAGATGATTGTTTCATTTAAAAATTGTTTTTACGCCGTTTGCATGTTTTTCAAGTTGTAGTTGCCCCCTCTGCTGCCTGACAACACGGATGTTGGATATTTATTTGGAGAAAATCCCGAAACAAAGTTAGTTAATTTGAGGTTAGCTGATAACGACCATCAGCAGTTCACATGCGAGAGCTGATGACACCTGTTATTTGTTTGAGACGATTTGGACTTTGACAAAAACCTTCATTTGCATGAATGAAGTCCAAAGTGAGGAGGCATCAAAGGCCATGCAGTGTATTCATTTTTGCTTGTGTAATTGTGAAGGTTACTCAGATTGTCGATCAATGAAGTGATCATTACGTTACATATGGGCAATAAAAAATATGTAGCTACTTAATTGTTGGAAAGATATATTGAGAAGAGTTAGTTTTTTTTAATCTTTTATTTTGGTGGGTTATAATTGTATCCTAATTTCAAGGAAACTCACAGCTGGATGTGTGCTACTTCCTTAATGTTTATCTTATAACCAAAGCCAACAATAACAAATAGAGGTGTCCCAAATTTCTGAATTTTCTGTGTGAAATTTGTTTCATGCGAACATTCTTTAAAATGGTTTTCAAAGCCAAGTTTGAAAAACAAAATAATTGAACTTGATTTCTTCAGTACTTGGTTTTAATGTTCCAAGTACAAACCCTTTTAAGGAAATGAAATGATTTTGTCATATTGTGTGATCTATGTTATGTTAAAAAAAGAAGAAGAAGAAATGACATTCCTTGAGCTTCTGTCCCAGATTCAGGTATTACTTTTGTTTTTGAATTTGTTTTATATCAAATTTGTCTTTTGTTATTCTACTTTTTGGAGTATATTTATGTAATGAATTTATAAATGAAATGCATATGGGGAGGATAAAATGTAAAAATCTAATATTGTAATAAAATAAGAAATGAATTTCATGTCCTCATCAGACACTGGGTTGTGCTTTGTGTTGATTGAATAGTCTGGGTTGGATTGAATAGTCTGGCTTGATTTTATTGTTTAACTAGGACAAATTTTATTCAACTCATACTAAATTTAACTAAATTTAACTTCTTACTATAACACAGTGAAATGCTACAAAGACTCCCCCCCGAGAGATTGGACTTGAAGGCAGCACAAGTGAGGCTCAGTGACAGCAGTCCAGTGTGCACGTTTTAATGTAATCCAGCAGTGAAGTTGCATATCACAGTTGACTGAGCAACTCTCTCTCTTGGAGAACCTCAGGTGGCTGCAAAACTCTAACCCTAACCCCTAACCCTATTTGGTTTGTCCATTATGGGCTACTGTAGAAACATGGCAGTCCATACATCCATGAGTGATGGACCTTCTGTAAGAAAACTGGCTTCCTCTGCAGATACAAAAGGTTTGCAGGTAAGGTTATTAAAATACAGCAGCTCTTGTTTTTTAGGTGATAAAAAAACTTAAAAATATTGTATTTATTTCTGCCAGATTCTACAAATAGATCCCTGTAAATCATACACACTGGACCTTAAAGGGATAGTTCACCCAAAAATGAAAATTCTGTCATGATCTACTCATCCTCATGCCAGTCAAAGGTTGGGTGAATTTTTTCAGTCCACAAACGCTGCTGGAGTTTAACAGGAGAAAGGGGTTGCAGTAATCTCCCAAACAATTGAAGTGGATGGTGACCAGATTT
>JAQLOL010000024.1:15194281-15207518 GCA_029783665.1 Naso thynnoides | reverse complement strand
CAATTGTTTGGAAGATCACTGCGACGCCTTTTTCCTGTGAAACTCCAGCAGTGTTTTGTGGACTAAAAGACTTCACCCACTTTTCAATCAGCATGAGGGTGACTAGATGATGACTGACTTTTCATTTTTGGGTGAACTATCCCTCTAACCTGTTAGTTAACCTACTTCTGTGGCCCATTAAATGTTAAATCAACTATCCTATTTCTCCCAAATTTCATCTTTATTGTGTAACAAACAACATTTGTATGGGTGTCGACATGCTCTAGTACAGGCCTGAACAGCAACTGATGACCCGTTAGCTAACACTTTTTGTCGATTGTGGAGGCCAGCACATTAGGCTATATTATTAAAAACTGAAAATCATTTCTTGTATTTTTGTCTGATTATTTCTTAAAGCTTGCCTTTTACAGGCCTTCCTACTCACTGTTCTCATCAACTATTAAGGCAAATAACGTAAGTATTGGGATAACCTGCTTGTTTGTTTTTTCTATGTTACGATTTTGTTTTTGTCTGATTTGTATACAAAGAACAGCTCCGAATCTTTGATCCTGCACTGTTGCCAGGTGAAAGTCATTCAGAGACATCAAATTAGACACTGTAGAACTGTTTTTAAATAACAACATTCAAAATTGTCTTTTTTTACTAGACAATTGATAGATTAATGGATGATCAAAGTAATTGTGTAATCTCATTTTTTAGATAAGTGTGCCAAAATATATATAAGCTTAATATTGTTGCAACACAAACTACAAAGACACAGTTTGGTTAAAAGGAACAAAAAATGGCTTCAGAAGTTTGTAAACATAATACAATTTATTAAGTATCTTTTTTATAAATTTTTTATTTTTTACATATTTTCCCCAGCTTTTTACATAATACAGTTATAGATATAAATGCAGCCCAACATTTACAGGCTATGTACAACTTTAACTTTCTCCATAGGGAAAACACTCGTGTATTGATGCTTCTTCAAGTATCTGAATCCCTGTAAATTTTTACACATTTTGTTTTGGTACAATATGATTTCAAAATGCATTTGTTTTGGGATAATTTGCATAAAATCTCAAGGTGAAAAAAGGGTTTCATCTCAGCACTTTGCCAGTTATTTAAAAAACAATAACAACAACAAAACAGGTCCCTGTTGTAATCATATTGCATCAGAACAAAAATACAAAAGCATTAGGGGGTGAATACTTTCCAAAGTGGCCAAATGTGAGATCAACATGGGAAGAGGTATGTGTGTCGTCACCCCTGATAAACAGCACTGTAAATGGTCCCGGAAAAAAAAACAAAAACAAAAAAAACTATATTATCAAATTTACACTGGACAGAAGAAGTTTACAAAGTCAGTTATAAATGTTACACTGTACATACATGTGATACTTTAATAAAGTAACCACTTTCTTTTATTTTACAAAAAGGGCTTTTACTTCTGATGAGTGCGCTACGTTATAGCCTTTCACAGGTCAGTACATTCAGATTAAATTAGGAGAGCAAAGCACACTGTGCTATGCTAAACTGCAGGTTTGAAGCTCATTGAGACTAACAGAAACAACCGTTCACAGTGTTAGCTTTGGAAAAGGATAGTCTTGAAAACGCACACATTGATTGGATTCATGTCAGATCCTGAAATCACTTTTTTAGTGATCCCAACATAATGTCATTAACTACAGAGCTTCAACTTTCTGCCAAAAAATCTTACATCCCTACTGCAACTTGTCAGAGACAGACAGGACTGATACGGGTCCTTGGGTTCGAACACAATCATTAAATTAACAATCATGAATGCGCTCACAGCATGCAAACACACATCCTGCTACCATCTGCCCTGCAAGACAGCAGAGAAACACACTTTGTCATAATTTTTGTGTTCCCATTCAAAATCTCTAAACTCAGCTCTCCCACTTTGAACCATCTGACAAACACTGAGTTTTTGTCTCAGATGTTTAGTATTTAAACACATCACTGTCTAATGTGTTGTTTACATTTAGGGGGCATATTGATGTGTACTTGATCCTATTTGGCAAAAGTGTTATATTAGCAGCTGTGACAATAACATAAATGGTGTTCAGAGTATACGCGCCAGTTTGTTTGAGGACAAATTCTAGAAAACGGAGTTCTTCCTTTTAAGTGGATATTGTTTGAACAACATCCATCCGCATACTTTTCTCATTGTCACAGACAGAGCATTTTTACATGGAACACAAGCAGCCAGCAGGGGGAGCTAGTGCTGCATGCACATCACTGAGGACTGCAGCTCCAGTTCAGGAGCTCAAGTTCAGTCCGGGATTCAGCTCCTGCCCTGCAGCATGTGCCTCTGCTGGAGAGGAGGAGCTCCTCTAAATCACATTCCCAATGTGCTTGTGGTTATGGCGGGTTGAACACTTTGATTCCAAAATGTCTCAGTCCTCAAAACCCAAAGTAGCCTGGAGTACATTACGATCTATGATTGCTTAATCCACTGCAGTCACAGTGATAGCGAGGAGTCTAGCTACCAGCCAGCACGTACATAGGCACTGTAACAGGAGGCTCTCCAGCTCAACATTTTCCTATATGAAGCTGAAGCGCTGATGTAAAAATGACTACTGCTTCATTATCTACAACGATGAATGGCAAGTGAGGGTCTAAAACAAGACATCTGCCCACATACTGACACACACACACTCAACATGATGACTTTCGACCTTTCACAGCCTGGCATATGCTTAATTCAGGATGAAGATTTCAGAACACTGGTAGTCTAGAATTGAAAGATGGTGCTTCTTGTTGAAGGAATGTTCCTGGCTTTTTGTCAGCTGCAGTGCTTCTGAATGATAGTGAAACTCTGTGGATCAACGAGGCGTCCCGCAGCGCTCCTGCTCTTACTGTAGCCTCGCCGATCACCTGGTCTGAGGCCTGTGGTTCTCCCCTATCAGGGGGCCTCTCTGTCTTCCAGCCTGCTGGTCTTGTTAGCGGTGTTCAGGCCAGTTTCAGAGTGCTGATGGGGAAGGAGGGCATTGTCACCATTGTCACAGGGTTGAGTACCGTCTGACCCACCAGCTGCGGGTGGTGGGCCATCATTTGGGTGCTCACTGCTGTCTGCTTGCCAACGATGGCGGCAGCTGGTTGGCTAGGCGTAGTGCCGTTTATCTGAGGGTGGGCGTGGTTTATGGTGTGGGTGATGTGGCCGACAACAGCTGGCTGTGTGACAGCCACCTGTTGGGGGTAGATGGCAGGTAGATGCTGGCCCAGGTGAGCCACAGGGTGCACGGTGATGTGGCCGATGGGTTGGTGGCCGGAGGTTAACTGGACAGAACTGGTGGTAGTGGAGGGAGCCAGGTGAGCAATATGTTTGGGTGGCCCTCCCTGGATGACATGGTTGACTGCTTGGATGACTGAGGGATGAGACACAGAAGCGTGGGCAATAACTGTGGGGTGCAGGCTGGACATGGTCACCATCGGTGTCTGGGTGGGGATCAGGGGCTGGCTGGGAGTGGTGGGAGCACTGGATGTTGTGGATGTGAGTGTGAGTGGGGTTGCAGGCTTGGACACCGGCTGCACAGGACTCACAGGCAGAGGCTGGAGCTGAGGCTGGTGCAGAGGGGCCTTGTGCTGGATGGAAATGTGCTGGGTGATGAAGGAGGTAGTGGTGGTAGAGGTGGGCGTCAGGACTGGGGCTTGGGTGGATGTTGCAGTCTTGTGCAGCTCAGGATTCATGGTTTGAGGCACGGTGGGTAAGGCAGTCTGGGCTCTCGGTGCAGTCTCATCCTCTAGATCGTCTTCCATAATGTCTTCACCTTCTGCAACACCAACGAAAAGGAGAAATAAACTTACTGTTGTTAGAAGCAATGAGATTTTGGAGTATTTATTCTTACTAACAAATTAGAAAACACACAAATTCATAAAGGATTAATAGCATTTTAATTGCGCTCTTAATATTTATACAGAGCAGCCATGTAGGCCTTTATTAATCCCACCCTGACTGTCAGCTTACCTGAGGCAGTGGAGGTTGAGGCCTGGTCCTCCTCTGGCTGTACTGTCTGTCGGAGGACGCGGTCGATCTCAATCACATCCATCCACTGGCTCAGCTCGTTCTTCAGCTCTGCTAATCGCTGCTGCGTGGCTATCTTCTCTCTGGCCAGCCGCTCCATGTCGTGCTCATACTCCTTCTCTTTCCGCTTCAACGTCTGAAAAGAAAAGGCAGATGATTGTAAAATCACTGAACTGGGAGACCCCACTAGTAAATGAGCACCTTGTTACTAATTCACCACGTTCTCAGATACACTGAAATGCAGTAACTCAACACAACCTACCCCATTATTAATTCTGTTGTCGTGAAGCTTTGCTTTTGTTTTTATACTGTTAGAGAAGTGTTGATTCAACTTCATACTAATGTTTGAGGCTTTAGTGGATCTGCCGACTGTGATATATTAACCTTTGTGAATTTTAAGTGGGGGTTTGACAATCTGTTAGAGACATAATAATGAGTGTTTAGCAAGAAAGCTAATGTGGTTGTTCAAAGTCTTCTGCTCGTATGTTGTGTAGTAGTCTGCTGTTCACTGCTTTTGCAGGATTTACCCGATTGTATCACAAATAAAATAAGATCTCCATCTATTTAAATTGACATTGCAGCGGTTTCTTGTTTGTTTGTTTATTTTTTTTTTTAAAAAGCAACATTATGGGGGGTTATCATGTGTCACCTTGTGAAAAATACAACAGATCTGTGATCCAGTCATCATCTTCCCCACAAAGTGGTCACACAGAATTCAGCTTTAAACTTCAGTCAGCCACAAAACAAAAGAAGAAGGTTTTCAATTTAATTCATATATTATTCTTGATAGTTAAACTTCCATTAACAACAAATGTACTCTAAAAGAAAGCCTATTAACCTCTGAAGAAGAAGCTCTGACTCAAAGCAAATCATTCCAATAAACTTCAAAAAATAAGTCTGTATTAATGGCCATGCTGTCTTTGCAGCTGATTAATCAGGAACAGTTTAACAAATAAGGATATAAAAATAAACCAGTGACCTGAGCCTGTGCACAGGGAGCAAAATAACAGAGCTACATAAGCTGGAGGGAAGGAGGCGGTGGAGGAGACGAGTATGGAAAGTAGGAGGTGCTTCCAGGCAGTGGCTCTTTTGTGACCCAATTTCCCTTAACATGTCAGCTGACCCGAGGCATAACCAAACAAACTGAGCTGGACTTCCTTGTACACGGCAAGAGGAGGAAACTGTCTGAAAGCTTATACAAATGGCAACTCACTGTGTAAGAACAATGCTGATGCACAGAGAACTCTTCAGCAGTGTTTAAAGATCTTCTTCCCTTGCTAAGGCAAACCAGACAGGACAGAGTTATGCTGGCAGGATTGAGTGTTTTGACTATGAACACTTAATATAATTTACGACACATTTAGTTTGGTTAAACTATCCAACACAGGCTCCGGCCTCGGTGGCAGAGGCTCAGGAAAATGACACTCTGTGAAATCTGTAACCAGCAACCTGATGACTCAGGATCATAAAGCCATTTCCCTAAAGGGTGGACTTCCTGTAAGTGTTCAAGGCTGCATGGATTTGTGTGTGTGTGTTTGTACATCTGCGGGTCATTTGTAATATTTGGAATTTCTAAAAGGGCATCTGTTTAAGATTGACTTGTCGTGCTTGTTTCACTGTAGCTGTTTGACTGAGTTGTATCAGTGTGGCCTGTGCTCGTGCAGCTACAGTACAATATACATGAACATAAATAGCAAAGAAGGACAAAAGGCGGGCCTTTTCAGCACCTGTCTCCAGTCCTTATCCAGGATTAGAAATGCATGGGCCAAGCTGTCTGTGCCCGGGCTGCATCCCATTGGCGACGTTTTCTGACACTCACACACAAACACAAACTAAAAATAAACAAATTGATAAATCAAAATCCTGCTGACGTAGTTTGGCAGAGAAAATATATGACAAGAATACAACTAAGCCCAATTAAATCCACATAAACGAGCCAGTTATTGAGAAAATTAAGAGTAAGAATACTAATTTAAATTAAAGGACAATACTGGTAGATTTATTTATTTATTTAGGTTTAAAAAAACAAAAACAAACACTGTTTAAATATCGTGATGACTGACTTACCACAAACCTCCCTCTGTACTTTAATTTTATTTACTTATTGGCCGACATATACACAGATAGAGTGTGTCTGCAATAAGCTGATATCAGCCTGGAAATTAATCAGTCTAGTAAAATCTCTCTACTTAAATACAGGTGTACAAATATATTTTTAAAAAAAACAAAACAAAAGCTAAATTAGAGTCAAAATCGTTTTCACTCAGCGCTGTTCTGGAAAAACAAGTAGGAAACTCTGCTGCCTACTGTACGTCTCATTACTTGTGACATTGGAACAGTGGCTGATTGCTTCGAGAAAATTACGAGAATTAATGTTGCAAACGCGCTTCTTCATATAATAAAGTTATTGTGTTCTGACTGTCCTTTGAAGCAGGAACAGCAGAACTAATTATGTACTTCACTAATAAACAATCATGTTCTTACGATGCACTCATGAACATCTGGACGCAGATGTGGAACTCGTGATCAGCCATCAACAGCTGCTCTCTGCCAACCAGAAGAGCTGTTGATATTTGTACTAATATTTGTACTTTAGCAAGAAAAAGTGCTCAGTATTCTCTCTGGTTGTCATGGAAACAGCTGAAACCCTTTTTAAGGTTCCCTCAGTGACCTTAAAGACCACACATACTTGCATGTGCCAAAGGTGCCATTTATTTTTTTCTGGCAGCGTTTATTTTAAAACTCAGCCTGGGTGTAAATCTAATAACGATTACTCACATGCACGGAGAATCGATTTCCTGACACAAATACTAAGCGCTGTATCAAAAGGATTGTCAGTGGGGCGGAATGAAATGGTTAAATTAAAGAGAGTACAAAATATGTGACACGTGGACCGAAAAGGGCTGGCTGCCTCCTCTTTACTCTCATGTATAAGTATTAGCAGGCAGCCTTGCATGAGTGGTGCCACAACTGTGCATGCCACAAACTATGACTCATGGAGAGAGAACTGCTCCACAGACACTGAGACCCACTGAACTGTCTGTGCTGCAGTGCTGGTAGCGGACAGAGAAAACACTGCACTGGTCTCTTTAGAAACAGCTAGTCTGGGATTAACTGTGTAAACCTGAAACACGTCCGTTGCAGATGGATGCCACATGACTTCACCACCCTGTTAATCATGTCACCAGGTTGGTAGGACACAAGGTGCCGAGTACCTTTTTGTTTGTTTGCACATGGCTCCACCCCCTGAGCCTCCAAAGCTCCTCCTTCCTTATGGACCGACGAGGTCCCATCTCAGGTTTGTTTTCGCGTGAAAATCTAGATCAGCACAGGGATAGGCTGCATTGTGTGTGTGTGCGTGTGCTCAGAAGGTAAACAGTGCTCAAGTGCTGTCACAAGCAATGCGAGTGCCAAGCACATGGCCCCACAGAGAACAGGAGAGGGAGGGGGCCAGATAGCGGGGGATTGAAAGAGAGCAATACAAGCTGTTCTTACTGACTCACTTTTGCAGCAGACGGCACAAGGCTGGGTTTCTTAAAGGGCCAGGAGCACAGGAGGCCACGTTGCAGACATGCTGCTCGGCCTGGCTGACTGATCACGCTTCAGCATAAAGGTCTTGTGACAGTGTGGTAAGCATAAACCCTTGTGTTACCGTGCCTTCGAGCTGGAACAGAGACCTTCACGTGGTGCCCTCTTTTAAACAATAATAGGCTTGTGTTGGGGGAAAAAAAAATCCCTACTTTTACACACCATTTCTTGAGTGTGCAGGCTTGTGCTGGTCATAACTGACCTAATAACCTCATCATGTCTAAGGACAAGTCGATAGTCCAGTACTTACACTCCACTTGTATAGCTGTGTTGTGGTACTCTGTCTCTATTCTTTTTGTGTAAAACAACTGGACGGGTAACAATCTAGATTTTTACTTCTTTTCCAGAGAAATCTTAATTTTTCTAGAAAAATAAAACAAAACAAAAAACGCTATGCAGCATATTAAACAGTTTCTAAGTTTGATTGAAAAACCAACCATAAAAGAATGAACTGTCACTGAGACTAGAACAGACTAAGCTTAGACCTTAAAAAACCCTGAAATATTAAAGAGCAGTGACCTCGACTGCCGAGAAGGAGTGATTATTTTTAATGTTCAAGACTGAACGAATAGAAAATGTCAAAGCAATCAATTCAATTTTATTTTAAGGCGAGGCTTCTCAGGAAATATGCCATTATGTGCACAATAAATGTCAGTTACTTAGAATGATAGCAACATTTAAACGCATATCCTCCTTGCTCCACCTCCAAACAGTCTAGATTTTCCCCGCCAGATGGCACACCACGTTTCAGGCTGGCATTCGGGCACAAACAGGGGAGAAACGAGTTCAGTCAGCTTTCAGGAGGAAATGAAGCGCGAGCGGAGTAAACCGAGCCCTGTGTTTACCGCCCCATGTCCCTGCCTGCTGCTGGCAGCTAAGCCTGGTGGTACGGCGAGTCCTGCCTGTTGCAGCACTGGGCGGGGGCCCAACACGGGGGGGTGACGTCACGCGGCTCAGGCTAGCCATGTGCTTGCTGCTCATGTGGCCTTAAAAGCTCAGAGGCAGGGTGGAAGGAGGGGGGAGTGGAGAGGAGGAGCTCGAACGCATCAGGGCTTATTTTACAGCCTCGGTTTTCGCAGCGCTACTACAGGCTCAGAGGGAAGCCTTTGGGGAACAAGACAGAACACATTTAGAACTCAGCAAGGGTTTGGGTTTTTGTTTTGTTAACGTACAAACACACACACAATAAAAAAAGAGAGCTTGTGTGAGAGAGATACTCTAATTGCATGAAATGTTTCCGGTCATTTTTGCTGAGTCATTTGCCCTTTGAATGAAATGAGGAAGTGGAATTTAAACTAAGAAGCTGTTTGGAAAGCCAGTGACTTTCAGTGAGAAACTAGTAAAATCCTGTCACTACTATTAATGCACTGATTTTCAAGTTAATGCTTGAGATAACAAGCAAGATAAATCAGATGAAATGTGATGCCGAGCCCAAAGCCTCTTATTTGAACCTGTCCTGTGCTCAGGGTTTTTGTGTGCAGCAAGGACAGAGGAGCAGAGGGAGGAGGCTGCTTTCAGGGAGAGAGGTGAATGCGGGCAAGACACGCGCCTGTACCACCCATGTCAAGATGACAGCGTCTGCACGTGTTTTGTTTAGGTTTTTTTTTTTTCTTTTTGGCTTCCCATCACCTGAGGTTCCCTGCATTTACTCCACCCCTCCAAAACAAAACAACACCAACCAGGCCCATGAAAAAAACCAACCCTGTGACGGAGGCACTCACGAGTGCACTGATCTGACCCATAACACATAAAACTGTTATAGCAACAGGTTGTACATGTACAAAAACAAAACGTAAACCTGTAATGTCCAAGAATGAAAGCCAAGAATGAGAGCTTATGAAAAAATAGTTTTGTCAACAACATCCAACTGGACATGATGAGGTACATTTTAACAGAAAGTGTGACAGTTGTTATTTTTCTCCTCAGCCTGCTGGCTTTAAGCATCTCTCTGGTCCAATTTGGCTGTTATAAATGAAAGAGAGGCAGGTCAGTCTGCCAGTCAAACACAGCACACTGAACACCGTGTTGCTTAATCACACGGAGGAGGGGGCAGAGGGAGAGAGATTGGGTGACGAGCTCTGCACCCACGCTGTCCTAGTTTCCCTCATATCCACGCACAGGGAGGAAAAACCAAAGTGCAGCTACTCACAGCATCAAATCAGCAGCACCATTCTTTTGCAAAATTTACATTAGTGAACCCACACCACAGTTATATAATAGTCCAGGGATATGAACAAATGCAGGCTTGGTTCTTTCATACAGGCATGAAAGCTCATAAGCAAGCAGTGCAAACTACTGCTTAGTATTACCAGATATTTGCCAAGTTATTATTAAGTTATAGGCCTAACATCAAACCTCAGTGATAACTATGCAAATGCAAATACAATAAAAAACTGCTCTCCCAGAACACTGAGTACTATGACACAGTCACAGACTGAAAGAGTTAAACTAGGCCAGTGATGGACCTTTGCACCAGCTGTTTACAACCAGGCTACTCTAACAGTGAGGGCCTGACTCAAACACATAGTGAGTCACTGGCACACATTCTGAGCAAAGACTCACTTTAAAACCGTGCTAATGAGGAAGTGATACAGATTCCTCGGTAGAGGAAGAAGGACCTAAGCGCAAAAATACGAAAAAGCAACACCAATACGAGTGATGAGTGGAAAAAAGATGTTGTGGCAGGAAAGCTCAAAATATTCTCCAAGAGGTTTTAATAGGCCTCAAACTGCTTTGGTGTGACAATTAGAGAATGTTTATCAGGGACAAATGATGATAAAGCAACTCAACAGCCACTTGTGCTTTGCTTTCTGAATCAATTTTTGCCCTAAAAAAAAATCACGGCACTCTTTTTACAATAAGGAACAGCAGCACTACATAATATAAATAACAGTTGCTTTGCGGAAAACAAACACACCCTGATATCCAAGTCCAGAATTGAATATGCAAATCCTGAAAATTACAGTTGTGATTATTTTTTTTTTTAAGCACTTGCCCCTCCCCTTGTTCCCGGCACTTTGCCTCATGCGGCAGTTTGGCTTCAAAAGAACGGCAGCTGCATTGTTCAGTAGTAATCATGAGTGTCAATAAACCTGTACAAACAAGACTTAACCAGATTCCCCAACATCTGACTAATGCAGCACACAGGCTGAAGCTTATAGGCTGATAATTGCTATTTACTAGAATATTGTGTTTTACTTCCTATTAGCAAACCAGACTTAAGTTTATACCAGCTATAAAATCTCTCTCTACTTGAAACAATTTCCTGACATATCAATAAATTAAAGGAGTGCCAGGTTGTCTTTTGCAAGAAAACAGTCAGAGCCATTTATATTATGATAAAGGCCTCGTGGTACGACTTTGTTGATGGTCAGCTCTACCAGGCCCCAGTTTGAACATTTAACTGTAAGGCTGAGCATCTTTGAACAGCTTACCTGAATGTATCTCAGAGCGCTTCTAAGAACACTTAGATTGGAGGTTTTCTTCTCGTCTATGTTGGGGATATTCTTCTTCAGCGTCTCAAAACACTCCTTCAAGTGTGCTCGTCTGACAGACACAAGACACAGAAAGGGGATTTAAGACAGAAGAAATGGCAGAGCCGCACTTAGCTTTATTTTACATTGCACACAAATCGATCATGTTTAGCATTAAAAAAACTGAAAAAAATAACCATAGGCATCAATAACTTTCAAAGAAAGCTGTAATCTATGGAACAGAAGTCACTGGGGGTAAGAAAAACAAACAAAACAGAACTAGTACAGTGTGATTCAAATGTAACAATACAAATAACCTCGGATCTGTCCTTCTCTTTAAGGATGGCCTACAGTAGACAGGTTGAACCCACCTGTTTTTCTCAAGCTTGTTATGCACCTCTCTTGTGCCTGCCCTGTAAGAGCACAGATGAGAGCACAGTAAGAATTTGGTGTATAAAAGGGCAATGTGACAATAATTATCAGAATCAACCAAAGAAAGGTTTTATGCTTTGTAGTGATAATATTCTGCTAGTCCAATTTTAAGTAGAAGCTAAATATTTTAGCGGTGGAATATCAATAAGCGTAGAACTTAACAATCTTGCTTGAGTTTATCCATTTAAAATCATCCAAAGACAAGTGCGCTAAGGGTTTTTAGGAAACTACAGCTCCAAAGTACTTTAGGACATTTTGCAGACTTATGCACTGAACAAAAGTGACAGATCAAATGAAAAGCAATACTCAGTTGCAGAGCTATTTAATTCTAATGTAAACAAGTTGAGAGGTGAAACTCACCCTCCAGTCTTTTTCTTGTCGATGTGGCGGCTGTCATCAGGAGGACTCCCCCGGCTGATGGGGCCGTTCTGTAGAGGGGTCTGCTGGAGCACAGGGCCCGACTGGGGGAGTAAGGCATGTTGTTGTTGTTGTTGTGGGGGTGAGACGATGGAACCAGGATATCGCTGAACCAGCTGCTGGTGTGTCTGCTGCTGCAGTTTGGTGTTGTTAGCTTGGGCGATGAGCTGTGGGTGATGGTGGTGGTTCTGCATCAGCTGTTTGTGGTTGGCGGTCAGCACGGAGCTTGGGTGGTCAGGTTTGGGTTGAGGAGAGCGTGGCAAAGTGGCTGAAGGCAGTGGAGCGGCTGGAGGGGAGAGCGTGGCGACGGGCAGAGTGGGTGAACCCGTAGGGTTGGGGGTGACCACGGGGATGGGGATGACAGTAACAGGCATGGAGTGGGGAGGCAGAGAGGGAGGTATGGGCACCGGGTGGCTGTCAGTGCGGCGCTCATCTGCTTTCAAAACATTGTTGATGTGGACTGTTGGGTTATAGTTCACATCGGAGTGCGTCTGCTCGGCCAGCTGCTCCAGACGCTGCTTCTCCTTAAGTTCATCCTCTGTGAAAAAAACGAGCAAGGTTAACAGAACAAAAACAATTTCCTTCTACACACACTTGTACTATAAATCATAATACCACACTGCAAAATATAATTTCCTTCATGTTTATCAAGTTATATAGCAACAACCAGGCCAACCTTTACGGGCCCCCCGCCCACATCTGACGGTACTATTGTCTATTGGTCATTCACACTAGACATGCACGGTGCATTTTTTGCCAATATGCTGATATTTTACAACTCATTTGGCCGATAATCAATACCGATATCTTTGTATATTTTTTCCCCCACGCCTAACTGCAGAGATCAAGTCTCCTCTGTAGTGGAGTTTACATACAGTATTATCATGCATACTCTTACCATGTTGGCCCACCGGCAAATGCAGACATGAAATAAAAAGCTTCAAATTATATAATATTCATTCTTTGTAAAAAAAGAAGATAAATAACTTATGTCATGTAACGGGGCGTTTAATCAAGGAAACAGCAGGCTATTATTTGATCAGTTATTACATCGGTGGATATTGGCATGCTGACCGATATCAGATATTTGATTTAGAACCAATATCGGCGATACCAATAACGTGCTGATAATATCGTGTGCTCCTAATTTACACAACTACTATAATTAACTGGTTCATTTCATTAGCTGTTCTTACAAATACAGTTATAAAAACTAGGAGTGAGAACCTCATGTTGTAGCTTGATTTTCATCCACAGGGAAACTCTGATTAATGAGCGGACATGGAGGCAGATAATA
>JAQLOL010000024.1:15180348-15194181 GCA_029783665.1 Naso thynnoides | reverse complement strand
ATTCGGCAAAGTCAGCAGCTTCCCCTAATTCTGCACAAGTACAGCTGTGTTGCTTACATCACACCACTGTCACCCTGGTATGTTTTGACTTTTTTATGGTTTTCAATCTCAAATGGTAACAAATTCCTTTACAAGAGAGGTCTGTTGTTGATTTCACTTTAATATCCCAGTGCAGTGTGGAACACTGAATGTGGTGTACAACTATGACTTTACTTAATAAAGAACGTAAGATGAAGTAAAACAGGCCCATTTACAGTTCTGGACTGTCCCAAAGGACAACTGACAAAATAGAATAATCCTGACAGTCAACAAAACAAAACACACAAATCAAAGCTTACTACCTCCCACATCCCTCCTGATCATCCTAACTGTAGTAAAAATGTAACAGAGTGAACTGTTTAAGATTTAAAGTGTTCAATATTTAAAGAAACTTCAGGTGTCCCCACACAGAGGATGTTGATCTTAACCTTAAACTTGTGTAACGTGATACCAGTAGCTCACAGCAGGTTTTTTTTTTTCATCTACATATCAGTGATGTCAATGAATGGTTCAAACGAGGATCAGAGTCAAGATCAGAACAAACATCTTTGTTTGTCATTATTAGCAGATGTGATACACCTCCCTGCTAATTCTCAGGTCATGACTTTCACTGGTCAAATACAGACGCTGATCATTACCAGATTGTCATATTGAAGGCGGAATCAAAGTTTTAGCAGTCAGTAGGAATAGAGGAACTTCCCATCTTTTTCCTAACATGCTTTAAAGTATGTGTTTGTACATTTACAAAATTCTACCAAGCTTCAAGCTAACTCTGACAGAAGGTTGTTGCTCTAATGGAGGCACAGTTTGCTGTAACTCAGGGAACCCTTTCCACTAACACTTGTCTTGCAATTACTTTAGTAAAAGATATCTGAAAACATATTAGCAATGTTGAGGTCATGACGTGCTGCGTGTTGTGAAGAGTAAGATGAAAACCCCTTAGAGAGGCTATGGGTGACTTGAGATTCTAAAGTAAAACAGCACTTGTTGACAAAGAAATCTACTTTGGTGACTTTAGTCAACCTTGAGAAGCCACATTCGACATTTTGAAAGGAAACTGTACTTGCGGCAAAGTGAAAGATTCATAAAATAAGAAAAATCTGACAGCTAAGCTAGGCTATACCAATACATGTGATGAACAGAGTGAAACTTGTCTGGACACGCTTCAGGAAAAGTGACAACCATGACAATATGTGCAACACTGCAGCATTTCGACAATAAAAGAGCTGGAATCAAAAAACTCCATGAGCCTTGATGTACTATCCAATTATATTCAAAACACCCCTCCATAATGTATGGATGCAGGAGAAGAGCTGTCTCGTTGCTATGGCAGCTGTGATGTTCATTGTTCGAGATGTCAGACACAAGTAGTTGTCATTAACATTAATAAGTGGACCAGGGTCACTGCAGCACTACACATAAGTATTCAGTGGTGGAGTAGACTTAACAGCATCTAAGGAATTGTATTATGACTCACTGAAAACAAAATAACACCAATGTTCAGGAGTAAACTAGCAACTGTCTGCTTCCACAACTAATTATTCAGATTTCAAACACATTCAATATTGGGACTTTTGAGGGGTCGACTTCATATTATCCCCCTATGTACAGCAAGTCCCCAACAGATTACAACTTGCAAAACTGGGTTTGTCCAGCAGCTAACAGTTCAAAGTTCAGGAACATTATAGTCCTGCTTTTATACACACAAACAAACAAATCCTTTCCTGAGGCCTTGTCCAACTATTACAAAACAAATCTGATAAAACATACATACGTGAGTATTTCTGACTTCTTTTTTGTTCGTACAAAAGTATTTGTAGGAGGAGTGACGCAACTTTCCGATCATGTTCCACAACTATAAAAAAAATCAGGTGAAAGAGGAAGGAGACATTTCCACTTCAAAATAACTCTTGAGACCAATTAAAAACTATCATATTTAACAGGCAAGTGTGTCACTTTTCATTGTGTGTTACATTTCCCTGAAATTTTGTGCCCTCTTAGCAAAGAAATAGAAAAGGACAAGATGTTCTGTACTGTGCCGTGCTACCCAGCTTTCGAAGAGATGCTGAATGCCCTGCTGTAGTAGATAATTCAGCAATGTGGGTGCCGACACCCACTGGACTGAGGAGTTTCTTTTTTGGAGAGAAAACCTATGAAGCACTTACAAAAAACAAGAGGGATTTCTATAGACGTTATATAACTGCAGCAGCACATTGGAAACACTGGCCTACTTTTCTCCACACAGTGACCTGCTCTACAGTATCAGAGAGGGAGGAGGTGAGAGGAGGGAGGAGGACTCTGCTCTTCCAATGCAGCATGGCGGGAGGAGCCAGGAGAGGAAAGACGCAAAAGCTCTCACTCCCAGCCTTCTAAATACCACAAGGGCGAAGGGGTGGAGAATTCCTGATCTGGAAAACTGCTCGCTTCATCCATTTGCTTAAGTCATACACATAGGTCTATGTAATGGAAAATGTCTACAGATGGAGACAAATATGCTTAATTATTTAGCATTTATGATGCAAGTCAACACAGGAGTGAGAAATAAATCTGATATACTGCAACATGCCTAAGCTGTTGTGCTATTTGTCAATAGTGTGGTTAAATTCAGAGTTCAATCAATTGTAACCCTTTTATAAAAGTCAGTTAGGCCTTAAAGCTGCAAGACATTTTTATGGCCTTGGTGCAGTATTTACTAAGTGTCACTGTCTTTAATCAACCTATCAACCAATGCTCTTTAGCATTGCTTATAAAGTAATCTGTAAACTGTTAAAAAAGGTGCTTAATGCATTTGCGGTTGTAAACTCTGCTCCACATGTACAGACTGAAACTGCTGCAGCTATTTTTGGTTAAACACATCAGAGCTTTGTCTTATCAATGTGTGAGTCACAAACAAAAACAATGTTGTACAGGACCATTGTGTATGATTTAGGGTGATCTATGGACAGAAACAGAATCAGTGTAGGATCCACTAAAATTAAGAATTGATCAATTGATAGCTTGATATGTAGCAGCCTGTATTGTCAGTACTGTATTGTCCATGGCTCCCTACATCTGCCTAGCATTTTTATTATTGCTATATTTCTAGCTTTGTTCATATATATATATAAATTCATATCTATATGACAGGCAGTTAGTTCCTCTTAGTGCAGACTCTGTTTCTAGGAGTGTACTGATGGTCATTTTTTTTTTTTGCATTACTAGCTTGAATTGACATTTTCAAATTTAGCTTTGAATTCTGTCATCTTTTTTATGACATCAGTCTTCCCCCCCCAGAAAAAGGGAGATTTTGCCTGTGTGTTACTAACAAAAGTTTAACTCTTATGCTAAGCAAATTTGCAAAACTAATTGGCAATAACATGTTTTTATAAACTGTGAATACAACAGTTAATTAGGAAATGGTATATCTTTGAGCCTCTGAGTGTACTTTCACATATTCTTTGCTAGTGCTCTGCAGACAGCGCACAGCAGTGACTCATCTCCGTCATAAACAATCTTTGGGAGGGGTTGCCCAGCACGCACATGGCGAAAGGGGCGGGACCATCCGCCTGCCGCTAACATACGGAGGCGTGGTTGGCTGGTACACGTCATCGACAGACATTCAAAGCTCTCCACGAGCGTCTCAACAGCTAGGGAGTTTGTTTTTTTTATTTTTACGCGAGGCAAAAAAGCATACATAAAATATGTAGGTACACGGTGTTTTCGTACTACAACGCATCAGATGTTTTTAGCCGCATTGTGATTGAGGAGCGCGGCTGCGTTTAGGCGAAGCCAGCCAGAGTCACTTGATCTCCGGCGGGGGATGTCAGGTCATTATGTAAAAGGAGCTTGGCATTCCCTGCGCCACCGCCCTTTATCCCCCACGTTTTTATTTATTTATTTATTTTTATTTTTAAATGTCTCGTACCAGTGCGTGCAGTCAGTCAAAAATATACGGTTACGACAGAGCAGAAATGGAAAAGACTGTGAACTTCAGTGTTGCTACTGAGCAACCTGCCGCTGTAAAAAGCCTGACTATGCAGCATGTTTTAATGCAGTGAGCGCTGCTGCTGCAGCAGCCCATGAACCGTTTGTTAGCTGATGTGGACAGCTATGATGGCACTCGCACACTGTTTCATGAACCACAGCAGAAATTAACGAAATTCTGCAACACGTCTTCGCATTAAAGCGAATATGAAAGTAAAACTGAAAATGTCTCATACGGACTGAAACACACGTATCTCTTAGCAGCTACACTTATCTTCATTTTATTGAACATACAGGTGATTTTTATACTGTAGCCTTAATTAGTTCACGAATGGCACCGATCAATCAACGATAAAGAGGGTTTGTCTTTAACTCTAAAGAATTTTTTTTCAGAAGCTCATTCCACTAAATTGTTTTCCAGTTACCACTGTCGGAAAAACATAAACTACATTTCTGATAAAATTACAACTTACCACGTGCTTTCTGTTGTTGCTGGGCTTGCAATTCCAAAAACTTGGCCGCTTCCAAAAGCGTTTCGATGCTCATTTCTGTCAGGTTGTAAAGACTGTGGCCTAATTTTCAAGAGAAAGGCGATAAAGCAAATGCAATATGCGCCTAGTATGGGGAGAGGTTCCCAGTCTAAAGCTGGAAAAAGGGTAATCGGATACCCCCTCAGCAGAAACTCTACCACTTACGTAGGAGAGTTACAAACAAGATGGCGCTTAAAGTAGTGGGAACAAATAAGGTTTGTGAATCACGCACCGTTTGTGTCCGCCCACAGACAGACAGACACACTCCCTCCCATGCACGTCGGAGAAAAAAATGACAAAACACGGAAAAGGTGTGGGAAGGGAGTTACGACTGTGTTATAAACGCTTTAGTCACGTCCGTTACAGTAAAATTGACGGTACACAGCCGACTCACTGACATTAAATTTTCAACAATGTTGCTAAAACGGTTCGCTGCTAGCTAAATGCTACCTGTCGTCAGCGTTACTTTAGCCAATAAGTAACAATGCAGCCTTAAGTGATACATGACGCGACAAATTATAGACGGTAGATGTTTTTTTTTTTAATTTATCTGAATAAATTAATGTTACAGTTTTTTACTTGTGTCATATTTGTTGAAATTAATGCCCACTTGTGGCTTGTTCTGACTCACTCTGGCAACGCTTTGCTTTAACGGCTATTTTTTACGGGCTTCAGTTAACGTGTCGTTCTCGTTTCCTCAGCACCACCGAGTAAAGAGAGCTCCGCTGTGCAGACGTAACCATGACTGCAGTGAATTTACATCCATTGATATACTGTTCAAGCACCAACCTACGTGTAGAATACAGGATTTGTTGGCCTCACTTGGAGACAAGCGATGTAAACCTTTGGGAGTAACAGTAACAAAGCTTCAGAAGTGAGCAGCAAAAATACTTAAGGATCAATCCTGAATCCCTTAAAATATGGCAGAAAATTGTAAAAGATACTTAATTTCAACTCTCTAGAGACCGATTTACAATTACTTTAATTTTTGATCGATCACACTGTAAAATGAACAAAAATATATTCAGTATGTATTTACAGTGCTGTGAAACAGTTAAAAAGTAGCATTTTCACACATTTGAAGAGCTTCAGTGAGCAAATGTCAATATCTTTTTGTTTGATGTATGACAGGAGACATTATTAAAATTCGAGATTACTTTTTATCACTCAGTTAATTAATTAGCTGATCATTTAAATCTAGTGTAATTTCTCTTTTTTAAATCAAAGCATTTCCAGGAATAGCCAACAGCTCATTCTACCTGTGAGGGAGACATCTAATGTGCAGGTAAGAAAAAAACATTAGTGACCATTTAGACATGAGGAATTGTAAGGGAAGTTATACTTTTTTTGTTTTAAACGGCATTCTAAGTGCAAAATATCAGTGGCCTAATCTGACAAAGGAACACTAAGCGCCTGTTTTTAGTACTGATGTTGCACCCACATGACTCTCACACACTCAAAGGCCAATGGAGTCAAAGTTCTGGCCAAACTGGGGGACATGTAGCACAAGTAGGAACTGTGTCTTTGCTTGCAGCACACAACAGTGAATGTGCATGCACATATACACAGCCCTGAATACTTGGATGGTCTCTTTTCCTGTTATTCTCTCAGCTCCAGCCAGGAAGTATGTGAGCTACAACAGTAATAACAGTAGATGACAATAATAAAGGCTCTCCAGGCACAGGAAAGACTGGGGGCTCCAGAAAGATCCTGAAATACAGGCTGTGTGTAAACTTCAGACGTGCCAAATGTCAAGTCACATCGGATTCAATGTGTCATCTCAGAGCCATCCATAAACATAAGGTCCAATAATGCAGAAAATTAAGGATTTAATCATTTAATCCTAATACAAAAGATCCTGACAGAGCCCTTCATAGAAGAAACAAACATTACCCTCATGTGGCTGTTATCAGGTACTGCATCCTAAAAAAAGAATTACAAATAATTAAAAATACAAAGTGCTAGTGTATATTAATGATGGACCATGACTTAGCAAACATTTTAGAAAAACTGACATTTATTGCAAATGCAAAATACCAGTACAGTATGAACTACCTTGAAAGGTAAACTGCCAAGTGCAAAAAAAAACAAACAAAAAAAGATGAATTAATTAACGTGAATTAATTAACGTGAATTAATTAATGGCGACACATACTGATTATGTTCTTGAATGAACTTCCAGAAGTCACAGTCAATTCAAAATTTTCCAATTTCTCAAAAGCTGCATACAGTAATGCACATTATAATCATTTTAAGTGGCCATACATGAAAAGGGAATCAACTATCATCTCTAAAAAAAATATTATAAAATTTTACGCACTCTCATTTGAACATATTTTAAAAAGCAAAGGACCCGTTTTTCTGATCATTTACGACTTTGCAACAGACTTCAACAGTGTGTTCTTTAGGTAAGTACACAGTTGGTTCATCAGGTCTTTATTCTGACCCTCGACAAAGTGCATCTCAATCATTATGTCGCTCTCCTCGAGCATCACATTCAACAGACACTTGAAGAGGAAGTGTTCAGCGGCACCAGGGCTCAGGGGTCGTTTAGCAGGAGGCTCACTTTCAGCAGAGGGTGCTTCCTGTGAGACAGTTTCCTGCCCTGCTTCTATGGAGGCAGACAACTCCATGTCCACATCTTCTCCTGATACATTTTCTGTGACTTCTTCCTTTGAGCCAGGTGGGCCATTAGTAACGATTTTACTTGTCTCATTGGAAGAGGTGCCGCTGCCTACCTGCTCTTCAGGCTGCTGCTGGCCAGCTAGCTCCTGTGTAGTAGTTTTGTTTTGACTGCTGTCATCCTGGGTGTTGCTGTTTTGTGTGGAGACAGACTGGATTTGAGATGCTGGGGTCTTGACAGGAGCAGCTGTGGCCAAAGTAGTTTGAGAGCTGGTTCCAGTGCAGGGAGGCGCCCTGGGAAGCTCTCGCAACTGACGTGACTGTTCGCGCCTCTTCTGACGTCCGTGGATCCAAGTGTTCTCCACAGCTGTTAGAAAGAGGCTCTGCTCCTGCTTTCTGCATGGAACACGTTTGTGCAGCACCTAAAGAATTACACAGAAGACAATCAGAATAATTATGAGGTTAAGGAGAGATGTGATATGTTTTATGTGAGTCAGGGAGCACAGTAGCTTGACAGAGAATGTTAATACACCAGGAATGCCACCTCAGCTCCTTCCTGTAGCAAGAGTTTAACTGGGGTTAACCCTTTTTGAAGTTGACCTCTTTAAGTGTGCTACTGCAGCCCTAAAGCTTACCCGCAGGTCAGTGAGCGTTTTCTCCAGCAAGGCAGTGATGCTGTCCACAGGGCCACAGGCAGCACCACCTAAAGCCGAGGCCTTGGCCTGGAGCTCCTTCAGTCCTGCCTCTGGTAATGTGAATGACAGGGGCTTTCGTGCTTTCTCCAGTTTACGCTTCTTACTTGGAGGGGACTGAAATGAGAGTAGAGGTCAGGAGAAAATGAAACAGCAGTCTGTAACAGAGCAGACTGGCCCTGGCTGTAAAATACTATAGACACATTAAAATGGTTTCAAAGTTACAGCTAAAACAGAGAGAGACGCAGACAGACATACCAAAGGATCAAGTCAATCATTCCAAAGATACCTGTGGTACTATAGTCGACAAGATCGACAGGTTAAACTTATTCTGAAATATGCATAAAAATATTGATTCTAGATCAGCTTGATAGTATAATTCATAAATGGCTCAATAGAGGTGAATGTATGCTTCAGCCACAGAAAACACAGGAAGACATTCTGAAGATTTGATATCAGGACATTTGGCTTCTTGCCCCCTTATGAAAAATATTTTCCACTCTTTTTATTTGATTTTTTACCCAACTGTTACGTGTCTGATCCCCTCCCCTTCATTCATCTCATTCCTCAGAAACATTTTGCCTGCACATTGTTAAATGTGCTATTTTCTTTTCTTTGTCTGGTTTGTTATTCATATTTTTTATTCGTTCTATTTTTTCTTCACAAAATCTCTTTTGTTGTTTTTAAAGCACCTCTGCTCAAGTTTTAAAGAATGTAAAACTACTGTGGTATGATTCATGCTACTTAAGTAAAGAAAGCTTTGAAATGTGGCAGGAAGCGCATTTACTCTTTCTTCCTAATTGAAAAAATTTGGATACATGAATCACATTCTTTGTACTTAACCCACTGCCTCTGCTTGCGTTAGGGTGACCGAGGGAGAGCTGTGCGCATCAAGACAGCAAACATTAAAGAAATTCAGCCACCAGCTCTGTGTCTGAAACTCAGACTGAAGCTCTGAGGAGTCTGTTTACCAGAATCGGTGATTAGCAGATATATCAGAGTGGTACGTGCAGTTAGCATCTTTTGCTTCCTCTTAGAGAAATGTGACAACACCTCTCTAGTATCAAACTTTGCACAGATAAGTCAATATAATTAAGAATGGAAATTTTTAGGGGAAAACACATTTTTCCCTAAAATTTCAGGGAAATTTCAAGTTAGAAGCCTGAGCACGCTGACTCAGATCCAAACAGCTGGCTGAAAAACTCATAGACCACACTTGTAGGGCTTCATTACCGTTTACATTTTCAGAGGCCAGACATGACGTAAGAGATATATTAATAGTTCAAAAATACTGGTTCCAGAACAAGGTCAAGAATCCGAAACCACAAAAAAAAAAAGCCTCAGTGAGGTAACCATATTTGGTTTTCGTTTTAGTTCCACAGGAAACATGAACGAACTCTTCAACCATGTAGCATTTATGGGAGTTTTGTGTTCTGCTTTGAAACAAAGCTGACAGTCTCATATCCTTTGTCTGTACCCATGATAACTCTCTCCTGACATTTTTCCTCCTGTTTTATCTCCCATTTCCATCATAGCTGTATTGGCTGTGAGTATATGCTGGCATGATAAGATAAAATAGCACACGTGCTTTAGACAATAAATATAACTTGCAATTTCTTATCACACACGAATACAATTAAACTTGTATGTGATGTAAAGCCAGCAGCAAAAAGGAATAACACACTTGTGTAACTGTTTAAAGGGCAGATGACCATCAACTGGTGTTTTCTGTTTTTTTAGGTCAAATTTAATGAATGATAAATCTAGTGAACAGCTACAGATTATAACTCCTCACTTAAAGCTGTTATAAATATCTGTGGTCAAGCACTTGTAACAGTGCATGTTCATCACACACCACAGGAGGGCGCTCTAACCCCATCGGCTTCTCCTGAACCTGCTGCGAATTAAACACTGTTCCTTATTTCTAATCCCCTCTAATGTCATGCTGTGATGGCGGTGGAGGTCATTACCCAGCCGTGTCTGAACACAACAGACGCTCTGCAGCGATTGTCCCCTATGCATCCACTGCAGCCAGTATGCCGACACGGCTCTCGCAAAGTCACTGCAGGCTGACTGAAAGTGGGGAGGCAGCGGGGGTCTGCTGCTACACTGTACTGTGACAGAGCAGACAGCATGGCCGACTGACCTACAAACAGCAGAGGGAAGGAGCAGACTGTGACCTTCACACTGCTACACTGATCTGAGAGTCAAATCTGGATGACTTGTTTAGTGCAACAGAACGTGTTTGTACTCTCTTTTTAAACTGTATTCCATAGTATATTATATGTACTTTTAATCCAAGAGATCTAGAATGACAGAGGAATCTAAAATAAAGTATGAAAAACAAATCTTATCTATCTTCCCAGCAACTGTTTAAATGTTATTGATAAAACTTCACTTTCAGGAAAAGGTTTTTCAATCTTAATCATCATTGATTTTTTTAGTTAAAATTATGGTCCATGTAGATAAATGTTTAGAGGAGATAGATGGACGTGTTTAATTAATGGGCTGACAATGGACGCTGCCTTGTCTGGCTGCTTGTTAGAGCTTCTTTTATTTCTTATTGTTTCTCACAGACGTCTCTCCCCCTTTCTCCACGCTCTGCCAGCCCTGCAGCCCATTGTACAAGAACAGAAATCAATAAAATCCATCAAGCAAAACCTGTCTGTATGCAGCATCCTTGACACAGATTCAAACACACACACACAGAATCAACATGCACAGATACATACAGATTCACAGACAAAGACGGCAAAATCCACGTGTGTATAGTTCTACTTAAACACCTCTCCACTGAATTACATCCTCTTCTGACTGCTGCTCTTTCACTCCATTTCCCACTTATCCATTGTCACCTCTCTATCTCTTTTACACACACACACAAAGACACACACTTACACACACGAGCAATATGGGTAAATGAAAGCCTGGCCTAATTTTGAAAACCAGGCACAGTAAAAGCCTCTAAGTCCAATAAGAGCTGCTCTCTTCAGATATAATGTCATTCAGTCATCCATCTTGACCTTCTGAGTGCATGTGTGTACACAGACACACAAACACATGCAGACACACAAAATAGAGAAACAAGATGCGGCAATTTTCACCTTCAGGCAAACATTGTATATTGTACTCCAAACACCCCTGTTCTCCCAACCACTACTTCCTCCCAAAGCCCCTGCATGGACCCCTGACCTTTAGACCTTCCTCAAGTCTGTCCTGCCAGAGGCCTGCATGAGCATCAACAGCACGCCTCAGGGTTTAGATAAAGCCTGGCAGCCTTGAGCGCTCCATTCTGTCTACTAGTCCTTTTATTTTGTCTGCATGTGCTCTTATCTCACTATCTACATTCTCCATCCTTTTGTCTGTTTTTGCTTGGTTTCTTTTATCAGCTTTATTCCACACACTTGTTCCTGGTTAAGAACCTGGCGCTTGCATTAATGCAACTCTACAGCCGACACTTCTTTGTGAGATTTCAGTGTGTTATGCTGGTTTCTCCTTAGAGCTGATTCTACTGGGAAAAAGCACTGGCTTGATATTGTTCAGGGATTGGAATCAATGGAAATGTTGAGCTATCATTTGTGGGTTAAATGAAATATTTTTGACCTAATTTGAGAAAAGTGGATCATGTACATTGAACCAAATGCTGCTTGAAGTAAGGTCGCTGAATACTTTGACACTGACACAATTTTAGTAATTTTGCCTCTTGACAACACCCCAATGGATTTGAAAGTAAGCACTCAAGATGTCTCTTAAGTGTTGACTTTCAGCGTGACTTCAATGTTTTTAAAAAGATATTACATTAAGCATTTAAGAATTAGTTATTTTTCAATTTCAAATTTTGAGCCACAGAAAGTAATCCTTCAAATTAAAATAATTTGAAATATAGGACACTATATTTTTAATGTGTGAAGGAAAATCCTTCGCAGTCATTAACAGCCTGAAGTCTGAACTCATGGACATCATCAAACACTGAGTTTCCTCTCTTGAGATGATGTGCAAGGCCTTTACTGAAGCCTCCTTCAGTTGTTCCATGTTTGTAAGTCTTTCTATCTTCAGTTTTGTCTTGATTCATTTGGGTTAAGTTCTGGTATAATTAGTTTCTTTGCCTTGAAAAGCTCTTGCATTGCTTTGACAGTATGTTTGGGTCATTATCTATCTGCACTGTGAAGCCCTGTCCTCAGTTTAACAGCATGAGTCAAAGCAGATAGTGCAGCCCTACAGATGTCACATCTTGCTACTTCTATCAGCAGTCACATCATCAATAAACACCAGTGACCCAGTTACACTGGCAGCCATAGCTGCCCATGCCACAACACTGCCGCCAACATGTTTGACATGATGTGGTCTGCTTTGGATCATGAGGTGTTCCTTTCCATCTTCACACTTTTTTCTTCCTGTCTGTCTAGGGAAAATCCATTGTGGTGGTGAAAAGAGGCAAAATTACAAAAATTGTCTATAAACTGGTGGACCTAACTGTAGGTCAGTATTGCAAAAGTTAAAAAAAAAACAGGTTAGGAAGGAGAAGACATTGAATTAAAGTAATGGTAATTTACAGTGTGCAGGCTGACCTGGCAGTCTGACCCAGTATGAGAGTCAAGTAGGTCACGGCTGCACATGTCACATATGTTAAAGTCTATATGTAACATTAATGAAGACCCCCATGCACATACATACATATATACCAGGCGTTTATAGGAACACACCCATGCAAGCGGAATTAAGGCAGTCAACCATGCAAGGAATTACACATGCAGAAACTTCAGTCATGTAACCACGTGCACATGAACACACACACAATAAATACACGTGCTCGAGGGGTGTGCCTTGCAATGATGGCGAGCAGCTTGTGAGCGCACATAGCCATGGATGTGCGTGAATGTGAAGAAAGGAGAGGAGGAGGAGGGTCAAAGGAGAAAATGTAGGCCAATCATTCTGCTTAACTGCTTTTCTGCTGAAATGGCCGAAACAGACGAGTCAAACAAAACACAAACAGTCGTCATCACACAGCTTCTGCTGCACCTGCTGACTGACCTCCCACCTGCCTTCATTTTCAACCTGTCAGCGCTCAAACACTATTCTTAGCCCCGTAACTGTTTTAACTGTCTCCCCTCCCCTCTTTTTTCTTCATCCCCAAGTCTCTCTCTGTCCAGACAAGGCATGGTTTGCTGTTGTATGCACACAGCCCTGACCTGGCAACCGTTGCCTGGATACAGCACGTTAAAAATCACAAACATCTCCCCAGAGGAAGAAATAAGTGCTTCTAATGGAACAGGGCTGGAGGCAAAGGGGATACATTCTGGAGAGGAGCAAGAGGATGGAGCAGGACAGAGGTGGTGCATAATTAAGACTGAAGCTTTGGGGTTTTGGAATATTTAGCAGCAGAGGAGCAGTTTAAGCAGCAAAATGACAGCTGAGATTACTTATCTGTGTATAAAATTTACGCAGGGTCCCAAACGTCAAGTCTATTTTTCAGTACTCTGTAGCGTCGAAGCATCTTTGCGATGGCGTACAGGTGCTGAATGTCCTTATTCAGCCATAATGCTCACAAAGTGATTTGTTTATTCTACTTTGTGCAGCAGTAGTGCAGCTCCTCCAGTCTACAGGGGAAAAAAATGAAATCTGCACAGACTCACTGGAACAATCACATCATCATAGAAACTCCATGCCAGCGCCCACCGCATGGTCCGTCCCTGGCAGAACTCTGTGTGTGTCATTTTGGGCACCTAACATAAAAAGAAAAAAGAAGTAAGTCATGGTAGGTGAATGCAGCAGATAATTGATCGGAAATTACAGCACAGAATCTGATCACATTTGGTAAAAACACTGATTTCCTTCTTCAGCCAGTACTTGTATTTCATTTTCTGGTTGTGCTGTTATTTTTGGTGGTGTCAAGGTACTCCAAATTTTAGGATTATATAAATCATAAATAAAGCCATGTATAAATTACTACCAAGTAGAAAACCTGCAAAAAATGTAAATTTTCTTTG
>JAQLOL010000024.1:15136675-15178956 GCA_029783665.1 Naso thynnoides | reverse complement strand
CCAAGGAGAAAACCTGCAAAAAATTTAAATTTTCTTTGACTGTTTTATTATATGAAATAGCCATAAACGTTTATTTTTGTAAATTGACATCTGTTGGAACAAATGTGGTTGCCTCCCTATCAATGTTTTTTTCTTCATTTGTGAAAACATAAAAATTACAGTTCTCCCATCCAAATAAACAAGAGCAATTTAAAATAACAGATGAAATGAACATTAATTTAAAAGAAACAATAATTAAAAACAACATAAACCTATATTCCATTATTAAATCAACAGCTTGAGCCACTGAAGCAGCTGGCTGCTTTGACTGAGCCTGACTTCTGATATAATAACATGTACAGCATGTGATAAAATGAAAAACAGCTCTATGAAACCAAATTCTTTTGAAAAATAATTTAAGTGATGCTTCATCACTGATGCCTGGTGGGACCATGCAATGTAAACTGGGCACGCTCAGTCTGCAGGTTTGGTTAAAGAGAGGGAACCACAATCTCAGATATTTTATCCACTGTGAGTTCTGGCTTGACTGAGCTGCACATCTCCCACCCACGTCAAAAAGTAAAGACCCATTATGTGAAAAAGACACACGTGGTTTGCTATGCTAACAGGGCACTTAAACTGTCACTCAGAACTGCTTCAGTAAATAGGAGGAGGGGGTTCACTAAGATGAAAAGGTCAGAAGTCAAACAGCTCTGTATCAGAGACTGTAACCAGTAGCACATTTGCTAAATTAAAAAACACAAAGCGTGATGAGGAGACGCTGGAGAGAAGATCATGTGTCGGGCGATAAAAGCATTAGCATATTACTCAGGTGAGGTTTCTGTTAACACACACTTTAAATATGGAGCAAACCGTCCCTTCTCTGGATGCCAGCCAAGGCTTCACTCACTCTGATGAGGAGCGAAGGCACCCTAAAACCTCTGGAGGAGGTTTGAGCGACAGCAGGTGCAGACGTGTGGGGGGTGGGGATTACTCTCTCTCTCTTTTTAAACATGTGAGGGGAGTGACTTGCACAGGACCAGAGGCCTGCAGCAGTCAGGAGTCATGTGCTGGGCTATTAGTTAGGCTAATGCATGTTAGCTACGGAGTGCCGTGTGATTCAGTCATGCATTGCTAAAAGAAATCAGCTCATTCATTGCCTGTTAGTGGTGCCGCTGAGTTGGCGTGTATTAGAAAGGGCTGATGATGATTTCTTTGGGTATCTGCTGCCCTAACAGTGACGACCATCTGCTTCTAACATCAATACACTTTCCCAGAAGACTGTCGGTTTGAGAAGGGAGGCAAAGATTGTTTTAACAAGCTATTATCAGACCCTGCACAGACGGGGTTTGCTCCTGCATGAGCGAACTGAGATCAAAAGCTGTGGATGCAGATTTATTTGTGTTTGCCTTGGTTTGAACTCACCCCTTGCTTCCTCAGCTCCTCTTTCAAAGGTGCCAAGCTGCATTTCTTCCCCAACATGCAGCTGTACCACCTGCAGAAAGAAGAGTCCGCATTAACCAGCTGCACGTCGCTGTGTGTTTACGGCCGACGGCCCGGGCATGAGCTGCCAAGCAGATCAAACGAGCTGAAGGTGAGCTTTGGGGAGCAACAAAAGGCCGAGTGAAACATGAGAGACAGGAAAAACATCCGGGTGAGTGTGGTCCACTGTGGAGGAAAAGCTGTTTTGATGTTGTCCCCTAAGGGAGGCCTGATCAATAATCTCTGCTGTGCAATAAGAGATGAGGTTGGTCCTGATCAATAAGCAGTAGAGTCCAGCTGGGCAAGATGGAAGAAAGATAAACACATCAGGGTGTAAGTCTGGAAGGAGGACTGGCCAGTACTCACAAATTTTGCCTGGGTTTATTTACCTCTTGCTGCACATCATTTAAAGCTAATCACCTGGTACCTAAAACAATTAGTTGATCATACAATATAGTGTTTCAAATCTTTTCCGTCATTAATCGGGCAAAATGTGTTTGCTTCCAGCTTCTTATACGTAAGAATAAGCTGCTTGCTTCACTTCCACATCTTTGTATTCTGAACATCTTTAGATTTGAGACAAAGAAGTTGAAGACATCGCCTTGGGCCCTGAAAAAATTATGATTAGCATTTTCCATTAATTTCTGACACATAACTGATGAATAAATTAATCAAGAAAACTGACAGATTAATAGATAATGACTACATGGTCGCAGCTTAAGTTAATACTCTACAAAAGCTTTAGAATTAGACTGCAAGGAAGATAAATGATGGTGTTTTTGGTGGTAATACCTGAATGTAATCTAAATTTTTGCTAATCATCAGGTTTTTACCAAAGAAGCTAAAGATGATTTTAAGTGGGGTTAGTTCATTTCTAATACAGCAACTTTTATACACTAAATATAATAGATATATATTGACATTATTATATAAAGAACAGCTTATGGTAGATTAATACAAATGTATTTCAGTGCAGGAAATAGCATTCTTTTTGTTGTTTTTTTCCTTTCCTCTGACTTATGTTAAAAAAAAGCTACAGCTACAGTCTCACCCAACTACTGGAATCAGATCCGAAAAACAGTTTTAACTTTTGAATGACAGAGAGAAAGGAGGATGATTTGTAATGAGGTTAGGGAGGGCTGAAGATGCCCAGGGGGGTTTATGGATGGGCAAGAGCAACATGTCAGCCTCAGTTGACATGATGAAATATTGAACAGCTCTAATATTCACAGATGTTCCTACACTTTTTGTCACAGTGGGGAGGAACACCCAGAGCAGCTCCCCGGCTTCCCTCCTCCACCAGCGGCTTTTCAAACATCCCAAAGTGTGCAGCTGCATTAGCATCCACATTCATTCATCTCTCTTCACATGGTGAAGCACGGGCATATGATTACAATCTTATTACCAGACATGGTAATTTTCATATCAATGGCACCATAAATGAGGAGTGCTGCCTCATTTCTAACTGGGGTTCTTTGGCATTTGGATGTTATACTGGAAACTAACATGGCTGCTCCTATTTGACAGTAATTACACTTCAGTGGCAAGAAGAGGAAAAGCGGAGCAGGGTGGGTTGGTGTGGGGCGTCTCAAAGGACCAATTGGTGAAGCTGCCAGCGTTTCCATGGACACCTGGTGGCTCTGGTGTCCCAGCATGCTTTTGGGAGTGACAGCCGGCTCTGGTTGGTTTGGCCGGAGCCGCAAACCAACCAGAGGGGGGTTCGTTCTCACTTCCTGTCTGCACTGCACGAGCATAACGCACAAGAGCAGGCAGGTGTTTAGATCAGATCCCTCTCGAGGCCGCTCATCTTTTCAGTGACGCATAACTGTATGCAGCACACCCACACACACACACACACTGTACTACAGGGAGGCCAAGCAGGTGTGGCATGTCTAATCAGTTTTAATAGCCCTACTCTGCAACTCCCTCTTATCTGTGTCTCACTCCGCTGCCCTGTGACAGCCCTGGTAATGGTGGAGGGAAAAGTGACTGCCTCTGGAGACAACCCCACCTACCCACCCAAACACAGCTGCTCCCTGTGGGCTCCCAAATACGGCAGAGGGCGAGTGTGTGCCAAAATCATTAAACCAACTCTGGGTGACAGCTCCATCAATGTGCAGCAACCCATCTGCCCATTTTACCTCTTGGTGTCTCCCTCCAATGGTGCTCTCAGCAGCCATTAAACCCCCTCAATGCCTCTCCAAAGAGGACGAAACTGCAGTGCTCTAATACATCCATCTGCCAAATCAGACATGTAGCGGTGTAATCCAGAATACTTACTCTTTATGACTATGATTGGCCTGATAAATCTGCTTTAGGCACATAAAAAATAAACCTGCAACCATGGAAAAATAAAATCTGGTTTTATTTTGAGCTTTTCCTCACCGCAAGCGTTTCTTGAGTTGCAGGCTGTCGTGAATGATTCTCTTGACAAACTCCAGTTCCCCGCCTTCTGCCATGATCTCTGTCACCCCGCCCGTGTTCACCGAACTGGGAGGAGGTCTACGTGAGTTCCTGGAGTTTACCCCCTGGAGAGAGCATCAAGACAGACAGAGATTAAGATGAAATCCTATTAGAAGCTTGTTACTATCGTGTAAACAAATAGTGTTTCATGTCAGGCTTGCTTTGACCGGTAAACAAGTGTTGTGTTTAATCTCAGTTAAGCTAAAAAAAAGTATTTTTGGGGGGGTTTACATGTTCATACAGGACATCAGTAAAATGTGTTAATGTTAAAGGCAGTGAGGCTGTTACCTTTGCTTCCAGCTGGTTGGCAAAAAAAGGAGGGTTGCACATACAGAAGTCGTACACTATTTCTGTTTCTTCTTTCAAGGCGTCCATCAGTAAAGTCTTCTGAGGGACTTTGACAACTAGGATAGAGATGAGGTGGGGACTCATAAGTTGGATGTCTTAGCTAATCATGAGGCTCTTGGGGAAAAAACAAAACAAGACTACAACTATGTGAGACTTTAGGCTGTTCCAAACAAAAGCTGCCTCTCATAACAGAAACATCTCAAGGGGATACATACATCAAATCTTTGGGCTCAATTCACAGACGTGGGCTTGGATCACCACACCTTGAGACACTGTGCATTTAAAGCTTTGTTGAACAAAGAGAGGCAATATGACAGCAGCAACAAACCAACCAAACATGACAAACACTCCAACAGGTGAGGCACCTTTGCAATTTGTTAAAAAGAAACAACGCAATCTTCCTCTTAGAGCTGCAAAATTAATAGAAATTTAATCAATATCGCAATATGGCCCACTGCAATTTTCAGATTTCATCTAGGTGCAATTATGTTAAAGGAGAAATGTCTGTCAAAAAAGTTATTTAATTAAACTACTGTGGCGCTGCAGAGTTGTCTGGGCCCACACACCACATTCTACAGAGAACATCTTTGTTTGGTAGAGATCCCTGCAATAATCACAATATAATCATTTTAATGAAAATGACAATATGGATACAAAAATTATAATTTCCTCTTATATCGCAATTCACATTGCAATCACAATATCAGTCCAAATAACTGCAATTAGATCAGTTAATCAATTAATCACAATTAATCTTGCAGCCCTACTTCCCCTCACAACAAAAAGTTGAATTCATGAGGATTAAAATACCCTCATTCATTCCATACCATCAGGGGTTTTGCAGTTTGTCCTCGCTTTGTCTGCTATGACCAGTCGCTAACGTTTGCAAACTTTAGACAAATACTGCTGACGTTACCAAGTCAGTTCAGTGTCTTCCTTAGTCTTCTCTACTTTCTTAAATGTTACTTTCTATTTTAGCTTTACCATTATCCCGTACTTAAACACAAAAATTACACTGAAGGATTGCTGTTCTAGTCTACAGCCACACTACTCTGTTTTAGACTCAAAACATCACAGCTTTTGCTATGTTTTACGACAGGCCTCAACACTATTTATGTGTTTTAAACCCCTGTAAAGGAGATTTTTAGAAACACTTGCTGTTTTAGTTTGAAAACTCTGAAGTTGTGTTGTAGTCTAGATGAGCAGAGCCAGATATTTTTGAAACTGGTGTAAGGACTCTCTGCTCTCTGTTTACATCAGTATGCTCATACCAAGTGTACAAATGGTCATGTAATAAGTGAGTTCAGGCTATAAGTTTGGCTGGAGATTATTATTATTATTGATAAACGCTTGTGTTGGCAAGGTTCATTTTAGTTTTGACACAGTTTTAAAAATACAGTAATGTGAATGTAGCCCACATGTAAAAAGTCTCATGTTTGTTCTTCAGCATGAGGGGACCACACTTACCTTTAATAAGGTCAGACAGTTTGTTTTGCTCCACATTTTTGGTGGCGTAGTCGAAACAGATGTCATCCACCTCTGTAGCCAGAAAGTACCAGCCGTTCATTGTGGCTCCCAGCAAGGGGTAGATACAAGACGCCCCAGTGCCTGAGGAAACACACACAGGTTTTTTGGCAGCTTGAGGATGTGTTTATTCATTAGGATGATGAATGGTGACAACTTTCAATGAACAACATGAAACTATGTTGTGTAAAAGTAAATGGACTTTGTTATCTTTTTCGTAGTGGCCATGATGGACAATAAACGTCAATTCAGCAGCTGATATTGAATCATCTGCAAATGGCAAGCTGCATAATTCAGTCATGCTCAGACAGAAGTGGCACCCTTTGGTGAAGGAAAACACCAGGAGGTGATCCATCAGGGAGGAGACAGCTTCAATCTGCTTACAGAAAGATTCAGGGTCACCAATCAGTGACCTGAGGCCCTAAAGAGGATGTACACACACATGAACACATGCACGCACCTGCAGGCACACACACACACACACACACACACACACACACCCACACACACCCACACACACCCACACACACACACACCCACACACACACAAACACACACACTCTGACACACACACTCTGACACACACACTCTGACACACAGAAAGGCAAACAAGCAGTGACATGTGGATGGGGATTTAGCTGGGAATACTGGGAATGACTGGGCTCGTGTGTACCAGCTGTAAGCACCAACTGACATTCGTGTGCCGCTCTGAGCTGCTGGCAGCTACATCACCAAACAAGAGCAGGGGTCTCGATCTCTACTTGGGGACACAAACTCCACTGCAGAGCTAAGCGACGGTTTTTCTCTTTTCCTCTTTCTTGTCCTTTCTTTTATAAATTACAGAAGGAATCAATGAAGAACCATTTCTCAATTTCATGAAGAATAATTTCATCTTGAATTTACTCGGAGCATCATCACCTCATACTGAAAGAAATATCTATCCCACAAACAGTAAAATGTACAGCAGGTGACGGAAGCAGAGGTGGTACCGATGTCGATGCCCCTGCGTGGTTGCTTCTGGCCGTTGATGAGGTCCTCCACCCAGTGGATGTAGTTGAGGCGTAGGGGGACGGTCGGTATGAGGCGCTCCAGAGGAATCTCGATGGTCAGACCAAAGTCCTCCTTCAGCAGAGTGCAGGTCAGTGCTCGCACTGCCTGCGGCTCTTTGAAATTCACTCTGGAGGAGACACAAACATTGCTGAATGAGTCCATGTTAGCATTTAAATCCTACAGTCCCAAACAGTAATCTGGGCCAAAAGTTTACAGAAAATTGATAACATATGACCTCTGTATTAAAAGCTCATTTTAACATGAAAATTTTGTTTTATTTTGACTTTGGTCTTTTTTGTACTTTTAGTCTTTATATGTTTTGACAGCCCTTAAGGGTGTGACGATACACTGCTTATCAATGCACTGATTTACATTCCTAGAATCCAACTACATTGATTGGTGAACGGCAAACCGTCCCTGCATGACTTGTGTCAATCTAAAATCGTTTTTCAAAGCAAAAATTGACTGTATCAATGCTAAGAATTTGTGCCTTGTATTCAGCACAGCAAACATTGTCATGTGGATGAATTTTTCACCCTTATAACGGTAAATAGCTGTAAATGTTACTCCAGTTCATTCTCAAACGTTCTGGGCACGTGTATTGCGTCAGCAGCGTTGCTTTAGATAATGGCGGATCATTGCAGGGAAGCATCAGGTGAACAAGAGATTTTCAGTCTGTGTGGTCCACAGAGGTTGAATAGAGGCCTTACAGTCAATGTTTGTGTAGTTCAGTGTATCAAGCTTTGGAGTGTTTTATTCCCTCTCTCTCTATATATATACTACCACTGCATAAAAACAGGCCTTCTCCATTCCTCGATTTTTGGCAAAAAAAAAGTTACTCCATTTCTAGACATTGAATCTTATCATATCGTATCGCTCTGAATGAGCCCACATCGTTCTTTGTAATTGTATCGTATCCAATCGCCAAAAACGTATCGTAATAAGAATTGAATCATTGTTAAAACGTATCGTTACACCCCTGATTATTAGCACTATATACACATGAAGTATCCATCTAGTCAGATAAAGCTGCTTAATTTTTAGACATTTAACTTTCAATAATATTGGCTTATTTTAGTATGTAAAAACAACAGACAAAAAGACAGTGTCTCTCAAAATTTCTCAAAGGAAGGTGGCATCATATTCAAAAATGTCCCTAGCAGTAACCTTTGATTTCATCTCCAAATAAGTTTTGTTGATGTTAACCTGAAGTTTTAAAAACTGTAAAATCATCTGAGCACATTGTTTTGTCTCATTAAGGTTGTAACTTTATTCCAAGATCTCAGCATTTAACTTAGAGAATATAAATGTTATTATTACTGATAGAAATAAAGGTCAATGCTAAGAAGATAAAACCAAGATTGGATGAAACCAGACTTTTACCTTTATGGGTGATTTCAAGTTAAAGACTTGCTGATTCTCTTTGTTTTACCAATGAGGCGACATGGCAGCAATTTACCAAACTGCTCTTAATGTAGCACTTCATTAACCCTCTGCAGCTTTCTGCACTGAACCTCATTACTTCACATTACACACACACACACAGATGAAGGACAATAGGGAGATAAGCAGCCCATCGATTCACAATCCCCTGCTAACGACAATGAAATTCACATTTACAACATTGCAAAGAGCTCCCACTTTTTTATATTCCCAATTCTCAGTCCCGTTCCTTCGGCTCTCGTCTTTTCTTGTTTAATGATTTCAGCTGTCACACAAGCGAGCACGAGTGCGGCAGGCAAAACGAGTGGGCGAGATAGGTATAATTAAAGCTTCGCTGAGCGCTTTCGCACCTTGGCACATGTAATTAGACACATCCCGGTGACGGCAACGTCTGGCACCTCACAAGTTTGGTGTGAGTGTATTCCAGTCTGCTGTTGGTAGAGATGGAGATGTAACTCTGAGATCTAAAGCGCTTAAACTCTGTTTTTTGTTTTTATTTTCATTGTTTTGTCTCGTGAATCACTTAAAATTCAGCAGCAGAGACGCTTTGCTCTTTAAAATATTCAGCTTTTTCTCATTGATACATGAAAATAAATCCAAGTGGATCCCAATTTTTCCCCCCTCTTTTTTAAAAGGGCCATGTGATGAATTGAATATCTCCAACAATGAAGTTTAATTGGATGTTTAAACTGATAACAGTCCTGTATTCTTCAGGAAACAACTTTCTCCAAGTTAAGTTTACCGGTAAGTATCCAATAGTTTAAAGGTTTACAATAAGACCAGAATGATGCAAGGAGCTGAGACAGGAGAAATGTCAGAGTCAGACTGGCTTTTATGCACAGTTGGTTTTAACCCTTAAGTGATGGAAGATGTGTAATTTAGGCAGGATTTTCATGTGATGTAAAAATATGAAAGTCAGGACATGAGTACTGGCATTTCACCTGATCATTTGAAAACTCAAGGACGCTGGTGTGTTATGCTTGGGTCCTACTCCACATGTTTTGGCACTGTAATGTATTTTTTCCTTAGTCTGGACAAAGAAAAATGCTGCAACGTCTCCCAATTCATGTCTGCCTGGGGATTCTTGTTGCATGTCTTGCATCTCCTCTTCTATCGCTTCTTTACTGTCAGCTATAACACAGACAAAAATGCCCCAAAATATATAGAAATGCATAGATTTTATAAAATCAGAAGTGAGGGGGACAAATCTTCCTCGCTGCTGAGGTGACTCCGGTCTCTGAACTGTGCATCTTCGTTCAGGAGTGATAACAAAGACAAATGACCCTGCAGCAGCCAGGTGTGAGACAGACACAAATGAGAGGTGATTTACCTGTAGAGGCCGACATCAATCTCACACAGTGTCTCCTCACCTAATGAACATATTAGGTTAATGGTCCAGTTTAATCGGCAGTTGAAGGGATGACCTCTTGGAGGAGCACCTGGCTCTTCTGAGGACGTGCCACATGTTGGAAATAGTAGGGAAGAAATTTGCACTTTTAAAGTGGCCTGAGCTTTGGTGGGGAATCAGGCTAATGAGAAGTGATGCGTAAGTGTAATGCTCACTCCTCTCCAAAACGAAAGCCCTGCCTCTCACATCTGTCCAGCTCTCACATATTCTGCCCGGTTTCATTTCTCCTCAGAGGCATCATTAGATAAGGATCGATATTCAGAGAGAGGGAGGCTGCTCAGGCCAGCCCTCTATTTTTAGCCGCTGATGAATGTGTGTATGGTACTGCGGGTGTGTTGGTGTGTGTGCAACACAGACCGATCGCTCCCATCAGCAGCACTGCGAAAGCCACGTCTCCATGGCAACCCCACCCACTGAACAGACGAGGGGAGCACGCAAATCTGGCCACGCTGGAGCAATGGCTGATGACAGAAAGAGCGTGAGCGTGCCCGCGATTTACGCTGCTGCTGCTGCCACGTAGGGCAACTGTCATGTGCCTACGACATTAACGTAGCCGACGGGATACAGAGAGGGACAAACCTGACTGAAAAAGTTGCGAAGGGACAAAACATATTGCCCTGTTTTGATAAAACAGCGGCAGTAAGGGAAATAAAATAGAAGCAATCAAGAGTCAGTCGATTCCAGTTTACATGCAGGTAAAACTATTGGACAGGGATGAGAGAAAAAAAGTGTGTGGTGAGACTCTGAAGGTGAAGAAAAAGAGATTTAAAATAGACGAGAGGGGAGTTTACTGCTGAGAGAAACTGCTCATTCTCACCTCCAAACTACACGATCAGCATGAAAGCACACACACGCACACGCACACACAGAGGAACACGCACTGAGGCTTTTTCAATCTCTGTCCACGTAGCGGTGACCTTCAAGGTACATCTACTTCACTCCGAGTGTGCTGGGAGAAAATTTGTGCTGATTAGCAGCAACTTCTCTCGTGTCAGGAGTTTTTCTTTTTTTGAGTGAAACACTTTTTGTGTCCTCACAAGAGCAGAAATGAACGCATCACTAAAAACTCAACATGATTTGAAAGCTTAAAGGACTCCCTTAATGTCTCTGAGATCTACTGGTGACAATTTGTAATTCTTGAGATATGCTCATGCTGAAAAAAAAAAAAACGTTATGATCTTAACAAGGATCAGGAATTGTGGCTGAAATGATTACTTTTCTGGATGTTTGGTTCAGGATTATGACTGGGTAAATAAAATAGAAACTGGAGTTTGTTATTATTAGAGCTGCAATGATTAATTGAATAATCGATCGATAGGAAATTAATAGCCAACTTTTTTTTTATCATCGGTTAATCATTTTTCACATAAAAAAAGTAAAAAGAATTGTTAGTTTAGTGTCTTCAATGTGAAGATTTGCTGCTTTTTGTATCATAAATGAAAACAAATGAGGAGTCTTTGTGTTTTAGGCTGTTGTTTAGACAAAAGAAGCCATTTGAGGATGCCACATTTGGCTCTGGCAAATTGAGATGAGCATTTTTAGCACTTTTCTGGCATTTCATAGAATAAACGATTAAATGATTAATCGTAAAATAATCTGCAGATTAACTGATAATGAAAATAATCGTTAGTTGCAGCCCTGATTATTATTGTCATTTAAGTTTGTAAAACGAAATCTGCTGACGTCAGCAAAAGAGAAGCTGATTGGGGCAGCTTAACCCGAAACAGTGTGGCCAGCTGCAACATAACCAAATTATATTTCATAGTTAAACGGTTTTCAGATTAATGATTTGCAGCACGATGATGATTGTGCTTGAATATTAAGAGCAGGGCACAGAGGCCACAGCACATGACAGCCTCCTCACAGAAGATTTAGTAAGTGAAATGTATTAAAATAATATCCTACCCAAGGCAGCGAGTTCCCTTTTCCTCTCTTTCATCAGATAGTAAAAAGCATGCGTATCGTAATGGTTCTGCTGCTGATCATCAACACAGCTGCACATTTATCATTTTAAAATTTGGCATAATTATTCACTCATTTTTCCTCTATTGCCAAGAACATTTTAATAATACATGTATGAATAAAATGTGCGTAAAAATGTAACGTTTCATTACAAAGGTGAAAATCACTCCACAGATGATAGTCTCGCAGTCCATAAAAAATATGACTGCCAAATTAAATGTCACCCAGACTGTTGCATTATTAATACCGATTCATGAATCCTAATCCCAGCCTGCTATCTGTCTGATCTGAGGCCCCCTTCTCCCCCCCCAAAAAGAAACAGAAACAAAGTAACATTCAGACTATTTTGTGGTTTATCTCCTCCTCACCAATTCCAATCACATTCCCCATATTTCTTCTTGCGCTGCCTCTGGTCTGAGCTAAACTCTCGGCCCCACTGCTATCAGCGCTCTCCACTGACGATCCCTAAATGAGGGGAGACGTATCTCCCCTGAGGATTGAGTGAGTGTCTCCCCAAGATTACTCTTATCCCTAACTCACTGCTTAAATACTTAAAAACCCAGTAGATGAATTCATTGGGAAATACAAAACCACACTAATCCCTCTACTGATGGAATGGAAGAGTGACGGGGGAGAGGAGCCAAATTTCTGCAGACGGCTAATGGGAGCTGGTGCCACACACAAAGTGAGATGCAAATCCTGGACATCCGTTCATGTAGCAGGCAAAGAGAACAAACTGGCAGCCGACTCCAGTCGTAGTTAATGTCTGATTGTGCTTAAAACTAAGAGTGTGCAGATTCAAACTGCTTTTTAGGTTCACATTAAAACACTGAAACGGAAAGATCAGAGGCCTCGGATAACATTTCTTTAGCCATTATAAGGCAACGAAGGTCAAGACTAAAATATCTTTAAGTCAAGGTGAGAAATACAGGGGGTTTTGGGGGGGTCTGAGACGCTTTACTTGACAGGCCAGACCCCTTGAAAGCCTCAACTTCAAAATTCTGGGGGGTCTCAGGAAAAAGCTTTTAAAAAGGGATTTTTCATTTGCAACTGTCAATTAAAATGTCTTTAAAAAAGCATATGTTGTCCCAAATTCATCATTTAATTTACATAGCAAAACTTTCGTGCATAAATATGAATACATTGTTGTGGTGTTTCCTTGGTTACCCGAGTGTTTCTGGTAATAACCTGTCTGTAAAGTGGTGGAATTTTTTTTTTTTTTTTGGATTTACTTCTAAAAGCTTAACAGGGACAACCAAAATGTAGGAGAGGAAGCTGGTTCACATGCCGCAGCTAACGTTCATGCTGGTCCATCATCTGTCTCTGCTAGCACATGCCCGGAGCAAGAGCCTAGGCCTGAGACTACAGTCTGCTGGCCTACACTGGAGCACTAGTTAAGGGGAGACCCCCCCCACTGCCACGGGGTAATTCGCACACAGCTTAAGAACTAGCAAGCCCAGGTGTGATGTCATAAAATCTTGTAAAATTTTGTCTTCCACTCAGGATGAATTGTAATAACTGGTGTTATTCTGGCCTGCAATTTAGTGCCATAATTAGGTCAAAACTTCAATTTCTACAATACTTAACAGTCAATCAAACCTGCAAAACTAATGACATTTCAATTAGTCTCAGCTGCTTTGTGTTTGGTGTTGATTAGCATATGTAAGCGTGCTAACTCACAACAATAATAGTGCACATAATAATTATTATACCTGCTTAACGTCAGCATGTAAGCATTGTTATTGTGAGCATGTTTGTGCACCTGTGACTAAGTATAGCCTCACAGAACTGCTAGCCTGGCTGTCGTCTTTATTACATAGTTCCCCTTAGTTTTATCTGTTCTTTGACAAATAATTAATCAACCACAATTAATTTCCAATCATTTCTGTCAACTTTGTACTTACGTTTAATACTGGTTGCATTGGATAGATTAATGTTTAATAAAAGTAGATGTTTTGCTGCTAGTAACCAATGTTTCATTTCATTTCTTGTCTTGTCTTTTGTTTTTCTTGGTTTAAAAAAAATGACACAAAACTACATCCCAACAATTAAATGTTCATGTTAGATGTTCAGGCCTCAAGCTACCAGCCCATTGTTTGTCATCTGTCTGTCTAACGGTGAGCCACAGACAGACACAGAGACACTGCAAACTAATAATTAACACCTGTCACAGACAGACGTCAAGTTGGGCTTTTCAGCATGCCCACACATGTACGCTCGCGCCGCCATAAGATGATTGACTGGCCCCTTCACATCCACAAAGGCTCAGCCCACACCAATATGTTAACATTCACACACACAGATGTTCAAACTCGCTGCAGTGACACCATGTCCGCATTCATCTGCATAACACAGACGATAACAAGAGATTTCCTCACTGAGCAGACGTCGTACCTGTTTCATTTACACACAAACAAAGCGGGAGGAGAGTCTTCCAGTCCTGACAGACGAATGGCAGACTTTAAATATCCCACAATAACTGTCAGCTCTTACATTCACTCTGAGTTGGCTTTGTTTTGACGGACATTTGTATCAGTCGATGAAAAAAAAGGCAGTTGACAGAATAGAACAAACTAAATAAAGTGTAAACGCTATTTTAAACGAATGCTGTTTGAAATGTTTAGATACCAGAGCCAATATTTCAGTCTAGGACTCAATTTAGAACCTCTTTTTAACAAACCCATTTTTAACACAAAGGAGCTCCACAAAAATATTGCCTACATTAAATACAGTTTAAAACAAAGAGAGATATGGTCAATACATGGAAATAGCCTTAAAATGAGTGAAAAGACTACGTTGATGGTAAACCAGACCAGGTGAAAAAACTAGAATATGGCTGGACCGCGTCTGGGAAAGGCGCTAAATGTGGTTGATGTTAGCATATATAAAATGGCTTATTATTATTATTAATTATTATTATTATATGTAGGCTTTGAAACTGACATTAATTCTTAGATTCAACACATTACAGAACAAGAAATACCACAAAAAACAGCATAAACAGCTCTGATTAAACACCTGTAACATTAAGTCCTCCTGTAAGTAGAAAGTAAAAGACGTTCATTAAAGAAGAGAAATACCCGACAATTCGACCCTCAAAGCCACATAACAGGACCAAAAAAACCAGTGATGTGTTTGTATGTGGTGTCTTTGATATGAATTTATAAAATGCTGAATTTTTTATGGGGAGAGAAGGCGCCAGCCGTCTGTCAACTGTTCGTGGTAGCTCTGTCCTTGGCAGCAAGAAGCAGGAGGCACCGCTGTGGGTCCCACTTTCCCGTGTCTACTTATGGTGATAATATGATATGATTTCAAGCGAAAAATGTCTATTTGTCTATTACCACGATGCATGGCGGGTAAGAATCTCAATCAACACAATATAACAACATCCATTTGATTATTTAAAAGCTTGTGAAGACACTTTTTGGCTTTTGGTGGTCTTGCCTGGAGAGATCGCTCCACACTCACTCCACAGCAGGTGAAACCCCCCCGGCAACATAATGACCGTTTGCGCAGATTAATTTTGAAATAGCAACAACCGATAAGGACAAAGTAATGACTGTCTGACCAATCCTAAAACAAACTAACAACTAACTAACTAAGTCAGCAACAAATGCATTTAGGGCTTGCCCGCCTCTGCGGTCCAGCCAGAAATATTAATCCTATCAGTGTAATTTTACATACTTTGAAAAATGTCGGATGCCTCTAACTTATCTCTTGCCACTCATCTACATTTTTAGCTGCAACCAGCAGCTCTATAAATCACTCTGTCGATGAGTCCACGAAGATTCCCCACTCTTTGGTGGTCACATTTTTCACCTTCAGAGGCTGTAATTTGGCCTGGAGGTTAAGGGGGTGTGTGTGTGTGCTTGAGTGTTTGTTTGTGTTCATGCCAATTGGCTAGTGCCAGTGGGAGTGGCCTATTATAAAAAGGTGCATAACTTTCAAATGGATTCACAGACCTTTACTAGATATGAGCCAAAGGACTAACTGGGTCAACTGGCAAAAAAGGGGATGTGGCAGTGGGAGTGGCCTGTAACAAAAAGGCACATAACCTCTAACGTTTCATGTGACATGGCCAGACTTTCTAGAAAACACACACAAACACAGACTTCCCTTGGTCAGGGCTTGATTTTAGCCACGCCCCCTTTCACAACTCACCAACTGTTTGTCATAGACTGTAGACCACACATAGGCAAAATATGGCCCGAAGGCTGGATATGGCCCGTGGACCATCTCATTGCGGCCCGCAACATCCTCATGGGATAGAAAAAAAAATCAACAAAATGCTCTTTACCTTTCTAAATGCTTCACTTTTAACAATTCATCGCTCATTATCCAATTTCCAAGTTCTGTTGAACGCAGCATCACAAAGCCCACATGGCGCCTGTACAGACCGACACTGTCATAAACAAGGTGTTGTGATGACAGAAACTAAGTTAGGATGCCTCAAAAATAATCAAAAATGGTTGAATCTGTAGCCCTCCACTTGCTTTTCTAAGTCAATGTGGCCCTCTGGAAGAAAATGTTGCCCACCCCTGCCATAGACTCTTGTGCTAAGCATTAGCAGCTCTTGTGAATTTGTGTTTGTTTCATTTATGACCAGCAACACAAACATCATCTTCATTCACCCGGCTGTTCGACAAGTGTATGTGAGCAGAGGTGACCCACGGAGCACACAGAACAAATTCTGCACCAAAACCTCTCAGCGCCACATCTGCCCACAGAGAACAAAAAAAGCAATCATGAGCTCACACTGCTCAACATCAACAACTCTAATCCCACCGGACATATTCTTCCTTTGTTGTCCTGCATGGACTCTCTCACACAATGACTTGTCTTGCTGGGAAGGACACACACACACACAGCTTCAGTCCTGTAATTTGTGTCCAATCTGAATACAAGTTCAAACACAGGATGCTGACGGGGCGGTTTTTGATTGACAGACTAACCTATTTTTTAAATAAGGAGTTTGTTATAAACTGTTACTTACACATAATATGTGAAGTAGAGGGCAGCAAACAGAGAACGGGGAAATAAGAAAAAAAACTGTTTGATGTTGAGTTCATTAATCATTTGTCCAGGCTTTCTCCTCCTGCTGTTGCCAGAAGCTGAATAAGCAGTACAGATCAAACTGAGTCAGCTGGGGCATCATGAGCAGTGCAAAGTGGGATTTCCTGGCCACAACTCTGGCACACTGGTAATAAGGTGTTTTTTTTTTTTTTTAATTTGGCATAAATGCATACACAAAATAGCTAAATATAAAATCTGAAACCCTTGGTCACAATTTTTAGGGACTCACTGATCCAAATTTTTCTTTTCTCAATATCAACTCTGATGCATCAACTCAGGGCATCCGACAGACAGCTGTGCTCTCTTTTTCCCAACTCGTATCCCAAAGTTGCTGGATGGGTTAAGGTGTGTTCAAGTTCTCCCAACAAAACCCAGACAAGTACTGGTTTACGGACCTGACATGTGCGTAAGGCTGTGTTCAAACAGGAATAAGCCTTACAGAAATGTTGTCAAATGGATCATCATACTATAAAATACACAATCCCCTGCCCCATAATCTGAAAGTTTCAGTCACTAAAAATCTTCTTAGGAACTAAAAGGGTGGAGAAAAAACACAATTTCTTAAAAGTTTTTATCTATTTCTGTCTATAGGAGCAGTGCAAGATCAAAGATGAGGCAGTCCAAAAGTATGTGGACAGGAGCTATTCAATGTATGTGTCATAAATCAGAAGCTCACGTTGAAGTAAAGCTGCAATGTGACCAATGGCCACCTTGTGTTTACAAAACAAACAAACTATTCAACTATTCTTAACTTAATATGAGATCATTGGTGTACAATTCTTAAAAAACACTGCAGAGTTCTTGGTCTGTCTGTTGGCAAGAGGACATACACAGAATACTTTAGGAACTTACACAGGTTTTCCGGTGAGGCTGGTGTGCACGTGCTGTTGGAAGTCTGGATATTTGGATGCCAGGTAACCGAAGTCCGGCGGTTTGTCTTTGTAACGGTTCCGGGGATGCATGGACTTATTCAGAGCCATGACCAGAGCTCTGATTTGAAAGAAGGGGAGGGATACATGGGCATTAAACCGTGAACTTTCAGCAACAACGTACACAAACAAAACGAAGAGCAACACACCGATAAGAGCAGACATTTTGGTTGTTAAATAGTTAACGTTCAGTGTTAAAATATGGACTTGAAACAAATCTATGAGTTACCAGCGTTGGTTACAGCTAACGTTAACTGCTGTTACTGTTTGCAGAGTGTTACATTTTATGGTTTGTCCTTTGAACTGGATTTGGCTGGACTTTATTACTGGCAACAGCTCATTTTCATTTGTTTCAAACTGGAGTAAAAACTTAACTGGTTAACGGAGCTAGTCTGAAGTAGCTTACTTAGCTAACGTTTTAAGCTAATGTGTGTGGCCAGTTATTCGCGTCTGCCTACCTTTACTGCAGTGTTCCTTGCTGTGATGAAGCCTGTTAGTATTATCTACTGGTAATGACTTTACCGGACCAAACAACTGCGTGGAAATATCTCATACAACTCACGTTGGACAAACGTTGTCCACTCTGTCACTCTTCCTGGATGCCCTCGACGTCACCTCATACGTCGATGCGTGATTGCGTCATTGAGAAAACGTTTCTCTTGGAAACCAGGTAGTCTTCTCTGATGGAAACCCAGAGTTCAAAGCTCTTGAAATTATTTTTTTAGAAAAATAAAGAAAATAAATCACTCAAATCTTACGCAAAATGTTTTTTTTTTTTTCAACATTAAAAAACATAACGTTTCTGTTTACGATCTCATAACGAATAATTGTAATTGAAAATAAAAAGACACATCCACAACTACATCCAGTACACACAGGAAGAGGAAAATAAAAAGAATTTTTATTTTAGATGTATTTTCAGTGGGAATTGTTTATCTACCAATGTTGCTTTTCATCCAAATTTACTCTCTCCACAAGGCTTTAAATGTTTGTTATGCTGACTTTTTCTTTGAAATTTATAGAAACAATGGATGTTAATGTTTTACTCTTTTTTTAAGAAAAAAATCAAATAAATATTAATGATAAAAAAGACAAATACTGGATGTGTTCTTAACTGTTAATGACCTCTAAACAAATAAGCAGGACAACACAAATGCAGATTTTCTTCTTTTATTATATCGCAAACAATGACATCCAGGTATATTGTTAACAGTTTGCTGAGTGAAGAGTGAGACCACAGTGGCGAAAAACATCATGAGCTCTCCTGTAGGAGCTTGTTGTGCAGTCTGAAGCCCTCTGATGTGGTTTGCGGGCAGATTACAGAGAACAGGTGGACTTCTGGCTGGAGGAAACAACCCACAGACAATAAAAACTTGTCTGTCAGTCCCTTCACACACCAGACCAGAGCAGCACAGGGATTGCTTGGGACCTGTGATGGCAAAAGGGGATTTTTCTTCAACAGGGCACACACCAGCAACTGTGTTGAAGCTTTTCCTTCCTTACAAAAGAAACAGAACACACATCGTCCTGACCTTTGATTTATCACCTTCCTTGAGTAAAACCAAGGAAGGGAAGACGTTTTAAATTTACATTTAATGGTCTGGCATGTCATAGCGTGATCCTGAAGAGAATAGCATCATTTTCAAAAGTTGGTCACAGTGTTGGACGATGGACCAACAAAATGAGGCTTATCAAGCTAATCCGGATTGTACTGACAAACATCTCTATTTTTGGCTTCAGCTAGAACATTGAACACACTGGCATTTTCATTAGCCATGCCAAATTGTACTAGAAAATTAGCTGATTCTCCACCCAAAGTCAGAAGTTAGGACAGAGAAGACAGCTTGTAGAAAAAAAAAATAAGACATTTGTAATGGGGGCACACACCAGAGGGAGACATGAGTACTATTCCCTGAAAGAGAAGGTTTTCTCCTTTGGGACATCCTAGTCTGCCACAATCCCAATGCATTTACAGAGGAGGAGGTAAACCTCCTTCAGATAGCGTCACACAACGAAACCAGCCTTTCTACAACCATCAAACAGAGCTGTAAGAACTCAGCAAGCCAGCCAGCCAAGGACAGCAATGTGAAGGGAATAGTTACACGTTTTGGGAAATACGCCGCTTGCCCTCTTGCCAAATGTTACATGTAAAGATTGATAACTGTCCCTTGTTTAAGAGCGTTATCAATATTCTTAACTTGAGGCGAGAAAGCAACAAAAGTATTTCCCAATATGTTGATCTACTTTGAGTACACAGATTCTCTTTCTTGTCCCATTATTCAAACCATATTAGTCTCTAATAGGGAGGCTCCAGTATTTAGGCTTCCAAGAGTATCGTTCTGACAGCTCTGCCTCTGGTAAAGGTTTACATGCAGCAGTGCTTCTTCAACAGGTCACATAAGGCTCACAGTAGCCACTAGCAGGAGCTTGAGCAGCAGATCACCACATCCAGTACACACAGGAAGAGGAAAAATGTGTCAAAGAAGCAAAGACAAAAAGATCAGTTAAGCAGTGGAATTCCTTATTAGACAAGAATGCATTGGAATGAAAAAGGCTGATCACAAATCGGAGGTTTCTGCATCTGTCAACATCATTAAATGTCGTCTTTGATCACCATTCGACAACCAAAGATTTAGTGAAAACAGGGATGTGCAAGATTAATAAATCACCTTGTCAGCTACAGTTAGAAGCAAACTTTCATTTTTTGTCCTCCAACGGGAGTGGAATGGTTGTTTTTTTTTTTTACAGTACAGACTGGTTTACAGTTATTTTCCAGTCTTTCAAAAAATCTTGCTGCTTTACTGTTTGAGGAAAGTCACTCAGGACGTCTGCATACATGAGGTGGTCTGCTGGGTTTTTTCGGTAGAGATCCTTGCTGCTTGGGCTTTAGCATTCTCCTCTATATCTGATCCAGGAGCTGCTACTGCCTCTTTTTACAGCGAACATCTCTTTACAACTACAACAAAACCAACCTCAGCATCACTTCTCTCTACAAACAAAACAGCATCAACAGCACAGTTAGCATGTCCGCTGCTAGCCTTTCCTTGTTAATCCTAAATTCCCATCCAGTTCAGCCTTTAGTGCGATAATACAAAATTGCCAAATCTCTTATTAAGCTAAATTTACATTTTATATTTTCACAAAAAAATGATTTCTGTTTCTCACTAAAAACCATTTTCATTAAGCAGAGCATATATTTCACCCTTCAGGAATTAGAGATCTTTGCACTTCCCGGATATCAAACCCAGGGGGCTCACTTTGACTCATCATGCTTTTTTTTTTCTTTTTTTTTAGTGGGTTATTTCACACAAGGGTTTGTGTTTGTGGTCTTCAGATGCGACGCTGGACAACAGAGCATCTTCTGACTTCACGTAATTCCTATGATATCCAACAACCTGCCTTTACTGACAGGTCAGAGGGATACAAGTGGACAGAGGCTTTAGTCTGACAAAAGTCTGACATGCAAGGTCAAAGGAATTGTCTCCTAAAGGGCGACACACCCAAGGTCTTTATCAAGTACTAGAGATTAAATAGGCATAATCCCTAAACTCTGCTCAGTTGTTACTGTGACCCAGGGCGCTCACTGACAGCGAAGCCGGACAAACTTGCTTTCTACATTTATTCTTCTCTGCAGAGTCCTTAAATGGGATAATTTATCTAAAGCCTAGCAGTGGTTCACGTGCCACCATGACAAGAGTACAAAGCTGCTTTTAAGCCCCCGAGGTCCAAGGACAACAGTTTGAAACATTCGTATATACAGCCATTAAAATATTACCTAGTTCCACATGAAGAGAAATGGTATGCACACTTGAGAGGTGATGTTATAAAGCTACAGATTAATTCAATAACAAAGCCCCACAGACAATCATATCTTATCGCATCATATATGCTTTTCCTGCCTTATCTCTTGAAAGTTTCACCAAGCTAGGCACCAACAGACTACGACAGTGAAGGAGAAAAATAACAGAAAAAAAAAAAAAAAATCCTAAATAAAAAAATAGACAAAAATAAATCTTACACATAAAGACACTGTCATTTCTTAAATTATCGGTTTTTAGTGCCCTACATTTTACACCCAGTCAAAAACATCTGCCTTCGGTTGGTCGGTAAGGCTGCGTGACAGACGGCCAGCCCCGTGGTAAACCTATGGTACTTCTAGACGTTATGTAAATTTACAGTATACAATTTTGGATTACCATGCAAGAATACTTTTTTGTGTAACATTTAATAGCTCGATCTACATCCAGGAATAATTTACATAGAAGGACAATAGTTATTGGACCAGAGAGAGCGATGGGTAAATAACCATGGTGGTAAGTGCAGCTGGAGGAGATGATGATGTGTGGGTCAGGATTAGGTTAGGTGAGAGGAAGAGGAGGAGGAGGCGGTGGAATGCAAGGAGGGGAGGTGTGATCCAGAGGAGCGCCTGGGTAATTGGGGTGGTGGTCCAATCCTCCAAAGGTCCAAATCAGCGGCACTCCCACACTTTTACTGTTTGATCTACACTCCCAGTGACCACGTAGGGAGCAGCCTTGTGGAAATCTGTAAAAGAGAAATAAGATCATCAGATTCTTGTATCATTCTGAATGACCACCATTATCCAAGATTTCAGTGATTTAAATAGCCATAATTGAAGACTGTTTCTGTCAGTTGGAGAAAAACTGCCAATTTAGAACTTAGTGGGTGGAATTAAGAATAGTGACATTTTCCTTTTGTGCCAAAGCCAGAAAAAAGAGCTGCACTAAATAAAAATAATGACAGAAAAATTACCAAAGAAAGACAGAAAGAAACAAGGGAATGAGATTACTGGAGCACAAAAAGGAAGTTGATTTATAGGTTGTAGAAGACGTAACCAATGTAATTGCAACATTCACTACTGAGTGCTTAAAAACAAACAAAAAAAATCCCACACCCAAAAACATGCTAACATAAAAATTATTTCAGGCTGAATAAAAAGGTGAAATGGTGATTATCATTCAAAAAAAGAATGCAACACATTTGGGGAATAGCACTTGGTATTGTGATTATTTGTGAAGACAGACAATACTCTCTAGAAAATGGAGAAGACTGTGTTTGTTTTTCCTCCAATGATTTCAAACAAAGGTGCTTTGTCTTTTCTACATCGCTTCAGAATTTATCACATCAATAGCTCACAGCGATATCCTCTTTGGTTGAAGCGGGATTTAAGAGGACTGGGTTTCAAACACTTTGCCAAGGAAAAGTTGGCTGAAGAGGTCCTCAAGAGAATTCACGTGCCTTGATCTGCTGAAAAGCTGCAGATACGAGGAGGGGGAGGCGGGAAAATCCTTGAGCGCTTGTCTACCTCTTAAACCCCAGCTGCCAGCAACCCTCAGGACGCTCAGCACACTGCCGGTGGAGGAATTGGGCTTCTTTACAATTACTCAACCCTTGGCTAAACGCATATTTGTGAAACCAGCTCCACTGTCCAGTGAGGGTGGACTAAAAAGGTTTCTGCTGCACCTCAGGAGACCGACTGGTCGAACAACAACAGGGATGAAGCTTCTTTCAGGATGTGCTTACCCAGAGAGGTAACAAAGTGTTCGTGGGCACACAGGGTTTTCATGCAGCGCTTGTTCTTGTAGTCCCAGATCCTTAAGGTCTTATCATCTGCACAGGTCACAATAAACTTGCCTCCAGGGTGGAAGAGGACACCACGCACCCAGTTGTCATGGCCAACCTGTGAGACAGACACCGCTAAAGACACCAGTTGCAAACCAATTCAAGCCACTCATAAGGCAAAATGTGTTTACTACAAACCTGTATTGGATACACATTAAATACAAATTATAAACTGGATTACCAAAAGGCTTCTTGCCTAAGGGCTCATTCAGACCAAATCAGGTGTTGCAAGGATCACCATGGGTCTGCTCACTCGTTTGCAAATGCCAAATAAGTTTTACTATTCTGACTGGCTGATCAGCTAATTGGCTATCCCAGCGTGACGTTAGGTTGCATTTCTCCAAAAGTGGACTCTCTGAAAAAAGGGGGCTGGATCTTCAGTACAGTGCCTGATTTGGTCTCAACTGGCCCTGAGACGGTCCTCACCAGTGTCATAAGGCACATGCCAATGCTAACATCCCACATCTTGATGGTTTTGTCTCTGGAGCCAGACAGCAGGAAGGGGCCTGGCTTACCACTCTTCTTGGACTGGTTGGGCACAAAGAAGGGAAAAAATTACTATCGAGAACAATGGTGCAAAAAAAGATAACATAACACTTGTAAGATATAAGTGTGTTAATTCATTATATCTACTTTAGCAATTTTAAAGAAAACTTTTATGCTCTACCAAAGTACAGATGACATCACACACACTCATCCTAAAATGAGTGTTTCTGTTGAAAACATTAGGTCTCAAAACTGTTTCCCTTAAATATTATAAAGTAGAATAAAAAACCTGACACTACCAATTATTCTAAAAGGTTATCTAATCTTATTAAACTGCACTGTCGCCCTGGATGAATTCCTGTTTGATTACAATAAAGAAAGAGAAAATTAAGCACAAGTGAAATCCACACATCATTTGTCACTAAGGGGAAACAGATGAGCTTAAATAAATTCAATAACTGGTACATTTACCACCAAGTACCGTTACTTAATAATAAAGATGTTTAAAGTTTTGTCAGGCGCACACACATAAAAATTTTCTTCAACAGATTCCTTCAGTTGGTGTTGAAACATGACTTTATGATTCCTTTTTGATTCCCTAAAAACAAAAATGCTTTTCCAATGAGAACATCATGGAAATATTTTCTGACTATTTAACTAAGAGAATTTACTTGTTTAAAATATATTTCATCTACTTTTTCTCACCTTTGTTTTATCTTTTCATTTGTTTTTGCACTCAGTTAAAAAAAATATATCACTGTACAACTGACAGCAGCTGTCTCCCTGGCATCAGGTCTCCATCATCCATTTATCTGGCAGTAATACGTAACTTCTGTGCTTGTTTCAGTTAAGAAACCAGCTTCTGTGCAAGTGAACACTGTTTCACTGTTCATAGGTTAGACTGGGAAAACTCCTACGGGGGGAAATCTTGCCTTAATCTGACAAGGCTACAATTGGACACACTTGAGATCACAAGGCATGAGGAGGGAGTCAGGGCTGACTCTGGGCCTGCTGATATTCTGCCTGTGTATGCTTGCACATATTCGTTTCAAGCTGCTCTGTTCACATGGCTGCGAGTCTGATCTGTGACGTACGAGTCTTGCTGACATGGCTACGCATGTAGAGAAGGAACATACTGTCCCTTATCTGATGAGGTGGGAAAACCACAGTGAGCACAATAAATCTAACTTTGTTCACCAGAGTACATAACAACCAGGATACCTGATAGTCCTGCCTTCACTCAAGAATGCACATACTCTCATCACCACGCTTTGGCTGACAATACCAATTCTTCTATTTCGTTCTATTTTTTTTTTTTTTTTTTTCATCGGTGAACAACCACTTAACGCACTTAATCTGAGGTGCTGCTGATGCGCAGTCTGCTTCGAAAAAAAAAAAGGACATGCGTCAGAAATACTTACAGCTTAACTTCGAGTGTAAATCTACAGTATGTCAGTCCACCTTTGCTTATGATGTAGTCAATGTATTTGAGTTTTTGCCTGATAAAGAATCAAGTGCAGCTGATGTAACAAAAAGACGTGAAAAGTTAAAAAAGATTTTGCTTGTGATATCTTGAAACCCTCAAGGGCTAAGCGGTACTTTACCTCAGAGCCTGTGGTATCTAGGATGGTGGGGTAGGCGCTCTCTGGTGCCCAGGAGATGCACTCAACCACATGTTCATGCTCCCGCAGCTCAGCCTTGCATTCTTTGGAGGCTACGACCCACACACGCACTGTTTGGTCGTTGGAGCAGCTGGCAATCAGTGTGCCATCCTGGTTGGGTCTCACCATACGGACCCACTCCCTGTGGCCTGTGAAGGTCTTCACACAGTACCTAATGCACAGAAAACATTGGAAGGAGTTACCATGAGTAGGTGTCATTGAACAAACAGAATATGGTGCTTAAATTAAGTGATTTAAGAATGTTTACGGAAGGCGCATACCCAGTTGCCACCTCCCACATTTTTATGGTCTTGTCCCTTGAGGCAGAAACAATGTGATCTCCATTGGGCATGATAGCTACGGATGAAACATTGTGGTCATGTCCTGGAAAACAGAAAAGACAAAAATAAGATCTTCGTGAGAGCAAAACACCATCACTTTCAGAGCAACACAACATTTGAAGCCAGTTAAAAGGAATTTAATAATTTTAAACAGCAACATGATATCTCTTTAATCTTTCCTTCTTTCAACAGATAAATCAAAATTCAGCAACATTTTTTTAAGCAAATCTCCAGCCACAAACAGTGCCAAAAACGATAGGTTTAGTCATAATTAGCCAATTAAATGACAAGTGAGGTGGCCAATTTGCTGGGGCTTACTTTGTTCCGTGGAGAATAAGAGACGCCTAATTACCTAGATGCTGGGTCATATTTAAGCTTCTAAACAGATGAAGACAACAGTAAGTATACTGTAAAAGGCCAGCTTAACACTGTGTGTGTGCATATGTGTGCATATGTGGGTGCGTGAGGGTCTGAACGCATACGTGTGGCACCAAGCTATAATAATGGGTGGCAGCCACACAGAAAAGTGCTATCTGGTGCTGAAGAGGATAATTAAACTGCTGTCCAAATCGGCACTAATCTACTTCACATGATGGTCTTACTTTTTTCATTTTGAAGGAGTAAATGAAAAAAGGAAAAAAAGGTTGAAAAAGTGAATGGAGATAGAAGCAAAAGAAGGATGAAGAGGAAATGGAAGGGAATAAAACTAGACAGCAGGCTCTGTTTAATAGACGTTTTAGATTGTGCTTTCTGCACTAAAATGCTTTTCTGCACAGCGTGAACGAGGTTCATCTGTCTGACGAAGTGTGCCAGGAGCTCACACCCTCATTTACAACGGAAAAGCCTGGCAACCAGTGAAATCTGTTGCTCTATTGCACAAAATGCAGGATTTACAACTCCAGCATAAATTACAGGATGCTAGAGCTTCTTATCTCTTTGCTTAGAATTTTTTTATTTCACTGATATTCATTCACGTCTCCTTCACATGCACTTTTAGCAGACTTATGAAGGGGAGAGCAAAATGAGAAATGCTGAGGCTTCATATTGTTTGGGCTGCTGGTGCCTGCTGAATTTGGTCCTTCTCATAATTCTTACCAGAAAAAAAAAATGTTTGAATGCTGGTTAAAATCTGCAGTGCCTGAGGGCACATGTAGATTACACTGCAGTCATTTATTTAGCTGTTAGAGTGTAAAGGAGGGGGTGTAGGCCAAAGCACTGTATGAGTGATGGCATTACGAATGGCATAGTAGATTCTCAGTTAAGTAAATAAGAATGTACATATGCCTTTTAAAATACCTGAACCAATGTGAATGATTGAAAATGATCATGTTATAAAAAGAGCTAAAAACCAAGTGTCAACACTAGTATACTGTGTTGGAGTACTGTGGGTACTAAGAGTGACAAAAACAGTCAACATGTCAGAGCTGGCCGTGAACCTTAGTAAAGGGAGCTGAGCCAAACTAGAGCAGATGAGGCTCATCAGCAGCATCAAATTGATAACCAACAGCATCTGCACCACCTGAGCCCCGCATCCAGGCACAAGCTGCATTTATAGAGATATGAAAACCATAACAAAGCATATTCACATGAGTAACACAAAGGGGAGCAGTTGTGTTGCAGAGTGGCAAATTCCTGCCATTGGTAGTTTCTCTGTTCTTTTTTTTTTTTTTTAAAGCTTTCTTGACAAAATTGGTCATGCAAAGCACAGTCAAAATTTCATACAAATAAACAGTTTGATCTTCTTACCATGCATGGTCCTGATGCATTCAAAGCCTTGGAAATCCCACAGCTTGATAGTCATGTCTGCAGAGCAGGATGCTAGCAGTTTGCCAGTCTGGTCAAAAGAAATGTCCTGCACAGAATCTGTGTGACCCTTCAGTGTGCGTTCAAAGTCTCCTGTCTCATAGTCCCACACCTGCGGAAGACAACATTTTCATACATTAGCTTATAAACCTAATATAGTAATGTCACAAACAGGCATAGGTCAAAGTTGACTGCTTATCACTGAAAAACATACTTATGTTGTTCATCTCAAACTGAATCCCTTTCCAAACCCAGCAAAGCCCCCAAATGTCACATTATCTGTGGCCCCTTGTCACATCGTTTCTCAGCCTAACGGTCCAGCAGCCAAAACAAGCTGAGAAGAGAGAGTCAAGCTGTCCAGCGAAGTCACATTACGGTCTAAACAATAAGATATGCTCTTAGAAGACTGATTAAAAATTACCTTATTGCAATGGCATGGCATTTGCAGACACCATATAATATTTACTGAAGTACAGAATATTTTTGGCATTACTGTTGCTAATGGCAAGGATGCTGAATAGGGTCACAGATAGGCTGGAAAAAAACAGAGAGATAGTTCATCGTGTTGAGTATAGCACTGCCAGTTGGAGTACGGACAGAATATGGAGTGAACAGTAGTAAGCCTGATTTTCTAGCCTCAAAAGCTGTAAGGTCTCTGGCTTTCAAGCAGACAGACGGTTTGTCACGGAGGGATAAACCCTCCTTGGTCCCCTCTTGGGGTGTTTTGGGCAGACGGTGACAGGAGATCCCCCTCTCACCAGCCCCTCCTCCCTCGCATCCTTCTGCCTCTCCCCCCGAAGGAAGTTACAGACAGTGCAGATGGCCGTGAGGTACAAAGTGCAAAGGGGGGGGGGATTTATCCTAGAGAGGATCAATCCAGCTAATGTGTTTGGAGGTACACCAGGTTTAACAGTCTACACACATAAAACAGTATTTAGCAGCACCATCCAACGCACACATAATCCATTGAGGACCTGCAACTCCGTGCAGTGTCACCAATGATTCCTCCAGGGGATTGATGAGACAGAAAACCAAGCCAAAGGAAGTATTGATAGCCTCCATTCTAACAGGGGACATGCCTTGAATCTTTTCTTATCATTTAAACGCAAACCGCAGTACAAATACTGACTTTGTATGTGCTACGTAAGTAAGCAACATCTGAGCTGACACCCAAACTTGTTGCTCTTGTTTAAAATAACATCAACTCTGGTTGACTTGTACGCTACACAGAGCACAGAGCTTCATTCAGGACCTGCTGATTGACATAACGTGAGGTTAGTGTTGAGCCCCGTTTCCCACTGAGCGGTACAGTTTGGTTTGGTAAGGTATGGCACGCTAGTATTTCCATGGCCAAAAGTTGTTGATGGTACTTAAGTAACCGATCCGAACTGTCCTTCTTTTTGGCATCCCTCCATTGGGGTTGGTAGCACACCAATAAGGCACCACAAGGGTGGAGCTGTTGTCTGTTGACTGCGAGCAGGCAAAAAGCTGTTTCTAATGTCGTAATGACGCTAAATATACCATTACAGTAAGTTTTTATGTTTTTTTTAAGGCAAAGATGTTGCCATGTAGATTCCAAATGTAATGAGTTTATCTAAATAACGCCTGCTTGTAACAAGCCGCAAAGTTTGTGGACATGAAACCAGCCCGTCATCTCGCAGCAGTAGTCCGACCCTTTGTGCCGTCACACAGGAGAGAAAATTAGCTGATGAACTGATGATTTGAGCAGCCTTTTTAGAAATGAGACGCTGGCTGTAATGTTTCCATGGCATTTAAAATATGACATTTCTTTTTTTTTTAGAAAATAAATATTACAGATAAAATATGTACTTGTAGCTGCTACCTTGGTTTGTTTGCAAGTACAACACCAACACTACAACAAATCACCTTTTCTCAAGTCTTAGGTGTTCATATTGCTTGTTTTGTTCAACCTATGATCAAATATCAAAGATATTCAATTAAAAATCACGTGATGAAGAAAAAACAAATCTTCACAAGTGAGAACCTGGAAATAGTTCTGATAAATTCTAATGCTGCTTATCTTTTTGTCTAATTATTCCAGCTCTAAATTGCTCCCAGGAGCTGCTACAGAAATTTTTCTTCTTGTCCAAAAAATATGTCGACGGGACAAACACATCACTCACTACAGACTTGCGCTAAAGGATTGGGCAAAACAAAACATCTCTCCTCTAGACAACATGTAGGCTAACATTAGGGATTTTTGGAACAAAATGGTTCCTGTGGTCCAAAAACACCCATTAGCACAATTTCAGGCTCTATGAATGACATGAAAGGACCCAGCACTTCAGTTTTCACCAGAATGAGGTGGAAAGCCAATGACCCTCTCAGTGAAGAGGAAAGAGCACAAAGTCTACTCCTCAGTTAAAAATTTAACAGAGCTGTTCCAGAGGAGAAAAAGTAGGACACAAGGAGAATCGAGCCACTGGAAGATGAGACGGCTAAAAAGAGGTGCTGGATAGCGGACTGAATTTTCAGATTTTTTTTTCCTATGGGATGGATGGCTCTGATGATGTGTAGTCATAGTGGGGCAACTGATGCTTTCGGTGGAAGACAGTGAGACAGGATGCATGGAAAGCAGGGTTGCAGGGGAGGAATGGGTGGGGCTGTAAAGGGAAGAAGATGCCAAAATGGAGAGAGGAATCCCTGCTGTGTGGGTGTAGCTGAGGAGATGTACATGTGCTGCTTATTGTCTCATGAATAAAATATGCAGAACAAACAGCTCAACAGAGTATTGGCATTGTGCAGTGAGGCATGGGAGCGCTGTTGCTGCAAAAATAGCCAGAGACAGACAATGGAGTTTATATAGGGAATACAGGGATACACAGAAACCTAAGAGAGAAGTGTAATTCAGGGCTCAAAAATAGAATTATATCAGCTTAGTGAAGGCTCAAGAGCAAGGGATACTGGATGGAAAGGAGGAGAGGGGAGCAGCATTCAATAGACTGAGCAAAAGCTGAGTGGCAGAGCTGCCGTGAATCTGGTATAAACTAAAAAAATGAACAATCTATTAATTTTAAAACTAAATCCTTTTACTGATTTGTGGTGGAATGTGTTCTTATCAAAATAAGAACAAAGGAAGCGCCACAATCACAAAACAGACAAATCTTTCTGAGGTCTTTGTCTTTGAAACCATACTGTGTAAAGCACAAATTTCCGCTTTTGTTCAAACATCTTTAATTAAATTATTAGCACATTCAAGTAATACACATACAGAGCCACAGATGTACTACCAATGTAAGCTGTGTATAGATGGTTTCATGTTTCAACAGGTTTCAACAGCGTCATGCCCAGCGTAATGGTTTAAAGGAATAGATAGGCTTGTCTAGCATTTTAAGACAATTGTCATTTGTCAATGCCTGCACTCAAATGGCGCCAAACAAAAACGGTCTGCAGAGACTCCAGGCGACCTTGTCCGTATGGCTGAAATGGAATGAGAATGGAGAAGATGGACTGATGGACAGATAGCTCAAAAATATAATGGCTCAATCCACAGCAGACGCCAGCGCAGACAGTAGAAAGCAGAAAACGGCCCCATTTGAAGGCGAACTATCCTACAAATCAACTGTCATACCACCACAGGGCAGCACTAGGGCTGCAGCCAACAACTGTTTTGATAGTCGATTAACGATTAACCGACTGATCAGATCATGAATCTCAGAATTACTTGATGGCTCTTTTCTAGCTTTCAGCTTTTAAATTTAGCCTGAAGTTGTTTTAGGCATGTGCTAACTAAAAATAAAAACAACAAATATGAACACTTCACTCAAAAATAATTCTTTTAATAAACTTTGCAGCTGGATAGGCTGCTACTGATACTGCTGAGGCTAACTTCATCAGAGGCAACATGTCTACCACATATACACAAGACTATAGTATTTCTTTATTTTTTTATTTAGTAAAGGCTGATGTGAACCTGTCTGCAAGTAATGTTACTGCTACTAAGGGGGGAGGAGCTGGCTGTCTCAGCAGCCATACACAAGAGTTACAGACAGCTTTGTTTTTAGCTCGTTTGTAACAAATAGCGGTTAGCTGCTGAGCTTGCGTACTGTGGACACGCAGAGCAGATTAAATATCGCATTCTACATGGTCGAACAGGTTGAACAGATATATTGATAAAGTTTTGCCTTTTTACTTGCAAAGGTTTTACTTACAGTAACTATGAGCGTAGCTAATGTTGACTCGGGTAATCTTATCATTATCTTTAAATGCACTGCTCTTTGTCTCTGTGAGTGTGCGTGCAGCGATGAACATACACACGCACACAGCAGGGCAGAGAGATTCTGCTGACTAAGAAAAAACGAAGCACTTAGAAAAAACCCCTGTGAAATGCTGCCATACTTAAATCCATGTGGTACGCGATGGTGTTGGATTTGCCGCCACCATTGTGTTTTGTTTTGTCGCTATTACACATGCGCAACTGTCAGAGGTAGGAAGGAAGCGAGATGGCTCACTCCTGAGCTGCCTCCATCATCACCTTTAGAAAACAAAGTTAAGTTCAGCTCCACAGTGTGAAAAACACGTGATGACACAACCAACAAATAATTGACAATTTAAGTCAACGGAGACTAATTTTGTTATCAAATTTTACCGACATTGATTGATCACTGCACCCCTATGCAGCACTGACCTTTATTGTTGCGTCCTCAGAGGCTGACACCATGACACTGAAGACTGGATGGAAGATGACCCGGGTGACTGGACTGCGGTGGCCACTCAGTGCGTACCTCTCTGGTGGGCGTGGGATCCACTCTTTGGGATCACGCTTCTGACTTACAGGCCCACCCAGGGTGATCTCCTCCTTAGCTTCATTCAATTTAGATTCAAGTTCCATCACCTGTTCAGAGTGCAAAGGTGCAAATTAACAGCGTAAAGGCAGAAATGACAGAATATCAAACTATTTGCATATTCAAATACTAACACTAGGAAGAGAATGCATGAATTATATCATATTTAGGACTGTCAATCGATCAAAATATTTTATCGCAATTAATCACATGACTGTCTGTAGTCAACTCGTAATTAATCGCAAATTACACTTTTTTCAGCTTTAAATGTACCTTGAAGGAATATTTTTCAAGTTTTTAATACTCTTTATCAACATAAGAGTGGACAAATTTGCTTGCTTTATGCAAATGTATGTTTATTATTATTGCAGCAATCCAAAACAATCACAAACACTGTGATATATTTCGATCGAGCACTCTGTGCTCAGCTATGTTTAGTCTGATGTTATCAGGGTTTGACTGTTCATGTCTGCTGTTTTTGCTATGAGTGCTGTTAAGGCTCCTTCAGTCTCTTATCAGTTTTTAATTGACTATTAGTCATAAGTGTCATATTGAATACTTACCCAACATTCAGGAGTCAGACATACTATAATAGTGTCCCAGTATGATGCAGACTACAACATGATGTCAGGAAACGGAGTCACAGAGTGATTTGAGCGAAATGAAGTGTGCTAACAGAGCTAGTCTAGAAGCTAACAGCTGACTGCATCTGACCAGTGTGAACATGGTGCAGTTCACGTCGCTATTACCGCTAAGACTCACTGGCAACCTCATAATAGCATCCCAGTATGATACAGACTGCAACAACTACTGTAAAGAATATATACTAACTCCTCCACTTTAGCTCTCTTGTCTTAAGTTGTGTATCTTGTATATATGTCCATGGTTGTGGCTACATCATTTCCTGATTTCCCAAACTATGGGCACGCCGAGGGCCATAAAGAACATGTGTGCATAAAAAAATTAGCAGCACAAAAAGAATTTTGCGTTAACACGTTATTATCGCATTAACTTTAACAGCCCTAATTAAATCTTATTATATTATTGACTGAATTAGTGCTTTTAGATATTTTTTGTCAGACTTCCTCTTAGTATTAACAGTGGATTCCACATTAGTGTCATGACCCATTCATAAGACTACTATCCCCACAAGCATTCTTTGATGGGGAAAAAATCCACAAACCTTCTTTTGTAATCTGATAACTGAGGTCCATTTCTTTTCCAAAAGGCCAGCATACTTCTTATCCAATTCTTCATTCTGTGGGGAAAAGACGCACAGAAAAAAAAAAGGGTATCAGGCAAATATGCAAAGAAAGCCAATCAAAGTCACGGGCTCAACATAATCAGGGATGCCTGTGGGAGGGGGGCCAGTTGGGGTGGCATGCTGAGGTCTTTGGCTATAGTAAGAAAGAACAGGGAATTATTTACACACCCCTCACAGGCCAACACTGACTGCCAGACACCGCCAACCTACTGTACATTCAACACACACACATACGTGCACACACACACAAACAACAACATACATACTACACACACAAACACACACCCTAGTCCTAATCCTTCTCACACAAGCTAATCTCCTGCAGACAAGAAAGGCTTAGGCAGCTTACAGCCACACACCCAGTACTGGAGGCAGCGGTGGAAGTTAACTTGTGGCAGTCCTGGCAGACGGAAGCCTGATTCCGCCTGCAGGTTAATACCATGAGCTGGCCACTACCTTTTACATAATGGACTTTACGGCAAATACAGTCTGTTTCTTACAGCCAAGAAAGAAACAAAACAGTCTGATTGCACATTTTCTGTCACTTCAAATTAACTAAAAATTAAACTAGGCTGCAACAAATTATTATTTGAATGATCAATTAACAAGAGAAAAATATTTTTTGGATTAAAAGACCAATTATCAGGTCAATAAAATTCAGAAAATAGTGTTGAGTACCCCCATTTCCCAGAACTTATGGTGACATCTTCACATTACTTGCTCCCTGATCCTCGCCATAATGCCCAACAGGGTACACCTTTCCCTACTTGCCCTGAAGTAAACACTATAGTTATGCCAGAAAAACGGTCAAACCGCAGGATTTAATTTTCTTGGCAACGTGCAAGACAGACCAATGGATGAAGAGTAGGTATTTCAGTTGACCACGCTTTTCTTCTGTCCTCCATGAAATAAAAACAAAGGCAAAAAAAAATAACAAAAGACTGTAAAGCTTGGCTTTTAGTATTATTCTATGTGCCCAACATAACAGTTTTGCCACTGTGTGTTACCAGTGCCCTAAGGCTGTTACTAACTATCAAAGCATTGAAAACCCATATTGACAGTCACGAGTGTCAGTGAGGGAGAAAATTGGCACTGCCTTCCAATTTCACAGCTAGCTCCTCAGCCTGAGCTGGAAACAAAAGCAGACATCTTAGAGGTGTGGAGAGTTGTAGGCATCACCAATCACTATATTTAACACTTCTCAATAAAAGAGGCGAATCCTCAGACTAACATGAGGTGTATAAAAAGACGAAGCTATGAACTGAGGCCCCGAAGAGAAATGGAGGAGAAAGGAAACAGGGAAGAGCAGGGAACCCAGTATAGACAAGTCTGCCATCATCTAATCTGCCATCTGTCTGGAGACTCTGCCCATTGCGAACGCACGCGCGCGCGCACACACACACACACACATATATATATTCACACACATGGTGCCAGACTTTTCTACAGCCTGCCAGTCTCTTAACAGTAGGTAGTATCCATGCATTTGTGTGTGTGTTTGTTTCAAAGCTTGTATTCACGCAGCTATGTGCAATTTCTTTATGATGATGATTTAAAAAAATAAAAACATTAAAAATAAAAAGCAAGATCCCTCTTTACAATTCCTACTAAGAAAACCTGCTAATGGACACCACCTCGCATAGCATTCACTCTAAACTGCTTCTCAAGAAGCCACAAAGAGTCCAGGTAAAAACAAAACATTCACTCTGAACAAAATCCAGCCACATTAAATGGACATTAAAAAAATCCATCACAATTAACTTCCAACAATGTGGCCTCAGGGAAATGGTGATAAAAAATACTTAGTTTGTAGCATGGTGCTGCCAAAGTGTGTATGGCTGAGCACTACTACCCAACAGGGTGCACCTTTCCCTCCTTGCCATTCATCTATTATTCATACTGCTTCCACGGGGCTGCCACAGAGAAAACATTTGAAAGATGAGCAAAGAAAGATGCAGAGGAGAAGGTGGTGGGGTGTCGTGTGAACACAACGTGAAAAACTAAAGTTGCTACAGAGAGGCAGAGGGGAGAAAGTTGAAAAAGAGTCTTAGACGAAAAGGAGAATAATCCAAAGTAACATTACAAGCAGGAGAATGGGTTAACAAGAGCACGGAAGTTCTGGAAATTTTGGTAGGAATCTAATTTTAAGGGCAAAGTTTGTTACTTGACATGGCCACATTTATTCTTTGATTTTCCAGTGTTATCAGACATACAGCATATTTTTAGTCACCTTGTGACTCCATATTACAGTATATTATGTTTAATTCATAGGTCATATTGGGAATTTTCACCTTGCGTTACTCACGACTTTGACAAGTGGATTATTTGAAAACTGATAGAGGATTAATCCTCCACTGAAACCCAAAAGTTTAGGAAAATAAACTCTGAGCTCTCCTCCGGCCCGATAATGACCACCGATCAGGGCAGAATCCAGTGGCTCTCCAGGTTTTTATTCCTCCAAAAGCTCCAGTCCGCCCCTGACTCTCTCACAGGTGCAATCATTAGCAGCAGCTGTCTGCCGGCATCTGTCCCTCTGCACATCTCATCCAAACCATACAACACTCAAAGCCCTTTGACACACGTGATGGTCCATGTAACCAAATGTCAATGTAATGATCAAAGCTTTGAAATATTCAGCACAGAACTACTACAATCCGAAAACCTTTTCTCGGATGTTAGTGTAAATATCTTGAAATTATAGTTAATGTTGCCACGTTAACCTCAGTTGTTGTTTCATCTAAAAATCCAACATGAAGGGGTCCAAAACAACAAAAATGGCATCACTATTCTGCTAGTTACACAATGTTTATTTGTGCGGTTTCTTTAATGGATTATACCCTGCTGAAATGGTTAAGTTGGAAAATTTAACTGACAAAGGGAGGGGCAAAATGTGGAGCACAAATACAAAAAGACTAATGAGAAGAACATGAGGCAGTGTAATGTGAGGCTTAAGGCGCATAGAGACTGAGACAGAGACACCATTCACTATATTAGAAGTCAGTGTCCCATCAAAATTATTTTGAAGCTGCTATTTTAAGATTTAATAGTTACATAATATTGCTTTAACAACAACCTTCAGTGCTAGTTATAACCAGGCCTGGTAGTTATCGACCCCTTGACTTGCTGACTGACTGTGTTTTTAGAGTTTAAATTTTAATATTACGAAGATTTTCTAAAGATTAGTTAGCAGGAGCATGTAGCATAGACCCTAATCAGACAGTTAACCATAATTGGATGCAGGTGCATCTAGTCACACTTGGGATCATGCTGACTTGGAGTAACAAATGAAGGGGAAAATCAAGGCCTACTGTTTGTATAAATTGGTCTGATTGGCTGTGCGGATGTATGTGTCCACCCTTAAACTACTCACATTATCTAATTCCGCCTCCTTCTTGAAAGTGGAATATGCCTCTTCATATCCATTGGAACGTAGATAATCAGCTATCGCTCGATTTCTGAAAGAGACAAAGAGGACCCATAATTAGTTCTCCTGATTAACAGACAAGATAGTTGTTAAAGTGCCACGACACAAGTATTGGATTGTACTCAACACTGTAAATTTCAAAACACAGACAGAAAATTTGCATGTTCAGGAAACCTGCCAGACAAAGATGTAAATTTTACACGCTTTTCACACATTCACACTGTGTTATCACATTTCTAGCTATATAATAAAAATGCTTGGCATGCATGAATATGTTCTAACACTTAGAAATACACACAGAAAGCCTCCTGCTCTCTCACTTACACACAACCATCGTCGCCCATTTGACACAAATTGAGAGCATATCTGTCTGGCTTCTATAATGAGCTCTTGTTGCTGTGGGCAAATAATGGGAAGGGATGACTCCCTATGGTGTGGATATGAGGGAAATGAGAGTCAGTGTACAACCCATCATCACCTACATATACACAGAGAAAGACAGGAAAAAAGGAAAGAGACAAGTCATTGAGGAGCCTGATAATCCATGTAAACTGACAAAGCGTCGGAACACTTGTATTTTACCCCACTTTAACTCCTTTATATGCAAACGTTTGCTGACAAACAGGTACATTTTCAAAGACAGCAGATCTTTCAAAGAGTTAACACAAAGATGTGGGGATAGTAAGAGAAAGTGTGTAATACACACAAACACACACACACACACACAGAGGTTGTGATAACGACTGCAGCCTCAGCAGGAATTTAACTGAACTGTAGTTATTTAAGTGGGTCAAGGTTTGAAACCTTAACTTTTCAAAAACAGATGCCTAGCTGCTTCAATTTCGACAATTTTTTAACTTTTGATGTTATTCACCTTTTTTTTTAAACAGCAGACTTAACAAAGAAAAAAACAAAGAGAAAGACAGGAGAATGACAATGAATTCATGAAAGCAATGATATCTGCTTTTTTCCTCTAATAGGTATCTAATATTTCCATTCCAGCCCTCTTCTGTTTGCACACAGCAAACCCTACCATTATTGCCAGAAGAAGCCAGACAAGCTGTAAGGCAGGCAGGGCTTTGAGGTGCCAATATGAAGGGGGTGTGGGGTACAATCTGTCAGCCCAGTCTGGGCCCCCTGCACCCTCTTGGTCATTGCTGTGCACTGAAACACTCGTCTCTCTCTGCCCACCTGAATCCCAATGACAACAGAAGCAGGCCTTACTATAGCTCAAGGTTAGCAGGAGGTTATTTACTACTCTGACAGCCTGCCAGCCTGCCTGCCTGCCCCATGTCGAGAAAAAAATAACAGAGAGGGCTGGGGTGTGTTAACATGTCTTAAAAATTGTATAAGCAGTTGTGGGAAGCTGCAGGTGAGGGGAGCTGAGGAACAGAGGAAGCTTTAATGTGCTGGTTGTGGGTTTGTCAATGGGGTGGGTATAAGTGGATGTGCTTCATCCAAACTCATCAAATCCATATCACAACTCCATGTAAATGTCTGCATTTACAATCTTATTCAGAGGTTGCGAAGACCGCAAAGTCTAAAGTCCAAACTGCCAATTAAGTGACTGTCTGAAATAATTGAAAGGTGCCAAAGTGGTTTTCTAGGGTCGAACATGAAAAATACACAAAATCGCTTTTCAGCACCTCTAGAAGTTTATATGTAGCATTATCAGCTAACTCAGAATTATTTAACTAAATTTGAACCTCATTTCAGCCTTGTATAAATGTAAGAAAAATACAGCCTACAACAACAATTACAACAATTATTGTGTTAAAGGCAGCACAAAGTGGCAGACAAACATCACTTTGATCTGAGGTTAATGCTTCACTTTCTATGTTGCACAGTGTTGTATGCAAACCATGCAGTGGTCTGTTTATGTAGCTCGAGGGGATGAGGTGAATCATTTTCAATACATTGAGTGCTTTCACACATTGCAATAATAAAGCAGACACTGTATCATTCGCAGAAAACAGCACCATCACTCAGCGAAGTAAATGAACAAAATGTGAGCTAGTATTGCAACACCTCCTGTTTCTGTGTTTTTCTTGTATTTATTTTAAATGCACACAAAGTGTGCCGAGAAAGCAATGAACTATTTTGTTAGAGTGGATATCCGTCACAGAATGTCAAATAATTTGAACATGAAGTAACTGCCACTAACTTGACCCCCACTTCACTCTAAATGTGGCCAAAAATAAAAACAAACTACACACCAGCATGTAGTTTTGAATATGTCCCACCTCTTAACACTGTGAGGAGAGGGTAAGAAAATGGGGAAAAGGATGTGTACGAATGTCGACAGAAGGAGAGCAAACCGGCTGGTTTCCATGGTTACTAGCAGCCCACAGCTAGATGATGTGATGGGGAGATAGTGAGAAAGAGGACAGGGCGAGTATGTGGACAGAGAGGACTGATAAAAGATGGGCTGGAGAACAAAGAAAGCATAAAAGCCCATATTTTGTTTTAAAATAGTTTTGTTTCAATGAGATCAAGAGGAATAATGTGGGGACATAATGAATTAAACAACATGGATCACTTACTATTCAAACACCACAACAGACAAATCTTTTTAGTAGTGTAAATAATTTCATGTCATTCAATAGAGATGGGGGGTCTTGCAGAGATTATAACCATGTTGTGATCAGTCCGACCTCCGGGATAGAGCTGCTCCCTCGTACAACAAAACCTTAATGGAGGTAAGAGGGAAAGATCAGCGCGTGGCACTAATGGGGATAGAGATGAGATGAGGGAGAGATGCATGACCTCATCCTTCTGAGAAGAGAGGTGAGTCAGCCATCCAGCATGTCTGCCGGTGACATCACTTCCTCTTATGATCATTCACTTTCAATCTTTTAGCCATGAGAAACACAAACAGAGCCTCCACCTTTCCATAGATTTTAATACATTGTGTAAATACTAAAAATGTGACTAGTTTTAGAAACTAAAATATTTAACCGTGTAAGCTGTTTAAAGTGTGCTGCATAATACATCAAGTGCATTTAGTGTAGTACAAAAACAGGATAAGCTGTACCTGGTGGTGGCTGGAGCATTCTGTTTCTGCGGTCACTGGATTATGATCCAACATTAACTCATGTTTAGTTGTGTCAGCAAATTAATGCTCATTAGTTATCAAACTTGGCCAAGTAGTTGTTTCCTCTTCAGATGCAAGGCAAAATAGAAACTATTTATCGTATGAAATACAGACTTACAGTTCTTGCAGAATTGTAGCAGAATATTTGGCAATATCAATTTGCTGACAGCAAGCAGCTGCTGTCAAGCAAGTCCATGTTCTGTAATTTGAATCTGCTCGACACCACCACCATGGTTAGCTAACTGATCCTACCAGCCTGCACATCAGTGGCTTTTGCTATCGACTCCTCACCTCTACTATTCACCCTATAATCTCATGTAGCTAAACACACACTGTGGCTAAAAAATGGGGAAAAAAAGTCAGCAACAGGACAAAGTTAATACAGCAACTTCTGTAAACTAGCTCCTCAAAAGCTGTTTATGTCCTTGACTGGATGCCGGACTTTGGAGCTGATGTGTGCTCCCATACTGCTTCTCTACACTGAGTCATCTCTTCTCTGTTGGTAAAGTGGTCTATGATTTAGTGTCACATACAGCAAATCAGCTTCTGCATTGTTTCCTGTATTGATTTCCTCACCATAGTCAGAAAATGTTGCACTCAGAAACTCTTAACGCTCCGACAAAATCCTGTCCACAATGACACTAGCAACAGATGCATTCCTCTCCCTGCTGCTGCCGACCGTGACACCGCTGCACTGTTTATGCTGAAAACAATGGAGGGAACTTCTTGCTGTATGAAAGAAGCTGAACACTTTCCAAGCACAACATGGGGACTGCCTAGTGACAACTGTTTTCAGTGTTATCAATGCGTTTTTCTTTATTAGTCAATTTTTGAGGGTAAAAAAAAAGTGAAAAATAATGACAAACGTCAACTATAGCTGAATTATCTTTGCCTAGGCCTGAACCTCATACTACACTCGTGCTGATACACTTCACATGTATAAAATAACTATATTTATACAGGGCTAGGCGATAAAACCACCTTTAACAGGGGGTTGCAATCAAATTTACATTGATATAGATGATAAGCTTTGGGCAATTTTACTCGATAAGGATCCGTCTCATAACAGCACGACAGGGAGCAGAAGGCTTTCTGCTTCTGCTCCCTGTCGTGTCTATATCACCACCTGTTAGCAGGATGGGGCGTGGCTGAGGTCCTCACACAGACCGTAAACAGCAGTGCTCAATTATTTCACAGGCATATATGAAAGCTATAGTTTTTGTTGTCTTTCAGCACACTGCCCATTACCTAGACACAAACTGCTTAAAAACAACTGTATGACAACTTTGTGATGAGGCTAACGATTTTCAGATTTTCCTTCATTAAGTTTACAAAGGTTCTACCAGACAGCAGTTGCTCTATAAGATGATAGCTGCTATGCAAACAGCAGAGGCGGTGGTTTCTTCACCACACTTAAGTTTCTGTATGTGAAAGAAACAACAGACACATTTAGCTAAGCAGAAGGTGGGTACAGAGAAGAGGCAGGCCCGCAGGGAGGCTAAAAAAGGTTTTTCCTCCGTCTTAACGCCTCAGAACAGAACTGATAACTGATAACTTCTCAAGGAGAATTTGTACCAGAAACATTTCATAAAAGTCATATGACAGGATTGTATAACAGTCCAGCTACAGTTGCATCTCCACAAAAAAATCTGACTATTTTATTCTTTCTCTTGCTTGAGTGATGACGAGGAGCCCCAGGCACTGGTTACTGAGACATGAAGAATGTCACTCTGAGGCAATCACTACCAACATTAATCAATTAATCCATCACTTCAGCAATTAATCCATCATTTCAGAGGAAAAAATAAAAAATAAAGAGTAAACTAGGCAATCTATTAATTTTCTATTGACCTGATGTGTCATGATGTGTTTTGAGGACAATCTCTTCACCTTCTGCTCCAGACAACGAGGAGTAACAGGAACGGAGCATGAATGACAACGTGTCTGAGTGCCTTAGGAGTCACCTGACCTGTCACACCCAAACACTGTCACGCTTCCAGATTTAAGACAACCATTTGAAAAATTGCATCTCTGGACCAAACTTCCAGTTTCTTGATGCAGTCAGTAAAAACAAAGAAAAAGATAAAACTTTTACCCTCAAT
>JAQLOL010000024.1:15126142-15136485 GCA_029783665.1 Naso thynnoides | reverse complement strand
CTAGTCAAATCACTAAAATTTTTTTAAAAAATGACGTTGCATGATTTCAAAATGTTGTGTGTCACAAAGTTGACCAACTTATTTACAGCAGATCAACATCATTGTCTGCTTTCCTTGCACAGCTATATTTCCGTTATGAAAATGTACATAGCATTGGTTGGATCTTACGTTTCTTGAAAGTCTATTAAGCTTATTTCTCGATACCATATTTGAAGCCTGGATTGTTGAAATAAGTGTAGCAAGGATTGTTACGTTCTGTTTTATCACTCCTAGTTCCTTCTTTGCTTTTCTTAAGATTGTTTTGGTATGCTAACAGTAGCCAGGATTACTGGGACATGTAACCACTGTATCCCCAGCTATAGAACCACATCTTAACATAGGCTGAGGAGATTGAGGTTAGATCATTAGAATAATCTGTATTTAAACTGTAATTTTGATGGACTGGAAATGTTTATTTAAAAAGCACATCCAATAACAACAACATACAAGATATCTTTTAGAATGCTGAAAAAGAAAAAGTTTGAGGCAACTGAATTACACAGATGTAATTTGCCACTACTCACGCCACAGCTTCGACTGAGGGCCTTGAACTCTGGAGTCTTTAATGATTGTTGATGCTTGTTTAAATAACCTTCATGTCTTCTCAATGGCAGAAGTTTTGGCATTTGATGTTCTGTCACCACAACCAGGAAATGATGAAATATTAAAAATAAATAAACCAATTTTTTTTAAAAAGAATGATCTTGTAGTCTAAGACTACAGGCTGAGGGAATTTTCTTTGTAAGGTGAAAACAGTTAAAAAGCAAAGGCCAATCTGCACATGGGTGCCTCCAGGTCTTTCAGGAGAGCAGATAGTTTGTGCTCTGCAACAATTTTACGACAAGCCGGTGGGAATGAATCCCCTGACCCTGGAAAGAAACACAAGTGTGCTTTTTATTGGCTATGCTCTTAAAAATAGAGTTCTTGTCAAGATGCTGCGCAATCACAGCATCTGACTGCAGTGCTGACAAAACAGCATCAGCTTAGGGAAAGATTTTTTTATTTATTTATTTTTTTTAGAATAGTTTGTTCCAAAGTGATATAATAGTTTTGCTGTTTTTCTGGCCAAGGAGCATTTCTATCTCCGGTGTGAAAACAAAAGCAAAAGGCCTTCTTGTTTTGTTTTTATTCTGAATGATTTTGCACAAAAAAAGTTAAACAAAAAAATTTGTATTATTTAATACCAAAAACATTCACTCTGATGGCACACAAAGTACAGTTAGTGCAGATCTGACACTTCAACAATAAGCGTTTAACAGTGAACTACTGTTTCATGTCAAAACACAGTAAGTTTACAGTAAATAATTTTACAAAAGTAGTAGCTGAGTACATTTCTGAGGGAAAAGTACTTTGACTTTGTAATCACAGACATTTTCTATCAGGGTATAGTCTACAAATCTTCTGACAGAGATGAAAGTAATCAGATACCAGGCATTGAGAGACCATTAAAGATGAGTAAAAACACTAGTCTGTGTTTTTTCTAAGTCTGTGTTTTTTAATTTTTGTTGTTGTTGTTGTTGTTTTAAAACAGTTTCTTTGAACTGAGCTAAAGAAAAAGAATTATTTTCTCATCATTGTAGAAGGTTTTCTGTCATTAGTAACTAACAACTATATATTTTAATTACCTGCTAAAACCTATAATTAATTGATTATAATAACTATTTACATATTGATGAGTCATCAGCCCCCGAAAACCCTGATCTGAGTGCCTAACAGATGTACAGTTTATGTTGTGTTTGACGCTATACGGTTGTAATTATGGTTTTATTTGTGAAAATGTACGCAAAATGAAAAAAATACAACGTAAACATGAGCTCAGTAGATTTTTTTTCCCCCTTTAGTGTGTGTCAATGATATTAGCTGGGTTTTTTTGTTCACAGTGTAGCATTATCAGGGATAAAATAGGGTGCATACCTAGGAGACACTGAAAGGGACTTAAGTGTGTCCTTTTCTACAAACATCAGTGACAGGATCTGTACTGAGCTACAACTTTGCTTCTAACAGTTGAGCTTAAAAGAAAACTACATCTTTTTTTATTTCTGCTTGATGGTTAACAAGACTATGACAAAGTAAGGAGGAGGTCCAGTAAAAAATTTGCTTTCATAGCCGACAGTCAACTCATCACTGTTCCCATTACCACCGCTGCTATATTCCCTGTCTATGCCAAGAGGGCTTTTCAAAATGAGGCTGCGGGTTGAGAAATTTGATCTTGGGGCCCACTCATAGTCAACAACTCAGTGACAGCACCGACAGAGCTGAGAAACATCTCCAGCAGAAAGACAAACGGATGCTTGAATGTGATTCAAGTGGTGTTAGGGTCCCATACCAGTTTCCTGTACACTATGGGGCCAGAGACTTATGCAGTGGAGGAGAAAAGAGGGCTGGGTGGGGGGCTCTTTGCTACTCCTTTGAATAGAAAGTAGCTTGAAAGATTAGCATTCCAATAGACCTCTCCATACCAACAGACCCCTCCCACTGTGCTAATCTAAAAAACACAGAAACGTAGTTGGGAATTTTAAGAGTCTTGTCATGTGAACACTGATGCATTTCACACTGACACAGTGCGAAATGGGGGTTGAGCGCAATGATCAACTGGGTCGCCATCTCATTTCAAGTCAGGGGGAAACATCTCTACCATGTAAAATATGTTATTTTAACATACTTCTTAAATGGAAGAGATTTCTTAAGGCCTAAAGCTTAGCAGGATCATCTCATCTCCTTCTCATGACCTTGTATCTCACATTGAGTTGCCTTAACTTTTTATCTTCCCGCCTCAGGGGTTAATTACCATGCACTTAGATTCACAGGGCCAAATTACAATTCCTCCATTACAGCAGTCTCTCTCATTTCTTCCTTTGCTCAATATACTGTATACTACATAGCACATGTGCAGATATTTCATTGTCTGTATGCCACTTCTCTGCCTATGCAAGACAATTTGTGGGCAGAACTCTAACTTCTTGGGTACATAATTTCCCTTAAGAATCATTCTTAACTCTCTAACACTGGACAAAAAAATTCACCCACACCCACTAACATCTGACTTGTTTTTGTTTTTCTCCCCCCAACGTCTGCATTCATTCACGGGTCAAATGACTTTTCAGTAGTCATAGGTATGTATCGGGTGGGATATATAAGATAGACAAAAAAACACTTCTCGTTCATTTCGTTCAAGTAGTGCTTTAACTTTCGATAGTTCATGTTGAGTGCATGAAGCTTGACACAACACTTCAAAGCCCAGTCTTTTTTCCCACTATCTTATTTTGGGGGGCAAAGGTGAAACTCTTTTGCAGTCACACAGCTCAAATTGTAAAAAACAAAACATTTTTAGTGGTAGGTATTGTATGTGGAAGTCAATTCATCTGTACTTCATGACCTCAGGGGAGCTCAGTAACCTTTAAGCAGCCATTGATTCTTCCTAAGGGGAACCAAGAGAAACATGAAAGCAATTTCCCCATTAAAATGGATTCTTATAATCAATAAATATTGTTGCCTAGATGCAAACACTATCCTGTCATAAAAAGGACAATAAGAAACAGGTGGAATTGCTTTTAAAGCTTTCAAATAAAATGACAAAATATCAATAATACATATTAATAACTCAAAAGAAACAAGAGAAACAGTAGAGGGCAGTGATACACAATTGTATCATCTAGTCTGCCCACTCAGCAGATGAAACCTTTTTTTTGACATCTGTTGTTCACTCTTTTAGGCCCAATCCCATTTCTCATTTTTACCGCATACCATTGCCCCTTAGAACTGAGTTACAAAGGGTAGAGGTTAAAAATCTACCCCTACAAAATGGGACATCATTTTCATCAGTAATGTCTGATGGCTTTCACGTACGTGACATGTTATTGCAGCAGCTGTACAATATGACTTAATACACCTCCAGATGATGTTATGAACACAGACACGACATTGTTAAGTTTTCCAAGGTGTATAGGACCTCAACAACTGTTACAGCGCAGAAATTATTATTATATCAGACTCTGTTCCTCCAGAGGGCCCCACTTGGGATGTGTGTGGAATCATTGAGATGTGTGATGCAACTTTATACACTATGCGATGACGTCAAGAACCCAGACACCTTGTTGTTGAGTTTTCCAACATGTCTGGGACTTCCACAGCTGATACATTGCAGCAACAACAGTTAAGCCAGTCATAGTGAATGACAGAAAATGGAAAGTCCCCCCTCCTCTGAAGGGGCGAATATAAGCAGGCTGCGTGTATTCCCTTCACTCGAGTGAATGATGCAGCTGAACATAAATTATGATCAAGTGGAGTAAACAATGGGTGTTGCCATTTTTACATCTTCATGGATCTTAATGGAGAAAATATGAGATATGTGAATTTCTTTAGTCGCCTTTGTTGCATCTGCATGAATCTTGATGGTAATTTGCAAGGCATTGTAGGAAATATTTCATGACCCTATAACCCATTTGAAGTGTGTCCTGAAAAATCTTGGTTTGAAGGGCCATGTGGCCCTAACACTTCAACCGATCCCTGTATCTCAAAAAGAATTGGGACATCCTATGCCCATAACACAAACTGCAGTGAGTGTTGTCTAGGTGGAGTTTTGGAAAGGGTTGCAACCATTTTAGGTTCCCAACCCGAAGCTTAGGTGTCAAAACCGTGCAAGCAGAAGGAGAAGCAGGAGTTTGTGTCTCACAGGAGATATTTACTGTATTTCAATACCAAGTCCACTGAAGGAAGATAAATTAGCACTAATTTGATAAGTTCAAGGTTATTTTTCCACCAAAAAAAAAGAAGTTAAACTTCGAGCTTCTCACTTGTGAAAAATTTCTTCTTTTCTCAGTTTAATGTGATAATAAACTGCATGACTTAAGATTTTAGAGCATTAAAATAATATTATCTGCAGATCAACTGATGATGAAAATAATTCTTAGTTGTGTCCCTGAAATTAATATTGTTCTTCCCTTACAAAATACATTAAAAGGGGCCTCTGACAAAAGCACCTAATCATGTTCATTCATTTATTGTTGCACAAAAACATCAGAGGAATGTGGTTGTACTGGGTAGCTCTGCAAGTATAGCGTGTAAGTATAGGAAAGTGTATCTAGCATGAAGATGACATGAAACTGGTTTAATCCCATTACACAACAGACATGCAAAATGTCAACCACAGTGTATAAATCCATTCCTTTTTAAATCTTTTTCAGTTTGACCACAATTAATATTTTAGCCAAAAGTTGAAAAAGGTGTGTTGTCAACTTACAGTTCATCTCGTTGCCGTTGTGACAGCACCATGGTGACTGGGCAGTGTGGGTGGGGCCAGGAAAGATCGGTTAGTAGAAGGTGAATCTTTTGCAGCTGCTGCGCTCTCCTCAGTCAGGAGATGAGCTGTGCTGATCCAAGCAACACGAAGGAGGATGAGCTTTGTACTCCAATAGCAGGCAGTTGGTTTTGTCCAGACAAAAAAACTCTGACTGAGAGAAGGGGAATGCAGGAATCTGCCCCCCCTAACTGCCTGACTCCAGGGACAAGAGAAGTGGAGAGCCTGCAGACCAGTCACCAGCCAAGTCTACACTGCATCTAGAGAGGGGAGAGACAGAGTGTCAACATTAGGTATGCATGACAGATAACATGAAGAGCGGTTGGGGATGAAAATGTTTATAGGCCAGAGGAGTACTGCAACAATTTCTGGACCAGTTTATATGCAAATGAAATAGCTCAACAATCAGAAAGCAAAGGGAAAAAAATAACAAAAGTCCAAAATGAACACAGAAATTTTCTACATGAAAGTTTGATCTAAACAGCAGGACTCAAACAGCATTAACCCATTTATCAGACATTTCACAAAACTATCTCATTTTCATAAAACACCCCTTCATTTGCTTTTCAGCTCCACTTCTATCTACCCTCATAATGCAGTATGTCTGTCATGTCACCAGTCTGGTCTGAGAGCTCTGGCCTGCTCTTGCAGCAAATTCCTTTCTGCGTTAACATACAAGCACTGACCCACATTCTCCGAGCAACTTACTCCCAGGTTGCCAACAGAAAAAAACAGGACACAGCCGAGTGGGCTCAAGTAACTGCAGTGCTCTTGTCAAATACCTCGGCAATAATAACATCTCATTGCAAAACCTCTTCAAGAGCTGGCTGGCCTGACTGATGGCACAATGAAATCACTCAGACCATTTGTGTCAACAAAATGATTTTCAGTGTTAGCCTGCGAGTTAATTTCGAGGTGAGGGACATAATATGTTAAAAAATGAAATGCAGCTAGGAATACTGTAACAAAGTCAATTTTTACACCACACTGAAGTCTTGAAAAGCACTTCACCAAAACAGGTACCCACTAGAATACTAACCGTGAGCTGCAATAAGCCTCTTAGTCTACCGCAAACCGCCTGTTTAAATCTTTGCCAGACCAGTAAACAAAGGTACTACAAAGCCAATTTACCTCCAGCGAGAGGTAAAGACCTGAACAGACAAGACAACACTAAAAAGGCACAGATGTGCAGAATCATGTACAGGAGATGATGTGTTAGGCATCAAATTTGCTGCATGGCAAAGGAGTAGTGAAGCAAACAGTGATGCAGTTGGCATGATGACTGGAAACGCCCTAAGACGCTGCTATCAAGAAATTTCCTTTATTCCTCATTTCAGTTAAGTGACATAAGCAGGAGTGACAATTTCTCTTTTTCACTCCTGCTTTTGATTTTTGAAGCAGTGGCCTGTACTCAAAAACATGAAGTCTCTTCCAAAGAGTCTATTCTGCCAAATGTACATAGTGTAACCATGGTGTTTGCTTGTTTATGTGCATATTAGACACTTTGACATTGTTAAAAAACTGGTCAACAGAAAGCAATCTGACAAAGCCATCAGCCAACCTCTGGACCCGAATGTTTGCTTATCTCTGAGGTGTGTTGATTGTGCCGCACAGGGGATTTCTGGCTGTCACCAAAAAATTCTACCGTGGTTAAGCATTACAGCAGTAAAACAACAGAATAAGGCTTTGGCAGTGAAGCTGAAACAGCTCTTACTTTAACTCCACACAGCAGGCGTGTACCTTCAACATCTACCCATACAACTGCTGTAGTGTGTAAAAACGAGGTCATCTACTCTATATTGATACTTCCTTCCGTGCTGTTGGCAGCTGTCATTGCAATGTCTATTCATTAATTTGCCAGACTGCCCTCTTTGCAAATCACATTTGCGGTTTTAGCATGGAGCAAAAATGTTTCCAAAATCACATAATCAAGCTAACTAAGCCCACAATGTGGTCATGTCTTGTTCAAAAGGGAAGTGGGCTACAGCCATGAAGCATCTATAAATCTGTTCACTGATGGTTAATAATGGCTGTGTGTCTTCCTTCCGTTGATTCTCTTGTTTTTGTTTAGCAGCAGGAACTCCACAATAAAAGGCCCCTAGCAGTAATGGCGCTGACTACTTTGAGAGACCTCATTTCACTTCCAGATGAGTCCTTACAGGTCATCTGTTGTTTAAATGCTGAGAAACATACTCTGTCAAATTCAGTATCCACTTGAAAACTGTAATGAACCACACCCATTGTATTAATGTGCAGAGATACTGTTTTTTAAAAAGGCAGGCTTAAGGACAGAGCTTGCATATTTAAAAAATAGATAAATTAAAAAATTAGACCATTAAACAAAAGATTTCAATCAAGACACTCAAATCATACCAAGTAACTGAAAACAAGTTAAAAAGCTGAGTAATAGGCAAGCAAATCTTTCAGAGTATGTTAAAGAAAAGCTGTTACTCAAAACTACAAAGCACCTCCGTTCGATTCAAACTCTTTAACTCTAATCACCACGAAAGATGATGTAGAAAACTTTACACCATTGAATAAAGTTGTGACAGCATCAGTGTTATTGATTACATGATATAATCTGTAGTGGGCTGTAAGTCACTGCTAACACAAAACAAGCAATTCTAATTTACAGCTTCACATCAAAAGCATCTAACCAGCAGAGCACAAGATGACTCTTGTTCTTAAGTAATCACAGGAAATGGAATTTGTCAGTGACTTAATAAGCACTTACCACTATCGTTCATCACAAATGCAACAACAAAACACGACAACAGTCATTTTCAGCATTTTTTGACGGCTGGTAAGTTTGAAATGTTGCAGGTAGTAATGAAACAAGAAGGGGAAGTCACAGTTTGCTGTTAGGTGAAGAGCTACAGGTGACAGGCGACAACCTCTAATCTCTCAGTCAGGTACTAATTTCCAGTCCCTCATTAATGTAATCAGATTCCTGCAGTTTGTATCTGAAATATTTCCAAACAGATGCTTTTGGATTTGACATCAAATCCTCCGCCATCCTGTTGTAGGTCAGCTCTCCCTACTATCGTCACGTGAAAAGTGAAATCTGACTCCTGCTAGTCTGCGCTGTGACTCTGCTGCTGCTGAAAGGAGCAGACACTTTCAGTTGATTGTGCTGTCTATCATCCTACTATGTATTGATAAACAAGCAAACGATGGTGGGGCTGTTGGGGAAGTCATGTAATTAGTGTAAGCCTGCACACCATAAAACACTCGTAAGGCTGACTACTATGATAAGCATAGTTATCAGTCGAGTTGCAGTTTATATCCACGTTTGTTTGTAGAGACTCAAAAAATACAAGTTATGAAGTCTTTGAAGGAATTTAATGAAAAGTATTGTTGTCTGTCTTTCTGGTTAAAATGGATGTTGCTGCTTTTTTCAAATGCATGGCTCCAGTGAATAATTTCCAGTGAGAGACATGCTGTCTTCTCTTGGAGACTATTTTGTTTCTGATACAGACTTTCGTCATTTCATTTTGCAAGAACAATCACCTGAACCATAATATCAGAAAAACCAAAGAGCTTGTGGCGGAGACAGTTCTTCAAATACAGACACTTACCATGTTTCCATCGCCCTTTTTTGATTCGCATCTAGACGTATCGCATCGGAAAATTATGATGGAAACGCCGTAATTCGCACTAAAATCCCCTGACTTGCACAAACTGAAATATGCTCGCTAGAAAGAAGCTACAGATTCTGATATGTGAGTACTTCACACACATTGGACTAAGACTTGCTTTATTGTCATTTAACAAACACATCGTCGGTGCACATATTAAACGAAACTTCATTACCTTGGCTCACAGTGGAGTGGACACATAAATTATCTAAGATTTAAATATTCACAGAATATAAAATGCTGGTATGACTTAAAAAAGTTAAAATTAAAGTTATCAACCGAGCAGCAAAGAAAATCTACACACCAACCACAGTTTTATTACTCTTCCTGCCAAGCATGACAGACGAGGTATGTGTACATCACTTTTAATATTTAATACAATCAACACTTCCACGTCTAAACAAAGCAGCACACCCTCGTGGAATGCAACACCGGACGAGGAAAAATAAAAACACCAGAGTCCAATGTTGAGTCCAACTGGTGGTGTGAAATTGTGTCTCAGCAGCTCATCCCACACATACCATCACAGCCACACTCACAATGTTGACATTTATCACCTTTCTGTCACCTCTGATTCATTGTTTTCTGCTTACGTCACTGTTTCATCATCCTTTTTCAAAGGGAGGCATCTCAAACAGCTGGAATCTGGAACAACTTCATTTTCTGTTGATGACTTCACCTTTGATCACCTGTGTCCTGGGAATGTTACATTACCCTGACTGACAACGCATGACAAGCAACACAAAACACTACTCAACAAGTATTACAGCAGATGGAAAGGGGGGAAAATTTTAATTAAAACGACTGAAAATGGTGATTCTTCTTGTATTTATGGACAATGCTCATTATTGGAGTACAATAAAGCGTCCTCTGCATGTTGACAAGGCCCAGACAGGTCAGAAACTTGCTAATCGAAACAAAAGCAAAGCAGTCACATTTAGCTGTTTAAGGCAACACAAGGACTCAAATATCAATCATTTATCCAACTAAAATATGCAGTTACATTTTTCTTGGTTAGTAACTTAATTCTGCCGTTTCAGTGTCATTTACACTTAAAATTTTTTCTGATCATTTTTTGGCATGCTATGTATCAGAGGACAGATGCAAATATATGTATCTGCCAAAAGTGAATTGCTTTGCCGTAACATCTGGAGGAACATTGTAAATTTTAATATGTCAAGCGGTGAAGTATTCCAGTGTAGAAGCCAGTTCATCACTAATTATCCAAATTAGGGGTGTGAATTCCAAATGTTTTAACGTTAAACGTACAGAAAAACATTAAACTTTTGGGAAAAATCGCCAGCTACGTAATCTAAAATTAAAATTTCTTTTTCACATGATAACGTGCATGTCTCTGCACAAAGCACACT
>JAQLOL010000024.1:15098146-15111277 GCA_029783665.1 Naso thynnoides | reverse complement strand
GCCAGACGCTTCTCACAAAGTGAAACGATGTGGAAGCGGATGGTTAACCAGGCTAGAGCACAGCAGCTTTTGACAATTACTTTTTACAAATAGATGAAAATAAAGCATTTGATATGAATTTTGATACGTGGATTAATACACACCCGACAACTTAGAGAGTGTTTACTGAAGCATAAAATGAATGCAGGAGTGACTCATGACGAGAACATTGTACTGTCAGGGTTTGTACAGTCTCACACTGCCAGCATCGTGCTGGTGTTAACGATGTCTCGCCAAATAGTAGCACACCGATAACAGAAGCAGAGGAGATTACAGACTGAAAAAGTAGTAACTGCAAGAAATAACTGCAGCTTCTATCAGGGTTTCCCAATCATCTGTATGTGATGATTGCTACATATTGATTTTCTGTTTTTTACTATCTTACAAACAAAAGTTTGTTTGAAAGGCAATAATGTGAATATTAATTAGCCCTAAAACCTGCGTACATAAAAATCACGTGCATGAACATGATAATTACACACAGAACAGTATCCACGGGTGGAAAAAGCATGCATATGGTGAGTCATACTAGAGTTCATTCAGCCTTTACTATCATATCTGAACTGTTGCTATCCTGTAAATGCAATGACGAAAAGCTAAACTTCACAGAACTTCTTCAGATCCAATCAATGCACCTGCACATTTGTTTATCTTGCCAGATATTCACATTAGCTTTCATTGTAGGCTTGGATCTTTATCAAATTTTAGTATGAAACGCTTGCCAATTTAGATGCTAGGAAACAGAATTTTTGTTTGTGTGATTGTATTTGCGTGACTGAAAACCCAGATTATGTCGATAATAAAGCATTTTCCAGAAAATTCAAGCATACTCCTAACTTTAAGACATTCAGCATTTTTCAGACTCTCAAACCTTGAAATTAATATCTCATCCAGTGTAATACCTTGACTTACTGATGTTTTTAGTATTAACTGTCACAGAGGAGTAAGCTAAGGCTACTCTAAAGGAGTTAAATAATCCCTTGAGTAAAGACAAGAGTGGTGTTAATAACCTTAAGTGGTCTGCTGGTTTTCTCCAGCAGCTCCAGGTATTTGCTGTGAGACACAACCGTTTTCCCAAAGTCAATGGAGCCGTAGATGACGCTCTGCTCCTGCTCACGCTCCAGGATGCCAGGGATGATGGACTGGGCGGTGACCCGGTAACCTCTGTAGTCCACCACGACGGTCCCAAGAGTGTACAGACCCTCCACGTCCACTGCGCCGTAAGCCCGTACTCCATTCAAGTCATTGGTGGGCGCAGCATGGGCGGCGGCGTCTCCACCAAGCTCGCGATAGTGGTCCCGCACATCAAAGCCAAGGCTGAAGAAGATGTTGTTCCAGATGAACATCTGCATGCGTGTTTCTTCACCGGGGTTGATGGCCATCACGTTGCCGTCGATGACTGCCATGGCGCCTCGAGTGGCGGCTGCTGCAAAGTCACTGTGGACCTGCAAGAGGAAAACAGAGATTACTTATCATTTTATCTCTTCTCTTGATTCTGTGCTTGAAGGCTGATCTCACTGTGAGAGTGAAGCTGCTAAAAGGCTGTACCTTGAATATGGCTCTCTCCCTCAGCAGGCGCTCAGGCAGATTCTTCCGCGGCAGCTCTCTAGTGGTCTGCAGCTCCTCGTTCCAATCCCTGGTCTAAAGATGAAGCAGCACAATATAATAATCAATACTGAAAAACCTTACATTGTTTACATATCTTCCTGAAGTGTGGCAGTGTTCAGAGGTGTCTACCTGTCCAGGTATGTGCTCCTCGTAACCCAGGCGGGAGGTGTAGGCATCCTCAGCTCGAACACAATCCATGGCGTGATCTACCTGCGGAGCTGTCCAGCTGTACACCTGGAAAGGCGTGGCTATCCTCTCAAATGGGTGTCTCTGGACCCTACAGCAGAAACACAGGAGAAAGAAAGAGCCATTACTTGTGTGGTCTCTGTTGTACAGCTTGGATGTTTTGAGGCTGATGACAAGAATCAGAGCCCTGACGAAGTTTTCTTTAATAACAAAAATTTAAATTTTGTTTTTGTTTCTTTTCTTATTTTACTTTAAGACTTCAGCCACCTGCATCCTAATCAGGCATTTACTTGAAAAGATGTGTCTCACAGGGTTAACACAGTTAATGAATGAATGAACTTAAGAATGATTGCAGAGGGAAAGCACTGAAAAAGAACTGCAAATAAAAGTAAAGAAAAGAAACTTTCATACCACAGAACAAGGATAGGAAACAGAATCATCAGGGAGATACTGAGGTATTTACGTCCAACAGAAGATGAACATGAAGGCAAATAACTGTGTTTACCTTTTCTTTTGCAGGGCAGTGAAGTTCTTCTTAAAGGCAGGGCTGATCTGGCTCAGCAGCTCCACCAGAGAATGGCTCAGGAAGCTGGGATTGGCAGGCTTGGGGTTGAAAGTGTAGGTAGTGGATCTGCAAAACACAGACACACAACACCATTATCATTTACAGTATTTTGACTTCTTAGTGACAAATAATTATTTATGCCATTTCATAAGGAGATAGGACAGAAGATATGTATTGCCAAAGTCTTCCAAATGGAGAGGAAAAAGAAGTAAGGAGGTCTCTCTGCCTATAATCTTGACTGATGCCCAGCTAGAAACTACAAAAGACTAAAACATGAGGGAATAAAAATGGCTGTGATCGAGTTGTAAGAAACAGAAAGATAACCCTGATCCAAAAGCCAGTGTGATCCAATTACACCTAATTAATTTGAATGTTAAGTCGTTGCTGGCATCTAAAACTGATCTAAATTTAGATTCTGAATCTATTAATACATCACAGCTTATGCTTGTACCTCCAACAGTGCATCACTATAATCCATTTTAAGCAAAGGCAACTAAACTATGTATCTGTTCTGTATTTATATTGTGCTCATAATTGCACCTTTATTTTCTATACAAATAATAAGAGAGTTCACTGCAGTGATGACGAGAAGCTCTAACAGAATCCGAGGTCCAGATGTTGACTCACTGGTTGAGGTAGAAGCCGCGTGTAGAGGCAGTGACGCTGACATGGCGCTCCTCCACAGTCACAATGTACAGGTACATGAGGTCACCGTGCATCTTCCTGTTTCCAGGAGGAGGGTTCCAGCCACTCATGGTCAGGACCTTCAGGCACTGCATGGGCTGTTGAAACAATTGGCCAAAGGAACTAATTTTAAATGTCAGTCTGTTAATCAGATTTCCACCTGGACAATATCTCTAATGGTTTCCACACAATCATTTATTTTTTTCAAGACACAGTTGGAAAGAATGCTGCCTCTCACCTTCCAGTCCTTGTTCTGTGGCTGGAGGGGCACCAGGGGGCGCTCTTTGCTGCCGGGCAAGATGTGCTCTGGGGGGGTGCAGTCGATCTGCTCCAGCTCGTTGCCCTTTTTCTTTCGCTTACCGCTATCTGCAGCCATGAAAAACAAGCAAGGTGAAAGTCTGCAGTCTGCCTGCCTGTCGCCATGTTCACACGCAAACACTGCACATTAAAAATGGCTCCAGATGGCTGCACATGACTGTGCAGGACACAAGCTGTGCATCCAACCTCTATGTCTCACATACCTCCGAGGTCTCCATCAGTGAAGATGCTGAGGAAGGAGAGGGAGTTGCAGTCCACTCCATTGTAGGCGTCTGAGGGGTCCAGACTCTTCAGCAGGTCTCTGATGTGACGTACATGGATGCGAGCCTCGCGCACTGTGTAGGGCTCTAAAAGAAGACAGAGACACAAGAAAATGTACAAGTGACAGGCAGTGAATGAGACAACAAGTGACAGATCAGCCTAATGGATGCTTGAAATGAACTATTATTCAATTTAATTTAATTCACTTGAGTCTCTGCCAGCAGCTACATGCCAGTAACCAAACAAGATACAGTGCCAGGCTGTAGACGGAGGACAGATTACTAAAACCCAAATCAATTAAGCTTTTTTTTTATTAATACAGCCTTGCTTTGTAAATGTAATTAATGGTGAGACACTCAGACCACCTCAGTTATTGGGCTGATGTTGAGAAACCATGATCATATTTGTCAGGTTGTACTCGTTTAATGATATTGGTAACATATGTTGTTTTCACACCACCTGCTTAGTCAGTGACATTTTCATCACATACCGGCAATGAAAGGAAATGCAACACTAGGCAGAGACTGACTATTGTCCTTTAAACCTGTGAAACAGTTCTACATACCTGGCTAAAACAATATAAGCACATGAGGAACAGCTTGACCTTTTCAAGCTGCAGCATGCTGCTTTTTCTTTTCCTCTCTGCACCACAAGAGCGAGACAAAATATGAGTGTGAATAAAAGCCTCTGAATGTCACCTTCCACCACTTTGAGCAGCGAGCCTTCCTGCAGGCCCTCGATGGACTTGAGCTCTGCAAAATTGTCCAGCACGTTTCCGTCCAGCTGCAGGGAGAAGCAGGTGCGGTGGCAGGTGTCCTCGCGGTCCATCAACACCTGATGGATCTCTTGCACCATTTCCTGGGGAGATACCTGAAGAAGGGGGGAGGAGAGAGATGACATGGCATTGATGAGAACAGCTTCAAAAATATTTTTATGTTTACAATGCAGTGCAACAGGCGGAAAACAGCCCTGAATCGGCATCAGTTCCTTTGATGGTGCTGTCGTCTGTCTGAACACCTGTCCCAATGAGCTGCTGCCTGTGCAGCACTGATCCTCACCTGCAAGTCAAACGGCTCTGTTCCTGGTGCCTGGATCTTAACGGTGAAGCCTGTGTCCTGGATCACGATCACTTCCTGTTCGTTAGACTCCTCTCCTCCGTCTGCCTCGCCGTTCCCATCCTGCTTTGATTCTGTCTCCTCCGTGTGCCCGTGAGCACCGTCACCATTCACCATGGCTGTATCGGCACTGTGCCCTGCGAAGAAAGACACACAGAGGTCAGCAACTGTACATCTGTAATGGAGACGGTCCGAGCAAAGACGCAGTTACGTGTATTCAAACCTCTCTTAAATGACACTGTACCAGCAGACTACTGAGATCTTTAATCTTTATCAGATGTGTTGTGATAAAGCAGCTCTGTTCTCTCCAGCTCCACAGCTATTAGTCAATAATCTGATCATCTGGGAACACCACCTTCAGATTGTCAGCTATGCAGAACAAGTCATCTTGACAACAAAAACACCAACTGTTTTCCACCACATGAAAACACACAGATGCTGCCAGGGAGCCTGGTCACAAGCAAAGCACACAGACCCAGAGGCTGGATGACCTTACCAATGACCTCATGAAATATTTCTGAAAGGGTGAACAGAGCCAACAAAGTTAACTACTACAGTATGCCAGGGCCGTGGTGGTTGGATTAAAATACAAATGAATTCAGCACCACAAACAGAAAATAGACAACAGGCTCTCTAGACTTCGCTTTTAATCATTAACTGAACAAGCTGATGAAAGAAACTATTCTGAAAAATTCAAAACTACAAAACACAGAGCAGTCATGACTGCATCAAGACAACGAGGAACAAATAACCAGTTGTTCTTTTCCGCAGAAAGTACCAAACAGCAGCAACCTGCTGTAACCAGTCCTGTTGCAACACTGGAGGAGTTTAGCGGGGAGCCATGAGGGATAGATTACACAAGATCTCAGCATATAAGAGGGAATTATTGGTCACTTGCACTGACAACTGGGGCAAAAACAATATCTGCCAGTTAGTGAGTAACCATTCACTAGCTGCACTTACTTATATAAACATTAAGTCTCTTAAAAAGGCAGTTACTCATTATCTTTATAAAACAAACAAGATGGGAAAAGTCTGAGCTAAAGAATGAGGGGCCAGCTACAAGAGAACTAGTATTATTATACAAAAAGTTTTTTTACAGTACATTACAGTGAAGGTAAGAAGAAACTCAAACACATTCATTCAAAAGAAGCAGGGCCAAACGTGATGTCAGACACCTGTTTTCTCTCACTGAGACACAACTGCTGCCTGCCATGCAGCCAGTGTGTCCTTGCGCACTGTCAAGGGTAAACTGCGTCAGGGTTACCAAGGAGAAGGGGCCAAAGGGAGGGGTGGGGCCTCATGACTGGACCACGACCCCAGCTGGGAAGGAACGCACTGACATGGGGGAGGAAAGGGGGAGAAGTACAGGAGAGAGGAGCCACAACCAACAAACAAACTGCTTCAGAGCAGACAAGCTAGTTAGTAATGTTACTGTCTTACATTCAGAATCAATACAGAAATGTTTTGTTTTATTTTTCAAATCAGATCTGAGCTGACTGTCTGAGCAGCTGAGACAATTTTGACAGTAAACATGGAAATCATCCAAGACACAATAATATAAATAATATAACAATTAGGTCACAATATGATACATTATGCTAATAAAGATTTGCGATACACTTAACACTGAGATTACATATAATAACCTTTTTCAACAGCAAACTATGTCCCCAGAGGAAATTTTTTTCAGCATCTGATTTATCTAACAAGTTAATGTTTGAGTCTTGTCATCTCACTTGAATCATTTTTGTTGCAGTAAAATGAGATTGTCGAGCAGACAGACTGTCATAAAAAGCAATCTCACTGACCTTGACCTCAGGTGACCCAAACAAAAAAAACCAGCACCATCTACTGGAGTTGATGATATTTTTTTCTATTATTATTAATATTATTTTCTAGTTTAAAAAGTTTAATTTGTATTAGCAATCATAATAACTTAAATAATAAAAATCAATATTTGGCATTTTGTGTATTGATATAACATTGAATTGCAAAATGTTGCGATACTATGCTGTATCCATTTTTCCCTAGTTGATGGCTTAATTCAGAAATTTTACCTCTTAAACCTACAATAATGATTTGAAGTTGTGAACATGGCACTGAAATATCTATATCTTACATTTTAGTGAAAAGATGCTAATCTCGATAATGCAGCAGTTACAGAGCAACATCTCATCTGGAGTCAAGATTCTTGCCACCTGGTGAATGCGAGTCCGATATTTAAGGCCTATATTCTCTCTTTTAGCTCTGTTTTTGTTCTCTACCAACTCCTGAGGGAAACATCTGTCTCTTTAGCAGCTAGTAGTGCCTCTATGTTCACCAGCTATTGGCTATCTGTATGTCTCCTGATTAGTGCTAAGCAGGTGGTGTACGGTTGGTTTTTAGGTCTGTTTCACTGAAAACAACTGCCTGCTGTAGGTTAAAAAAAAAAATCAATGAAAAGAGAGTGGTTACAGTGAACCTAACAATGAAGTTGCAGCTGAACAGTGAAACAATGAGCTAAACCTACTATAAAGCTCACTGAAACTCAGGTGATCTTCACCTTTTTATGATGTAATTATGGATTATAGAAGCTTTAATGGTCAAACATACTATCTTTTGGAAACTGTCAGTGATTTAACTCCGAGCTGTTTTTTTGACTCTTTCTTCCAAAAGAAAGAAAAAACAGTGTGAAGGTGATGTTTAATGGGGAACATCAAATAAAGAGCCTCTAATTTTTTAGCTTGTAGCATTCACACAACAGCGCCAGACGCACTGATTGATTAGGCAATCCAGCAGCCCGAGTATTGCAAAACTGACCCATTTTTTTTCCCACAGTAATGGAAGAAAGTTCAGTACGGAGAGTGAGCGAGGAAAAAAGTGGTGAAGCCACAAATCACAAGTCTGCTTTTGTTTTAAAAGGGAAGGACGTAGAAACAAAGAGACATCCAGATTTTTCCCTCATGCATTTGCTGTTTAAATGAGATAACGGGGCAGAACATAATAATCCAATCTCCAATGGAAGTGAACATTAGCGTGACACAGCAGTTTAATGTCATGTGAGGAGGGGAGAGGCAGGATTGCCCAAAATCTGATGTTTCTTGTTAGCATTTCCATTAAAGATTGCTAAAGGTAATCCATTAGAGATACTCAGACTTCCTGAGAGCAAACATGATGGGAGGATTTTTTTAAAGTAATTTTTTGTTGTTTTTTTGAGAAGGAAACCATACACATCTGCAGTCATCACTGGCACATAATTTTGAGCAACATGACATAATTTTATCCCACTAAAAGCAAAGATCTTGCTTTCTGTTATGTCCTAAAGTAGGCAAACACCACACAAACATCTTCATCTCTCATTTCTTTAATCTACATCTGAAACCACAAATGTTAAAAACGAAACAAATGAGAGATCTGAGAGGCTTTTTTTAAAATAAATCAAAATCATTACGAAGGGGGTTGAACATTACCATGACCCCACGCACATTTGAACACTTGCCTCCAGGGCACGAGGTGAATATAAATAATCAATAAAGCACAGACACCAATCAGATAACACCGGAAAAGATGCACAACAAGACACAATGAACTCTACTGTGCCATTTGCACTATGACTGACCCACTAAATTTCTCTCTCAATCAACCTGCCAGCTCATGGTAATAATTCACATGCTCTTCTCTCAGATGATGTAACACTCAGAAATAAGCTTTTCTTTAGTTTGTTGCCTCAGCACACTCCTCCTGACAACAACGAAATAACGAATTCCAGCAGACAGCCATCCATCTACTCTGTGGCCCTTGGCATAGGGACCCTGGCTGCTGCCATGGCAACATTCACCAGCCAGACAACCCTGCAAAACAACAACAATAACGACACACAAGGTTTGTCTGTCTGTCTGACTGGGATCGCGTTAGCTGCACCACAAGGTGGCGACCTCCTGGTGAACAGACAGATTCTGAGTCATGCATCTGCAGAAAGATTTCATTGCAATAAGGACTGAATACAAGTCTGTCTAAGATTGATTTTCATAAATGAATTATACTCATCAGCAACAAATTGTATTTTTCTCAGCTCTCTTCAAAATGCAGCGAGAGCATACAGCAATGCAACGCAGCAATCTGAAGCTACAGAGATAAAACGCTTTCACAGATAAAATGTCAAACATTCTCTTAGTTTCTGATCAGATTTGCTTCCTTTTTCTGTCTGATATATTGAAAAGTAAACGCCATTAGGTTCTCAACTGCTAACTGAACATATCCATTTGAATACATCTTGAACTCTGGAAACCTGCGGCAGACATTTTAGGAATACAGTAAATGGTGAGATGCTTACTAGAAAAGAAATAAACGATAAAATTTCTCTACATAGATCTTTAAGACTTTTAGAAGAAAGAGCCAAAAGGGAGTTCCATGAAGATGTTCTTTATCTTTTCAGGGTCACGAGATAAACACGTCAGAACCTACTGCTTTAGATGGATACAGTGGCCTTGACAGTGGACTGATGAGAAAGATCGTGCCAGGAGAGGAATGGTGCCAGGGTGTCAGTGATTCCTGGGATTAACCAGGTCACTGTTCACTCCACAAGAGCATTAAGCCCCTTAAAACCCTTAATAGTGACCCTCACCTCAACATGGCCGCTCTGACATGTGCTGCTAGTATGTTCTGTTACACCTTCACTTTACTGACAGTTCACAGTTAGCCTTTAAATCAGATAAAGTGACACAGTTTTCCACATGTGGCGGGTCAAACATACAGCTGCAGCTAATAATCATCTGTATCAACAACCACTAGCTGATCTGTTAACATTTCGGACATGACATGCCCATCAAAAAGTTCCTAAATGTGAAAGATGAGACCCTCAGGATGTTCAACACATCAAGACTTTATGTATACATGGAAGTGACATACCTGAGAAGAGGGATCCAGAAATAACATGGCTTTATTAATTAACTATCAGAAAAGATGTCAATCATTATTCTGCTCATCAACTATTTAGTTCTGTAATTAAGGATTCACTGCTCCATGTGGGCTGTGGGGGGACTCAAAGTTTGGACAGAGTTTAAGAGTAAAAAAAAGTCGTGACTCAGACAGATAACTAGAGGAATCTGTATGCAACCAGCACAGCAGTGCACCTACAAAGCTGCACAAACTCATCTGCAAACACATAAACGCAGCACGGCACTCTCGCCTGTGTTTTCCCACGACATGACACTGGCACAGACAATTCAAGGTCCCACATGTGACACACGCACTCACACTGGCTGCAGCAGTGACTTTTGGTGCTCTTTAAGTTGAGTAACGTCAACTTCACCGGCTGACAGTCTCCGTTTTCTCTCCCTGAACCGAAAACACTCCGCAGAGAGACGCCTTCGCTACTTGTACCTGACAGCATACTCACCAGTTTTCAAGTCTTTTCATGTATTATTAGCGTAACCTTCCCTCTCACTGTGCATGCACCATCATGACTTTTTTATACGACAAACAGCTTCCGCTTCCCGGTCGCGGAGGGCCACACGATCTGCGCATCAACGGCGGGGAGGAGGGGGAGGACCGTTAAGAGAGTTACAACCGACCAAGAGTCACTTCAGCCAACTGACATTCCTTAAAGTGTATTTTTGAAACCAAAAAACGAGGTAACTTATACTTCACATGGCTTGCCGGGCATTTATCCCTTACATAAAATTACACCCTGTGTCCGAGCACCCCTGTGTTCATGCGGGCAGTGTGCAGCTCCACTGAAGGTGACCTTCAGTTCATTCCTGTCATGCTGTTACCGAACATGTGCGGTAATATGTGTTAGCACAACACAAGCCTCTGCTTTAAGTTCAATGAACAAATTGTGTGCTACACTTTGGGGTCACGTTTAACCCCAAAACAACCGTGTAGAGTGCGTGTTTGTCTTTCGGCATGACACGCTGGCAGTCACGAGAGCTAGTTAGCTAATTAGCCAATGAGCTAACTAGCTCCATACTGGGTGAGGAGGATTGTGTTAGCATGCCGGCTGTTTGGGTTAGCCATGTTAGCTTTGAGTATGTGTCAAGTTGGAGCAGATGCTAATAGTAATAATCCGTGTATGAGGAAATCGGTCTGATCATGTGGAGGTTGCTAGCTTCTCTATTAGCACATATGTCAAACAGCTAGTTAACATATGCTGCTAGGTGAACGCTCTAAACTTGCGGAGGCTAAGTTACCTAGGAAATTAGGGAGGGGGAGGAGGGGGGTAAACCCCAGAGACCACCACCTTGGGTATGACGACTATAAAGTCACCTCACGAAGCATGGAGTTAAATGTTAGCAGCATTAGCGGATGCTATGCAGAGACACAGACAACATAACATTTAATAAATCACAATGAAAACTTAATGCACATGGATGCAGTCTATATGAAGCTGTGTTGGAGCTGTATGTATACAGATGATGAATTCAGTCTATGTATGTATTACGTATGCTAAGTTCTAAGACAGCGTGTGTGAACCGGTCAGTCTCCTGTAGTCTCACCACATCCGCAGGAATCCTTCAGATTTGTCTTGCTGCTTTCTTTGCTGTCCCGGGCTCCATCCCCGGCTTCATCCACAAGATCAACCGGATTACAGTTGGGCACCGACGCCGGGATGTCATCTGTCTTGCTCACCATGGTCGGCAGTCAGTGTGGCAGCAGAAATACCCCAGCAGCAGCGTTGCTTGAATGTGTGAGTCTGTCAAAGAAATACAAAAGAAAAATCTGCTTCTCCGGCTAACGCTGGCTAGCTGGCTACATGCGAAGGGTACAGGCTTACAAAAACAAGTCTACCGAGGAAGGACAGTGCTGTACATGGTGAGCACACGTGGTTTTCTCCTCCCCTCCTCTTGACCTCTTTGCCTTTGCGTTGCACTTCCCCACCCACCGCGCGTGGCGCTACGGAAAGCCACATGCGACAAATGGCTTTATACACATAATTTTGTGGACTGTGTAGATTTCCTTCTGCACTGAAGAATAAAATCTAAACAACTGTGGAATGGAAGGACAGAGTGTCACAGTACTGTTACTGTTATCAAGACCACAATCAGAAATTTGATAGTTTGACCTCAATGTCATCAGCTCCTGTCAGACACTCACCTTAACCCTGCTTACAGGAATATAACAGTGGCCTGCACACAGCTCCTAGCTGACCCAATAATAAATAATGTGTCTGTTTAGGAAGGGGGGGTAGTGCTCTCCATTTTTAATGTTGAGTTGAGCTTCAGTGTTCACCCCCCATGGCAGCATATCCCCAAATTTTCAGTAATAGTACAAACCAGACTTGAGTGGTTCCACAGTGGAAGCAGTTTCTCCCAAACCAAACTCAGGCTGCTTTAATCACTCACCTTGTCTCACGTTCCAGGGACAATCTGAGCCAGTGCAAAAATGTTTTCACCTTTATTAGAGCCTTTTTAGGGTAAAAATACCAAATAATTTTTTTAACTCTCATTTGTATCTTTGCCTCCTTACTCCAACACTAAGGTGAGCACAATTGAGTTTCCCTGTTTTAAATTGTCAAACAGTTTTAATAGACCCTCTGAAGAAATGCTAAAGGACAAATTTCATAGAAGATAAAAGCACCCGATGAAGTAATTGTCCTTCACAGACACTATAATACACACACTCTATAATCTTACTGATTTAATTTTATTTAATGTGATTTTTTTACTAACTGAAAATACATAAGCAACTTCATCTCAGTGTGCAAACACACTTTTTTTCCAGAAGAAAAAACAAACTTGGAATTTTTTCCTATCATTAAATTTAAAGAAAAGTTCAGAGGCAGCCATTCCTCACATTGCACCTTTCTTAAGGGAATAAAAACATTTTCTACGAGGTGAAGATGTTTTTTTTTAGGAGAGTTTCAGACTCAGTCACTGGCAAGAACGCATAGAAAATTAGGTCGGCCTAAATGTTTTGTCCAGTAATTTTACTTTTATGATTATGGGGTGGTAAATTGTACGTATCTAAATGTACATAATAAGTTGAACTCTATCATCATAGAAGAGTAATGTAAAAGAGAATTCTGTATTTTGAGATGATATTTTTACAACGGTAAGTTCTGTTTATATATAACTTTTAAAAAAAAACAACAAAAAACCCCAGAAAACATTCATTTAAGCTGTCCTGTTGGATCCATGTGATCTTATAGACTTTAACCACATGAACTTTGGGCTCCTCATCCATCAAAGGTATTTTTTGTATTTTAAAAAAGGAAGATATGATCAATGCAACTTCATTGTTTTTTTTTTACCTGCAGATTTATTTAGTCTCTCTCTTAAAGGGATAATCCGGTGTGAAATGATCCCAGGGTCTTTTTCTGAACAGACACTCATCAAAGAAGACCTCCAGAGAGTTTTTTTCGCTCATCGACCT
>JAQLOL010000024.1:15082686-15093449 GCA_029783665.1 Naso thynnoides | reverse complement strand
AACCAATCCAAGACCTGTGGTACATTAGTCGGGTCCTTACAAGACACCACCGTGCACACTGCACTCATATAGTGTAGTGAAACTGTATTAAACTGTATGTTTCTCTATGGAGTCACTCACCTCTGTTTACAGCCGGGAAAGACATTGCTAGCTGATTGCCAAGCCAAGCTTTCTTCCTCAGAAGGCATGTACTCTGAGTAAGTGCCATCGGATTTGCTTCTTCTAATTGCTCCTCTCTATATTCTGGCTTAAACATGTACGGACTACCGTCAAATTAAAACTCTTCATCAGCTGCAGCGAAAGACTTTTGTTTTTTTCACTGTAGCCTACCCGAATTGATAAGTTCTCCTTTAATCTATTAGAGCAAAAAACTGTCAGAGAAAGTAAAACACGACATTTGTTCATTTGAGCTTTATTTTTGGTTAAACAAATAGTTATATTATAAACATATAAACTGAAGTTTCAATTACAAAACTTCTCCACTGAAACATGAAAAAATAAACCTGTCATATTTATGCTTAGACAAAAATTCTGTGAAAAATTACAGCTCTGAGATGCTCTGAGAAAGTATCTGATTTTGCTTTCACACCCTGCGTTGGTCTCGGTGGCATCAGTTTGCAGGATTTTTTTACTTCCTTAATGAGGAGTTAAAGTCCTTGAGGAGCAGCACAGTGACAACAGTCTTCAGTTGTTATAAATTACATTTTTTGATAGTTAAAGGACAATATTTCACCAACTCACCAGAACAAAAACTGAAGTCAAAACCAGCAAATAAACTAGCAATATTTGTTGGTTGAGATACAGAAATAATTATTAATTATGTTCTAATTCTGCAATAAAGGAGCTATGAAAAGATGCACAATCCAGTCTTCCATGTTTCTTGTGTATGATGAGAATCATGAGGCAGTGAGGCAACATGAGTTCACAGCTGCTGCCGTGTTGTCAGGAACTGGAGAACTGAACAGTCACTGGAAGTTTTTGTCATCATTGCTATGACGAGGACGAATCCCGACTTGACTGCTACATTTAAGCACAATTCCTAAAAGCACACAGCAACATAATGAACAAATCTGGTAACATACACGTAAGATTCCAATAACGTTACAGCCTTACACATTTACAAACATTAGCATGAGCTTGTTTGTTAGAAAGAACTTCAATTGTCACCAGTTGTCTTCACTACAACCAAGAGGTTAAGCTGCCATCAAAATGAATCATTGAAAAAGCAAATACATTCACAATAGATACAAATTTTAAAAAAAAAAGAAGTTACTTTGAAAAAAAAAACCAAACAAACTAGAAATCAGCCACAACAATAAAGTTTAACTTTTTTCATCCCAAACTTGCAATTTCTTCAGTGCAGTGATATCTTGATTTTAAGGGGGATAAAGAGCTGAATTTTTGGACTGTGCATCAGATTCATTTTAAGTGCTACCAATAGATTGTGAATTAATAATTTATATCCAAACTTCCCCTCCAAGTCAAACCAAGTGTGTTCATGTCTAATCACTTAATAAGGCGGCTGTCTTTATAACCTGGTCAAACAGCCAATTTTTTTGGCTTTAACAAGAACACTTTCAAGCTGGGATGTCTATAAGGTTGTCTTTTTGGACACTGAATATGTAAATAATAGCCGTGGATAAAAAATCCAAAAGCAGCACAATGCTACGCAACAGCACAACTTACACAATCACATCAGCTTCACTATAACCAACTGTTTTTCACAACAGGGAAATTCATTGAACATTGTCTTCATTTTAGCTTTAATCCACAACTATTTAGCAAAAATAAATTACAAATGTACACAATTTAACCGCCCAAACAATCAATGACTATACACAAAAAGTAATGATATAAGACATTAATGGCCACGTAAGGACAGTATGGTGATGCTAGGACGTGAGCGCTCAGAGTGAGAGCCACGTAGCAGCCGTGTGTATAACAGTGAGCTGTATTCACTGGTCTCAGACCTGTTTGTTCCAACACTGACCACAGGGATTCTCTGCATCTGTGCTTATTGGCAACTTTTATTTAAAGGCAAAAGGCACAGAGCTGCAAAGATGTCTCAAAGTAAAGACATCTCTGCTGTATTGGTCAATGTATTGAAATCACTGAGGTAATGTTCAGGAGTGTGCTGCCCTCCATTGGCCAAAATGAAGAATAACAACTTTCTCTTGCCTGAAACTCCTACTGCAAACTTTACATCATCACGAACCACTAAAGCAAAACACACCACGAGAACACTGTCAGTTTGCTCTGCAGCTGTATCCACTGTCTGTGAGCTTGTTCTGTTTTCTTGTCGCTTCACCGGATTCAAGTGTGAAACGAAAAAACAAACAGCAGCCAGCTAACAAGCCCATTGACTGCTGCTGGATACTGATGTAATTGGCAATGGCGTCTGGGAGGTCGGGTAAGAATGAGTCTCTCCCTTTTGCGAGGAGTAATAATCTGTGAGCCAACTGAATGAGAATCAATTGATTATGTTTTATTACGCTCCCAATCTATCGTAATAATAAATGTATTTAAAGCATGCTATAACTGATTTATCGCTGATATTTCTCATGCTTTATTCGTTTTTTCTTCGATATTTCAATACAGTTTGGTGTAGCAAACGATGGCAATAGTCATTTAATTACCAAAATCTAATGCCGCAATTACAATGCATTTTGATCTGTTTTATTTAAATGCCAAAGTTATTAAGCATTTATTCACCACTCTATTACCCAATTCTATTCATAATCTTTTAATTTGCCAAACACAGACAGCAACGCTTGCATTAGAAAGAGGTATGAAAAAAAAAAGAATTAATAAAATTGTTACAAGCTTTCTGAGGTAGCAGGCGTTTTTTAGCTGAGGAGATTTGGTGGTTAAAAAAAAAATATATATATATTCATCTCTGCTGTGTAAGCATTTAACAACAAGAAGGTTTGGATTCCACCGTCTTGTTTTTTATGTTAGTGGTAAATGAAATTTTCAATATTTTAAATAACCCATGACTGAATAGCATGTATGTTATTCATATGAATAAAAATATAGAACTAAAGATAATTTGTATTTGTTTTCTACGGAATATAAATGAGCATTAGCAGATGCGTCTTCACTTACCATAAGCTACAATTTAAAACAAATTTAACTCAAACATCCCGTGGGACAATAAGGCGTTTGGTGTTGCTTTAAAAGGCCTGACATTGTTCATTTGAAGAATCCTCCATCTACCATTAGTGAGGTACTAATGGCACTTAAGGATGACTGCACCACACACGTACAGAAGCCCAAAAAACTACAGCAAGATGTAGCTTTTAGCAAATGGCTGTGTGGTTTGTGTTTGGAGTAAAGGCCATTTGATTTCACTTTGTACGCATGGATCTAGTTTAAACAGTAGTGAGAGTGCTTATAAATTTAAACCTTCTTGTGTCCCTTCCTGCTCTCCTCTCTACATCTCCTTCTCTTTCTTGGCCTCCCGGGTGCTGCTCTTCAAAAAGTCGCTCCTGAGTAGTCGATAAAATAGGACAATGTTCATGGCCGTCATGATGGCCATTCCCACGCTGCCGAGCGTGTAGGCCAGGAGAGGCACCTTGTCTCTGTTGAGCACCAGCCAGCGGGTCATCCAGGCCAGCGTGTTGATGCGGAACACCACATATGTGCCCAGGTTGATGATGCTGTTGACACGGTACTGTGTGCCTTTGGCAATGTTGGCCATGCGCAGCATTTGCCTGAGGTGGAGGAACACAGAGTTGATCTCTACCAACAAGGCCACCACAGAAAAGCCCACATAGCGGCTAGACAGCACGGAGAGGCCGAAACAGGTGATCACCTACAGAGGACAGCAGTGAGAAAAAAGACAAAGAGGAAGAGAGTTACAGTGGATGTAGTGCACAGCATGGTTTACACATAATAATGACTGATCTTAGCTGTTAGAGATACTGGTTAAGCTTTCACCTACAGCATACTGGGGGAAAAAATGCAGGGATGCAGTGATCCGTTGTTTTGGAGCTGAAAAATACCAACTTTTATTTTCGAAAAGCCACAGCTGAAGACATGCCTTTTTTAGGCAGCTTTACAGACCATAGTACTTGCTAAATTTGAGAAAAGGATTAAGGGTCAAATATGCTTGTAGTGTTTCAACATATTGGTGCATCATTAAAGCTGAATGTCTTTAAATTTGATTTAAGCACCAGTCAGACAAAATATTAAGAGGATGTTATCAACAACTTCTAGGTTAAATTCACTTTCACTTATGTACTCTCTTTCAGTGCTGATGTTTTATTAGTTAGTTTTATTAGATTTTTAGTCAGTGACCATTTAGAAGGACACCACTGCCATGACTTCTGTGAGCTTGTCACAGTCTGTGTTGTGACTAACACCAGTTGTCCACAAGATGGCAGCAACTTCACCCAAACCAGACCGAAAAATACAGCCGTCTGCTGCCATAACTTAAAAGTGTCAGGGGAGAGAATTACATACAATATCAGATACGCTGTGACAGAGGTGAAAGCTGCTGTCTAACACAATCACAGCAGCTGCGTTGCAGGTGTAAAATTTTGATGACAGAAATGTGTTTATACCAAAACAGGCTGTTCAGCCAACTCTCCACAGGAGCTGCCTGGCACCCACTTGTGCCACCACATTCACCAGCTTCATTCACACCCAGAGCACACTCTGTGTGTAGCAGGAGGACAAATGGTATTCAGACAGATTGTGCCTTAGTTTCAGTCTTGTAACCACCAAAGCTGCCATGTTTATAAAACCAGAGTTGGTGGTGGCAGTGAAGGGGAGATAGCCCAGAGAAAGTCAAGCCTTTGGTTAGTACAGGTCATGGGATACAGTGTGGTGAGATCATGACCTTTAACATGAGTCAGGGCTTAGTTGGAGAAGCATCTTGTGTGTGAGCATGTTTGTTTGGTCTGAGGTCACAGGATGAACTCTCTGATGCAGCACGCAGTCATGCGACACGCTGTAGTAAATTAGGCAATGGGGCATGAGGAGTCAGCAGCACATCAACTGGTCATTACATTATGTATCCACTGTAATCAGAGCATGCTTGACTCACACGGGCTCAAAATTCCAAAAGGTTCTAGGACAAGTTTCATTTCCTGCAATAACTTCAAATGTTTGTAATTGCTTGTCAAACTAGGCAGCATTTCTTGTTATGTGAACTATTTAAAAAATGCTGCTCAGTGCTCACCCTCTTCCAAAAATATCAACAATTCAACACGGGGTCCTGGTTCATAATAAATAACATAAAAGTCTGGCCATTTATTTATAAGGTATCCTGTCACAAACTAAAGTGTTAGTCAAGAGAGAACCTTTACTTTGACACAAATTTGGACAGTGGCTGTTAGAATGTCTTGATTTAATCAATGTGTTGCACAGACAGATGTCAGCATCCTTGTGGCACATTGCTACCTAGAGGAAAAAATCATATTTCACAATAAAAAAAAATCTGCAGCTAAACAAACAAAACAGTGATTTTGAGCAGCCTTACATGTTCCAACTAATCACAGTTCAAATCAAAGGCTTCCTCTGTTGTCAGGTTATAATGCTAGTGATGGTGAACAATGGTGTTAGGCAATCGCAATGACGACAGTGAAAGCACCGTATTTAGCAACGCAAACAGATGCCTCGTCAAAGTCAGCATATGCAGGGAGGGGAGGCAGTTATGCCAACAGCACACGGGACTTTTAAGCAGAAAAAAACCCCAAAGACACTCACAGATATGTGAGATGACACAGACAGTGTGAGTCAGTCATTCTCCTGTGACAATTCCACTGTGGCAGGGCGGTGCCTTTATGGTACAGAAGGATGCTGAATCTAAAAAACAAGGTATGTATCTGTGTCTGACATGTCTCAATGCATACAATATGTTAATCCCTTGGATTTCTAAGCAACTGTGACTCGACTGTTTTCTCTGCACCCAATTGGAGAAATAAAGTAAATAATGCTGCATGATAGTTATTTAACAATGCGTGTTCCTTGACTTTTATTTGACTAAAATCACAGCACAGATGGATCATCGGGCAACTGCTTCATTTTCAAGCAAAACAAATCTTAATATTTCTTGTATTTGTCTAAAATTTAAGAACAAGCTCACTCACATGATGCAGACTGTGGATATAAGGCTTCCATGAAACAACTATTTCAGATCAGCCTCTCATTCCTTTCTGCTATCGACATGTTTACGACATAATGGGAAAACAACAACTGCAGCCCCTGAGCTGGCAACTAACAGGCTGAAAATTACAACTTATCCTTATCTTAACCCCTACTAATGTGAACAAGCTCGCTGCTTCCATGTTCAAGTAACCCATCAAAACAATGCTGCTGCTATTTTGCAAGGGCCCTGTTGCTGCATCTGGGGCTTACTGTTGCCCAAGTTGGTTGTGATTGTTTTAAAGAAATAGCCAATGTCAAAGAGTATTTTTCCTCTTACAGCAGAGTGATAATGGGTGCAACCAGACCTTTCTCCAATGCTAACAAAACACTGTGAAGACAAAGCTGGCTATGCAACTACTACTTGACAAAGTTACAAGAAATAATTTAAAATCTGTTTTTGGTTAGAATTAAATGACAAAGATCCTGAATCCCTTATTTTGTAACTAAAATAATGACTGTCATGCTGATGGACTGAACATCAGAATGAGAATTACATTTTTGTAAAAGGTTGTTTTCAACCTAAGTGACAGCAAACAGATGACGAGACAAGATATATACAGTATAGTGGAGAACATATCTGTACATGCACTCACTTGCTGTTTTCAGTTTACAGCTGCACTACAGCACATAAAGGGGGTGTGTGTGTTGTAAAAGCACTTGATCTAACACGAAGACGCAAACAACTCTTGGGAACCTTATATGTTTCCCCCTGAACGCTTGAAAACAAGACCATGTGTCCTGATTAACCTGTTTAGTACCCACATAAATAGCCAAACACACTTGTACACCCCAAGCCGGGCCACAGCTTCAGCATTACCAGCCTGTGGTCTTTAGTGTGGCTAATCTAAAGTCTAATCTGGTCTGGCAAAAAGAGACAGAGATAAAATACAACAGAGCTAAGGACTGGGAAGGTCAAAACAGACCCTTACACAACGCTAAAATATGATAGGACAAGTTCAGTAACAAAGACTGTGTGTTACTTCAAAATGCTGTTAACTTGGATTTTACAAAAACACCACAACACGAACTCATAATATAGTGATACTAACTACGGTTTATTCATTTGAAAACATTAACACATGTAAAAATTGGTTATAAGTTTGCGCCACCTGGACATCTCTCCCTTTTATGAGGCTCTATCAGCCAATGACAATCAATTGTTGCCTAATCTGGCTGTAAACGGTACATAACAAGCAATAAAGCAGGAGGCATATGTAACAAAGATCTCCAAGCTTCAAAGCTATACCCGCAGTAAATGTTGGATAAAAGGGCGTCAGAATCACAACGTGTGCATCCTCCCGGTCAAAAGAGGTGACTTACTTAATCTAACCACACCAGGTCATGTCAGGTGACAATGGCTCCATGAAGCACATGAGCCAACCAGATACCAGTAGCTAGTCAAAACTCATCCTGATTGTTCTCTTTGTGAGCATAGACTGTGCTTCTGATAGGACAGAGGCCAACTCCACACTCTGCACTGCTGTCAGCACCGTGAGCTGAGAGACAATCAGAATAATCCCCCTACCAGACCCCGGATCTGTCGGATGATTAGAGTGATTCAGCATTAGCTGAACTTGCCGTGATGAGCTTTGCTGAAGCTTGACTTTCACATAGAGTAACGCACCCTTGTTTAACTAGAAACTGTGAAAAAAAAAGAATACGCGTGTGACAACTATCTCATCACGCATCAATGCTAGCAGAATTAGACGGATGCAGCAGTGGTGCTGCTTCAAATACATTCAATCTGATCTCAATTAACATTACAATGTTTATTTATTTTAGGTAGGACAGACCGTTAGAGGATTAGTTGTGTACCGTAAGAGTGGTAACAAAGTAGGAAATGTAATGTACAGCTCTTACATTTAGAAAGGACTGTGTGATATGACCAAAAGCACCAGAAAAGTTAACAGACTTTTTGGACAGGCTGTTTTCCCAAGGTCAAGAAGGAACTTTTTAACAACCCTGAAAGATATCAAAATGTTTTCAAAAAAGTAAATCTTAATATCTTGACAATGTCATCTGCTTAGGGAAAACATATCCTACAGCCAGTAATTACGCTCAACAACAACCTACAGTGACAAGCACTTGTGGGGACTGTGATGGGTGGGACTGGGACAAAAGGAATGTTTTTTTTAACCTTTGGACTGCACTTATGTACATTAACCTACTGCTATAGCGACCCTTATAAAATCCAAGCAAAGGGGTGATAAACAAGGCGGTGTGGCTGTTTGTTTCATGCGTTTTCTCCCTGTGGGCTCAATTAGATGTTCTATACACCCTGATGAGGGACCTTCAAGTCCCGCTTTCTGGGGGTGGGGGTGGGGGAGTGAGCGCAAAGAAAGTGAGGAAAAAAAAAAGAAAAAAAGAAGATGTTATGTCATGGGGAATAAAAACTTCATCCCTAACCCTGACCTTTAGCATCAAAAGGACACAACCTCATTGACAGTAGGTCAACCAAAAAATCAAGTAAAATACACATTATAGGAGAGTTTCTTTTTTTTTTTTTTTTAAAGGATATTATTTTGGGCTTTTGTGCCTTTATATACAGGACAGCTGAGGAGTGGACAGGAAACAGGGCGGAGAGAGGGGGAATGACATGCAGTAAAGGACCACAGGTGGAATCGAACCCGGGTCCGCTGCGCAAGGACATAGCCTCTGTATATGAGGTGCTTGCTCTATCAATTGAGCCACCGGGCGCTCCTATAGGAGCATTTCTAACAAGAAGGCAGATACGTATAGATAAACGTTTGTGCTTTTGAACTTTTGAACTATGGCAATCATTTTTGTGAAAATAAGCTAAAAAGCCCCAAGGTCTAGATAACAATGATAAAGAAGAGAAGTTTGGCCCCCAACAACACTGCTAAGAAAGATAACACCTGAGAGGAAAATGATTGCTGGCTGTGACAAAGTAACAGCCAGAGGTGCATCTTCTGCTTTTCCTGCTGCTTACATGAACTTGCTTATATGTGGCATTGCTGTCCTGTAGCTAATGTATAACTTTCAAAGGATGATGTTCACTGTTACTTTACCATTTGTAATAAGTTTACTTGTTGAAAAAACCACAACAGTCTGTAGCACATGTTTCATTTTCCATTTGCACATAAAACTGAAGGAAACTGGTCAAAACTCGATGGTCATGGGACTGAAAAATCTATTCCATAAACAGTGCAGTGAAGCTATGTGACCTTTTCTAAAGCTAAAGCATGCGTCTCTGGGTTGCACGTAGGCGGACATGCACAAGGTAGTTTAAAGATGTTTGCGTAACAGTTTCTTTTGTACTTGAACATACAATGTATGTACATCACAGAAGCATAATTCCAGCTTTAGTTGAGCTCTCAGCAATGTGTACATGTAGGTTAGCATGTGATGAGTACAGGCCCTACTAGTTCTGGTATTTACAGTATTGCTGTAGAGCTGTTCTGAATGTTTAAGTATCATGATTTAAGTATGAAGTGTTATGTTCCTCCTCTCGCCTGCAGGACTTTCAGGAGTCTGAATTCAAACCTCAGGGTCATTAGTCTGATGTGGTAGCACCTGTTACACCTCTACCAGTCAAGCTGCTCTCAGTCTCTTGCTCTCAGCAAGAGGTTCATGTTTTAGCTCTTGGACACCTTTTCTCACACATCCATACACTTCCTGCACTTCTGACACAGCTTTTGTAAATAGCTTTGCTTACTTAAAATTTGGCTCATCTTTTCCCCTTGTCACACAATATTATTACTGTTATGATAGAGCAGACACAGAGTTCATCAAGGATTTCCACGTCAAACTGGTTTCCCTGCCTCCAGCTGAGAACTCACTGGTTGGCTCAGTCAGAGGAAAATTTTCAGTTCAGGACCAGCACAGCATGCTTGTCGGAATGGACAAAGTAAATGTTGAATGATAATGAAACTATGTGAGAAAAAAAAAAGAAAATGAAAAAACGTGTTGTTACGAGGTCATGAGCTTGACACAGTCTTCCAGTATGTGTGTGTATTTATGAGTTGTTAAGTGTAAGAACAAGAGCACTTCCATTCAAAACTGCTTCTTCTACGGTATATTCTCAGGGCAGCAGGAGTCAATGTAGTGGCTACACCCTCAAATGGAAACATTTTGTTTACTGTATATATTAAATTTGACACACACATACCACAGTGACATTGAAACTGTGCTGCTCAGAGACACAAACAGTGGCTAAAACTTTACTTTTCTATTCATATAAAATGATGATAGTTTTATTTACTGCTCCAGATGTCCATAGAGAAACACACAGTGGTTCTCTGTCCTTTTAAATACAAACACACCTTAACGCTATTTCCTAAAATTCCACTCCATTTCATTTCCTAAAAATCCATTATTGGACAGGCACTGCTTCCTTAATACTGGTCATAAAGCGACTGGAAATTACCCAGTGATGTCGATGGACAGGAAACCAAAAGCTCAAGAAAGGCCATCTGGTCATAGGCAGACAAGCTGTGGGTGATGAGCAGCAGGTGTAGCTTGAAAATGAGCCTGCATCACCCGAGCCACACATCGCAGCGTGTCTGGATTGCTTAACTCTTGCTCATTTTTTTGATCGCTCTCTGCTAAAAAAAAAAAAGACAGAGAAATTATCTGTTGGAAGTCATATA
>JAQLOL010000024.1:15049158-15076274 GCA_029783665.1 Naso thynnoides | reverse complement strand
CAATTTTAAGGAAGAAGAGCAGTTTGAAAAAGACAACCAAACACAAACCAATGTTTTTGTACGCTGGCAGATCAGCAGGTGCGTCAAAGAAAGTCAAGGGTTGCTGAAAAATAAATTCGTCAGACAGCTCTTGCACGATGAAGGTTGAAAGACGTTAATGTTACGATTAAATACATCATCTTCTCCGAGTGTGGAAGTGTGTGGGAGTTTTTTGTTTGTTTATTTTTTAGATTTCAAATATTTATTGATTTTTCAAAAGAAGTACAGTCCTGGGTGATACTTGTGTGGTACACTGCAGTGCACAGATACAGTATATCTCTTCATATACAGCAAGTCTATACAACACTATAACATAAGATTCCAATGACATGAAACAAAACAAGAAACAAAAATAGCATTAGGACAATGAACCATGGACCTGGTGTGGGTGAGATGGTTCTGGGTTGGAGTAAATGTTCTTTATTTAAAATTCATTTGTATTTCACATAAGCCCAATAACTGTCCTATGTTTCTATCATTTTTCCTTCTCTGCTAACTCTTCCCAGCGTATATTCAAATGTAGTGATTTTCATCATTTCTTCATTCCGTTCTGTCAAGTCTGGAGTTTGTAGGGAGCTTCCAGTTGCAAAGTGATATATTGTTACATTAGGTACTACCGTTCTGTCCCCAAGAAGACAGAGCCAAGGTTCAGGAGGCAATGCAGATCCCACCCATTTCTTAAGAAATTCTAGAATTTTACACCAAAAAGGATAAACCGTGCAACAATCCCAGATCATGTGCATATATGTGCCCACATCTTTCTTACATTTCCAACACATATTATTATCAGTTATTCCAATTTTGTATAGACCCAATCCAGACCTGAATTGATCCCAGCCAATTTAGCTATTTTGAAAGATAGATTGTACATCCTCATATCTGGCAATCCTAGGCCGCCTCTATCTCTTAACGTCCACATTTTGCTCATTTTTGATTCTGGGTCTCTTTTTATCCCAAAGGAAGTCCCTGATGATTTTATTATACTCCTTGAATATCTGATTTGGAATGTTCAGTGGAAGCATCATGGAAAAATAGTTATACTGGGGAGCAACTACCATTTTAATAACATTCACTGTCCCCCATAAGGATAATTCAGTGTCCCCCCTTTTTCCAAGTTGTTATTTATCTTATTTAGTAAAGGCTCATAGTTTAGTGAAATTATTTAGTCTAAATCTGGACTAAGCTCCACCCCTAAGAACTTCTTTCCAGTTGGGGACCCATTTGAAACCAAATTGAGATGTATTTGAATAACATGTTTTAGAAATTGGCATAGCTTCTGATTTACTCCAGTTAATTTTATACCCAGATAGGTTAGAGTATTCTTGAATGGTATTCATCAGAGAAGGTAGGGAATTAACAGGGTCATTAATCAATGACAGAATATCAGCAGCATATAATAATAACTTATGCTCTTCCCCAGCTCCCTTCACCCACTTTATTGCTGGATTAGCTCTAATAGTGACTGCTAGTGGCTCTAGAAAAATTGTAAATAATAAGGGTGAAAGACTGCAGCCCTGCCTAGTAGACCTTGATATATTAAAAAATGGTGAAATGATACAGTTCGTCATTACTGCAGCTTTAGGATTTTTATGCACGATCTGAATCCATGTACTAAAGTTATAACCAAAACCAAAGCATGACATAGTAGCAGCCAAAAAACTCCATACAACTGGAGTACTGCCATGTTAAAGGCAATAATCTTTTCAAATTATCAGTCGAAGATCTTCCCTTAACAAAACCTACTTGATCAGTCTGAATAATGTCAGGTAGGACATTATATAGTTGTAATGCCAGTATTTTGGTCAGTATTTTATAATCTACATTGAGTAGGCTTACAGGTTTATAACTTGACGAGTCTGTTGCTTCCCTGTCCTTCTTGAGAATCAACAATATTAAGGCTTCATTAAAAGTATTGGGTAAAGGTTCCAAATCAAATGCTCCTCAATATACCTTTGTTATAAAAGGGGCCAAAATATCAATAAATCTGTCAAAGGAGTCAATTGGTAAACCATCAAATCCACTCGATTTACATTTTTTCATATATTTTATAGCAATTCTGACCTGTGTGCCAATGAGCCAGCTTTGTCACCTCCTTCATAAAAAATTGTCCTTAATCTAAACAATTTATATTCAGTTTTTTTATTGTATATGTCATTCAGTTGGAATTTAAGTCTTGATATAAATCTTCTGTATATTGCCTTGCAAATTTGTAAATTTCTGCGTCCAATTTGTGTATTTGCTCAATGTTTTCCTTTTTTCTTCCAGATGATTGTGCTATTAATTTTCCTCTTAAACTCAGAAGACTTACCTATGGTCGCCATCGCTCCTCTTGTATGAAAGCCCGTACTAGTCGATCACCGAATTAATCCAAAAGGAAGGAGCCCAGTTGAAGATTTCTTCCAGAGAGTTTGTTGTTTGTGGCAGTTTGCTCCAGTATAAGTTGATATTACTTCCAACCATGTAGTGAATAGTTTGTAAAATAGTTTGTAGAAATACACCTGATACACGTCGATGAGCGACAAAAACTCTCTGGAGGTTTTCTTTGATAAGTGTCCGTTCAGAAAAAGACCCTGGGATCATTTTACGCCGGATTATCCCTTTAAGCATGTTTTTCTTTAATAAATTTGTAATTGGAACATCAGCATGCAATATACTTTGTTAACCCATGTTACACCAAACATCACGAGCCACATCCTCACTGACCTGATTTGAAAAATCTGTAGAGAAACATTTTCACACAATTTGGGTTGAAAACATTCCTGCATTAATACCTAAATACACACATAAATCATGGCTGTTGTACAGTATAAAGCCACCCCAATCCTGTAAAGTGAATAAAAATTTGTAGTAACAGCTCTTGTGAGATGAGTGCACATCAGTAACAAGAAGAAAGCTTGGCAGCAGAAAGATATGCACAACATCAGCATGACCTTGGATGTAGGTCATGTAACAAGAGGCAGAGAGGGAAAATTTTCATTGAGGATGGAGTTTTATATGGCCATTTCATTTTCATTTTTTATTGCTTTTTATTTTCCGTAAGGTTTAAAAGCAGGAACGGGTGAAGGGATAAATGATCTGACATACTCTTCTCCTAGGAAAAAATCTATCATCAGGCTGGCCTGATGAGGATCACTATGAAGATGACTGGCTCTGATGGGAACCTGCTAGAAATGCATGGTTACATGAATGCCACAGAAGCCAGGCGGAGTAACACTTTCACAAGGCAACACAAGGTTGAACGCTGGACTGGGGGGTTGTCTCACTAGAATGACTACCTCTTTGTTCCTCCCTCATTTGTTCTATTTTAAGTCGACAAGAAAGACAGGTATTTTGTCTTTCCCGTGACAGCTCTTGACAGGTGTGTTGGGTTGGTAAAGATTTGTCTGTGCAGTGACTGCTGTACATTTAAACTGTAGGAATGGTATCAACATGTGGATGAATTCTTACACAGATGCAAAGGTTAGATACTCTATTGTCAGTTACAGTCAACGTAAAAAATCTTAGGTTAGGTTCTGACAAAATTTATTTTTAACTGTGTCATTAATGTTTGAAAGACCTACCACCACATGATGAAAAAGAAGCTCCCAGGATTGACTAAACTTCTGGTTCAGCATCATGTCAAAGAAGTCATAGATGAAGTAACCTGTGGGCACAGCATTAGTCAATGTTAATGTCATCTTCAGGTTCAGCAATTCATTAATCAACCCAAATGCAACAGATTCGTTTGACAATAGAAGCCTTAGGCTTATTAAGTGTGTCGGGGGGACCCTGCTTCCATGACGACAGCGATGGCAACCAAGATGTGTCTTGGAGAGGGGCTATTCATATCCACCAGCCCCACCCCTTCTCTGCAACCGGCTGTATCCATGGCGACAGCTATTCAGAATGCTGGAAAAATAATGAAGTGTTGAGGATGTGGACGGAGGGGTGCAAGGGAGCTCAGGGCTTTGGTGAGGCTGGCATTAACCTCTTTACATTGGAAAATTGACTTTTGGTCCCTCTTGTTGGTGTGGTGACATTTACACAAAACAAACATTTATCAAAAGATTGCTATCAAGCATGTGATCACTTTATTTGCATTATCTACTAGCCATGGCAGTTCATAGTTTCATAGGATCATTTTTAAACATCTTTTCAACCACAGATATTTTTTATCATGAGAGGGTAAACTTTGGGTCAAGTTATGCTGTAAACGGCCAATTTGAGTGTGTTCTTTTTTTCAATAAAAGTCTCAACTGACTGACTCTTATCTTGCTCTAATGTTTTTCTGAGTCATTCATTTATGACACATCTGTGTTCAAAACATACAGATGGAACAGACTGACTGAATGACAAAGAGAAAGAAAAATTGGATCTTACTTTTTTTAAAGAGAACTTTCTTCTCTTTGTTTTGCAAAATGGACATGATGCCTACCTCAAGCAGGTGCTCTGCAAAGCCAATGTCCATACTAAAAACTAAGGAGTCAAGACACTGCTGGACTTTTCATTACCTACCAAATAAAGACTAAATAGGAAGAAAAAAAATGAGTTTCTAGTGAAATCCCTCTGAGTAATTCATTTACTTCTTCCTATTCAAGATCCTCTTGAGTGAGATTCATTGGCATGTTTACATAAACAGGGAATTCCTGTCTTAAACCAGTTAGTCAAACAACCGGGTTTCAGACTGCCAACATCACGTCTCTCTTAGAATGACTTAGTCAGGTACGAAAAACCTGATTAAGACACCTGGCAAAGTTCGTTACTGGTCAAGTTAGTGCTACATCTTACTACTTTTTGTTATATCAACAAAATATGCCCATGAAGGAATACTTTTATATCGCTATCACCAATCCCTTTTGCCTGTATCAGATGTAACTTCTATTCTATGGGTGAACACCACAGGCAGAGAGAACTATTCTTTAGAGTTATAAGAATATAGAATAAACTACAGAGTGTAAAAAGCACAAGAAAGCAGTAATGCACACAAATCATAAACTGCAGGTGGGTTCCTTTGCAGGACATTAATTAATGTATTGGACAAAGCTTCATTCAACAAGTGGAATATCATCTGTATTAATAGGAGGGCCGCTGAATGCACCAATCTGTTGTACACAACCCTCCACTGAACTTGCAGGGGCCTCAGAATCACACCATATTTCTGGTGGGAGGGTTCAGGAGAAGCACTTCACTTGTTTTTGTTCAGATAACTCCCCTTGCTGTTACCACTGGCATCTGATGTGGACGGCTCGCATAAATTATCTGACTTGTTGAGCTGCTGCCGTATTGGTGATGTCCTAAGACTGTATGGGGTTACGCCCCGTGCCAGGGACTGATTATAATGCCCCCCATTGATTTTCACATACTGACGCTGCTTCTTGCTTTGCCAGCTTCCAAGGCCGGACTTCCTGAAAGAATGTCAAACATCTTGGGAATCCTCGGGGAGAACTTTTTTTTCCAGCACAGATTCAATAAATTTGTGGATTTAAGATGGCTCATGTGCCACTAGTTGCTCTACAATACTTCAAGGATTAATGAGGAAAAGCAAAAGTAGGGTGAGTTGCTATTTTAAAAATGTGGAGTAGCATACACATTTAAGTTTGAGGAATGAAAAATAGCCAAATCTGATCTGTGCAAGTCTCATCTTTGGCTTACGGATTCAGAGGTAAAGAAATAATCTACAGGACAAGTGAACCTCAGTCAAGCCAAAAAGATTATGGAGTCAGAGTCGAAGCAGAGGGAGAGTACTCACATACTGAAACGCACCCAAATACTTGTAATGTCAATCTCCAGTTCATTGTTATCATTCATTTGTTAGAGTAAGAATGTTTAAATTTGAAATACCTTTTTGTTTACTTGGTTGCACCTATTTGGCCCACTCCTACAGACAATATACTTTTCATATTAGTTTACACAAAGCACACAGTAAATAAATTAATTGTACAATTTACTGTCACTACGTCATGAAACAGTTTCTTATTAAACGTATTAATCTAGTAGCCTTATACTTTATAAGCTAAGATATTTAGCTGGTTAACTTAAAAATGTCCTACAAGAACTGCAGAGACCCTTTGACCTATACTACCCTGACACCATGAAGGAAATGAGACTGGCTTGTATGGATCAAATCTCTTACTCATGTTCCCTTATGGTGGCAGCACCTATGGGTGCGCTCCCACTCTACCCTGCCCTCAACCATCACCACCACTACCCCATTTAGACAAGGACACAGTTTTGGTATTCAGCCGTGCTGATAGGCTACTCACCGATTGAAAATGACACCAAAGCATGAGAAAACACAGAGTGAGTTTCTATCAGGTCTTCAGCCATCTGTGGGTGAAGGAAAAAGCTGAAAAGATAAACAAAGTTCAGATATAGCCTACAGGGAAAAAATTGTTCACAGTCAAACGTGAAATATCCTTTCCAAATGGCGCTAATAATACTTCTTGTTACATCAGAGAGTTAAATCCATTCCCAATTAAATAATGAATATTGACGATCTACCTTAGCAGTATGGCAAAAGAAATGACTTTTAAAAAGGAGAAAACATCAAAGCAAACTACACAGTCGTAGTCAAAGGAAAAAATTAAGTTAAAATCTATTTAAAGCAAATTTAAATAGGCCTACAGCCGCGCCAAGAGCCAGCATTCGCCAATGAAACCATGCGCGCGAGTTAAAAATGATTTCCAATCAGATCCAGATTTTTAAAAACCCGAATAGCATCAAACTGTAAATGTTTGCTGTAACTTACCAAAGGACTGCCCATGTCGCGGTGATGAAGCTGTGCGTGAAGGATGTTGCGATATTTCTCCATTTCCACGCATTCCTGCAGGCAGATTCAGGCATCGGGAGTTTTCGGACTCCCGCGTTGACAAGCTTGAAAAATCCGACGGAGCCACCGGTCGTTAAAATCACTGAACTTAACTCCATAATGTAAATATTTGTCCAGTAGAAAAAGACTTCACTTGTCACAACTGAACTGTCCCCAGTGTGCGCGGCAAAAAATGTATGTTTTGTTGTTTCCAATAAAGCTGATTCAAACGCAAAAGGCGCCTACACTGGTGCGCTACTCGTTTGCGACGACCGAGACAGTAAACATACCCTACGGTGCTTTCTCAATCATTTGCGACCACTCGTCACGGCTGATGAAACGCAGTTATTGTCCAGAGAAAGAAGGCGTGAACGAGTCTGTCAACTGATTTCCCACAGATGCGGAATGAATGTTTGTGATATCTGTCGCCAGTACTCCCCCCAAAAGTAAGCTCCGTGGTCACAGGTAACACCGGCAGCTTTAAATGACTAATGAGGACGAGAAGACTCTTTCACAGTTATGAAACGGTCCTGTTGTAAAACCTCACCCCTAGCTTGTGTAACTTTTTGACATCAACAAAAACCAAACAGCTTCTCCCCGCCCTACTATAAAGGGGCGCGGCCAGGAGCACGTTTCGTGTGTTGTGTTACGTTCAAGTGCTGTCGGAAATGCCTCCCTCACAGAGTCAGAGCACATGGCAGCAGGGGTTGTAGTAAACTTACTGGTCTGTCCACTGACCGTGATCCCCAACAAATACCACTGGTTACTACCACTAGGCCACAGAAGCCAACGGCCTGGAAACAAATTAAATAAAGGCGTTATTGAATTGATAATAATCTTGAAAATTAATTTGTGTAACGGGGCTTTAAACAAAAAAGGGGAGAAGATGGATTAGGACCACACAGACCTTTCTGCAGACCAGTCACACCACCAGCTTCACAGCCCGTAGTGGTAACGTTACTATACTGTGATCTATTTAAGGGACCACAGTCAGTGGACAACCAAGTGCTTCATCCTCTTGTACTACACTGATAACACACAGTAGCAGTACTATTAACGCAAATATTAGAAGTATACAAAAAAGAATATGCTTTACAGTTCTGTATTGGTACAAACATATAGGCTACAAGATGTTGTGATAATCATCACACAAAATTTGACAAAACAAACAAACAAACAAAAAGCAAATATCATCCTAGCCAGCGCAGCACCATAAGAGAGCATGAATTTCAACCAAAAGGTGCAGCAAAAACATTCACATAACTGTAAACAACGGTGTGTATTACACCATGTTATCCATCGTGGACAATGCGTTTTTAATTTGGTACCCGGTAGCACTTCTGACACACCCATCGAGCAAGAGAAAACATACCTGGAAGCTCATCACAGGGGTGTGCCATTACTCTGTCACCAAACCGGTGTAACTTTTAATGTGGCACAATAATGGCAGTTTCCCAAACTGTTGACGTCATACTGCACACAGTGCCAGTGAGTATGACATTGCTGTGGGCTCCACAGTGAAGGGGTTAGTACCAAGAAGTGGAGCAACTAAATCACAGTTGAGTAGTTTCTATAAGAGATCTAAGAAAATGGCAACAATGAAAGGGCAATAAACACATTTCATCACCTCAGGCAGAAGGACCTGGCTGAACAATTTTCATAATCACATTCAAAGTTCAAAGTAGAAGAAATTCAATTCTGCTAATCCTTAATGGTGAATGGGCTAACAGCCAATGGCCTAAGGCACATTCAAAGATGATTAAAATAGTATAAAAAATTATTTTATTTCTTTAAAGGTTTGCCAACACGTAGGTTTTGTTACAAACTTTATTATTAGGCTACTTGCCCAAACACAATGCACTAGAAAATCCTGTCCAACTAAAGACGCTGCAAATGACAAAGTGCACTTGAAGGCAACAGTTCCAACACAGTGGACTTATGGGAACAGTAGTTCATTCTACATATAAACAGAGAATAAGAAACGCATGGTATAGTACCTACTTTGATTGGCAAATTTATTATACATTTATATCACGTGATGTCAAACTGGACCTGGAAACAGAGTGCATTTTTTCTCTTTGGTGTCTTTCAGTGGAAGTGAAAAGAACAACAACAAAACAAAACAGCGCTGCCCTCATTCACGCAGGAGCTTGGCCAAAGGCATGAATGACTTGAATGACGGCTGCTTTATTTGGTAACACAGCGCCATCATCTGGTTAATAGCCATATCGCTCAGGACGCTCAGTTTATTCGGTAACCTATATTTTCCTGTCACTTATGGACGGGTTTCTTGAATACAAACAGCGCGCACCCGGGGGGCAAAAACGGCTTTGGCAGCTTCACAAGACTGTTGTCAACCTGTAATCTGTAATCAACACAGATTTCACTCTGTATTTTTGTTGATCCAATTAAAAAGCGCTAGTTAAGGGTTGGATCTGCCTTGTCTCTTTCATTTGCATATTAATATAACACCACATAAAATGTTAGCTTACAATACTACAGTTTTAGGACTCCATAAAGTTTGCTATAAAAACAAATATTTTGTTAAGGATCAAGAGGAATCACAAAAAAACCCCTATGGCTTGCTGCAATATCCTATGAATTTCATCCACTTCTCGGGTTTTGTTCGGTGTTGAGTCAGTCTACCCTCCCCTTATCTGACAGTATCAGGAGTATGATGGTAACGAGTGTCACTACGCTCCAAGTAGACAGTTTTTACGACAAGACCACTTTGCGACCCGCCACATTTGAATAAAAGTTGACTGCTACTGTAAACACACTGTACAAGACAGGTGTGAAAGCTAACAAAGCGTGAGACAAAGATGACACGGCAGGCACACATTACACTGCAAGTCTAAGTAACGTGGACCGCGCTGATCACATCAACAAATTAGTTCTCAGTAATGGTGAGAAATCACCAGATCCACATGCTATTCCAGACCATGAATGGGTTGTAGATCTGTCCAAGTGGCCATCAATCATACGGCCTGACATTTACACCCATCTCACAGAGACGCCCAGTGTTTATACAAAGGAAAATCTGCATGCATACAAGTCCTTAGATATATATAATTATGTTCTTTGTTGCCATGTGCAAGAGATAAGGGGATGAAATAAAGGATGTGATCCCCTCGGGATATTGAACATCCTCCAGCCATCGTTTTTGCGATTCGTGCAATTTACAGCAACTCCTGGTCATATCTCCGGCTCCACTAAAATGCAGTGAAGGTCGCTGCTTTTTACCCTCTGGTTGCGCGCATGTCGGTGATGACGTTGCATAGAAACCCGTTAACTGTCAGCAGGTAAATATATACATATATATGTATAAGAACATAATTATTTTTAAAGCTAATACAGTGAAACAAAGTCTCACAGTCGTAAAATCTGATTTCAGCAGAGATATGAAGCTCCTTGCTCGCAGCTCCTCTGATTCACATGTTTATTGACAATCAATTTATGAAAAGATGACAGCTTTGATAGTTTCTTCCTCTTTTTACTTTTTTCAGCTTTCTTTCCGTATTAAAAACCAACAATTAATTGTAGTAGTGTAGCCGGAGCCTTCTGCACACTCCGACTACCCTGCGTTGTGTTCTGTTGCATGTTGCATAGAAGGAGACTGGACACAGAGGGCGCTGTTCGACTGGAGTTTTATTCCTGCATCATATGAAATTATATCAAAGCAGAGTGTGAGTTTTCATGCCATCCAAAAGGCTACCTAGCATAAAAGTTACAGGAGAGATGGATTGGCACCTGCGCCGAAGCACACCCCTCCACACCCACATACACATACACACACATGCAGGATGCAGGGAGAGCTGCATGGTAAAATAGCTTTCTCTCTCACTCAAATTAAGTTTCACAGTTCTGTTACGTGAATTAAAACATTTTCAACATGTCACCAAACAACAGTTCTTAAACTTTTTTACATGAAATGATTAATAAAACGTATGAAAACAACTTTTTGTTACAGCGGCTTCGGATACATACCTCTCGCAGTCAGGATTAAAGCGGATTGACGAGAGACGGACCGGACATTACAACCACTTCCACTGACCTTCAAAATAAAAGCGCTGACTTTGCAAATAAAGGAAATATAAACTATAAAGCCAAAATAAATAAACGTGTCAGGTTTAGGATAAAATAATAATAGTGAAAATAATCCAAAACACAATGTGAGGGATTTTGGTGAAATTAATTTTAAAAAATATAACATAACCAACTCTCTTGCATGTTACAGTAGGACCTAAAAACATGCTGTCATAACGTTTGGTTTTAAACCACAAGAAAAAAGTAGCCTAGTTTGTATTTTCATTCATTTACAAGCTCAGCTCTACATCATTTTCTTTTTTCAGTTGTAGCATGAGGGGATTAAAAATGCAATCCACCTTTACAACCACTTCGTGTTGTAAAATGACAAAAGGCCAAAATGACGATTTAAAAAAAAAAAATCAAATCTGTATAACGTTACCAATGCGTATTTTTAGTCTGATTCAAAGCATCCAATTCGTAGCCTATATGAGATTTGTGCCCACGAAAATGTAATTTTAACAGTAACGTTAAGTAACGTTACTTTTCCGTAAATGTTAGTTTTCGCCTTCTGGTAGCTCTGTGCTGTCACACAATAACGTAACGTTAGCTATCTAAGCACAGCAAGTTATCACTGTCGTCACAATTATAACGTTGTTAGTAACTTTTGACTGTTTTTATAAATTAGCTTGAACATTCGTTGAATAGCTTACATGTCAGACCAAGTTAAACGAAGATAGTATGTGTTAGGGCTACCTTAATAGTTTTCCGACTTAGCTGAGGTTGGGTAAGGTAGTCTTTAAAAAAATGGAACGCCATTGAAACGACTGGCACAGAAGTTAGCTAACGTCAACGGTACAGCCGTTAGGGACGATTTGAATTTTTTAACTACTACCTTCGGGCATTTTCTCTTTAGCAAACAAAACTAGCAACACTGGTTTATGTTAGCTACAAGTATCACTATTACTGACTACTGTTCCTAAACGTCAACCGCCCATATCTAATCCCGGTCCTCCACCGGCGGCCGCTCTCACTTTCATCCCTCCTCGGCTACAGTTGGTCGTAGGAGGAGCTCGCGGCGAGCACGGGACTCCCACTGGCTGTCACGCGGGCAGTTCCCCTGCGCTCGCTCTTGAACTAAACCCATCACGGACACGCTGCAGAGCCCAGCCTGCTGCGACTGAGGCATCATTTCTCACGTTTGTTTGGTGGAAGGAAGCAGGTGAGCACAGATGCTAAGAGCTTTGACTTTCAACTAATCAATTTAGCCAAATCTGTGAATTTTACCGAGAAGCTTGTATGAAAGGTGAATGTTTTTTTTTTTTTAAGCCTTTCGCATCTTCGACCAGGTTCACAGCAGTGTCTACTACTGCAGGCGTTGATCGCTGTTGTGTCAGCTGAAGCACAAATTATTGAATTGTTTCATGTTTCAGTGTGGGCAGACAATGGACGGTGAACTACTTGAGCGTTTCCATGCTATCTGTTTGTATTTTTGTTGTTGGCCTTAACTGTTGTCTCATCTTGGTGTGTGTAAGCAGTAGTTGGGAGTTGCAAAACATCCTCTGCAAAGACCACAAAACATGAACATTCGAGAATTTAAGTGCATGTATTTGCATTGAGAAAATATATTTATAGTAAATAGGTTCAACAACAGGGAGCTAACCGTATTGCACAAATGTGACCAAAAGGCACTTAAGGTCCCGTCACTTTAATGCTAATCTGTGATTATCATGGCCCTATGATCAAGATAAAACACAAAGAACAAGGACCAGTGACTCAGTGTGGCACAACCTGTTTGTGTTCCAACCAAAGCCAGTTGGCTTGACAATGGTAACATGTTGGTAATGTTTTCTCAATGTGACTTATGTCCTCCAGGAATGAATCTGTGCCAAGAGCCAGGAGAAGAGCAAGTGACTGGGATGGTTTGTCAAGAGGCCGACCTGAAAGATGGACAGTGAGTCAAAAAGCGTCCTCTCACCAGAAAAATCTAGGACTTTGAGCGAAGCCACTGCCATCAATGATTTGACAGCATTGATTGTGTCTTTTGTTGGAGTCTGCATATTTGTATTTGTGAGCTTTTTCTTCACTGTGACTCTCATTCTCTCATTCCCCTTTTTGCTTTTCAAAGGATGAAGGAAGTAACTGTAGAGGAACAGAAGGTGTTGCTTGTCCGTAGCCGGGGTCAGTACAGTGCTGTTGGAAGTCAGTGCTCTCATTACAATGCTCCGCTTATCAAAGGTAAAACTTCCTCTCCTCTCAGTTTCCCAATCTCTATTTACAGATAATCCTGGGAGATACAGCTGAAAAATCTATCACAATAGTGATGTTTCATATTGGTCGTTATCGATAATTATTGATCATGTAGGTTGTGACTGACGACTTGTTGTGCATTCAAAGGAGTGGAGTGGCTAAGGTGAGAAAATGAGTAAATATTGCAATATTTCTGACCAAATACCTCAATGCTGAGACAGTATTATAAGTATGACTATTGGTGATTTGATCAGTAATGTGAATACGTGGGTCAAGGCAAATAAAAGAGGAGCAAAAACAGTCTGGTAAGTTCAGAAAATCACATCATTTTACTGTAATGAAGCCTCTTCAACCAGAAAAAGACAACACTTGCATCATATCACGATATAATGATTACAGAAATCTGTCACATCTTGTCTCATATCACGATAAAGTATGAATTTACTGCCCAGCCCTTTATACAGATATTTGAATTAATAACTTTGTCTATTTGGTTTTTTTTTTTTGCATTTAATTTGAGTTGTGTCAATTGCATACTTTCTGATCATCCAGGAGCACTGGTTGGTGACAGAGTGAGATGTCCCTTTCATGGCGCTTGCTTTAATGTCAGAACTGGGGATATTGAGGAGTATCCAGGTCTGGACTGTTTGCCAACTTACAAGGTAAACCTGTCTGAAGAGATCAACATTCAATAGCAGTTACCCTCCCTTTTATAAAGGTGTGACTTCAGTAGAGGTAGTCTCACCCGTTAAAATGTAATCCCCTTTGTTGTTACAAAAAGAACCACTTTGTTCAACCTACAGATTCAGGGTTTAAAGCCAGATTAATCTTAGTGTGTCTTTTAATGGGAAAATATGCATTCATGTAGCCATGAAGTTGTAAATTCACCCCTGGAGATGAAAGCTGCAATTAAATACAACTTTTATCAGCAGGTAGATATTTTATTCATAGAATTTATATCAGATGTGTCAATGTGAAGTTTTTTCCACATCCATTCACTTATTGGCTTGAACCAAGAGAGACTTGTCAGTTCTAACCACGCCTTCATCTTTCTCTTCTCCTATCATTATGCATGCAAATTCAGATTCAACTCCACTTTGAGTGTGTGATGGTTATTAAACATTTTGCAAGAGAAGTGCAAATTTGGACTTATCCCTTAGTTAGGTTTGTCTTACCAGATATTACCGTTGCTCAGGGCACTTCCTCATTCATTCAATACATTTCTGCATTTCCTCTTTTTAAGAAATGGATTCCATTGTCAACATTTCACCTTTTGCAGACGATTGTCCTGAAACATAGTTTTGGCCTTGCAAACAAACGACCCCCACTGTGCTAAGATCTGTATATGCTTATGGGAAAAAAAAGTCTGTCAGTACCTAAACCTTTTTCTCATTTAAAAAAACTACAGGTAAAAGTTGAGGATGGCAAGGTGTATGTTACCATCAACAAAAGTGTAAGTAATGTTAAGTTAAATGGATAAAACGATCAGATTGTTCACATCCATTTTGTGTCAAAATGTTGAATCTTCCACACTGCCTTGTTTCTTGGTTTCCCTCAGTCTCTGAAAGTGACAAAGCGGGTGAAGGAAATGTGCAGCATGGTGCCAGACATCAAACACACTATTCTGCTGATAGGAGGAGGTAAGACTAGATATGATAAGTACAGGAGGCTTCAGTTTAACTTGAAGCCTCTTGTTATAAGTCTGAGCTTGCTTCAGTACACAGTCTGTGTTTTTAAAATTAAGAAATCTTTAGAGTCAGTATGTTGGGTTTGTGTCTAGTACTGCCATGCTTAGGCATGGTCACTAAATAATCCTTTGTAGAATTCCGCTTAGAGGATGAATTTTGTGATTTCAGGCCCTGCTGCCCTGGTTTGTGCTGAAACGCTGCGGCAGAACTGCTACCAAGGTCGAATCATCATGGTAACCAAAGACAACCTGTCTCCATTTGACAAGACCAAACTGAGTAAGGTGAGAACTCCGCCAGACTGGAGCAGAGGTGGCAAAACTACACGCATTCTTTAGAAGAAGAAGAAATAAAGATACATGTGTAAAAATCAAATCTGGTAAAAATAGAAGTACTGGCTCAACTTCTTTACTCAAGTAAATGTAATAAAGTACAGGTTCAGAAATGTACTCAGAGAATAAAAATAAAAAGTATCTGGCCTGAAAGACATTTCTGCTCGCTGCCATTTCTGTGCAGAGCTGACTGAACCTCACGTTATTAATTTAACACAAAGACTATTAAGCTTACAGGTGGAATCGGTAGGATTTGTACTAAACGCACCAGAAAATTAGTTGATTGTTGAGTCTCATTCCCAACTTGTCAAAGAAAGACATTTTGGGTTGGTAAAGCGTTCCAAGCAAACCTGTTTTGAAAATGTAAGGAGTAAAAACTCCAGATGTTTATGTTAAAATGAAGGGAGTAAAAGTAAAAAGTTTTTTTAAATATAAATACTCAAGAAAAATACCTGGAAAAAAAAAATCTACCGAAGTACCACCATCCTGACCATCCTGCCTTTACGAGTGATGAGTTTATTCCATCAGTGTTCGTTTACAGCCTGTTTTTAGATGTGAGGTTTTCCTCTTTCAGGCGATGAATCTGGACCAAAGCAACGTCATCCTCCGCTCAAATGACTTTTATCAGCAGTACGGGATTGAGGTGTGGACTCAGAAGGAGGTAAGAAGCACAAATGATTAGTGGTAATGTATTAAAAACAGAACAGATCCTCTCTTTGGTCATGTTAAGAAATATGTTTTGTGTTGCAGGCGGTGTCAGTAAACCCAGCCAATAAGACAGTGAAACTGAATGACGGCACGTTGCAGAGTTACAACCAGCTTCTCATCTCAACTGGCTGCAGGTAACAGTCGTCATCCTGGTCTTCAGTCTTTCGGAAACAAAAGTACATTTGCGCCATTTGTTTTACACTCGTCAGACTTATTGCACATTCATAAACTACCACAGAAACAATAATTAAATCTATAAATGTTGCGTTTTAAGACCAGATCGTCATTAAACTGTAATGCTCCTTATTTTTTTCCACAGAGCGCGGCCGCTCAGTTGTCCTGGTTGTGACCTGAAGGGAGTAAAGTTGCTGCAGAGTTTTGAAGACGCTAAAGAGATTCACAACTCCTGTGTGGGCCACAGAATCATTGTAATCGGAGCCTCCTTCATAGGTAATACAGTTTTTGGACTGGGACTGGGGCCAGGCTGGCAATGTTTGTGTTTGATCAGCTGGTAGATGTGAGGCTCGGTTTGAAGGCTCATTCATAGTCACCTCCTAATATTAGATTTGTTATGTAAATATTCGTCAATGCAAGATTAAGTGAATTTAAAACACATACATCAGCGCCTTTCAATTTTTTCTGGTATCCACCCTTCAGAAGTCAAACAGAGCTAACGCCACCCATCCCTCAATTTCTTAATTAAACATCAACAATGATTTTGATTAAAATTAAAAAGGTAAGAACTGTAGCAGCTGCACACTCTCGCGTTCATGCATGTTTATTTTTCCACTATAAATTGTTTATATCGGTTAATTCAACTTTGTATCGTTGTTGTTTTTTCCCCCTACTCATTCACACCCCAGGAGTTGCTCTATGCTCCCCCTAGGGAAGTCCATCCCACAGTTTGAGAATCGACATACACCAATACTGCAGAGTACTGAAGTGATTTCTTTTTTCTTTTTACACAATAGGTATGGAGGTGGCGTCCTACCTAGCAGACAAAGCTGCCAGTGTGGCTTTGGTTGGCACCACCACGTACCCGTATGAGCGCTCACTGGGGCCAGAGATAGGCAAAATGAGCATGCAAGTAAGAAACAATGATGACCGCAGTCTGTTATTGTCATAGCTAAGTGTGATTTTAATCACTTGCGTAAAATAAACACACTTAAAAATAAGTTTTCTGCTTTAAGATGTTGGAGGAAAAAAACGTAAAGTTCTACATGACGGATGAAGTCACTGAGATCAAAGGGGAGAACGGCAAGGTAACGTCACTGCTACTCCAGAAACTAAGGCCTTCTATTAATAGATGTTTTGACTTGTCATAGTAAGAAAAAGCAGAGGTGTTGCTAATGATCCAGCACGCCAAAACTAAAATCCTAAATCTGAAACGGTTAAATGGAATTCAGCCATCATTTATTTTGTTATTTACACATCCACTTTCCTGCTGTAACATCAAAATTAGAAATCATGCTGCTTTAAATCTGCTGTGCATCTTTAGTGTATCTCCTCTTGTAGTGATTCATCTTTTTTTCAGGTAAAGGAGGTGGTGCTGAAGAGTGGTACAGTACTGGAAGCTGATGTGGTGGTTGCTGGAATCGGTAATTTTATCACTGTACCTCACAATATATCTTGGCCAAGAATCTATATTTTATTGAATAAATTCTTAATAATTGTTGCAAATAACAAACTCAACTTTCTGTATAATAGAAAAATAAAAAATCAGTTGAGGGTGCTAAGTGCTCACTGGTGTGGTAATAAAAAACGCAATAAAAAATTATTAAAGGAAGATGAATAGACTGAAAAATGTATCATATTGAATGGAACAGATGATGCTGACAGAGTTTTACTTTTGGAAAATGACTGCAGGTCAAAAAAATGAGAAAATCAGAATATATATCATGATAATATATCATGGGGCCTCTGGCGCAGCCCACCCCTAATATCTTATTAATATCATGGAACACAAATCCAGTTTGGGACTATTTTATTGTGCAGACAATTCAGTGTTTGGGAGGCTGATGGTGCCACTCTGCTTTATCAAGAATGTTGAATCTTTTGCATTCAGGACTTTTCTGTGCAGCTCTGCAAAAAACAAACCAAAAGTTTTCTGTCTTTCAGGTGTAATTCCCAATTCTGACTTTTTGGCAGAAAGCAAGTTGGAAGTGGATTCGAAGAAAGCAGTGATTGTAGATGAGGTAACACACTGACAATAGAGGATGTAGCTCACAGCCATGCTGTAATTATAGGGTATCCACAAAGGGATGAATTTAGGGCAACTCCACTTAATTGTAGATGCATGAAAACAATTTGCTTCTCCTTTAAGGGGCTTCACTTCTAACTGACTTGCAGGAAGTCCCAAGCTTTAACCTCTGTGGAGTCTTTGTGAAGGTCATTCATCCTTGTGTTCCCAAGAGTTTTAAAAACCATTCACACGCTATGCTTCAGGTGACTGCAGCAACAAACTCTGACTGCCAGGAGCACCCAAGAACCAAGCTTATTTGCAACTATGATGATATTTTCAAGTATCTACAAGTGCAGTCGCTCTAGATTCAGCCGTCTTTAAATAAACATAATGTGGATGACAGATAATCTTCACTGTTTAAACAATGGGATATTGATAGAGCAAGATAAAAATTACAAGACGTAGTATAATAACTTGGCTTGAATTGCCTTTTTTTTGCCGCTTGTCCACATCTGTGGACATTATGCTAATTGTGTCCAGCTGACAGGAATGGATAACTGTGTATATACTGTATACACATGTCCCTTTGAGGCTCTTGCTGTTTATCTTGTTTAACAGTTTATGAGGACCAGTATACCAGATATATTTGGTGCTGGAGATGTTACCTCTTTCCCTCTGAGCATCCGTGGGGATCAAAGGGTCAGCATCGGCCACTGGCAAATGTCACAGGCTCAAGGTAAGAAACTGAAGAATTTATCCAGTTAGCAGCATTCAAAAATAATCTGATGCCTGAATTAAACCTTTTCATGCACCTCAGGACGAGTAGCGGCCTTGAACATGCTGAATAAACCAACCAGAATTAAGTCAGTTCCTTTCTTCTGGACTGTGCTGCTTGGGAAGAGTATCAGATACGCAGGTAGAGATCTTATTAACACAATGTCAGCTTTTCATAAGAATATTTAAACTTTCATTTTAAGTCATTTCCCTGTTTCATTTCCTCATGCTAGGCTATGGGGAAGGATACACAGAAATCATATTCAAAGGCAAAGTGGACGAAAGGAAATTCCTGGCGTTCTACATAAAGTGAGCAGCTGTGCCATATCTCCTGATACAACTGATAATGAATTTTATGTAATTTGTGCTGAACTTCTGCTTTGTTAACAGAGATGAGGTGGTGGTGGCTGCAGCCAGCCTGATGTTCGACCCGGCTGTTGCTTGTATCGCAGAGCTGATGGCAACTGGACAGATTTTGACAAAGGCACAGGCTCAGTAAGCATCATGCTGTACTCACACAAACTATATTATGTGTCCATGTTATATACCATATAAACATTAAACATCCAGTGTGTAGGATTTTGTGCCATCCAGTGGTGAGGTTGCAGTTGCACCCGATGAAATACACCTCTCTGCCTATACTCCCCTTCCAAGTGTGTCGGAGAAGCTAATGAAACTCATGAAAAATGCAAAAGGCTCCTTTAGAGCCAGAGGTTGGTTTGTCCATTCTGGGCTACTGTAGAAACATAGCAGTATTCATGGGAGGTCTTGTTCCTTCTGCAGATTTATAAATATTCTACGATACAGAAAACACAAAAAGTGTTTATTTTTACGTGACTATGCACTAATGAAAATACACTTAATGACTTAAATATTAACTAATATTTCAATTTCAGCCATACTTTACAAATAGATCCCCCTAAATACTACTAATTAGGTCTTCTAAATACAATAATAATGAAATAATGATGAATTTCTTAGTTGTGCTGTAAGTAGTTATCGTTCGGGAGTAAATCTTATTCCTATTATCAGCAGTGTAAGCAAAGGACAGGTCACTTAAACAGAGATGTGTTAGAAACAGTGGCTTGTAAGACTACTCTTACGTATTTAGTTCATCAGAAATGGGACAGAATTAGGCCCATTTGCTCATTGTCAATTAACCTCTGCTGCTTGACTTCAGGGAGTTAGGAGGATCATTATGAACTTAACATTGGCCACAACCGACGTGAGATTTTGCAATGAATACTGGCCCACAGTCAGACTATAGGGTGAGACAAATACATAATTAGGTATTTTGAGTGAACTGTTCCTCATTCCTTAGGCCATCCACACTAAAAAAACAACAACATGCAAATCATCCAGTAGTTTCTTTTGTACACAGTCTTGGAATAGCTGACAGACAGGATCAGAGGGGGTTTAGGAGTGGGTATACTCAATGAAGCCTGAAAAATAAGTGGGTATAGAAGCCAAACCCACAAGATAAGATCAATAAGTGAAGAAATCAAACCCACAAGACTGTTCAATGCAGCTGTGAACTGTAGTGGGTTCAGCTTTAAATCTATTTAACCTGCAAAAACTGATTTTGGACACTAAGGGGAAGCAGAAACAAGATGCAAACACATCATCACCCTTACATTGAAAAGTGAAAAACCTGACAGCAATTGTTGCTTATTAACGCATCTAGCAGATATGAATCAACATGAGCATTCCTCTGGGATTGCATTTTAACTTTAACTAGTCCAGTTCTTTCTCTCTTTTTGCTTTTCATCTGCTCTTGAGAGAAATATCTGGCTCTTTAGCTGCTTAAAGTTGCATTATGTTCACCAGCTATGGATGTCATCCTTGTAATTCTGTGCTGGGCAGGAAGCAAACAATCAATCTTTAGAGCTCTTCACTAAGAACAGCTGTTTAGTGTGGCAGGAAATTATGCAGGAGAATAAAGAAATGTATAGTAGAGTAAAATTTGAGGCTGTAAAACCAAAACGATAAACTGCAAGTTGCCAAAACATATTGTGGAGCTAAGAGTAATAGGTTAACTCTCTGTGGTTCGTTCACTACTTCCACTGTTTATATGAAAAGTACTGCTTATAGCAGCTTTAAATATTAGCTATTATAGTGTAACTCAGTTGATATAGACATGTCAGAGAGTTGTTGGATGCTTAAGATACACCTGCAGCAAAAACACTGATCAGAAACCAGGGTGTAAACATTATTCCAATGCATAAAGTATGAATTCTGCTTTTTATAAACATCTCATATCAAATCACAGGATGAAACTCACGATGTTGATCTTACTTGATGTTGCTTATTTGTTTTCTCACTTCCGTCTGTGTTCAGAGCTGATGACCTGAGCTGGCTACAGATGTAACCAAAGGCCTGCTGGATCCTGGTGTAACACCTCTCAGTGACGAAGGATGTCGCCTTTCTCCACCTCATTCCTCTCTCCATTCAGTTGTGCCAAAGCTGATTTCCTGTTTTACTGCCTCGGGGCCTCTGAGAGCGAATCTGACATCCGCTCACTCAAAGCGCTATTATCAAAGCAGCTGCAAAGCTTTATTGAATCTGAACTTTGCGCTGTCTGTATATAATCTGATCTCTTTTGCTTTAATGAGGACAGTCTGCATTAAACCAAGATGACCTGCAGCAGTTTCACAGCAGAAATACATGCAAACAAATTCTAAGGTTCAATTTCTTTTAACAGTTTAATAGATTTTAAAGTTTTTTTTTCTACACTTAAATCATTTTGAAAACACACTTCTCTATTTGTCTGAGTTACAATACAATTAGTAAGTAACTTTAAAAAAAATCTAAATACAAAGTTTATTTAAAAAACTTTGCCTTACAAACATAGTAATGATTATGAAACCATTTTTTTCATGAACTCTCTGTGTTGATACCACTGTTTCATGCTTGCTTTAAGTCTCTGATTGTAAAAGTTTACAGCAGTTACACGGTTTATTTAGCCTTTATCTTGTGACTGACATAAAGGCAGATATGTTTATTGAGGATTTTTAGTATCCAGTTATGAAATTCAAATCCAGGTGAAGAAAAGTAAGTATGACATGGCACTTTTTGGAATCTGACTTGTCACTACAAAGCTGGGTGCTTAATGTGACATAACTAAAGCTCAGGTCTTAATCAAGTGTGTGTGGGACCTCTGACACCACTGATTATCTGCATCATATCGTATGTACTGTTGTGAGCCTGTGAATGCAGTCTGTGTGCTGCTGTGTGCTGTGTCATGCCAGGCATATTTTTTCCCTTACATTCTTTGCTTTCTTGACTTCCATACACCTTTGTTTGTTTGTGTAAAAGGATCCTAGGGCAGCAACTAATCCTCCTGGGGTCTTCCTATATCGTTGCTTATATGTGAAGTATGTTTTGCTATTTCCTTTGTTTTAGGTTTTAAAGTCTGACAGTTGTTTTAAAATGATGGTACAAAAAATGCAATGTCATCTTCTCATCACACATTCCAGAGAGTGCTGTTTTGAATGTCGTGTATTTGTCTCTTTTTCTGTCACATTGGCTTTTTTGTGCTTCTAAGAGTTTAATATTTTCTAAACTTAACACTGCCTGCAAGCAAAGTGGTCAGCTGTCTGTGGTCTCGTACTTGTGCACTGTTAAGGAAATGCCCAACAGTTTTTTTCTCCTATCGGAGGTAGAAACACGTTATTTGCTTTAGAAACTGTCAAAACATGCGGCTACACATGACAAATCAAAATGTTTGATTTCATAGATTCACCCTGGCTTAATTTGTAAACAAAGTTGATTCTCTTTTAATGTACGGCAGGGATGTTCACAAAACATAAGTTGTAGCCTCATATGTTGACTGAATAATTTCAGTGGATTTGTGCTGTTTGTTTTTGACATAAATGAGACTTGACAGATGAAGTTTCTCTACTATTTCTCACAGTGAAAGCAGAACACTCCACACCAGAAATATCAGGGAAGATGCGTTTATTGTCATTTTTGCACATAATCATTTCTCGTACATTCACTTGAGAGTTACTCACTTAGATCAGGATTTGAGTACAGAAAGTAAAAACAGTTCCTTTATTTGTAAATCCATTTGTTGTACTTATTACAAAAAACATTTGAGTGTGTACGCATTACCTATCTATTAACTTATTAGCATGACAGCATTAGCTGCCAAACACAATTGGAAACCATGTTACTGAATCATGTTATTATTCACAAATTATCGGACAAAAATAGCTAAATTTCAAGAGAAAGCTCGTGATCAGCAACCCATCAAATTATCCATCTCTCATGTACCGTTATGTGTTCACAAAACTTTAATTAATCTTGAATTTATTTTTTAAAAATTTTATTCATTTATTTATTTATTTTTGTTTTGTTTTGTTTTTTTTGTCAAAACACTCTTCATAACAATTCCCTCCGGTTCAGCTGCATCTTCATTTGGCTGTTTTGGAGGTGTGCTTCACTGATTGTCCAAGTTTGTCAGCCAGTAGGAATGGGTTGAGGTGGCAGTACTGAGGAGGAAAAACCAGGAGAATTCAGAGTTACTTTTTCACACAAGACTGAAACAAATCTTTGGTTACTAACAAAGCTTATTCTGTGCAGTCGCTTCAAAGAGCTATTTTGTGACTGTTCTGTATTCACACAAAATACTATATTTTTGAAAAATTCTAAAAATGTTTCACTCTGCGTATTAAAACTTTAAGCAGGCCTATTTTACAGATACTTTTAATATAATTGTTAATTTGATTCCTGCAGCTTAAGTATGAGTCAGCATTACTTCCATATTTTTCAATGCTGTTGGTGGTCAACCTTTCAAAATAAAAGCATTTTGTCCACAGTAAACCCAGAGTATGAGCTACCTGGGTTGTTGACTCTGAGCAGGTGTTATCCTGTTTGTCCAGTATCTCAATTTTGAAGTCTGGAGAGAAGCGGGAACTCTGCAGGATAGTTGCCATCTCTCCATTTACCTCCACTGGCACATCTTTCTGCATAGCACAAAAAACAAACAAATACTGACGTAGTTGTTTCAACAAGAAAACAGATTACTTGTTTCCTCAGACATAATATAAATACAACACATAATGACTTGCTTTTACCCTCAATGGAACTTTAAGCCATGGGTGATAAAAAGCTCTCATTTAAACAGTGACAAAGCAAATTCCATATGAGCCTGATTGGCCTGATTTGACCTTTATCGAACCTTGAAACTGTGCGAGGAATCAAAGTCCAGCTCGTCTGGAAAATCTGCCAAAGTCCCTTTGTAGGTCACTGCTGCCTTGGACTTGATCGGACTTTTGGGCGGCTTGAAAATCCGGAAAGTGCAGGAAGCGTAGTTGATGTCACCTACAAAAGGAAGAGCAGGCTCAGCTGCAGAATAAGCACGCTTCTATGCATCCTCCAAAGTCTTTTTTTTTTTTTTTAATACCTGCTTTTGCTTTGAGCTCCTCATCGTACACCACGATGCGGCTTGCAGAAACAAGACGCGGCGTGCTGAAACCGACACTGTGGGCCAGCGTAATGAGGTCCTGCCAAAACAGAGAACCGCCCATCCCTTCACCTGCACCCAAAAACAAAGAGGTCACACACAAAGTACACATTCTGTGCTGTATGCTTTCCTTTAACATTGAATTTTTTGACTATAATACAAAGTTATTTTACTCCACAGGACTGGATCTTGCTTCATGTGATCAGGAATAACTTTGCTGGCGTACATGTCACTGAAGTAGATTTCACCTCCCTCCTGTGTAAAATAAAAGCATGTTGAGAACCAAAAACAAACGTTCTTAACATAGCTGATAGATTTTCTTCAGACTAACCTTCAGGACATTGTAAGCTTGCTGTAGCACGGCTTTTTTGTCAGGACACAAGCAGACTACACAGTTGGATCTAGATGTATTAGAAAAGAACAACAATTGTCAATCAACTCATGGAATCTGTCCTGTAGTAACAGACCATAAACTGGTACAAGGTGCAGCTAATTAAAGGCGTCTTACAGTTTCACCAGTTTCAGCTATATGGTAAATTCATTTATTATGCTATAAAACAGGGATGTACAATGAAAAGCAAGTTGATCGTGTAGAATCATATCCGTGCTTTAAACCTACAGCACAACATCCACTGAGTCATTCTGTATGCCGGCCTCATTGAGCTTCTCCATGTACCCCTGGACAAAGGAGATGTTGGGCTCCTTGTAGCCAAACTTCTGCTGATGATACTCAATGTACTGACGAGAGACACTGACCTGAAGAAATGCAAGTAAAATCAGTAGACAGTACAGAAATCAGGTGTCAAACGGCATAGGTAGAAGCTGTGTAATTACCAGCTCCTCTGTCATATCGACCCCAGTCACGTATCCAGTCGGCCCAACAAGTTTGCTGAAGGCGTAGCAGTCTCTGCCAGAGCCGCTGCCCAGGTCCAGGACTCTGCAGCCCCCAAGCTTGGCTGGGAAAGGAAGGCCACAGCCAAAGAATCTAGAGAAAACATATTGTTAATGACTACAGAGCATAATCACAAAATCACTGTGCAATAATGATTACGTCTGCTTGTATGTAAGACAGTAAGTGTAGGGCTGGGTGATATGGGCTGAAAATTAGATCCCAGTGTTTTTACCCTACATCTTGATACACGATATAATTAAATAAATTCGATACTTTAAAATCTCCTCAAAAGCTCTTCATTAATGCTGGAGCTGGGAGACAGATTTGAACAGTACAGGTTTTTTTATACCAAATTCCCTCTCTGATATGACAACAATGTAATTTCAAAAAAAATATACAAACACAATTCCATTTTTGATCAATAATCATTAGTAATCTATATATATTGACTTAGTGGATAAAGGCCAGTATTGAAAAAAGTAGAACTAACGAGTAAGTTGAGAAAACGATATCACTTTACTGAAATGCAGCTTTTAAAATTAATGAAATGTTCAATTCAGTCTCCAAAAACTAGCATTAGTGAAGTGCTTTTAAGAAGATTTAAAAAAAATATCAAGATCTATATTGTGCATCGAGATATTGTCTAAAAATCTGGCGATATAATTTTAACCCTATGCTGGAGCAGCAAGAGGCACAAGGGAGACCATGAGATCATTAAAGTTGTATGCTGTTATATCTATTACAATTAATCAATTAATCATTTATTCCATGAAATGTCAGAAAATTGTGGAAATGCTCATCTCAATTTCCCAGAGCCAAATGTGGCATCTTCAAATTGCTTCTTTTGTCCAAACAACAGCTCTAAACACAAAGACTCCTCATTTATTTTCATAAATGAGACAGAAAAGCAGCAAATCCTCACATTTAAGACATTAAATCAGCAGTTCTTTTCACTTTTTCATTTTAAAAAATGACAGACACGATTAATCGATTGTCAAAATATTTTTTCAATTAATTTTCTGTCAGTGTTGCAGCTCTAGTTATATCTAAAAGTGTAGCCTATGTGATGCAAAGGTAAAGCAGAGACCAGATGACAAACCGTACTTTTTGGCAACCTCTGGATGAACATCATTCAGTGCATCTCTGACACTTTTTGGCAGTGGGCGGCGAGACACAGCGCAGGAGGAGGCACTTGTTTTTAAATCACAAGTTGACTCCATCATAGTGCCATAGTATTTCTGCACACGTGACATGTAAGTCAGCACATAGCCACATCACAACATACATTGACACTGTCATGACTTATGACATAGCAACATTGCTTCACAGCCTGTCATTTGTCTAAACTTCAAATTGACACTGAAACAAAAATCACCTTCTCATTGCTATATCATGGTGTCAGTATTGTAATTACTTCACGGAGATACATTTTAAAGGTGTTTTTGATTAAAGAAATGTCAGTATTTGAAACTTCAAGTACAAATGTGTCTGTCAAACACAACTCAGCAGCTGTTGTGCGATCTCAAAACTGCCGAAGAAGAACTACTTCTACTCCGAAAACCAAATCAAAGAGCAGAGTGTGGTTCAAACTGATGTAACGGTACCTTCACATTTTCGTGCACGTCGTCAGAAGTCGCCATTTCGTCCGACAGCCTTAAACAAACACACAAAAGTAAGTCTTTACTTTGAGAAACTGTTATTTTATACGAAGCAATATTCCGGTAAGACCTAAGACCTGCCCCTCTATCATTACAAGTGCACTTCCGGTCCCCTTTTTTCAGAATAAAATGTATAAATAAAATTGAATGATAATTTTAGAATTCCATTATTCATCAGATTTATTTATTTTTTAATCTTTCATGTCATTCTTCTTTAAAAAATTGCTTAGCTTGCACTTATAACATTTCTGTAGGTGTATTTTAAAATAGAATACTAAAATGTAGGTAACTGTTGACGAAAAAAATATATCAGACC
>JAQLOL010000024.1:15034077-15049058 GCA_029783665.1 Naso thynnoides | reverse complement strand
ATGAGTATTGTTCACCTAAGTAACTGCAGCCTTTTTTCTCTCAAGAATAGCTGCAAAACCACAAATTTAACTTATATTGCGTTAAAAATTAGATCATGGAAATAAAAAGAGAGGGCGTTGTAGCCGAAACAGCTGTTAGTCCAGTGACCACGGTCGCTGAATGTCATGACGGGTCCCTACCACTAGGGGCGCTGAAGCTCAGTGGTACGGACCAGCTGCTTAGTGGTCCGTGGCGTGGTCCCTGTGTTCCCGACCACTGAGCAGCAGGTCCGTACCTCTGAGCTTCAGTTTACCTGGTGGTAGGGACCCATCATGACATTCAGCGACCGTGGTCACTGGACTCACAGACAGCGGTTTCGGCTACAACCTCTGCAGGAGATAAACATCCAAAAGATGAAAAGAAAAGAAAAAAAACGTCTCACCACAGCCTAACGATAAGGAATCGATATTAATTTGGTGAAAAGTTTACACACTTTACTAAAGAAGGACAGGCTTCGAAATACTGTACTGACTTGATGATGTTGTTGAAACCGTGTGTGCTACACTCCAATGCTGCAGGGGGCAGTAGTGTTCCAGAAACAACATCATCCGGGTATTTGAGCAATTGCGCTTGTTCAACGTTTGCGTATTTTGTGACGTGAAGCCCTCACTTTTTAGAGGTAATCAATACGTATCTGGCGTATCTTTTGTCTGTGATTTCCACTGAGCTGCGCTCATCGTGTGGTCGCCGTCGTTTGTCGTGCGTAATGCAGTTGTATGAAGACTAACCGTACAACAGTAAATCGGAAAAAGAGCAATACCGTCTGTAAAGAGAAATGTGGTAGCTCAGTGTGTGGAACAAAGCTGTCTTTAACGTAGGGAATAATCTTGGGTGTAAAGGTAGCAAGGTACGTGGTTGTGCAAACATTTTCGTTTTGTGTTACTTCGCGCACAGTGTGCTATGCTATGCTAACGTTAGTTTTAGCAGGCTAGCTTACCGCTTCATCCACGCTTGGCCTTATCGACAACTGGCTGCTGGAGTGCCCAAAACAACGTATCCTTCAGGTTTTGCAACTTGATATGTTACGTTAGCACATCGTAAGAAATCAGTTAATCGACTTTCGTGATGTACGTTAACGTTAGTTTATTAAACGGGTAACGAGTCAGTTTGCTGTTGGAAGCCATGTTGTTAGGCTAGCTAGCTAACTGCTTAATGTTAACATAATATCGCTAAGTTAATGTGCCCTATATCGTCTGCAGCGGAAAGAGGAGAGAAACTTTGCAGTCCTGTCGAATCCAAACTATCCTTTTCAGTGTAATCCACAGCGATTTCTCAAACTTTTGTGTTTGTAGAATATGTGTAGGAGTTGTAAAGGCGATTAACCTTTGAATTGTTGTAGCGAGCCAGATATTTCTGTTTGCTAATAAAACTCGAAGTTTCCTATCAGTTAAGCATTTATCTGTAATACTGGAAAAACCATTTCTGTAGTTTAAACATGAATCCCTGGGTCTTATTGATTGGACTTTTTCTCGGCTGTTTTTGTTTTCAGTAGTGAGACGCCATGGCCGCTGCCTTCCCCTACAGAGGGGTCCCACCTGGGATGCCGCCAGGTGTGCCCCCTCCTGCACCAGTCCCAGACTACATGACTGAGGAAAAACTGCAAGAGAAAGGTATGCAGGCTTTCACTCAATGCAGTGTGCTAACTGTGTGATTAAATCTTATATGCAATGTCCCAAATGGTCTATATTGATTTTGTAAGTATGTTTTAAATGTTCTTCTGGTCAACAGCTAGAAAATGGCAGCAGTTGCAGGCAAAGCGCTACTCAGAGAAGAGGAAGTTTGGCTTTGTTGATGCTCAGAAGGAGGACATGCCTCCCGAGCATGTCCGCAAAATCATTAGGGACCATGGAGACATGACCAACAGAAAGTTTCGCCATGACAAGAGAGTGTACCTCGGGTAAGAGTAAATGATCCAGTTATAAATAATCTTTAGTGTAGAATGTCATAGAAATAAGCTTATTACCTTCATGCTAAATTTCTTGTCTCTTTAAAATTGTTTGTACTTTCTGCTCATTAGTTAAGAAAATTTGTAAACAGTAATGTAGCTCATTCTGTATCTTTTGTCTTTGTTGGGCAGTGCCCTCAAGTACATGCCCCATGCAGTGCTGAAGCTGCTGGAAAACATGCCAATGCCCTGGGAACAAATCCGAGATGTGCCTGTCCTGTATCACATCACTGGAGCCATTTCATTTGTGAATGAAATTCCCTGGGTCATAGAGCCGGTCTACATTGCACAGTGGGGGTAAGAAGGAATGTGTTGACCGATCTCACATCTTGTCATTGTGTCTGAATATGTGGTGCTTGAGCATCGAACCATTAATATCAAGTACATTTTACGTTGTGTTTCTAAAATATGTGCTTTCATTGGTATTCCTCATCCTTCTCCCAGCACCATGTGGATCATGATGCGTCGCGAGAAGCGTGATCGTCGGCACTTCAAAAGGATGCGCTTTCCTCCATTTGATGATGAGGAGCCGCCACTGGACTATGCTGACAACATTCTTGATGTGGAACCACTGGAGGCCATCCAGATGGAGCTGGACCCTGAAGAGGACTCTTCCTGTGTGGAGTGGTTCTATGAGCACCAGCCCCTCAAAGACTCAGCCAAGTTAGCCATTGCTTTATTTTCTTAAACAAAAATAATAAATAAGTTTTACATATCAGGCTGATGTGTAGCTAACCAACTCAAACAATATCACTATGTGCCTTTTTTCAGGTTTGTGAACGGCACCACTTACCGTCGCTGGCAGTTCACACTGCCGATGATGTCCACACTGTATCGTCTGGCCAATCAGCTGCTGACAGACTTGGTTGATTTCAACTACTTCTATCTGTTTGACCTCAAGGCCTTCTTCACTTCCAAGGCCTTGAATATGGCCATCCCCGGGGGACCCAAGTTTGAGCCACTGGTTAGGGACATCAATCTCCAGTAAGGACCTCCAGCATTTAATAAATAGACCTGTAGACCTAAAACTGTTAATTTACTCCGATTGTGGAGGCCACTTGGTATAAGGACCATTTGCATACTCATTACTGTAAACGCCTGTGTTAAGACATTCCCTCCTTTTTTTTCCTTTCTAGAACATATTTCTTAAAATAGTTTTAATAGTAATCCTTTTTTACCCCGAGCAAAAAATCAATTAAGCAAAGATGATCTCTGCTGTGGCTGAGTTTTCTCCGTTCCTCCTGCAGGGATGAAGACTGGAATGAGTTCAACGACATCAACAAGATCATCATCCGACAGCCCATCAGGACAGAGTACAAAATCGCCTTCCCCTACCTGTACAACAACTTGCCTCACCATGTCCACCTCACCTGGTAAGAAGTGAATAAACTTTTTTTTTTTTAACTTTGTAGTTAATAGTCAACTGATTTGAATTAAGAAAAGACCAAAAAAAATCATCAGTTGTAACTTGCATTAAAAACACTGATGAGCACCTTTGTTTATCTATTCACTAAATTTGTCATAGTATCTTTTAAGAGGAAATGAGTAATGAATTTATGACTTTACCTCTGCAGGTATCACACACCCAATGTGGTGTTCATCAAAACAGAGGATCCGGATCTCCCAGCATTCTACTTCGACCCGCTGATCAACCCTATTTCACACAGACATTCTGTCAAGGTGTGTATGGATGACTATGGTTGAGCATTGATCCTTTACTTTGGTAGAAAGATAACTATAAATTCATTTGTATCAGATCATAAGTGAAGGTTTTAAGTGAAGTCCTCTTACAAAGGCGCACTTGCATTGGTCTGCTTGCCTGTGCGTAAGAACTGGAGGAATATTGAAATGAATGGTGACTCTTGTTTACTTCTAGCTGCAGTTGCAGTTGGCCCTTCACCTTTCAGACATTGTTTCCAGTTAATTTAGTTTGATGTTGGAAATCGCTCTTCTTTACAATAACTATGGTTTTTAAAAACTAACTTGCCTTTAAATTCTTGTTTTTTCCTGCACATCCGCAGAGTCAGGAGCCTCTGCCTGATGACGACGAGGAGTTTGAGCTTCCTGAGTATGTTGAGCCCTTCCTCAAGGAGACGCCACTCTACACAGACAACACTGCCAATGGCATTGCTCTGCTGTGGGCCCCACGACCCTTCAACCTCCGGTCTGGTCGCACAAGGCGTGCCATTGATATCCCCCTGATCAAGAACTGGTAAGTAAATGCCACCATATTTGAACTAAAATGTGTCGGAAATAATGGTTTAAAGCAAATGAGGAGGTGTTGTGTATATTTTACTGTAATGTAAATTATTTTACAGGTACCGTGAGCACTGCCCTGCAGGACAGCCAGTGAAAGTGCGTGTGTCTTACCAGAAACTGCTCAAGTACTATGTGCTGAATGCTCTCAAACACAGACCACCCAAGGCCCAGAAGAAGAGGTGAGCCTAACCATATGAATAAATTTTAACTGTTCGATCTAATCGAAGCAAATTTTTTGGTTTATCAATCTGTGGTTGGTTTTTTTTTGTGTAAAGATTTTCCCTCTGTTGTTTTTCAGGTATCTGTTCCGTTCCTTCAAGGCCACCAAGTTCTTTCAGTCCACCAAGCTGGACTGGGTGGAGGTGGGCCTGCAGGTTTGCAGACAGGGCTATAACATGCTCAATCTCCTCATCCACCGTAAGAACCTGAACTACCTGCATCTTGACTACAACTTCAACCTGAAGCCTGTCAAGACACTGACTACAAAGGTAATGTCTCTGGGGCAGTTTTTATCTATTTAAATTAACAAGAACATGCAGCAAATGTTGCTCTAAACACAAAGTAAGCCCATCATCTCTAAGACCAGAATTTCCAAAGTCTTGACCTTCAACTATTTTCTTGTTCCTGTTCCACAGGAAAGAAAGAAGTCCCGATTCGGCAATGCTTTCCACCTGTGCAGAGAGGTGCTGCGACTGAGCAAGCTGGTGGTGGACAGCCACGTGCAGTACAGACTCGGAAATGTTGATGCCTTCCAGGTTAGTTGAGCAACAAATAATGCAAAGCACATCCCAGTTTAATCCATGCTGTTGCTTTCACTGGGTTTTCATGCTTGACTAATCCCAGAATTTTGCCTCTGTGTTGTAGTTGGCTGATGGACTGCAGTACATCTTTGCTCATGTGGGTCAGCTGACAGGCATGTACCGCTACAAGTACAAGCTGATGAGACAAATCCGGATGTGCAAAGATCTGAAGCATCTGATCTACTACAGGTTCAACACTGTAAGTAAAAACAGCGTATTTAAACTTGCAACTGTTGGTATTTTATAGATGTTATGTTTAGTGTTCATAAGAAAGGTTCATCACCAAAGTGGCACCTAATTTTTTTTCATGTTCTTCTTCTTTTTTCGTCTTTTAAACACTTAATTTCTCTTATTATTTTTGTAATATTTGTTTATCAGGGTCCTGTGGGCAAGGGTCCTGGTTGTGGCTTCTGGGCTCCCGGCTGGAGAGTCTGGCTGTTTTTCATGAGGGGGATCACTCCGCTGTTGGAGAGGTGGCTCGGGAATCTGCTCGCCAGGCAGTTTGAAGGTTAACATAATGCACCTCCATGTTTCTTTGCTTGCCACTGTGATGTCATTAAAATGGTATGATGCAGAGAGGTTTGTGTTTGTGGAGCTCCATAGTTTGAGCAACGACTGAGTTCAGTTTTCACCAACAGGACGTCACTCCAAGGGTGTAGCCAAGACTGTGACCAAACAGCGTGTGGAGTCTCACTTTGACCTGGAGTTGCGTGCTGCTGTGATGCACGACATCTTGGACATGATGCCTGAGGGCATCAAACAGAACAAGGCCAGAACCATCCTACAGCACCTCAGCGAGTCCTGGAGGTGCTGGAAGGCCAACATCCCGTGGAAGGTCAGTGCATTATACACAGATAACTTCCACTGACACTGAGTTTGATATGGGAGTGACAGAATGATCTGTTTGAAATTTAGAGTCCTCTGATTTGTCTCAAGTAAAGCATTGAGCACTTAGAGTCAGTTCAGGTCACATTAGACTGCTCCTAGCAATTGAAGTTTGAGGCCTGGTCTGTTTGCTTTGCCTTGCACTTGATTCAGATAATATTAGGGGAAAGCTTACACAGAAGTCCTGATTCATCTATTAGCTGTGGATAGAAATATTATTATACTGTATTGTACTTTTAAGACCCTAAATGGGAATCATTTCTTTTACAGTACAGCAAGTTGATGCTGTGAAGTTTAAATAAAAGGATGAAAGTGGTTAAAGCAGTGGTTAATTTTCAACACAGGTACCTGGCCTGCCCACTCCAATCGAGAACATGATTCTGCGCTACGTGAAGGCGAAAGCTGATTGGTGGACCAACACTGCTCACTACAACCGTGAGCGAATCCGGCGCGGAGCCACCGTGGACAAGACGGTGTGCAAGAAGAATCTGGGACGACTGACCCGTCTGTACCTGAAAGCAGAGCAGGAGAGACAGCACAACTACCTGAAGGTAACACACACCGATTTAAAAACTCACAGAAAATATAGAAATGACCCTTTCTATTGGGAAAAAATGGTGTATTTCCTCTTGCACTCACAGTATTTCCAAACCGTGCATCAATTAGTTACACTTCAGTGCTCTTTTGTCTGATTTTAAAAAAAAAAACCCACACATGTACATAATAATGAGTGATGATTATCAACGTGATGCCTTAAGCAGATGAGGAAAGATATGCACTCATGCGATTTGTAAGCAAAGATTTGAATTAAATCCTCTTACAAAGGCGCACTTGCATTGGTCTGCTTGCCTGTGCGTAAGAACTGGAGGAATATTGAAATGAATGGTGAATCTTTTATCACTGGCTGCAGCTGCAGTTGGCCTCTCACTGTTCAGATATGGCCTATGATAATTTACACTATGATTTTACTATCTTATCATTAAATCTCTTCATATTCATCTGTTTTGATCGTGTACATTTACATTTGCTAATGAAAACTTAATACTTTAATACAAAATGATGAAATTTAGTGCCATTGTTTTCTCTACATCCAAGTGTATATGTTCTGCCCACAGGATGGCCCCTACATCACAGCTGAGGAGGCAGTAGCCATTTACACCACCACTGTTCACTGGCTGGAGAGTCGGCGCTTCTCTCCCATCCCGTTCCCTCCGCTGTCCTACAAACATGACACCAAGCTGCTCATCCTGGCCTTGGAGAGGCTCAAGGAGGCGTACAGGTACACAGTTTCATCAGGACCACCATTATCTACAAATTTTTACTCACATCAGACCACACAACTGCAATAATATAATTTTTTTTCTACATCATTAATCTGTTTTTCTTGATCATCCAGCGTGAAGTCTCGTCTGAATCAGAGTCAGAGGGAGGAACTTGGGCTCATAGAGCAGGCGTACGACAATCCTCACGAGGCCTTGTCCAGGATCAAGCGTCACCTCCTCACCCAGAGAGCTTTCAAAGAGGTTGGGACCAAGAAATTGCAAATATTTTTGAATAACGTTTCTTCAGAGTTAACAGTCTGCAAACATCAACTAAAACTTAAGGACAAAGAAATGGTTGCAAATATGTTTCTTTTAAATTCCACAGATCAATATACAAACAGAACAGGAAGAAAAGTGTCAGTATTTTTTCAGCAGCATAAGTTTTTCTTTAAAGCACTGCAGGACCACTGCTGACTCTCATAGTCTTGAATTTCTTTTGTTGTAAACATTCTGTCAGCTCAAATTGTCTTCCTCTTTTACAGGTGGGCATTGAGTTCATGGACTTGTACAGTCATCTGGTGCCTGTGTATGACGTAGAGCCCCTTGAGAAGATCACGGATGCTTACCTGGACCAGTACCTGTGGTACGAGGCCGACAAGAGACGCCTCTTCCCGCCCTGGATCAAACCTGCTGACACTGAACCGCCACCGCTGCTGGTCTACAAGTGGTGCCAAGGTGAGGCTCTGCTCAGGCTTGTGGGGGTGGAAGAGAACCAACAATGGAGGGCTACTGTATCAAAGTGTGATCAAAGTGGGATTCTGTAATACCTGAATAATCTTCGGTGGTGTTTAACTTTTGTTAATAACATGCATCTCATCTGATAACAGGACAAAAAGTTAAGCATTGTCTCAAAGCCTTTTGTTGATTCCCCTCAGGCATCAACAACTTGCAGGATGTGTGGGAGACTGCGGAGGGAGAGTGCAACGTGATGCTGGAGTCTCGCTATGAGAAGATGTATGAGAAGATTGATCTGACCCTGCTCAACAGGCTGCTGCGTCTTATTGTTGACCACAACATCGCTGATTACATGACAGCCAAGAACAACGTGGTGATCAACTACAAGGTAAAGACCTTCATTTTAGATGGGACTTATTCCCGCCTTATGTTTAGATATATTGTTAGGACTCCCATGGAAGTAATTTCTGGCTCATTGTAAGATGATTTCATATGTCATCGAGAGACTTTTTTTTCGTTGAGTTTAAGTTTTCCTTTTTTTTTTTTTAATCTTTCTAAATGCTTTCCCCTTTGTCTCCTGTCTATCTAGGATATGAACCACACAAACTCCTACGGTATCATCAGGGGACTCCAGTTTGCCTCATTTATTGTACAGTACTATGGCCTGGTGATGGACCTGCTGGTGCTCGGCCTGCATCGTGCCAGCGAGATGGCCGGCCCACCTCAGATGCCCAATGACTTCCTCAGTTTCCAGGACACTGCCACAGAGAGCGCCCACCCAATAAGATTGTATTGCCGCTACATTGACCGCATCCACATCTTCTTCAGGTGGGATTCAGTCACTGATCACTGATAAGATAAATGAAAGGTTCTTACAAATGGCCTTTTAGAAAAATTGCTCTTTGGCAGCACAAGCTGTGATGGATGAGTTGGAAGACCTGCCCTGACCTGCACAGTTACAATCTTTTGTGTTCCCTGCCAAACAGTGCAGATTTGTAATTAACGTGGCTTTTTCTCGGATTTACCAGGTTCTCTGCTGACGAGGCCAGGGATCTGATTCAGAGGTACCTGACGGAGCATCCAGACCCCAACAATGAGAACATAGTGGGTTATAACAACAAGAAGTGCTGGCCCCGCGATGCACGCATGAGACTGATGAAGCATGATGTCAACCTGTGAGTTCAGCCTCAAAATTTTGACCCTTAAGTGAATAATTTGTTGAGAAATCATCTTCTGTGTTGAGCATTGTACTTATTTCACCAGAATTGGAAATTAATAGCCATACCATTTCAAATCCTATTTTTCCAGTGGCCGAGCTGTGTTCTGGGACATCAAGAACCGTCTGCCCAGATCAGTGACCACTGTGCAGTGGGAGAACAGCTTTGTTTCAGTCTACAGCAAAGACAACCCCAACCTGCTCTTCAACATGTGCGGCTTTGAGTGCCGCATCCTGCCAAAATGCCGCACCAGCTATGAGGAGTTCACTCACAAGGACGGAGTGTGGAACCTGCAGAACGAGGTGAGGAATTGATGCCTGGAATGAACAGATGTGCGATCTACTTGTGTCTGTTTGCTGTGTAGTCCAGTGAAATACGTATCCAAAATTCGTCATCTAAAGTGCTAACAGGCATATTTTTAACATAATTCTTTCAAATCATCACGTTGTTCCATTGTATTTGCATATGTAGGTAACCAAAGAGAGAACAGCGCAGTGTTTCTTGCGTGTGGATGATGAATCAATGCAGCGCTTCCACAACCGAGTGCGTCAGATCCTTATGGCCTCTGGATCCACCACCTTCACCAAGGTCAGCAGGCAGCAGTCTCCTAATAAATGAGAGCTGTAGTGTGCGATGTCAAAAGACTAAAATTAGTGGTTGACTTATTCTTGTCAGAGTATTTCACAGTGTCCCGTTTTTGCTTTTAGATTGTAAACAAATGGAACACGGCTCTGATCGGTCTGATGACGTACTTCCGTGAGGCCGTGGTCAATACCCAGGAGCTCCTGGACCTGCTGGTGAAGTGTGAGAACAAAATCCAGACACGTATCAAGATTGGTCTCAACTCCAAAATGCCTAGCCGCTTCCCTCCTGTAGTTTTCTACACTCCAAAAGAGTTGGGTGGGCTTGGCATGCTGTCCATGGGCCACGTGCTCATTCCTCAGTCAGACTTGCGGTAAGTCGTCGTGCAGGCTGTTTGAGGTGTTGATCTTAGATCATTAAATTCTCTTGCAAATTCATCTAGCAAACTATGTTTAAATTCTTCTCCTCCTTTGTCAGGTGGTCCAAGCAGACAGACGTGGGCATCACCCACTTCAGGTCTGGAATGAGCCATGAGGAAGACCAGCTCATTCCTAACTTGTATCGTTACATTCAGCCGTGGGAGAGCGAGTTCATCGACTCCCAGAGAGTTTGGGCTGAATACGCCCTTAAAAGACAGGAGGCCATCGCCCAGAACAGGTATCAGCTTAATCAGATAATATTTGTTTGGGAATCTAAAAGGACAAGGATACATATGATCTGCCTTTTTACCTTGATTTTGAAATATTTATTTTAACAAATGTGAGCTGAAACTAGACAAGGCAAATAGCATTGTGACTTCTGCTTCAGGCGTCTGACACTAGAGGATTTGGAGGATTCGTGGGACAGAGGAATCCCCCGTATCAACACACTTTTCCAGAAGGACAGACACACACTGGCCTATGACAAAGGCTGGAGAGTCAGGACTGATTTCAAACAGTACCAGGTATGACAACACAACAGATATGTTAACGAGCAAAAGCATAGAGGAAAAATTAGTGTATTGTATTATTGTAAGTATAATATATAAGTGTCTTTTGTAATCATTTAGATATACTTCGACCTAATCCAAGAAGATTATAAGTCTTAATTATTTCTTGTGACACTTAGTTGCCTTGAGCATTTTACAGGGAAGAGCAATCTTAAACTTTATCCTGAGTTCAATACCAAACTCATTATTTTAGCAAAACAAAAATAGGTGGCACTTGTTCAATAATTTGGATGCTACTATACTGATATATCATTAAACATTCTGCAGTTGACAGCAAAATGTGTGTATCTATTCATGTTTGTGTCTTAATTGCGTGCAGGTACTGAAGCAGAATCCCTTCTGGTGGACCCACCAAAGGCACGATGGCAAACTGTGGAACCTGAACAACTACCGCACAGACATGATCCAGGCTCTGGGCGGTGTGGAGGGCATCCTGGAACACACACTCTTCAAAGGCACTTATTTCCCCACCTGGGAGGGTCTTTTCTGGTGAGAGTGCTTTGACATTATGAGTGCTTGCAGTGCATTTTTAGAAATAGAAATTGTAATTTCATCATTAAAGACTCCGACAGTCACAGAGGAAAAGGCATTTCAGCCATTTTTGTACTTCTGTACTTGTTTTTATATCTTTGAGGCAAATTCTCTTTGAACTGCCTTTTCAAGTTGGGAATCTGTCATACATGTAATTCTTTTATTTAAAACTATTAACTGTCTCCCTTTCTGGACTTTAGGGAGAAGGCCAGTGGCTTTGAGGAGTCCATGAAGTGGAAGAAGCTGACCAATGCCCAGAGGTCTGGTCTGAACCAAATCCCCAACCGTCGATTCACACTTTGGTGGTCACCCACCATCAACAGAGCCAATGTCAGTACAAACAACATTTCTTTATCTCTTCTCTGACTGATTTTTGAACATTTCAAAGAAAAAGTCAGGAACAAAGCCCCCTCTAAATGGCCCACATTTTTCTCTGCTGTCTTCAGGTGTACGTGGGTTTCCAGGTACAACTCGACCTGACAGGAATTTTCATGCACGGCAAAATCCCCACACTGAAGATCTCCCTCATTCAGATCTTCAGGGCTCACTTGTGGCAGAAGATTCATGAGAGCATCGTCATGGATCTTTGTCAGGTAGGTTTTATCTACTAGATCTTTTAATAGACTTGGATGTTTTTCTGCATAAATAACAGAAATGTGACTTAAGTTTTTGAATGAATTTTTACCTGCTTTATTTTTGTTTGTTTTCAGGTGTTTGATCAGGAGCTGGATGCTCTTGAGATTGAGACTGTGCAGAAGGAAACCATCCACCCCAGGAAGTCATACAAGATGAACTCCTCCTGTGCAGACATCCTCCTCTTTGCATCATACAAGTGGAACGTCTCTCGGCCATCTCTGCTGGCTGACTCCAAGTATGACTTTTGGAGCCATACTCACACCAAATATACTTTTACTTTGTTTATAGATATCATTGAGAATATTAAAGTTAACACTATGTACTCTGAAGACCAAAAGAGGTTTTGTTCAATGAAGTCTCCTACAAATAAATTGTGCAACTTTTCTTGTAGGGATGTGATGGACAGCACCACCACACAGAAATACTGGATCGACATTCAGCTGCGCTGGGGTGACTATGACTCACATGACATTGAGCGCTACGCCAGGGCCAAGTTCTTGGACTACACCACTGATAACATGAGTATCTACCCCTCCCCCACCGGCGTTCTGATTGCTATTGACCTGGCTTACAACCTCCACAGGGTAGTATTGTTGCAGGCATGGAGACATGACCAGTGTAATGGTAGATATTGTCTGATTGGTTTCAGAGAGAAACAATAAAAGTAGTGTCACACATGAACAACCAGTGTATCTTTCAGATTTTAACTGAGCTCTGGTGTATTGAAGGTGTGTAAAATTGACTTAATAATACTCAAAAGCAAAATGCTTGACTGCATTGCCTGGATTTTGACATCCACTTGTTCATGTCAACAAGTATTCTCTGTGGTAGCTTTTGAAGTCTTCACACTAGCTTGCTTATTTGTTTTACATCAGTGCAGCTGTCTGCAAGAGTAAGTTACCTCAGGTCAAATAATAATGTCTCTCCAAAGTGATTTCCTCAGAGTATTGACAGAGGATCAGTGGAAACAAGCAATGCCAAATTAGAATTTAACTTTATGTAATTTCATTTCCTCCATAGTGGCTATGGTAACTGGTTCCCTGGAAGCAAGCCTCTGATCCAGCAGGCCATGGCCAAGATCATGAAGGCCAACCCTGCCCTGTATGTGCTTAGGGAGCGCATCCGCAAAGGTCTGCAGCTGTACTCCTCCGAGCCCACTGAGCCTTACCTGTCTTCACAGAACTACGGCGAACTCTTCTCCAACCAGATCATCTGGTTTGTAGATGACACCAATGTGTACAGAGTCACCATTCACAAGGTGAGAATGACCCCCTTTTTTTTAACCCTTAATAGTAATTCAATGAAGTGTCTTTGTGCTCAAGTTGTAATAATTGGAATGACTGATTTTTGTTATAATGTTGTAAATAAGGTAGCAGGATTTTACTGTGGTGTTTGCATTAAGTCACATGTATTCTCCATCTTTGTCAACAGACCTTTGAGGGTAACTTGACCACGAAGCCCATCAATGGAGCTATTTTCATCTTCAACCCAAGAACTGGCCAGCTCTTCCTCAAGATCATTCACACATCTGTGTGGGCTGGACAGAAACGTCTGGGACAGGTCTGACTCTCCATTTGCACCACTCACTCACATAATCACCAGCTCTGCTTTTTGTATTCATTCAGACTTTTAGTGTGTTACTGATTTGATAACCAATTCCTTCTTCTCCAAAATCTTGCTATGATGTTATATTTTAATTAAGCGCCCAGAAAGAAAAGCCTTTTACTATTTTTTGCACTTTTTTGTTTTCTGTAATTTATTCTACATTTTTCTTTTGTATTAGAGAAATGTTGGAACTAAATTTTGTAAAGTTCTTAAGTCAGTAGTCCTAAACTAAGTAACACAGGCACACTTAAGCACCATCAAACCATTTTAAAGTTAATACATAGATATTTGTAATTCCCTCCCGAGTGTCTAACTTTGTTCTTACATCATCTCTGTAGCTGGCCAAATGGAAGACAGCTGAGGAAGTAGCTGCCCTGATTCGTTCACTCCCTGTGGAAGAGCAGCCGAAACAGATCATTGTAACCAGGAAGGGCATGTTGGATCCTCTGGAGGTGAGACTCCTTTATGCTAATAACTGCTATAATAATGATAAGCCTTGAATGATAATGTCTGCTTGAATGTGCTTCCCATTTCTAAAAGTATTGCTCTGTCTGTGCAGGTCCACTTGCTCGACTTCCCCAACATCGTGATCAAAGGCTCTGAGTTGCAGCTGCCCTTCCAGGCCTGCCTGAAGGTGGAGAAGTTTGGAGATCTGATCCTGAAGGCTACAGAGCCTCAGATGGTGCTGTTCAACCTCTATGATGACTGGCTCAAGACCATCTCCTCTTACACAGTGAGTTTTACTCCGTCCCTGTGTTGTGTACCTGAGCTGATCCAAGCTGAGTGCATCTTTTTTTGGCAACATCGACTTATCCTCCTGCGTAAAAAGTTTGTCGTCTGTTCCATTTCTAGGCCTTCTCCCGACTCATCCTGATCCTCAGAGCACTCCACGTCAACAACGACCGCGCCAAAGTGATCCTGAAACCCGACAAGACAACGATCACTGAGCCCCATCACATCTGGCCCACACTCACAGACGAGGAGTGGATCAAGGTGGAGGTGCAACTGAAAGATCTCATTCTGGCAGACTATGGCAAAAAGAACAAGTAAGTGTCAGTCATGAATGTTTGGCTAAAATAAATGCAACATGTTGCTCTCTTTAACTTGATAGAATAAAATAAAGCCAGACCTGCATTCACTAGTCAATGCTTCACTTGCCTTCCTCCAGTGTGAACGTGGCCTCGCTGACTCAGTCTGAGATCCGTGACATCATCCTGGGTATGGAGATCTCAGCTCCGTCACAGCAGCGTCAGCAAATTGCCGAGATTGAGAAACAGACCAAAGAGCAGTCGCAGCTCACAGCCACACAGACCCGAACAGTCAACAAGCACGGCGACGAGATCATCACCTCCACCACCTCCAACTACGAGACCCAGACCTTCTCCTCAAAGACTGAGTGGAGAGTCAGGTATGTGGACAATTTAAGATTTCAGACTTCATTTTCATACATTTCTTTCATTGTTGATGTCCACAAAATAAAATCATCACAACTTAAT
>JAQLOL010000024.1:15018533-15033977 GCA_029783665.1 Naso thynnoides | reverse complement strand
AAAATCATCACAACTTAATGTAGTAAATGGGTAACTAGGCAGTCGTAGTATTTGGTGTCCATCTCAGCGGGCCTTAATGTTCCTTGTTCTTCATCTCCCAGAGCCATATCTGCTGCCAACCTCCATCTCCGAACCAACCACATCTACGTGTCATCTGATGATATCAAGGAGACGGGCTACACCTACATCCTGCCCAAGAATGTGCTCAAGAAGTTCATCTGCATCTCAGATCTGCGAGCACAGGTAAACTAGGAAATAAGGAAAACTTTGACATGTAGATCAAAACTGTCAGATGGATGCAAACCTTGTAAAATAACAGCAGAGGCACGCTTCCAAAAAATGTTTAAATCAGGTGAACCAAAAAAACATATCAGAAAAAGAGAGAAGTTGTCTCCACACTGAGGCTTCTAAACATCCTAAGTGACATTTCAAGCTTCTTGCTCTTGACCACTTTTTCTCATATTGGTGCAAACCTTGACATCTGTACGGCAAAAATAAATTTACAAACTGTAATATACTGATTGTGCACTGTGATGTTGCAGATTGCAGGGTACCTGTATGGCACAAGTCCACCAGACAACCCTCAGGTGAAGGAGATCCGTTGCATCGTCATGGTGCCACAGTGGGGAACACACCAGACCGTCCACCTGCCCAACCAGCTGCCTGCTCATGAGTACCTCAAAGTAAGAGGCACTTTTAGTTGTTCTAGATGCTTGTTCCTTATACTGGCTACTGCTTTACTAGTTTTAAATTCTTTTGACGTGCGATCACTAATGGCTGTTTTTCATAAAGGAAATGGAGCCCCTTGGCTGGATCCATACTCAGCCCAACGAGTCGCCACAGCTGTCCCCACAGGACGTCACCACACATGCCAAGATCATGGCTGACAACCCTTCTTGGGATGGAGAGAAAACCATCATCATCACCTGCAGGTAGGTCTCAAGATTTTAACCACTGATGCAATGCCGTTGTAGAAAACTTGGGGAAAGATTTTTCGCAGCCAATTGTCAACTGAGTGGTACTAAAATAATGTTTTTCCTCCTGTTTTAAGCTTCACTCCAGGCTCGTGCACACTCACAGCCTACAAGCTGACACCCAGCGGCTACGAGTGGGGCCGACAGAACACAGACAAGGGCAACAACCCTAAAGGCTACCTGCCATCCCACTATGAGAGAGTGCAGATGCTGCTCTCTGATCGCTTCCTGGGCTTCTTCATGGTCCCTGGACAGGTTTCCTGGAACTACAACTTCATGGGTCAGTAGCCATAGTTGATTTTTTATAAATAGATTAACTTTATTTTTAAATTTTTATTAGATAAGCTAATTTATTCTCTTTTGAAACTATTTCAATCTGTTACCATGTCCATCATATCCTCAGTACTGTTTGCTGTTTCCCTGTGGTTAAAAAAATCGGTGCTATGTATTGATATTCCAGCTCTGTCCTTGTGCCAGTTTGATTGATTTTGCTATCCAGTTCTGTGTCACAGCTAAATACACTGTTAGTATGTTCTTATTTAACTGTTAAAACCAACAGGTTGTTAAAGCAAGACCATCATACTGAAGCCATTTAGTCACAGTTCCTTAACCTCTGGTAACCAAAGGGGTAGAACTTGCGGTAAAGGTGAGCTCAAGTAACCATTGTGTTCACATCTTGCTGCAGGTGTGCGCCATGACCCCAACATGAAGTACGACCTGCAGCTGGCCAACCCCAAGGAGTTCTACCACGAAGTCCACCGGCCCTCGCACTTCCTAAACTTTGCCTCGCTGCAGGAGGGTGAAATCTATAATGCAGACCGTGAGGACATGTACGCCTGAGAGGAGACGTGCACACATCCTGTAGATAACTCTGCAAGAATCATGTGAAGCCAGTCCAGAACAGCCCTTGTAATATTTCTAATGAACACATGATTGATGTTTGGAAATTTTTATCTGAAGGCTTTAGGACATTTTAGGAGTCTAATTGTTTTTTTGATATTTTCTACAAATGTTTTGTTGCACACTTTGTTCATTGATTACAGTAAAGCTTCTTTCTTTTCATCTAAGCATATGTGCATTTGTGCGTAGTTTCAGTGAACAGCTCTTCAGTGTAATATTTGCTTAAAAAAAAAAAAAGTTCTTTAAAAAGGGGGAAAAACTCACTTCCTCTTTGCCCTCTGAGAAATGAAATTGAAAGTTGTATTTTCATGTCTGTAATGCCCTGTTACTATGTTGTACTGTACAACTTGTGACATTGTAGCTTGGGTTTAAATAAAGATCACCTTTTAATAAACATGGTGCCATGGTGTAATATTCTGCACTTATCAGAAAAGAATCATTTAGCAATAATGTTAATTTTGGCTGCACAGGGGAACTTTCTTGTTTCCGTTTTATGCGAGAACAGAGGTCAGCACCTCCCGCAGCTCAGCTTGGCTTGCCTCTTGCCCAAGCATTTTTTTTCTGTAATTTGTCTCGTGTAAACGTAGTTTTCTGCTTAATCTCTCTCTCTTTCAGTTTTGCGAGTCGTTTTACTAGACAGTTAAATGTCAGCGTTTGTGACTGCAGCCCTGCAGAGGATACTGAATGTTCACGCTCTGGTGAATGCATCATTATGCTTGACCTGGCAGGCGAGTTTCTGCATGTAGTTGTGTGTGAATTCTCGAATTACATTGGTCAGAAAAGTAGGAGGATCCTGCAGCGAGTAGACTGCAGGAGTGCTGTCCTGGACTGTCAAAGCGCTGCTTCACGGAGCGTTGTAGAGTACTTGATGTCCTTGATTTTTCTTTTTTCTTTTTTTTTTTTATTTGGTTGGCTGTGTTAATGTGACCACACCGTTAAAATGCATGACGTGTTGTCGGAAGAGGAGAAGGTCATGTTCAGGCGTGTCGGTGTTGTGGACTCAACATTGCACGCACTTTAAACTTTACTGGCGCTTACTTGCTTTTCGCTTTTAGTCATCTTTCCGTGCCGACCAATCCACTCTCGGTTTCGATAGCTTGGACATAGCATGTGAAGGGGACTGTAAGCATGGAGGCACCTGAAGCGCATTCAGAGACCAAAAACCAAAACGCGGAGGGCTGTTTTGACAGGACGTTCTCGGCTCTAACCGTGGATGATGTGTACGAAATCGCCAAACTGATCGGCACCGAGGTGGAGAAAATCATCGACGGTTCTGGTAAAGAGAGCGTCGTGGGTCTGGTGCCGAAAATAGTGAAAGTGTTGGAGCTACTGGAGAGCTTCGCCTCCAGGAACCAGGCTCACAAGCTGAGGGAAGAGGAGCTGCTCAAGACCTTCGAGACCATTCAGCTGCAACAGCAGAAGAAACGCGCGGTGAAGGAAAGCGAGGAGGGGAACGACAAGAATAAAATACGGGTGAGAGCCGCGGGAGGTTTTAATCCTTTAGCAGTTCTGTAAACACACTGGCGACGCCAGCTCGTTTCATGTTGTGTGCGTTATGCCTGAGTTACAACTGTAATGTTGTAGCGAATGTTTTGGCCCACGCCTCTTGGCTAGATACTGTCGTGACTAACATGCTGAAGTGACCTGTCATAGAACATGGCCGATGCCTTCAGAATGGAGCAAAAACATAGATCGTAAATGTTCAGGGTAGAGAAGGCTTGTCGTTGTATAGTTGGCAGAGATTGAGGAAGCATGGAATGGAAAGTCGTCTACCACTTTATGTATGGTTTTGTTTGTCTGAGCTCTTCCTGGCGTTATAGTAACCATAACGTTTCACTGTAAACTGGCTACTGTGGCTGTCGGTTAACTGGCCGAAGTTAATTGATATCAATCCGCCAGTTCGAACCCGAAAAACCAGCCCTGCCGCCCTGTGTTGTCAAGGCAACCTTGACAGCTAATTAACTGAGCTAACGGTTGTTGCAATCAACAGGTTAAATTATTTTCTTCTTTTGGTGAACAACACTTTACCATTAGCATGTAAAATGACGTATGCAAAGCCAGGTAATTCGACACATCAGTGATTTTTATCAGTCTTTGCTGGGATAACTGTCAGTTTTTAAAACCAGAAGGAGCTAATGTTAATTTATCAGCGTTACGTCAGCTGAAAATAAGCTAGCTAATGTTAGCTAATGTATATCAACAATGCTGCCTGTTGGCTGCTGGCCCATTGGTAGCAACACGTTGTGACAGTATTGAATGATTTAGGAGCTTGTTTTATGTTGTACATTAAAATACAAACAGTTCAAAATGGGCCACAGGGAAAGTTAGGATAGGACGGGCAGGATTTAAAGTTTGATATGAGGCCACATCAGCTACATTTTTCCTAGTGCCCCCCAATCATACCATGTGTCTGCTCCACATAACCTTATAGATATTGTTCCTTGTAGCCATATCTTTGCAGCAGTATGGGAAGATTCCTGATATATCTTGTAAAACTGAACTGAGTTGTGATGTAATGTAACGTAAAAGTATAAAGTGTCACAAAATAGTGCCAGTTTTCCAAAACTGCAAATGTTAAGTGAAAACTCTCCATTCTCCACCTGTGATCATGTTGCATCCAACAGTGTTTATAAAGAATGCAGCTCATGCAGTTTGAACATGTTAATATGGGACATGAAGAAGCTATACAGTGAAATGCAAGGCAGCGGGAAGCTGGTACCTGCCACTGTAACATGAAAAATGCGTTCACTGTTGAGAGACTGTGACAACCAGTCTTTTTAAATGGCTTTGTAATGGAAAAACAGGCATTTCTTTCAAAAAACCTTCATCATCCTATTAAAAGTCTTAAAAAACATTCTGTCCTGTACCATGTAGTACATTGTAAACTGTTCCACATTATCATATATGAAATCTTTAGTTGGTCATGCTCATGCCTCAGCATGTCTAACTCTTGACATTGCAAACCATAGTTTCAGTTCACTACAGACAATACAGTGTTGTTAAAATCAGTGCTTAATAACTAATGATGAGGTGTGGTCCTCAGAAGTCAGAATGTGCTATTGAGATATTTTCAAACAAACATTTGTAACGGCTTAGCAACAAAACGACACACCCGCTTGGACAAAACCTGTTTAACGCAAGCCAAATGCGTACATGCTCAAGAGACTTTAACTTAAAGTTTAATATCCTGTGTCTGACGTCGTGGTTTAACATGTGTTTCTCATTCTCTCTAGCAGGAGCTGCAGCAGAAGGAGCAGCAGTGGAAAAGGAGGTGTGAGGAGCTGCAGGCCCAGGTACAGCAGCTCCAGGAGGACAGAGGGGAGCTGCAGAGCAGGCTGAAGGGCAGCCATGCACACGAGGGTACAACCCAGGATTTTAAAGTGCAATGTAAAATATGTAGCGAGTTTTTGAAATCGAAATTGTGTTGGCTGAATTACTTCCTAAATCAGCTCCAAAAGACAACCATACCAAAAGCAGCTTTTGTTTACTCACAATTTACTCACATGAAAAATAAGGGAATTTTGTTTATACACACCCTTCAAAGAGGAAGATTATATTTTATAAACTTTCCCAAAGCCTAGGGAATTATGGGGATTTTCCATCTGTGAGAGATGAGTAGATAAAACAAAAAGTGTTTGACACACGTGCTTGAGTTTTTAGGACAAATCTAAATCCCCAGCATGATTTATGATAACTTTTAAATAACAAAAAAAAAAGAAAGTGGATGTCACAAAAACATTCAAGAATATTTTGTATGTCAATGCCCTCAGAATCACTGTAAGCAGTAAGCAGCAGGGAAACAACTATTTTTGCAAACTGAACTAGATCAGAATTGAGTGTAATTCCTTAGACACCCGACCTGAGACTTATCAGCTCCTTATACAAGCAAATCAACCTGAAGGTAATTTGGTTGTGTAGTTTTACTACTACAGTCCAAAAATGCAAATGTATGTCACATTACCTTTCATGAAAATGCTTCTGCACCAGTTAGTGTACAGAGTCAAAGCAGTGGGTTAACAGTCACAGCAGCAGAAAGCAGTCAAACAGGTTGTGTTAATGTTTATGTAGCAGTAATTTTTGAAAAAGTAGAAGTTTTCACAGGTAGGAGAGGATTTGCTCTCCCTGCAAAAATAAAGACCACACAGAAAAATCACAGAAAGGCTAATAATATAGTGTAGCTATAGTATTCTTCCGTTAATCAAAAAATGATTGTATTTTCACTTTTGGCAGTATATTGGCAGTATTTTGCGAGAAGAATATAAGTAACTGTGAGGCTTGGTTTGGTTCCAAGAATTTGCATTGACACCTACTTTGTGAAGTTGATGCAATAATTAGTTTGACGAAATTAAAGTGATATTCTCTTATTTTCTCTTCTGTTCACTGATAAAATTTCAGCATGTGGAAAACTGAGCCAGAGCGTGGAGTCGCTTTACCGACTCTTGTTTTCTTGCACTGACAGGAAAAACAAGGTGTCCTAAGACTTCTGTGATTTATGTGACAAGAGGCCATGTGTGCAGGTTACTGTGATAATTTTACATGATGAATGTGGCTGCTGTCAGACTGAGGTGAAGTTCAAAGATGCTTTCGTTCATGCAAAGTAATTACATTTTGAGGGACTCTGGCATATGGCACATTTTATTTTTCTGTTTCTGCTCCAGTTTAAGTAAAAAGCATCTTGCCATGAATAGTCTGTAGCTTTGCGATTGCTTTGCTTTTATTTGAGCAGGTTTTGAGATATCCACGTCGAAAGTTTCTCTTTCCACTCCATCACAATAGAGGTGAATGGAATGTTATTTTTGGTATGTTTATACTGAAATCCAACGACTGAAAATTTCAACAGACGAATATTTTTCCAGACACGCTGCTCAGTTAGTCTAGATAATCTACAGACCTGATTGCCAACAGTTTTATTTTAAGTGGAAAAATGGTTCCTATGAAAAGTGTTCACAGCAAAGTCTGTAGATTATCCTCATTTGTTCGCTCTTTGTCTCTGGAAAGGAATTTCATTAAATGTGTCTTTTTTTTTCCACTGCTGTGAGCACTACAAAAGATTCTATTCACCTCTCTATGATGGGATTACATCATAATTGTAGACACAACATAAGGGGCAAGAAAGAGTATTGCATGTTCTTTTGATTTTAGTGAAATGGTCTTTCAAGTTTGTGTAAAATATATTCAGACTGAGTGCAGCATCCTCTGTCTCATCTACAACACTTAAACCAGGGTCTGCAGCCTGTGGCTCTTGAGCCTCACGCGGCTGTTTTGACCCTCTGCAGTGGCTCTCTGTGACTCCGACAAAAATCACATGGAAATGAATTATGGTTATGTGATATAACATCATTATTGTTGTAAGGCTAGAGCCTTAGAACACACCTGATTTAAATGAATTGCTCGTTATCAGACTTAAGCAAAGCGTGATAACGAGCTGATCATCTGCATCAGGGACACATTGTAGGACACACGGTTAGAAAAATACTGTCCTAGAGTCATTTTTCCGTTCTCTGATTGTTAAAATGCATCAACACATGGAATGGTATCTGTGCTCTCAAGTATGATTTTGTCTGGAATGAAATGGGCGTGAGCTGATTTTGTGTTTTATGATCAGGCCCGAAGCCTGATTGCTACATGACTGAGGATTGACTCAAACTTCCACTGAGTTTAGACAAAACTGAATTGAAACTAGTTCACTTATTCTTTACTTTTGCTGTTTTAATGCCAAGCTGCTGTGGATTGTTTGATTTATTATCAAAGTAGGCTCCTTGTTATTTTACTAATTTTCACAAACACCAGAAGGACTTAGATAGGTTTGTTCAAAGTTCATGTACCTACTAAGCAGAATTAGCCCACCATGAAAAAAATACTAAATGGTCAGTTCAGCCTATTTAAAATTATGATTGGCTAATTAAGACGTTTAAAGTTGTTTTCCTTCATTGTAAGGCTCAGATGTGTTTTGTTTTCTATAAAGAGAAAGGGGAACAAAATGGCTCTTTTGATAGTGAAGGTTGCTGATTATGTGATAATAACCTGTTATGTGTCAGTTTCTTCTGTTTTATGTTAACTGTAAAACATTTCTAGAGAAGAGAGCTTGACTTAGTTTGTAACTTCTGACCACTGTCTGCACCGTTTTGTTTTTTTACTAGTTTTGCGAGAAGTTTTTGTATTGCTATAATCTGTATGCAGTTCCTGAACGCAGTCATCGCTCTACTTTTCTGCGTTCCATATCCTCAGTTTATTACATGATAGATTATTCAACACTTCAGGTCAGTCAAGCTGCTTTATCAAAGTCAAAGTAATTTTATTGTCATTATTATAAAATGGAGACTGCAGAATATTCCAGAATTCGCAAAGTAAACATTATTAGCCATCAGTTTACTTGACAGTATAACAATATAACACTATCTAAACTTTACCTGAATTTTGTCATTATTCATCATTCATCAGCAATAATCATAGACAGTAGTGCAGTAATCACTGAACAGTCACAGTTTTCTTTACTTGACTCTGTGTGTGTGTGTGTGTGTGTGTGTGTGTGTGTGTGTGTGTGTTCAGACCGTGTCCAGCGGCAGGAGCGAGAGGTGATGCTGAAGCTGAAGGAGGTGGTGGACAAGCAGAGAGATGAGTTGAGGGCCAAAGTCCAGGAGATAACCACCATCTCCAAAGAGGTGGAGGCGGTAAGGAGACACACACACACGTATGACAATTTTCCTGCCCATGCACACTCACACATTTTTATTCAAAAGAAAACTTTGCTAGTTTCAAACTACATTTGTATCACCGGAAAGTATATGCAAATTAACAATGGTAAAATTTCCTTTGTGTTGCCAGCACCAAAAACTTCAAGCACATTTGGTGGCAGAAAGGCTGTAGGTGGAAACCTACCTAACCCTGACATCGAAAATCAGGCCACGCCGACTGACAATTTTACATCAGTATTCTTCAACGTGTATACGTGTCCACAAATGTCCCACCTGCACCTGACATTTTGAGCACATTTTTTAAAAAGATTTGGGGGGGGGCTTTCTGTGCCTTCTATTTCTTGGATAGGACAGCTGAAGGGTAGACAGGAAACAGAGGAGAGACATGAAGCAAAGGGCCGCAGGGAGAATCGAACCCATGGCCACTGCAGTGAGGACACAGCCTCTGTGTGTGGGGCACCCGCTCTACCACCTGAGCTACCACCGGGTTTTGAGCACATTTCAGACGAACCTAGTTCACTCTGTGTCTGAGCTGAGTGGTGATCTGTAAACAATGTAATATCCTAAACTGAGTCAAATCTAATTTCCAAATTGCTGTATTTCTACCCACGTTGTTTCCTCTCTTGCAACCACCAAACACTATTTTAATATTTATGGCTACAGAGGCACCTTTTTTAAAGAAGGTCATGTTGACTTTGACGTTGTGTTTTTAACATTTTATTTACAGAACGTTGTAACTTACATAATTACAAGATCATGCATCTCATGCAGCATCAAAAGAGAAGTTACATCATATAAATAAACACAGTAGAGAACAGGAAGCGTTTTCACTATCAGGGAACGAGGGAACAGTGCAGGATCACTCATACAGTTACTGGCTGAGGATTAATCTGCACTTAAGGCAAGTCCAGACAGAGTTTTAACCTCTGCGCAGTTTCTGTGTCTGTGTGCGTGGGTGTGAGACTTTACACGTGTCTGTGTGTTTAAGCATTTGTACCACATGATTTAAATAGCAGTCATAACTGGGTGTGTATTTGTTAACGCTTTGTTTTTTGCTCACAGTCAGTTGACCTTAGCGAAAAGCTGAAAAACACTAGTCATGGTCAACTGAACTAGTTTCTCTGTTTGCTCAAATAAATGCCTAGAATTTTTTCCCAGCTTTAAAATGAATGCTACACTTGTGTTGACAGTGCATGGTTTTATTCACCGCCCTCTCCTTACCCTAGACTTTTGGTCCAAACTTCCCCCATGGAGGCACTTCACTCTCAGATGGAAATATTTGTTCAGTCTGCTTTGTAATTTTTAGGTCAAACTATACCCATACATGGTGGGGAAAATGAAAAACTCTCTTTATAACCTAAAACCTGTTGAGTGGCTCTTCTTGTTATTGCTCATCATTCAAAACTGCAATTCATATGTATCTGTGTCTGTTTGTGATTGTGTGTGTGCAGCTCCAGGAGCAGTTGGAGCGTTTCATGAAGATGAACGCAGAGCTGCGACACAAGCAGGACGTGCTGCAGGCCCAGCTGAAGAGCACCGTGGAAAGAAAGGCTGACATGGAGGCCGACCTGAAGGAGAAAAGCAAGGAGATCGAAAATCTCCAAGAACAGCTGGACAGAATGAACAGCAACACCCCTGTATGCGTTCCTCTTACACAGCATGATTATATAGATAGCTATTTTTCATCTATGGTCCATTCATTTTTCTTTATTTGTTGTCAGAAATAGTATATGATAGTCTACCTTTCACATGTATAAAAGTGTGCTTTCATAGTTTGCTTTTTCAATTCAGGGAAGCTTTTACTTGTTCATGGTATTAAAAATCTATTCAATTAAAAACTGATCAAATAATTTACTTTTAAACCTATACCAGTAAAAATTTAACTAGTATAATTTCTGTGTCCGAATGACTCTTTTTTTCCCCCAACAGTCTGGTCCACGTCAAAAAGCTTCCAAGTCAATGAAAAAGTCAGCGGTCGACCACAAGGATCCTGATCAACCGTGCTTCACCAAGAAGGAGGTGCGTGACATCATTTTTGAGAGGAATGAGCTCAAAACTAACCTGTTCCTGGTGCAGGAGGAACTCAACTACTATCAGAGGTGGGTCCACTGTGTAAGAGTGTGAGTCTGTGTGTGTGCGTGCATGTGTGTGTGTAAAGGTCTTGGTCTGTTAATTTAGTTCTGAAATTTAAGATTTTAAGAAATCAGTTCTGCGTTTCAAAGAACTGATTTGAAATCAAAATAATTGTGTGTTTCTGCAGGGAGATCTTGAATGAGGAGAGGTGTCCAGGTTTCCTACTGGAAGCCGTCCGCTCTGCCATCAAGAAAAAGAGAAAGCTCATTAAGGCAAAGATGCTTGGGATTCCTGTGAACGAATGCAGCAGCAGGTCTCTTTCATACACACAACGTACATTTATCATATCCAGAGACTGACTTTGCAGAAATATGCTCAGAAGAGTAGAGACAATTTTTTTACAGTGTTTTCTTCTTGCCAGTGATGAGGAGGAGAGGAGTTCTCTGTTTGGGCAGACAGAAGTTGACGGTACGGTAGTTGACGGCACTGACAAACCATCTGAGTCACGCATTCAAAACCTGTGAGTACAACTTGGAACTGCTGTGCTACACTGCACCACTTAGAGCTGAAAACAAAATGCTGATCTGTAAAACCCTGTCATGAAGTCTTCACCTGTGTAATTTTCTCACCTTTTTGGTTTTGTTATTAATATTTCAGCATCTGTCCATGCTTTTATCTCTCTTTTTTTAAGAAAAAAATTTTAATTTCCCAACTAGCCAGGCTTAACAATGTTGAAAAATATCGGGAAAATGACAAACATATCCTTATCGTAAAAAAAGCTTGTATGTTTTAGTTTCGTTAGTAATTGTGTACTTATGACGCAGAGGTCAGACTGAGGTAGCCAGATGGGCAGACAGATAGGCAAGCTCAGGCTTATCTTAATGTCATTTGCTTGTAGCATGGGAGCAAGAAAGAGAAACATCAGACATGTGACAAAATATGTGAGAGGGATGTGAACCCTGAAGACTTACAAATTTAGCAAATTTTACAAAACGAAAGAGTGTAAGTTGGTTTCTTACTGTAGTGAATTTCATGTCTTTACCCTTAAAGTAAATCCTCCTTGGTATAAAAACGCATGTATGTGTATCCGGGGGTAATTTGTTCCAAAGTTTGGTGGCAACGACAGCTAAGCACGATCGACCCAAAGTTTGTACCTTGATGTCTGGACTTGTAACATAAGGTGGTTAGAGGACCGCAATGCTCTGTTATGCTCATGGAGAGCTGAAATCTCAGATAAACAAGTTGTGGCAAGGCCATTGATGGCTTTAAAAACAAACATCAAAGGCTTAAAATCGATTCTAAAACTAACTGGAAGCCACTGGAGTAAGTAAAGAACAGGGGTAATGTGATCACGGCTGGAAGCGTTTGTTAAAAGGCGAACAGCAGCATTTTGCACAAATGCAACTCTAATAACTATGGAAATTTTCAATGTATCTTTCATGAAATGCAAAGCAAGAGCAATGAAAAAAAACCTAAACCACCACAGCTAAAAAACAAACTAAATTAAATCAGAAACTCAAACAGACATTATCTGTGAATCATCTCTCTCTGCTGACACTGTCACTGTCCTGGGATCTCTTTCAATCCTGCTCTATATTTAGCTGTAATCCCTGACTACAGTTCTGACCTTAGGCCTGTTGTTTCTGCTCTGCAGCTTTGGCTTCCTAACGCGGTCGGGCAGCGGCCGGAGCCCCACCCACATGAGCAACTCCGCCTCTAGCTGGGAGATCATTGGAGACTCAGAAGCCACCAATGGGATGGAGCAGCAACCGTCGCCCTGAGGCTTTGGACTGAGCACATTTTCCTCCAAGTTTGTCTCAGTTTGAGCTGAAACAGACACACTTCTTCTCTCAGTCACAAGGTGTTCCTCATCTTGTGTCTCAGGAAAAGACTACAAGGACATTTGAATGCAGAGCCAGTGTGTATTACACAAAAGCAACATGTGAGTGTGGGGAAAGAGAAAGTGTGAACATTTTTAAACGAAGCTTTCTTTTTCTTTCTATATTTTACTTTAATTTCCTCTTTTTTAATTCCACTTTTACCCCAAATTCCCATCATTTTCCATAGAGGTGATACATAAGTATATATTTAGCACTACTTCATAAATGATACAGTGTACTGCAGTATTAAGATTGATACTTCTTAAATTACCGCAGAAAGATATTTCCTTTTGTATGGTAAGCATATTAATGTAACAATCATATTCCTTGTTAAAAGAAAAGTTTTATTTTTAGTATGAAAGAAAAATGAGTTATTGCTCAAACATATTTATATAGATCCTTATTTTAATCAAAACCAAAGACATTACAAAGATATATTTTTGAAATCTGGCCTCTAGTAACATGGAAAACTGTACTGAAGTTTTAAAAAGTATTAAAAATTCACCTCTGTGCCACAAGAGGGCGTCAGCTAATTTTCTAACTAATAATCAAGTTTTTTACCACAGATTTGTCATCTATGTTTTACCTCAGTACTGGAGTTTTTAAGCCATGTGTTAACTCATATATTTTATATGATTTGAAGCACCTTTAGGCTCAAGGACAAAAAAAGAGTTGTAGTAGTTGTATTATCTGTGTCTTCAAGGGGTGAGTGCATTTTAACCCCTTAAGCCTTAACTTGGCACTTGTATTCTTAAAGATAGATTTTCTCCATTTTTAGTCACTGCAAAGAGTCAAGGCTTTTGGTTGGGTACATGTGGTGGTGGCATTGATGGGCGTGTGTGCGTGTGTGTGTGTGTGTGTGAGTCAGTGTGTTCTGTCTGGTGTAGGAGCCTCTACTTCAGAAGGAAGCTATGACTTTCCTTGTGTGAATGAGGAATGGTGTGTTCTCTTATATTAAGTTCCCACCATTATTAGCTGAGGAGTTACCATAAACCACATTAACTCTGTATGACCCCTCTGTTCCCTTGAACTGTCTGACTGTAGCACTACTGAGACAACGACAGACCGGTGGTGTATTTGTTGTGAGACCATGTCTGACCTACCAATCAGATCGTTTTCCTAAAATACTGGGTTTGCAATTTATTTTTGTAAGCATGTTTGTTATGGAAAGACTTGTGGACTACGGATTTAAAACGTCTGAGATGCCATGTAGGTGAATTTCAATGATGGAATTTGATAAAACATTTCAGAATGTGGATTTTTCAGTTGTATTGAGATTTTAGGATTCAATAAAATCCATTAAACAGAACTATGTTGAAAATCCAAATTATCTTAATCTTTTTTCCCCCCCCCACATGATTTAAGAAAAAAAAAAATCTTGATTTAAAAATGTTACCGAGCCAGAAGTGTTGCTGCTGTTGAATGAAAACTTAAGATTTTACACATGCTCACAGTGATCACGTCATCTTTGTACTGGCTTTCAAGACTTACAAGGAGGATGAAGGCGTTCTTCATCACATCCTGGAAGACTGTCAACAATAGATTCTGGGAAAAAGGTGAACATCAGGGGTGTGTGTTTGTGCCCCACCAGTGTGTGTGGCGAGTTCTGTGTGTTAGTGTTCAACCATCTTTAAAAAACTCTGTGTCTGGCTGAATAGAAGGAAGTGGCTCTGACTTCCCCAGGAAATGGGAAGAGGAAATTCGAGGGCTTCGACCTCTCTGGCTGCGCTGGAGCCGCAAGACAACTCGGGGGAGAGAAAGAGAGGGAGAGAAGGGGAAGGAGGGAAGGGTGGAGGGCAGACAGAAAGAGATACTGCCTCTCATTGTGCTCCCTCTGACTGAGGGAGAGCAAGTTTAGAGGAAAGAGAAAAGTCTGGATCAGACTGAACTTGACAAGGTGTTACAGAAAGACATTTGGTTTTCGGACTGTGCGGAGATGAAGGTTCTCCTCAGAGCTTTAGTTGCTCTGCTCTGCTGCTCATTGTCCTCCTCACACTCGCTGGATCCTGCTGGGAAGAACGTCTGCCACCATATCAGGTACTTTTTAACACATTTGTTATCTTTTCTTCTGTTTCACTGTCAAGTCATGACACAGCAAGAACCAGTGAACTACAGAAGCTTGTGACCAAGAGATCTGGTCACCTTGGTTACAAGTTACGATGATGGTGTGATTCCTATGAGGTATTTTTTAATTAACTCCACTTTCTCAAGGAGTTTAGGGGGCTGGGCAGCTTCGAAGTCTGACCTTTATATCCTCTTTTTGTTTAATTATTCCTTTATTTCTTCATTCAGTGTGTGTATTAGATTTTCTAAGTTTTCTAAGTCTCAGATTTGCTGGTATTCTGTGTATTCAGGGACCTGTCCACCCCAGTCTGTTGCGCTGGATGGCGTCAGGAGGGCGAAGAGTGCTCAATACGTGAGTTGACTCTTCTAGCGGGCAACAATATGCTGGAATTATGCATGTACTGCCTCCATATTTGCTCTGTGTTCCTGGTTTGTAACCCACTACTAAGATGTTTGCCTGTTTGTTTGTGTAGCCGTTTGTGAGGGTGAGCAGGCCTGCCACAAGGATGAGATCTGTGTGTATCCTGGAGTGTGTGGCTGCCCACCTGGATACTATGGAGCTCACTGCAAAACACGTGAGTTACAAACAACAGGAACTGTCTAGCATCAGTTAACTGGTTTGTCTGTTTTGTCAATAAAACCCAAAATTACTCCTAACATTTCCGTTTTATTGTGAAAAAGTTATTATTTAGGGTCACTTCAGATGATACTGATACTGTTTTTTTAACAACATAATACATATGCTTTTAAATGGTTTTAAGAAACATAATAAATGTGCCCTCTTTTGCTTACTTCTGGTATTGGGAATTTTACCGTTTGGGATTTTTTTTTTTTTTTTGGGGGGGGGGGGGGGGGTTG
>JAQLOL010000024.1:14990816-15013720 GCA_029783665.1 Naso thynnoides | reverse complement strand
AAAAAACTCTCTGGATGTCTTCTTTGATGGGGTGTCCATTCAGTAAAAGACCCTGGGATCATTTTACGCCGGATTATTCCTTTAAGTTCATTCAACAAATTAAGACAAGAAAAGTCTAATAAATGCAAAGCTAAAATAGAAAGTTGATTACCAATAATTCCAACCATGATCTCAAGTAATTAAAGGCCATATGAGGTCATTTTAATTGGCAACGTCAGTGAGAAATGCTCCAATTAGACATCTGGGGGCAGACGCAGAAATTCTCACGCACAGGTTGAAAATCGACACCATCTGTGACATTCCCAGAAGTTACACGTCGGGCACAAACTCAGCAGAGTTAAGATAACTGTTAGTGCTGCAGTGCCCTGGGCCTGAATTGTAGTCTACATGGAAATACACAGTTCTCTTGGGTCCACGTTAGTGACTCTCAGTGGCCTGCTGAAGTGTCGCAGGGAAGTGAGAGCTGCTGCTTGATGGCTCCCTGCCAGGGGCTGTCCAGCAGGACCCACAGTGAAGTCTACACATGAAAGTAGTGCTGCAATAAGCTGCTTTTTTTTAAGTCACTTCATGCATAGACTGTCCTTCTTCTTCCTGGACTGTGTGGTTTTTGTTCTCTCCTTCTGACTGTCTTCCTCTCTCACTACTTTCCCTCTCTTTCTATTTTAATAAAGAAAGCAAGAAGAGGAGAGATTAGAACACAAGAAAAAGAGGCCTGAGCAGAGCACAGCAGTACATCAATGATGTGTTGTTTTGTGTGTACATCTGCATTTATGTGTGTGTGTGTCTGTGTGTGTGTCTATCTATTGTTTAAATAAGCTAATGGGCCTTTTGGGGTGTTCTGACAGCTGTTTGCTTTGATAAGGGTAAAGTAAATACAGTGAATCATCAATCAGATCATCACTGGACATTTCAACTAACTCAAACCAGAGCTAGTAAATTCTTTCAACGTCAGCAGCTTTAGTCACCGCTAAGTCAAGAGAGCACTTTTTTTTCTTTTTTTTAAAAAAGAAGGGAAAAAAAGGAAAATGCTGGAATTGAAATCTTAGTCATATTCTTCTTCGGTGATCCTCTGACTAAACAGCTTATCATCTAAAATTATATCTAAAATCATCATAATTCATCATAATTTTAACAATTTTGGACTGAATTATGATTGAGAAATGTTAAGTTTGGCAAGTTTTTAAATGATACCCACCCCGACATTTGAGAGAGGATTTCTCCCTGAGCCTTCAGTCATGTAGGACTCTCCTTTTAGCGACAGTTGACCACATATCACTTGAATCAAACACATTGTCAAACTCTAGTTTCTAATCTAACATGATCTCAATGTTGAGGAAAATCTAATGCCATTCAGATCATTTCTTTTTTTTTTTTTTTTTTTTTGAGGACACAGTATGGACACGATGCCAGCAAGACTAATTGCGACAAAAAGGTCCACAGAGGGGGAGGTTGAAAAAAAATCACATTTTCATTGATAACTTTACTTATTTTAATTACACAGTTATAACGAAGGAATGATTTTTTAAAAAATTCTTCCATCAAAGTCTTGAATCCTTTTCAGATATGTGTGTAGTTACTGACTCCTGATGAGTACAACTAAGTGAATCACTAAAATAAACAATGTTCACCCTATAAACAAGACCTTATAAACAAGTCTTGTCACTCGGTGACTATCTTGGCATCCTTAGGCAGCGACTCCGGACACAGAAGACCAGAGCACTATCTAAATGAATGGGGAGATAGCCATAACTTCATTTTCAGAGGTCACTGGGACAGTAAAAACATCATAAATAGAATCAGCCGTCAATGCTGGGAAAAACAGTAAAAAAAAAACTGGTGACTTTGCCCCGCAAAAAGGTTTAAAACAAGTTTTTCCAGTGGGGAAGGGCTTTACTGCGCATGCACACGGGTTAGAGAATCACTGTCATTACACTCTAAGCTGCAGGACAACAACCTGATGGGCTGATAGATTTCCTGCTTTGGCTGTTGGGGGGAGAACAGGGACAATAGAGCACTAGCCAGGGCTAGATCTGCTGCACTTACACTTGCAAATTTAAGAATAGGCCGATTTATTTTTTTACGCTTCTCCAAATCAGCGCAAATTAGATTTCTTACACACAACATGACAGTGCTGTCAATAGTCATTTTGGATGAAACTGAAAAAAAAAAGACTTAAACTCAATATAGTTATCCATGAGATGATTTCAATGGGTGACTATTTTTTCCAGGATTTATGGGAACTGAGATCTGGTGATTTTCAAGTCATGATATGACTTGATCTGGCCCCAATCGGCCTCTCATTGATAGGTCTGGGTCTGTCCGTGCTGGCTGCAGGGAAGTACTCTGTTTCTTTTATAAAACGTCTCCAATGTAATGTATGTGTCAACCTGTGTGCTAGTCTACTGTTTAAAAATCAAAAAGGCTAAACATTCATCAAAAATTTGTTTAAAATTCTAAAGAAAATTTAAACATTTTAACTGTACTTGCTGATGTTTTCCACCCAGAGGGGCAGATGTTGTAGACAGACTGAGCTTCACTGATGAGGAGGGAGTGAAAGGGATTAGTCTCAACTGGGTGCTTTTGGATCAGCATGGAATTCATTTAAAGGGAAGCCATTCTTATAAAGAAAAAAAAAAGACATCCTATATGTCATTTACCCTTCAGCATGTCCAACAGTAATTATAGTCTGTATTGTGGTTCACTGCTTATGCAACTTATTTCTAATCTAGTCGTGGGATTGTGTGTGTGTGTCAGTGAAAATCTACAGTAATGAGCCAAAAACAAATTAGGGAGTCATTTCGATGCCTTGCATGCTGCGCTCTCCTTCGTTCCCCTTCATTTACATTTCTGTCACATCCAAAAAAATGCTTTCCCTTCTCTCACCCTCCAAGCAGATTAATTACCATTGACCGGGAGGGGATGAGGCGAATGACCTTTCTGCGGAGTGGGACAGCATTTCACCATCTCCGTCTGTCACACAGCTGATGTGTTTTCTTTTATCACATTGTAGACAGTCAAAGGACAATGTGGCCACATTTTAAATGCATAAATCACTCAGCCATAAAACTCATTACTGCATGTATGAGGAGAGTGTGTGTGTGTGTGTGTGTGTGTGTGTGTGTGTGTGTAAGTGTGTGCATGTAAGCATACTGTAAGTGCCTGCTGTGGAGGTTTGAACCCAGACTCCTGATTCTTCCCAGAGCCTGAAATATGTTCTTTGACAGAAAAATTATCATCCTGGTCACCAGGATTAATTGATGGAAATAATTCTGGAAATTCAAGTCTGCATTGCATCAGTGGTAAATTGATTCTGTCATCCCCAGAGGAGCAATAAATGATAGTAAGCTCTGACTGATCAGCTCCAAGTGAAATAGCCCCTTGCGGACACAAACACACATGCGTGTAGAGAGCTGAAGGGGTAAAACAGACAATTTCGTTGTAGAATGAAAAATCCAAATCACTTTGTAGTTACTCTTCCCGCACACTCAAATTGCTACCACCATCCTCCCAAAGTTCCATCCCAGTCGTTAAAGTCAGAGGTCATGAGCTGGGTGCACATTTGACATCAACAAAAATATACTTGTAAATGCTTTTAAATGATAGACACTTCGCTTTTGCTCCTCAGCAAATCTGTCAGAGCGGGAGACAACGCTTTAAGTGATTTTTCTTGTTCTTGGCTCCGTCCACGACGCTCCGCTCTGAGTATCTTATAATGACCAGTTGGCCAACTTGTATATGATTCTGATTATGGTGCTTGGACACCGCTCTGTGTTTTGCTGTTTATACCGGCCAAACCTGTGTGTGCCAGCTCAAATAATGTCCACTCTGGTTGAATAACACAGCATGAGAAAGTGCAGCATTTCAGCTCTGCGATGACTGATGTGTCTCCTGTGGCTCTTTTTTTCTCTTCCTTTGGCTTTCCAACTTCTTAAATGTACAGTTTTACTTTTTTTTTAAAGCGTTCGTTCAGCTGACAGACTCCCTAAAAGCGCCTTGATGGAAAGCACACTCCGATTCTTTTGAAATTAACGTCTTTTTGTATTTTATTTGTGCAATTTTGCTTTTGTTTTGTTTATTGGCTCATACATACAAAACATTCCTTACAACATTATCAACTTACAGAGAATTGCTGTTGATTATAATTTGCGTCTCATTTTTGTTTTTAGTTTTGTCCGTAAGTCCATAAGTTTGGTGACTTTAAGGCTAATTGATTTGCTCTTCCAGGCTAATTGAAGAGCAAAATAAACAGCATTTTCAATCCACATTCAACACCAATGTGGTCAGAACAGCATTAGAAAATATCCACCAACCCTTTTGCAAAGTACTCAAAGGTCACTGCAACACTCCTCTCCAGTTGTATGGCCGATCCTAAGTTTGTCTTTTCACCTGTCGTAGTCTTCTGCAAATGAAAGTTTTGCAATGTTTTGTGCAGTAGGTGTGCGCCCAGTCTTCATCCATAAAGGTCCCCATCGCTATCCTGTCACACCGGTCTCGAAGGGATTCCTGCATACAGATCACCACCTGAATGGTGGTGGCACTGACAGCTAAAATAAAAACATTCTTCTATGCTATTGTCTGAGACTGTAGTTAAAGGCGGCCTCCTCCCCTGCTTCTAAAAGCAAACAAAGTCCATACAATATTGCAGCCTGATGGATAATTACCATTTTCTTTTGTTTTGTTAGGGACGCAAGATATTAGATTTTTGCCGATATCCGATATGTCGATATTTCCAAACTGATTTTAGCCAATACCGTTATTGATATATAAGCACTTTTTTTTCATTCTGAAGAATACCAAGTCTCACCTGTACTAAAATTTACATGTCTAAAAGTAATTTCTATGGATTACACGTACATATGTTAAGAGTTACAAACAGCAACAACCTGGTGACAGACAGTGAGCTCTGTAATGCATGGATAGAAATGTGCCCCTTTTTTGTAGAGCTTAGATTTTTTTTTAATTAAAATTAATTTTCCTAATTGAATAACAGTTTTGCAGGGTGGCAAATATGTATGGTCGATATATCAGTCAGAATTACATTTGTAATATCACTGGTTTATAATTAGTTATGTATTAATGTGCAAGCATCTCATGGAGATTAAGTCTTTTTCTTTAACTTTATATCTGAACCTGTAGCAACTGATGCAACTAATGTAATGTAAATAATGTCATTTTGTAACTAGTAACTATTGTTGTCAAATAATTGCAGTGTAATAAAAAGTACAACATTTCCTTATGGATTGTGCTTGAGTAGAAGTCCACAATACCATGAAATAGAAGTACTTATGTAAAGAACAATTACCTAAAAAAAAAAAAAAAAAACCTCAGTTAAAGGTTAAATTGACAAAGTTTACCTTAAAGATCAGTAAATGTCCCCTACTGCAAGTAAACTGCGTGTGCACAAATGTTTGCACCAATCAAAGTTGAATCACAAAGCAAGTCAAAGAACCTTGATCTGGACATTCACAACAGCTGGTTTAGTAAATTTACAGTCCTTTTTTAATTCCTTCCAAGTAAGTCTGGGGTTTGTTTAAAGTCTGCATTATTGTCTGATTGTCTGACTGCTTATGTTTCACGTCCATCCAGGCTCCTATTCAGCAATGACCTCATGTTCCCAGATCTCAGCAGTTAATTTGGTGAGTACAATAACTGTTGCTGAGGAAGACAGCGTTGTTGTCAAGACCACACTAACCGAGACCAAGACTAGACCGAGACCAGCGCTGCCTTGAATGTCGTTTTGCATATGAGTCCTCTATAGTTAAGGTAGTCAAACTTAGACAAATTGGTGGGCGTCTCTGCTCCCAAACAACCACACTGCTTGTCTTCAAGTGCTACCACTTAAGTGAAGGAGGCAGTGAAGGGTGGCAGCTGTCATCGGTGACAAAAAAAAAAATCAAACTACCACTGAGTTATGTTATTGGCTGCATTTGAAGAAGGAAGTTTGACATCCAATTACAGTAATTACGTTAACAAGTAAACCACTGTGGTCTTGACCAGTCTTGATTAAAAATCCACATTGTGCTATGTCCAAGACCGAGAAAAGACGGGTCAAAATGTGTTGGATTCTGACAGGAGACAAAGGGATCTTGAGACTGCTCTTGAGAGCAAGACCAATTTCGAGTTCTAAAACACTAAAGAAGGATGTAAAATTAAGTCAGAGTTGTAACAAAGAAGAGTTAACCTTAAAGAATAACTAAAAATGTCAGTACCATTTGCAGACTTGGAGACGTGTGTGGTGGTGGTGACTGTGTCTGCATAGCCCCGCCCTCTGCCTGTATCTTGATGTTGTGGTCTATTCAGGACGCTATTGGGTTGGGAGTGAGTGTGTTTCTCCTGACAAATGAGAGCATGCAGGTAAGGTTGAGGGTGGATAAAATGTAGTGACTGGACGCCATTCAGACTGGAGAAAATTGCGGACGTGGATCCAGCGGCGAAGAAAAGTAAGTATAGCCCTGGTGAGATGAAGCAGCAAGCGGATAACGTTTAGCTTTCACCCGCCTTCAAGCACTAACGGAGAGGCTGGGGATGAAGAGTGTAGCAGAGTTTGTCTGCTTTCTGTTGACAAGATATAGTTAACGTAAGGTGCCAAACACTAGCGGTTAGCTTGTGGTAGCTAATCGACTTCACTAAAACAAGTGTAATATTCCTGCGTAGCTTGCTATGTAGGCACAATCAGCATAAGTACACACTACGATATTTTTGGTAGTGTTGAGCTGAGAGGAGGGGCGTAATTTGTGTTTACAAGCTGCAAAGAACAATCACTTCTGACTCTACTCAACAGTTTGAACAAATACCTGACTAAATCCTCAGTTAAATTTCAAAGCAGAGAGGTAAGAAAGGGTAAAACCTCTCACTTCAGCTCTTGAAGACCAATGTAAAATGAAAAAAAAAAAAAAAAAGAAAGTTAGAGGGGTAGACAGTTTTTCAGAGGAAGGAGCAAATTAAGGCAAGCGCAGCAGGAGAATATGGAAGGGAGAGATATGATTCAGCAGTGCAAGAGTGATGTGAGAAACTGCATAAAGTTTTCAGCTTCAGACCAGGCGGGCATGGGCGCGCGCGCACACACACACACACTCACACACACCACTGGTCTACAGATCAAGCAAGGATGAGAGATACCGCACACAAATGGCTCTTTCACAGGCTTCCAGCATCGTATTAACACGTGTGAGGCAATTTTTTTCAAGGATCCCAAAAATAACATATTGCATAACACTTTGTCTCCTTCCTGCTCTTTTTACTCTAATTTTGCTCTTTACTCATTTCTCTTTGATGCACAGACGGTAGGTGGGATGTGTGGTTTCCTGGCTTTTGAGGCCGTTTGGAAGCCCTTTTGGCCGGACTGGAGAGGACAGGTTACTGAGGACACAGTGTTGGCGAGACTGGCTGTAATGAAGTGAAGGAGAAAAGGAGTCCAGTGGTTGTCTACCTCAAACAATTTCTCTACCAAAACAAAACTCCAAGATGCCAAGTATTCCCCATAGTTTCATACCAAACTAAATTAAACATTTCCTTAGGGAAAAATCAGAGATTGCTATGGTAGCAGCAAAACATGAGCGCCAATGGAACAGCACATACAACTGGACTAAGCTACTTTAAAAAAAATCTTTTTCCGTTTATGATCAAATTTAATCGCTAAACTATATATCATCATATATTTCTTAGTCTCAAACTTCAAGATCAATTTTTGCACATTGAGCCTTATAATAAGGATGCTTATGATCAAATGATTGAATGAATGAGTGAATCATGTATTTTGTGGGAAATAGGGGCGGGACTCTGATAAGCTATTAGCTTCTCCCGTACCCTTTTCGGCCACGTGCTGAACTCTGATTATATGAACATGCCCGAAATAAATAAATAAATTTTTAAAAAGTACCTCACTTCTCTCTGTCAACATTATGCTCACTTACCATGAGCCCAAACAAAACTTAAATTAATTTTAACTTGTTGAATATGTCTTTTATGAGATTAAGGGGGTTTTACTTGGATACTGAGCCATTACAAACTGTGACCTTGTACACAACCATAGTTACAGCAAAATAGTCAGATATTTTAATGGTTTGACTTTATAAATCTTTTCATTATTATCATATGATGGAAATACATTCAGTACCAATGGTTTGGAATAGTCAGATTCAGCTGTACAGTCAGTGTTTAATTCCGACTATAAATTTTTTTTTAAACCATCTCTCTTCCAGGGCAACTGTGGCTGAAGGAGGCTTGTCAGTTCGGATGAAATATCACGTCTACAGCGTCCTGGCTAACATCGGTGCTGCACTTCCCTGCATCTCTAATTGGTCCTCTGGTCTGCCTCGTGTCACTGGTCAGTCTTGCTTTACAGTATTTATGAATGCATTGGGTATTAATGCAAGACAATAAAGCTAAAAACACAAATCTATTCCACACATATAAAACAACTTTGAAACACTGGGGCCTGTTTAGATTAAAACATATATTACATTAAAAGTGCAAATTACTAAAATTAGTCTCTGAACTCCTGGTAAATTTAGTGTTTCTGAAATCCTAGCAGCAACCTTTATAATCAGTATCTTTTATTATTTCATCTATTTCTCATACACACAGTATCTCACCATGACCCAGAGCTGACGTTCAACCACAGTTTTATTGAGCCTCCTTCCTCTGGCTGGGTGACTGAGGGGTCGTCCTTCGACTCTGATGAGGAGGAAGGAGAGGCGCTCTACTGTGTCCCCCCAAGAGAAGGTAGGGACAAGGGTACAGCAATTTAACAATGCCTCCCTTTGGTGGCAAGCAGAACTGCCATTCTCTTAAAATATCCCTGTACTTTTCTGTCTCTGTCTGACTTTGGCAGACATTGAAGCGGTGGCGGGCGGCGAGTTCAAGGAGATTAGCTCGAAGTGCAACATGTTCTTAGACCCATCCGGCTTCAGCAGTGAAGATATCTCTTCGCCCTTTAACATTCCTCGTACCTCCAGCAATGCCAAGTCCAAGCGGCCATCTGTGTCTTTTGCGGAGGGCACCCGCTTCAGCCCCAAGGAGAGGCGTGGCTCAGCTCAGGAGCCCGGCACTCTCCCTGGACACCCACGCAACAAACCCAAGTCACCTTGGGGGGTTTTGATGCTGTCTGCCCTCCAAAGTCAGGGAGGTGCTGCTAAAACTGGTGAGGAGGATGGAGCTGAGGGAGAGGAGGGGGAAGATGAAGTGGATGCACTGACAACTGACCATCAGGAATCAGCCTGTGAGGTGGGGGACCAGGAAGTAGAAAAAAAACCCACACGGGCCACCCTGCAAGTCCCTGGGGCTTCAGGGAGGAGACGGACTATGTCTAACACAGCTGCTCATAAGGGGAACCAACTGCCCACATCTGGTTCCGACGGTCAGGGGGGGAGCGCAGATAAGGTCACCACGGTGTACGTGACAGTAGGTAAGGCAGGTAGGCCTGTGTCAAAGACAGAGTCAGGCTCTGAAGGCCCCGTTCAGGCCATGCTACGACGGCTCGGCAGCCTCCAGAGAAAAAGGGAGCAGGATACCGGCAGGCCTGAGCCTAAGGCAGCTGAAGGGATTACCAAACCTCCCAGGAAGAAGCTAGGAGCTCGGGCAAGTGTGTGGGAGCAGGGAGGGCCGTCCGGAGGGGAGGTTGGTGTATGTAAGCCAATCAGGAGAAAGCATGCTGCCCTCAACTCCCCTGATGCCACTGGTGCTAGTGACACTGCATCATCAGAGAGTGGCACTCCAAAAAGGCCACTGTCATCCATTTTGAAGAGCGTGCCGGAGGTGGCTCCAGCTGACTCAGGGTCAGATCTGATGGCCGAGGGAGACACAAGGCAGGGTGGTGACTCCAGTACTGGTAAGATTGAGAGCAGCTACCTGACTGTTGGACCAGCAGGGGACGCTGTGAGTCTCACTGAAGTCATCGCCAATGAAGGTGCTGAACCCTGCTATGAAAATGTCATGATCACACACTCATAACCTCTGAGAAAAATATGTCAGCAGGTCTGATCCAACTACAACTGCAAATTTATTCATCTGTAGTTACAAGGTTACAGGTGCAAAGGTAGAAACCTCGATACTGCTCTGAATCTGAGTAAAAAACAGGTCTGTGATTCTTGAATTATTGTGATATTTGTTAATTATGTGCATGTATACAACATTTTTTGACCACAGTTGCCGTTACTGTTTGCCTTAATTCTATGGAATATATCAAAATTTAATGAATACATGTAAGAATATTTACCAAAGATCTTGGTGCTATTTAGGTAATTTCTCCCTAAAAACACCCCTGTTTGCATTCATGACTTCCACTTTCATGTAAAAAAGTATTGAAACTATTTAGAAATTAGGGTCTTCTTCTTCAGTAATACATGTTGCATTGAAGGAGAACTTCAGTGTTTTTTAACCTGGGCCCTTTTTCCCCATTTGATGTGTGTGTGTGTGTGTGTGTGTGTATATTTTGGAAGTTGGTCCAGCAACGAGGGAGGCCGATACAGACGGCAGCTAAGAAATGAGCTAGAACAGAATTCTCAGGGGCAAGTGTGCACATCAAAGTGCTTCCACTTCCTCTGTTTTACCACTGACTAGCTCATATCAACAGTTTAAGTGTCTGACAACACCATGCACAGCATTTATCTTACCCCTCACTTGTCCTGGGCTGTTCGTAACTAAATCTTCCAACTTCCAAAATAATTTTCTCCATCTCAAACATGGTCAGTGTTTATGCCAGAAAATATCCTAAATAAGTAACAAAAACCAGCACACACACACACACCTATAACTGTATGTATACAGCTTAGGGCTGCATGATTTTGAAAAAATATCTAATTGTGATTATTTTGACTCATATTGCCATTGCCAAGTGATATGCAATATTGGAGGGAATGATCATTTTTACATCATTATTCTCTGTTTCATTGAAAACCATTAAAAATTATTATGCTGTGATTTTTGCAGGTATCTGTACCAACCAAAGATATTTTATTAAGTCTGTAGAGTGATGCCAGGCAACTCTGCAGCCTTACAATATATGAATTAAATGGCATTTTGACACACAGATCTCTGCTTCAACAAATATTGCGCCTCTATGCAATTTAAAAAGTAAAGTAGGCCACATTGCATATCAGTAAAATTTCAATTAATTGTGCAGCCTTAATACAACTACTCTGATACCTGTGACTTGACTTAGAAAAGGAAAACTGACGTAAAAACTGGAGAAATATGTTTTATGGAAAATAATTTTGCTGTTGGTTAAATCACTGTACGTATGATCTGCTGGTTCATTGTGATTACAATTAATAATGAAAATAAACATGACAACAAATCAACACGATTTAGAAAACATCACTGAATTACAGTCTGTGTTGGTGTCTCGATGTGTGTATCTTAAACTTGAGTAAAAGTAGCGACATCACTCGGCAAAATCATTCTGTTACATGTAAATGTACTGCTTTCAATATCAGTAAAAGTGTACACATATGAACAGCTAAATCTTTAAGTATCAAAATTAAAAGTACACACAAAGACAGAGTGGCCCCTCAGAGTGATACTTTTTGCATACATATCATTTTATTGGAATGTTACAACTGATGCATTCACATATGGCTGAAGTAAAGCTAATTGTGACAACTCTAAACACTGGTTATTAATTAATTGATATTTCATATTATAAGGCAATTATATTTTTTGTACTTAAAATGTAACAGTACAGTTTTCGGTTAAATGTAACAGTATAAAGTACAATATTTCCATCTTAATTATAGAAGACAGTATTAAGTTGAAGCTTTTTTGCACTATAGTTGTTTTTAAGAAAGCAGGTCAGCTGATGTTGACCACAAATGAGAAAGAAGAGTTCAGAAAACTAACCAGCTGAACTTTGGCCATGACGAGCGGCCTGTGGACTTTCATTGATCTCCGATATTTGCTGAAGTTGACGAGCAGCTGTTGATGTTACGCTTAACATGTTTGACACACTTTCTTACAGCCAACACTGCCTGTTTCAGTAAAAATGAATGGCCTCTTATATACAAACTCAGTCCAAATGATCATATTAAAATATTATATCAAATTACTTCTCTGCCCCGGCGGTGTCTGAACAGCCGAGCCAGTACTTGGCGATGGATCTGGGATATGGAGGCATGGCAGGATCAACTCTCTTGGTCCTGAGGTCCACTCTGTAGTATTTATCTATAAAACACAGAGGACAAGACATTCATTTTCCCTTTTCGTATAATTTGAACGGATCGATAGATTAAACTTGAGCTCTGAATTTAAAGGATCCACATTCATCAAAACAACCCTTTATCACTTAGGCTTTGGTTACTCATAAAACTGAGATGTGCTCAACATGACACAGACATAAACAGGGAGTGGTGTAAAAGGTTTCTCTGTTTCTTTGTCATGTGGACTAATACACTGCATGTGAAACTAGTTATAATAAGACTTCTGCGGTTAGAGAGAGCTGGGAAAGTTTGAGGACACTGCTGAGTTCCTGTATCGTCTACCAGCTGCACTCAGCACCTGTAGTTCATCTCACAGAGTTTCTTTGATCATTCTGTCTTATAAAGCTGAAACACATTCCTGGTTTAAAATGGCAGCAGGTACGGAGGAAGCAGCGCCCTGAGACAACAAATGGCAACTTTTATATTTAGGTTCTATAATTTGATGTGCTCTTGTATTGCCTCTGTGTATTTTTTGTATGTCCTTAAACAATAATAAAGTTAAAATGGACTGATTACAGCCCTCACAAGGATTTGCCAGAACTCTAAATGCAGAGGCTCATGGGATGTGCTGTTCTGTGTATTTTCATTGCCTGGGTATATATTTTTGTACTCATAATTGTAATTAGTGCTGAATAAAACACTTAAAAAATTATTAGCAGATAGCATTTATTTGGATAATTCCATAATTGTTCAATTGGCTCACAGGTTGCACTTTAGTTAGATAGTCCATAGATAGTTTAAAGTGTATTTGTTATATCTCAACAACATATCAGTTAGTTAACTAATAGTTGAACATTTGTATAGCCTAAACATTATTCAATATTAGTTGAACATTTTCCAAATGAGCATGAAATGGTTAACTAATTAGGGTTAGGGTTAGGTGAAACAATCAAGTTGCTGAATGTCAATTGATATGTTGTTGAAATGTTACAAATACTTGATAAACTATCTGTTGGTCGACTATCCAAATAAAGTGTTTCAGGCATCTCAAATAAAAATGTTGTAGGCTCGCAAATGTCAAATGAAACATCTTTAGGATTTAGATTGTTGATTGGACAAAAGAAGCATTTGAAGATGCTATTTTGAACTCTTAAGAAAACTGTGGTGAGTTATTCACTATTTTCTGACATTTTCAAGACTTAGCAGTGAATCAGTATTGAGCACAACTGCTAGTACCCACAGCAGCAGCCCTAGTTCAAATAAATAGCGTAGTTTTGCGTACACAGGCATTCATGCAAGGCAGTGATGACTCAAGCTGGACCATCATGTAGTCTAAAGGTTGAATGAATGCCTTTGCTGTTAAACAGTATAACTGCACTGCTGATGATACTGTGCCTGCTGAAATACCTCCTTTAAAGAAGTAGATGGTCTGTATGGGCTGTACCCTCCGGAGAGACTCCCAGTAGGACCTGTCACCTCTAGAGTTGTAGTTGCCTCTGTTGTTCTGGTGGTAACCGTCTCTCCATCTGTCCTGGTCATAGTCTTGATCCCACCGTCTGTCCCAGTCTCTTCCAAGCCTCTCCTCCATTTCCATCCTCCTCTCTGCCAATCTCAGGCCCATTTCCATACCCCTATTGGCAAATTCCTGTCCCATGTTCATCCCCCGCTCGGCAATGGACTCCCAGAAGGGTGAGCGGCTTTGTCTCCTGCGACCCCACTGCTGGTCCCACTGCTGTCCATACTGCTGGTTCCACTGCTGGCCTTGCTGTTGACCCCATTGCTGGTCAAACCGGTAATCATTGCGACGTCGGGGGGGCCTTAAAGGAGGGACAAACATTCTGCCTGTCATGACGGCATCCACCGGAGACTTTAGGCCCTTCCAGTCCTTCTCAATGAAGTGGTGCTTGTCATGATGCTGAGGTACTGAAAAAAAAAAACAGACAAATATTACGCTGTATTAAGAGGGAACACCTGCATCAACCCACCAACAAACAGAGATGATACTTTTAGAACTTACAGTTGGAGAAGAGCTCGCTGAGAGAATGCTCGTAGTTGTTGTAGTATACGTCAGTGTAGCGCCGGAACAGCATGGACGGAGAACTCTCAGACATTCTGATGCACTCCTCGTGGGAAGGCTGGTGCAGAAACTCGTACGTGTAATACTGATCACCTGGAGGTGCCAACAAGATAACCCCAAATAAAAATCTTAAATGTTTATTTTATACTAAATATAGTGAGGATTCTTTAGAAATGCCTGGATATGCTGTGTTAGAACTTGCTGTACCTTTGAAAAAATAGACCTTCTCTTTTCCGTTGTGACCTGGGGCAGGTAGAGCAAACGCTGCATCCACATGATCAGGAACTTTATCAAAGCCCACGCTGATGTCTCGAGGGTAGTCCTCTTCCAGCACGCCATCATCAAACCTCCAGTACTTGTTTCCCTAACCAAAGTTTTGAGCATTTAAAAATTCAGTTGACATCTGTGTTACTGGACAAATCAGGGCATGATCATTTCTGGTGTCTCCCACCTTGAATATATAGGTCTTCCCCTGACAGTTGACCCGGGTGAAGGCAGCATCAATGGGACCGCTAATGCCCCACACGTCCTTTATGAGCTTTGGATAACCAGGAAGAACTGACTTCTGGTCCAGCTCAAAAAAGTAGTCTCCTAGAAGACAAAAAACAAGTTCTGGTGGGAGTTGTACTCTTTATCAAATGTTAGATTATGACATCGTCAGCCACTCACCTCTGAAAGCATAAATGGAGCCATTTTTCAGCTGCATGAAGGAGTCAAAAGGCCTCCCACTGCAGACCACTGCATCTGGGTCTGGGGCTTCAGTGGTGGCTGTTGTGATTGGAACAGTGGTTGTATCAGCTGTTGCATTCATGTGAGGTGGTTCAGTTGCGCTGTTGGCATCCCGTGAAGGTGCAGCTGTCTGTGAAATGGGTGTGATCTGCATTACAGGGGTTTCGTGAAATCTGGTCTCCATCCGAGGGGGCGGTTTGGTCATTTCCAGCGTGGTTTCTGGATACTGCTGTAGTCTGCGGCCGAAGTCTGAGCTGGGCTGCTGTGTGGGCTTCAGCAAACGACTGACAGTGGTAAAAGACAGTCGGCGTGCTGAAGGTTTAGGAGATGGTGTGGTGCCTTCGAACAGCTCATCATCATCATCCTCTGCAAACACAAATGTGTCTCCTCGTGCTGTGGAGTAAAAAGGGGAAACAGTGACCATCTTTCTCTGTAACATTTTGACTCAGGACATGAGCGGAGACGGTTTCTTACTCGTCATGCCACAGGTGGCCTCAAAGTCAGAGCAGCAGCTCCTGTAATACTTGCACATGGAGTCACACTGGCACCCCCTCTTAGAGTCAAAGCCATTTTCACAGCGACCCATACAAGACTCTGAAGATAAAACAACAGTTGAAGAAAATGTATTGTCTCTGCTGTTTAATTTGACATTTTTTGGCTACGTCTGCTTTACTGCAGCTCTGTAATGTCTTCCTTTGGATAACAAAATAAAATTAGATTTAATTCAATTACATTATCCATGTGGCTTCTACAGCATGGGACTAGCATCATGGGATATGTTGTGTTTTTTGTTGATAATATTTGTTTTTTTATCATTGTAGCAGCTCCATATCCTGTTTGTCCTCATAAATATAATTAGTGCTGAGGCAAATATGTAATTGATTAATTGATCACCACACAGGAACTATTTTGACATTGGATTATTTGTTAAAGTCATTCATCAAGCAATGATGCCCACAATTACAGGTTTCAGCTTCACAAATATGATTATTTTCTGCTTTTTAAATTATTTTAATATTGTTCTAAATTTGAATGATTTTGGATTTTGGACCATGAGTACTAGAAAAGAAGCAATTTGAAGACAGCTTACTGGCATTTACCGCAATTTTCTCATATTTTATAGACAACAAACGTTAATTGATTAATTTAAAAATAATAATTTGATTAATTGAAAATGAATGAATTGTTAGCAGCGGTCCTAACTGTGATAAAAATGTCTATGTGTGTGATGGAGCACCCAAACCCTTGATTGGACCACCCTGTAAGCTCGAAGTCAAACAAATGAAAAAATTACATGAACAAATATGTTGTTAAAAGTTAATTGTTACATCCATTATGTAGTTTGAGGCTGTTGAAAGAAATACAGAAACTCTCAAGCAGGACACTACATGTGACAAACAGAGAAGGCCCTGACAAAAATCTAACTGTAACTTGATAATATGTACTGAGGAATAAACAACAAGCAGCTAAAAACTTCCCTATTTGCTTACAACAAATACTTTTTCTGATCTTTTAAAATGAATTCTTAGTGTCTTACCGTCTGCAGCAAAGGTCAGAGCAAGCAGAGCAAGCAGCAGCACAGCGCACAGCCTCATGTTACCTCTGCAGAGTCAGAGGACAGAATGAGAACAAAAATGACGGACCGTGTGCTTCCAATCATTGGAAACATGTGTCAGTCACCCCGCTTCCTCGCAAACCTTATTTGCAAACCTCTTTCTACTCGAGCAAACAAACAGACACACAGCAGAAAAGAGATTGATAACAAAGAAAAGTTTAAGCAATGTGACTGTCTACTGACCTCCCACCATGATGTTTCAGCTTTTTGGGTTTTTTTTTTGCACTCTTTACTATATGGTGTCAGTACATGACTTCTCCTGAACAGCCTGTAACCTGGTTTCACTGTGAGGCCTCAGTGAATACAAGTGAGCAAAGTATCAACTGGCGTGCTGTGAGGTCTCGTAAAGCAGTTTAACTTAAGTTTACAATATAATAAAAACAAGTTAACAGCTGCAGAAAAGCAAGAGACTGAAGACTTTATCTTAGGCTTCATCAGCATGCCCCGCTCTGACCAGTGACATTTAAAGAAACAGAGGTGCTGGTCAAACTATCACTTCAAGATCTATGTTGACAAAACGATCAGCAAATAATTTTCACTATAAAAATCTGCAACATGTGAGCTCTCTCTGCTGCTGAGGGGAAAGAATTTGTGCAATACATGACTCAGTGCATATGTGCACCTATGGAAAAAATAGATCCCATATTTTGATAGTAAAATAAAATTTGTATTTGTTTTAGCTTAGCATTGGTAAAGCATAAACTGCTCAACACCTTAAATAATGACTTAAACTCAGGGACAAAATAATCATTCATTTTAAGTAATTTGTTGTCTCAGAGTGAATGTTTTACTGATTAAATTTGCATTTTTTAAGTGCTCTTTAAAGTCTCAATTTGTCTTTATCTAATTTTATATGGACACTGCATGAATATACTTAAATATACATGCCACATTGCCATCACAAATTTGTGGTCAAAATCAGTCCTGGGGGTTAGCCTGGGCCCAGACCAGTCTCTGGTCTGGGCCCAGGCTACCTAACGTCATGAGTTCTTCTGACACAACACCACAACCCCATTTGTTTTTCCATACTTCATTTATTAAATTAACTGTTTTAATGCATTTTGTGTCATTGTTATTTATTTCCCAATGTGACGGTTTTAATGTTGTTTCAAAATCTGCAATAGGCCTAGGTAAACACTGTTGGGGAAACGCTGAATCCATTTAAATTATTTCATAAAGCAAATAGCCTTATCTCCATTATGTTATTTTCTGCACTGTTGTCATTCAGCCCCTCTTGTTTCAGAACAATCAGCATTGATTTTTCAAGTGCCTTCAACTTGCTACACTACAGTGTTTCTCATTATTAATTCTTTGCCTCAAAGTTCTTGTAATTACCCTGTAATTACGCTATTTAATATTAGAAGTGTGATTTAAAAAAATAATCATCATTTTATCCATTATTTCACGCACCATGACACCTAACAAGAAATAATAAAATAAGATCTGGATCATTTGCGATTTCCAGTGCTTTTTTCCTTTCATACCAATGTGATTATGACTATAGTTACATAACAAAAATGTATGGGTCTTTAAATTGCCTCTTGCTCTTTGCATATTTTTTTATTTGGGATACTGAAAATAAACTGGAAGAATATATTATCTCTTATGCATCCACATAAAGTCTGCCAGCTGACTCGAAACTAAACTTCTAGTTATATCACTCCTTATCACATGTATCTGATAAAATAGACTGGTGTGTTTTTCTGCATTTTGTCCAGCAGAGGGCCTGTAGTGTTTATGAGCACACTGAGCTCTGACCAGCAAAGATGCAGAGAGGAGAGAGGGAGGGAGGGGAGCTTCTTTTCCTGTTCATCACCGGCAGTAAGGAGCCGGTGGGCGGCGCAGACCCCTGAAGATACAGACAGCCTGCGGATGCTGACCGAGGGATGCGACAGGTCGGTGGCCATCACTTGAGCGGTGTCATAGTTTGTCATTTCGCAGGAGAAACAGCCTCAAAACGGGCGAGAGGAACAGGCCTTCTTTGTCTCTAAATCCTCAATGAATAGCAAAGGAGACAAACAACAATAGTCTACTTTTTTTGGAAACAAGTAGTATTTGCTCTTTAGTCTGTCAGTGTAGAGTCCTGTTTTCTGAGATTTTTTCCTCTGTAGAATAGAGACACCTCTGCAGATAGTGTGAAGGCACTGAGTCATCTTCTTTGGTCGGTGGGACAAAAGAGACAAAGCAGCAGCTGGTGAAGCGGGACTCTGCGCAGACCCTGTTTAAGATCAGCTTATGGTATTTATATGCTTACTGTCAGGAATGACATCGTGTGAAGGAGGTGATGCAGTATTGTGAAAGCTGTCACTATTGATTTACAGCTTAAATCTGTAGGCTTGTGTTTACGACGGACAGCAGAGGTGAGAAATAACTGACAACAACTAGGGGCCTTTGTAAATAAACACATCTCAGCATCATCTGACGCTGACGCGTTTCTGCCGGTTGATGCTCTTTGCTCTGACGCTCTTCCTGTCGAGGCTCTACCGACATTTCTGCATCATGTTCAGCTCGGACAGACTCACAGTACCCGATTATGTCACCCGGCTCCAGAGAGGCAGGAGCGGCTCCGGCTCCAGCTCCGGCTGCGACCCCAGAGCAGTGTCTCCGGGCATCAGTGCCGACGTGCGGGCGGTTTTGGACAGCTCACTCCCCGCCCTGCGATGCGCTATCAGGAGGCTGAAGACCGGCAAGGAAACCTCGAACTCAGATGAGACGCGCAGGGCCATAGCAGAGATCTATCAGCTGGTGGAGGAGGCCTGGGTCATGCCCACTGTAGGCCGTCAGGTGGCCGAGTAGATCTGCAATATGATCCGGCTGGATGAAGGCCTGGAGCTGCTGCTGCAGCTTCAACAGACTCCTGCTGTGGAGATCACCTATGAGTCTATAAAACTGCTGGAGCAGATACTCATCTCAGAAAACAGGTAGAGTGTTTAAAACAGCAGCTCTGCAATTAAGAAATAAGTTTCCTTTTTGATGATTGAAGTGTTTAGTTTCTCTTGAGATTTTGTCCAAGAGGTGATTATTGTCCTCAGGCACGGTTTGAGGCAATAATAATTGTTGTCTGTTATTAAACTCTAGTTGATTTATTGGATAGACAAAACAACAAAAAGATCTTACAATATCATGCAATACAAAACATTAAAATAGTACACTTCTGCCATATGACCGCCATGACAGTTAGGAATAACAAATATTTACACTAATCAGCACAACTCCAATCAATACCACCTGTTACGACCTCCTCAAAAACATTAAACTTAGATTACTGCAAGACAGTTTCTGTTAAGGGCAATATTCATCTTTTTGTTCACCCTCCTAATATACGAGCTATATTGAATTGTGGGCACATTTTTCTTTAGTATTCATAGTTCAGTCTATAAAACAGAAGTCAAGGGGATAATGACATCTTGAAGTTACATGTTTTGTCAGCCCAACAGTCCAAAAACAAATATATATATAATTAATTGACAGTGATGTAAAACAGAGAAAAGCAGCAAATCTTCACATTTCAGAAGATGATACTCATGCATGTTTGACTCCTTTGCTTAATAAACAGATCAACGGAATAATCATTTGCAAAAACTGCTTCACTGTTTCAGTCCTAGTAGAATGATAAATTTGGTGTTTACAAAACACCATGTATGTCTGTTTATGCCTGACTTGTTCAAGATTATCTGTTTATATTCGCTGTATAACTGAAGTTATTTTGATTGAACCACATTTACTAACTTTTGTTGACAGAGATTACGTAGCACGAATGGGTCTGGGGGTCATCCTCAACCTGACTCGACAGCAGGATGATGCACAGCTGGCCCGCAGCATCTCAGGAATACTGGAGCACATGTTCAAACACACTGAGGAAACATCCTACCAACTAATCTCTAATGGTGCCCTGGACGCCCTCCTCTTCTGGTGCAGAGGAACAGATCCCACCGTGCTGCGCCACTGCGCTGTGGCCCTGGCAAACTGTGCCATGTACGGAGGCCACCGCTGCCAGCGATGGATGATCGAGAAACAGGCGGCCGAGTGGCTTTTCCCACTGGCTTTTTCCAAAGAGGATGAACTCATTCGCTTCCATGCATGTTTGGCTGTGACTGTGTTGGCTGCAAACCGAGAAATTGAGAAGGAGGTAGTGAAATCTGGAACCTTGGAGCTGGTGGAGCCTTTCATTGCCTCTTTGGATCCGGATGACTTTGCCCGCAGTTTGTTGGACAGTGCAGACTGCATGCAGGGCAAGACGGCATCTGATCTGCAGCATCTTTTGCCATTACTGGATGGTACAAGGCTGGAGGGGAAATGCATTGCAGCCTTTTACCTTTGTGTTGAGGCCAGCATCAAGTCTCGTCAACGCAACACAAAGGTATGATCCCTGTCCACCTCTCACATCACTCAAAATGCTAGTGATGTGTGGTAACCTTGTTTTACTTTAACTGTCCTTCCAAGATATTCCAAGAAATCGGAGCAGTACAGAGCCTGAAAAGAATGGTCATGTACTCCAGTAATGGCACAGCCATTGGCCTTGCCAAGCGGGCACTGACTATGATGGGGGAGGAAGTGCCAAAACGCATCCTGTCATGTGTGCCCAACTGGAAAACCTGTGAAGTGCAGACATGGCTGCAGCAGGTTGGCTTTAGTGCCTATTGCGACCGTTTCCAGGTAAGTTAAACAGTTCAACAGAGAGGTGAAAATGGGAAAAGATCTACCTATTACTATGTTTGTCTGACATTTCTTACTACTTCAACTGTTAAGGAGCTTCAGGTGGATGGAGACCTCCTGCTGAACATCACAGACCAGGATCTGAGGGCTGATCTGGGCATGACTGCAGGCCTCACTCGCAAGCGGCAAGTGATTCAAAGTTTTCAACACACGGGTCTTTGGCTGAGCAATGTAACACCTTTGTTCTCTCATCCTACAGGTTTTTAAGGGATTTGCGTGTGCTAAAGACTTATGCCAATTACTCCACATGTGACCCAAACAATATGGCTGACTGGTTAGTCCAGGTGGACCCTCGTTTCCGTCAGTACACCTACGGCTTGGTCCAGTCAGGTGTGGATCGTAACAATGTCCAGAACTTGACAGATCAGCAGCTCCAGTACGACTGCCACATACACAATGGAGTCCACAGAGCCAAGATACTGTCTTTAAGCCACAAGCCCCTAAAGCCCTGCCTCACAGACTCCCGGCCTGCAGGACCTGATGTGTTCATTAGCTACCGTCGAACTACTGGCTCCCAGCTGGCCAGGTCAGACCAGAGTCAGGTGCAGTGGAAAGGTTAATATTAGAGCCAGGGCAGGGACAGAAGTCGCGTTATTTCTTCTTCATCCTATCCGTTTTTTTTAAACTGCACTTTACTGACTTTCCTGTCTTCTCTCCTCCCCCAAGTCTTCTGAAGGTGCACCTGCAGGTTCGAGGATACAGCGTCTTCATAGATGTGGAGAAGCTCGAAGCTGGTAAATTTGAGGACAAACTGATTCAGAGTGTGCAGAGGGCACGTAACTTCATCCTGGTCCTGTCCGCAAATGCACTTGACAAGTGCATGGGTGACACTGCCATGAAGGATTGGGTGCATAAGGTCAGAAGTTTTCCATTGCTGCATGTGAACCACTCATTGTGTATTTCATTAAGGGTATGGTCACACATGCACAAGGGCAGGAGAATGATCTTTTACAAGACATGTGAGGCAATCCGGCATGCTGTATAAATGGAGAGCAGGTGTGGGCTCAAACACACACCTTTGCTGTTGGTTAAGGCTGCAACAACACTGTTTAAAGTTTACCAAAATTAAATTACACACAGACTGCAAATGCAAACTTGCTTTGCTACTGGCTGAAACTTTCCCCCCTTTGCTTGCATAAAATGAATTTGAAAAAGGCAGGGAATATTATTCTGTAACCATTTCGGAATATTTTTTAATTCCACTGCAATTTAAGCCATTTCTAGGTATTACATGTGTGTGTTAATATCACAGGAGGAAAGTAACTAGAATAGATAGGTTTGTGAAGAGCACTCGAGACATTTACACTGAATGCATAGTGCATTAAATTGTCTTTGTGCAGTGGGACTGATGAAAGGAATGCCATGATATTTTTTTGGAATCTCTCTCAAAACCTTCAAGGTATCGCTGTATGACAGCTGAACTTACTAAAACATATCATGACTAAGTTAATTAAACTTAAATTCCTGAATTTGCCCTTTCAATAATTTGAACTTGTGGCTTGTAAACATGATGTGTAATGCTTTAAGTTTGCCAGATGTCACTACTGGCAAATGCAAAATGCTTGTTTATGTGCCCTGGCAACAGGATCAGAGATTTTAATTGCATTTGTCTTCCGCAGAATTCCTGAGAATT
>JAQLOL010000024.1:14958751-14971366 GCA_029783665.1 Naso thynnoides | reverse complement strand
TATTAAAAAAACATATTTTTTTCCCCATTATTTGGGATATTTTTCACAATATGAAACATTTAACAGCTGGTACGGCATCTTTGGGCTTTTATTTTGAAAAAAGCATGTGGAGCTGCCATTGCAGCGGAGGCAATGTGAGGCAGTGCAATGTTGCTAGAAATCATCAGGTCAACTGGCATGATGTAGGCATGCATGCAGCGCTTTTATTTACACAGAAGACTTATTTTAGAAGAAGAATGACAGCTTGCCAATTTGACAGTATTTCAGGTTTAAAGCCAGAGAAAATGGCAAGCACAGCAAAATTTTAGATATTGGTCAGATGCAGTAACCATCATGTGATGGTTACATGAAAAAGACCCAAAGCCCTCATGTCAGCTCCACAAAAAATACTGGTACTCAAACTAAGTTGTGTTGTCTGTTAACGACAGAATATTTCGCTCCCAGGTAAACAATAAAATATTTGGAATAGAGATGCCGCAGGTTCACTGCAGTTTTTGACTGCGGGAGTTAAATTGAATGGTGGGCTCAAATCTCATTGCCATCCATAGGATTAGGACCACTGGCTTCACAAATAATTTAAAGAGAGCCAAGAGGACAGAAGGCAAATCCCTTCAAAGGGTCAACGTGGGAGAAAGGCAAAAGGATTGAAACAAAGGAAAATCAATTATAGCAAACTGATTGAAATAATTTCATTAAACTCCTTGGCAGAGATGTCTGCTGTATGTGAAGGTTCAGAGCAAAGGGGATTTTTAAACGGTGAAACTACATCACAGAGGTCAGAAGACCAAGTAGTTATGAAAATAAAGCATTTTTGCTTAATCTAGTGAGTATTTTTCTAGTCAAGACTGAAAGACATGACAGGCATCGTTCAAAGGGAAAACTACTCTGTTGTGGTAAATTGGTTCTTGTGGTAATGGAAGTTAATGGAGATGTGCTGGATGTCTGTTATCAGAGGTAAGACGACATCTTTAGTTCTTACTTGTCTTGTGTTTTGTGGCGTTTAAACAGATGAAAGGGAAGCAGAACATTTAATGCTGCAGTATATTTTTCTGCCTATAAGTTCAGCTCTTACATTAGTACTCAATAGCAAGGTTAGAAGGGGTACTTTAAAAATGTAATAGGTTACAGATTATTAGTTAACCTGTTTAAAATGTATTAAGCAATACAACTATTTCTTTATTAAATGAATGTAAATTATTACATTTGATTACATTTTGACTACTTCTCTAAACTTCTAACAAATGTTTTCAACCATTTTCAAAAGTTCACACCTGGCAGTGTTAATGGCAGATGAGGAGCATTGCAAATTCAAACAAGAGAACAAATAAAAAACATCAGAATAGCATCAAACTTTACTAAACAGCCTTGACTGGAAATGGCAAAAGAAGGCATTGCGCACATCAAAAACATTAAAAGCAACAAAATAAATGTTCAACATTTAGCCTAAGTTTTTTACAGAAAATATTCAAATGTAATCCCCTTTGTACTCATTCACATTTTCATAAGTAACTGTAATTTAATTTTACATTCTGTCTCACTAACTGTAACTGATTACATAACAATTATTTTGTAATCAAATTACATAATTTCGTTACATATAACTAGTTTCAATAAGTTAGTAATAGTAATATGTTTAATGGTGCTGATAATGTGCAAGATCTGTTCCTAGTGGGAGGGCGAATGAATCATATGTGTTACCACCTGTACCCAGCATTTTTCAGCCTTTAAAAAAAAAAAAAAAAAAAAAAATAAGGGGCCTGAGAGGATGATGAGCTAGTTATTTTAAATGACACATACTGGGAACATCCAGTTAGGGAACAGGTGCACATTTTTTAATATGATATATCTGGGACAGCTGAATTTATATAACCTCACCCCGAGTCAGGAAGTGCGCTGCCTGGGGGACTCTGCATGTTTTCCTCTGAGTTTTCGAAAGACACTCATAAATCTGTGTTTCTGATGACACAAAATATGAAATCAGATTTTCATCCACTTTATCTTATACTCATTTTTTAATCAGAGAAAATCGTTCAGACATGTTGAGATGAAAGCAACTAAAACAGACTAAGCGGTGACAAACATGTTGCTTCATACTCTTACTAGCTGACACAAACAGGTTTGGTGTGGGTTCAAGTAAGAACTACTGCAAAGGACATCTGTTGAATAGATGACTGAAACAAAGTTTTGCCAAACTGCATGCTTCTGTGCAGGCGTGGCACATCAATCAACTCATTCCTATCTTGAAAAAACAAAAAAACCAAAGAAACATTATTGATATGAACCCACTGTCCTTATCAGTTATAACTGCCAATGTCGACATGTGTTACTTTTAACTGTGAGCTTTATGGAGGTGCAGAATAATAAATAATCCTGCCATAAATCAAGAGGATCTGCTTCAAGAGGATTTATTATGTTTAGTTTTTGTGTATTGATGTTGTCACAAAACAAACAAACGAAATCATGACAAGTCTTCATTTATGACAAAGATGATAAAGCACTCTAACCTAGAATTAGAGACCTAGAAGTCACAAGATCAATCTGAAATTTTAGAACAAGCGTATTCATGCTACACACAATCATTTCTATTTCCACTAATATTATATTATTTCTTGTGAGGAACTGCTTGGTTTCGCATCTTTCGGGTCCTTAATAATAATTCAAGTTCAAAATCTGAGGAGAATAAAAGATTACTCCTGCCACCTGTTTATGTGCAGTATGATATGTAATCTGAGACACAAGGTTGCAAGTACACAAAGCTTCATTTAAGAGGTCACAAACCAAAACTGCTTTATAGGTGCTGTATAAATTAATTTAGTATTATTATTATAGTTATTACAACTTTATTTAGGTGTTTATCATGGCTTTATCAGGCTGTGGTGGCAGCATACTAGTCTAAAAACTCATACAATATGCTCCCTTGCCACCTCAGTTTCATTTCACTTTAATGATCACACAGCTACTTTATGCTCTTGTAATTTTTTACTGGAACAGTTTGTGACAGTATGTCTTTATCATCAATGTAACAAGGCCGCAAACACTAGGCTGTAATTCACATTCAACTATATATATATATATATATATATATATCAAGATATAATTTAAAAACAACAGCACAGCAGTTTTACAAACTGCAATTCATGATAATCTATGAAGTTAAAGAATAACAAGACGAAAGAGTCTGGAACCACGTTAACAGTTATGTGAGGCCGCGCTTAGTAACAGCTGTGCTTTGTGACAATGATAACGTGACGTGTTCCAATTCAGGGGCCGCATCCTCCAGAGGATTAATTTGTGGACCAACTGCGTCACAGTGACGCGATTTTGTTGGCTTCTTCAAATGTGGCTGACAAATCCCCTGTTGTGAAGGATCCAACTAGTAGATCCTTCGTGGGCCAGCGTATCGCAAGATTGATTGCAAGCCATGGACAATCTTTTTCTTTTTTTTAAGTGAACATAACGGACAAAACAGTGACATTTAGAGGATATGTTTGTAAGTGTTAAAATAACAAAATAAAAATTTCTGGCTCCTTCTAAAGTTAAGTGCTGTTTCATTGTTTCTATGCGACAGGAGCAGAGCATCATGATGTCAAGAGCAGTTGGTGAAAAAAACGGAAATGCTCCATAGACCACACTGTCTCATTAACAGAAGTTTCTGTTCGGCAGTTGTGGCCAACGAAGACGTGTCCTTTGAAGACCTTCGTGGGCTGCAGTGTTCCGAGTTGCAGTCCCTGAACTGGGACATAGCTGCGATGTTTGCCTTGTTCACAATCTTTAGTTTTGCTTATTAGCACACGTGATTATTAAAGCTTAAAGCTGGGTTAGGCAGTTTATTTTTGGTGTCATTTGGCAATAATTCCATAATAACCTTTCAGCATACTGTCATTCAGGTGGTCTGAAAGAACACAACGCTTGTGCATCTCTCCTTGGTTCTATTCAGATTTTAGAAAATGAAGACAGTGATGGACACTTTTCGGCCAATCACAGGTCATTTTAGAGAACACTGCACATGTGTCTATTGGCTGTTCTGTGCTATGCTTCTTAGCTACGGATGACAGCGCCATGAGCTAATAGGTTGCTGAAACAAGTGATGTGCCTAATGTTCTAAAACTGGCCTCTTGACTTGACAAGCTGAGTTGCAGGCGACATCGTCAGCCGGTTTGAGTCAAATAGAAATGGACCAGTTTACACCACTGCAACTTTCCCTGCAACTGTTTTGTCTCACTGTGAATCTTTTTGTTTGTTTGTTGTTTAAGAGAGTGAAACAAAACATGACAAAATAAAAAATGAGCCAGAGCAAAACAGGGAGGGGAGGGTGCAGCTGAGTTGCTTCCTCAGGAATCTCATGCTACAATTAGCTTGATTTCCAGGTGTTGCTTACTTCAGCTTTAACTCAAAGTACTGCCGAGCCTGATGGGAATCTCATTATATTTTCTGTTTTAAGTCATAAACCAAATTCAAATTGTAGCCTGATTATTGTGCTACTAAAAAAGTCAGAAGATCCCCAAAGTTATTGTGATTCATCTTGACAATGATGTGAATGTCACTGACATTCATTTAATATAGCTAGCCACAAACTTAAAAGCCCAGTTATCCTTATCACTGCAATGGGCAAACATGAAATTAATATTTTCTTTCATATTGAAATTGTTCAAGCTCAGGTGCTGAACACTAACACCCACTTGTCTGGCTACAGCAGACTGCAGCAGCATATGCCTTGTATGAGCTTTTGTCTAAGGCCATTATTAAACCAGGCGGCTCTGTTTTAATTCTTCTACTGAAGAAGATAAAGTCAGGGTCATAGAAGTTGACTCAGCATGCCTACATTCCACTCAGATGACATGATTGTGATTTGAATACAGTGAATATATATATAGTGCATGAACAGATACTCACACGCTGTCAGCATGACTCACTCTACCAATGACAGTTACTTATTCATTTGTTTTTTTCCCAAGAGGGCCTTAGCCTTATGGCAAGTCTATGTCTTGAATGAATTTACTTTTTCTTACAATTTTCAAGCTCATTAGAAGCTTGGGATGAGTTAATGAACCTCAAAACTTAGACTGTATCTTAATATTAGTGATAAAAGCAGCACAGAGAAACCCTGCTTTGCTGATTTTAACTTAATAATGGGTCAGTAAAACTTCATAAAACTTGATATTGCAACTGAGAAGACCAGATCATCTGGGTAATTTTTTCCCAGAAGACAATGAGACTTTCACTAAAGTGTGCCCTGAAATCTGTTCCCACAGCACACCCTCCTCCAGAACTCCATCTTTGGCAGAAAAAGCCTTCAGCAGTAACTTTGTTCTGCAGGGGCCTTGCACTGTAACACAAGAGTTTATTCAATCTGTAATTAATCCCCTGTCTCTCTGTCAATCTGCCTCTGAGGACAGGGTTTGTTAAAGGTATAGCTACGAGCTAAGGATATTATTGTTTTCTTGGTTCATCGGAAGGATAGGATAGGAATCTACTTGTATTGACATACCTCTACTCTCTCTCCTCTCACTTACTCCTTTATCTCTTTACCTCCCTTACTCTTTGAGCTTCATACTGTACCTGCGGAGGTTGCAGAGAGGAACTCAATTTTAAATTTCTCTCAAGCAAAAGAAAAATGCCCCCATGGATCAACTTAATCAGCATAGGAGTTGCCTGATGGTTCTGATATTAGTCTGACTTCACATCCTGCAGACCACTAAAGCCTGACTGATGGGTATGTCCATTAGATTTGACATTAACTCCTATTGGTTGGTTCAGAAACTGAAATTACAAGATTGACTGCTTCTGTTTATGAGAGTAGCCAGTGCATTTGTTTCCAGTTGCTTTGCACGTGCTCTTGCATGCCTTTGCTTATTTTTGCACCCGTTTTGTTTTAATAGGCAACAGTTGAGTTGAAGTGGATCACGTTTACAGTTAGAAAGTCTTTACTTTGGCAGAGCTAAGAAACCAGGGCATGGCGCCTGCTCTCTGCCACTGGCTGTGATCAGTAGTGTATCTCATGTCCCATTCATACAAGCAACCATTCAGTCAGGCAGAGAAAGACTGATAGAAGGAGGAAAAGAGCACTGCCAGCTGCCAATGACTGCACCAGTAGATGTTTTGGAACCTGTTGCAGCAGGTTTTTCTTTCTAAATATCTTATTCCTGGGCTAGCCTGGACGAGTGCCAGACACACACACACACACACACACACACACACACACACGCGCGCACACACACACACACACACATACACACATACACACACAAACACAAAACGAGGATGATATATTCAGCTGCCAAAATCTGAAACCAGCCCATCAACCGTTTCCAAACATATTTAGACAGTCAATCTAATCGAAGTGGCTCACTGTCACAGTGGTGTGAGATGCACATGTTCACAAGGGAAGTGGGCCCAGACGTTTACAGCGGTGAGTGGGAAAATCCAGCTGAGCCTGCAAATCTACAAAGACAACAGGGGGCAGTTATTGACTGGAAAAGATTAGGTGAGTTAACTTAAAAATGTATTTTATATTTTGTTACCTCATGTTTCAGGCTGCACAATACTGAAAAATATCTGATTGCGATTATTTGAACTGATATTGCTATTATGATGTGATTGTCCATATCGGAGGGAATAATGATTTGGGCATAATTATTCTCATTTTCCTCGAAAAACATATTAAAAGATTGCGATCTTTGCAGGGATCTTTCCTAAGCAATTATGTTCTCTTAAATATGAGGAATATGATGTGTAGGCCAGCACAACTCTGCAGCACCGCAATATTTAAATTAAATTATATTTTGACACACACATATCTCTTGGAGCAAATACTGCACCTCCTGTCATTTAAAAATTGCATTAGTCCATGTTAGGATTTTGATTAAATTTTATTTAATTGTGCAGCCCTACTTATGTTTGTATTTTACTAATGGAGTATTATCACGGACTTATCAGAGAGTATTATTCTGATACTGTTGGCTCTGTTGTAGGTGTGTAATGCCAGTTAACCTCTGGCAACTGTGAGCAGCATCCCTTTTATGTCAACGCAACTGACAGTATCTGACAATTAGGTGGCTTGGGATTAAAAGATATCCCCATTAATGTCTTGTAATAACTGCAGAACTAAAAGAATTAGCATTACTTCATAATTTCAATGAAGTTAATTTAAATTATCTTTTGTTATGTGACTTGTATTGACAGTATCGTATTATATATGGCATCACCAAATGTTTTAAATGTTCAGAGTTGCTCCCTTTCTTTTTGTGTATTTAGTGAAAATTGGAGTGAATATTATTTTGGATAAAACTGACTTACTTGGGGCGCCCAGTGGCTCAGTTGGTCGAGCAGGTGCACCATATAAAGAGGCTGTGTCCTTGCTACAGCTGCCACGGGTTTGATTCCACTTTGTGGCCCTTTGCTGCGTGTCATCCCTTCTCTCTCTACCCTGTTTCCTTTCCGCTCATCAGCTGTCCTGTCAGAAAATAAAGGCACAAAAGCCCAAAAAATATCTTAAAAAAAAAAAGAAAAAAGAATTGACTTAGTTTATGATCCAGAAAAGAATGATATTACACACTTCAACGGAACTGCACAGTTGTACTTCTTTGCCATAAAATTTTGTCTTTGAATAGAGGTGATAACTTATAACGTCACAGTTTTGTCGTAAAAGTCAGATCAACATAATACAATACAGTGAGGATCACTATTGGGCGGCACGGTGGCTTAGTGGTTAGCACTATTGCCTCATAGCAAGAAGGTCCTGGGTTTGAATCCAGGTCTGCTCGTCGAGGGCTGCTTGAGGGTCCTGGAGTTGATATCCGGGACCTTTCTGTGTGGAGTTTGCATGTTCTCCCCGTGTCTGCGTGAGTTTCCTCCCACCATAAAAACATGCATGTCAGGCACATTAGGTTAGGTTGGCCGAATATGGCGGCACGCTCAGTCGCAGCAGTTAAGGACTAACCCTTCACTGAAAACTTCACTGTAACCTTGCAATTTCATTGTACAATTTGTTGTATAATACTAATAATAATAAAGCTGCTTTACCTTTATTCCTGCATCACAGCATATGTATTAGCTAAAATTAAGATGGACTAAAGAACCACAGCTGTGATTATGATTCACACATTTTTTATTAATGTACTGGACTTTTCTCAAGTCTTTGAATTTAAGTGACTAAATCATTTGACCTTTTTGTGATTTGTACAGTTAATTTAAAATGAGATCATCTTAAAAAGCATAAAAGTGATAAATTCTGATTAACAACTTAAAGACAGCTAAGGCCTGACAATGGAACAAACAACGGGGTAATCATTACCAAAAAATAACAACAAAAAAAATGAGCAGAGGCTCATTTTTATATGTAAAATTCTAATTTGCAAAATAACAAAAACTTTAAAACAAATGTAGTGGAGTAAAACATACAATATTTCTCTATACTTCAGTTGAATAGGAGATAAAGGTAGCACAAAATGGAAATACTGAAGGAAGGTGCAAATACCTAAAAAAATATACAAATCCTACATGACCGCAGACAGGTGAGACTACTGACACTGATGAAACTGTACTGTAACCAACAAAAATAATTTTACCTTTATCTTTAGGCCAAACCTCCAGGTTTTGCTATTTCCTCTGAAACAAAAAGATATGGTTGGAAACTGTAAACAAAACATATCTACACTGGCTTGTCTACAACTTGTTGGCTTCCGCTCATGACATCCATGAGCTGGCTTCCTTTCAAGCCTTTCCCACATTTGCCGTGGCTCTGTTACATAAAGGCAACTGCATGATTTGCATATTAAGAAAACGTTACTGCATGTGGTAACAGAATGATGGCAGCCGGCATGAAAATTGACGTTTGAAGGGTGGTAAGAGGCTTTTTTTGTCCACCTGAGGCATCTCGCTAGTTCTCTTTTATATTGTGGCAAAAATGATCTTGTGCAATAGACTTTGTAATTTATTATTTCAAGTTTGAAGTATGAAACTGAGCAAAATTTAGTTGTTTATTAAAACTGGATTTTTTGGAACTGTTTATGTAAACATACACTAAGATTTTTGGAGCAATGTATATTTCGAACGCAGTACTGGAAGAAATATGTGGTATTTAAGTGTGTTTTAATGAAATAAGCAACACATAAAAAGTTAAAACTCAATTTCAAGTAAAGATTCTGTGTTCAAATAGTCAGGGAAACAATACCAAACTTTTTTTTTTTGCCTTAAGCCCGATATATTAATATTATGTAAACATTGTCTAAGCTGTTTCTAATCCCTTTCAGCATTACAGGTTTTACAGTGTTGTGATTACTTTTAGTTTCATTGTCAGACATGTCTCAAAAATGCATCACAGACTGTCAGTGCAGCCCTGCAACACAGCTTCACTACTATGCTTGCAATGTGCTGGCTTCCATCTGAAGTGACGACTGCAGTTGCACTGATCCATATAAACAAACATAAACAAACGACAAATCTTCAAAACCTGACTTCTGTCTTTTCAGTACAAAATTCCCTCTTTATGTGACAGTCCCTCCACTGCAGCTCAACACCATCCAGAAACAAAAAAAGGGGATTTTGTGCTAAAAAAAAAAGTCTAAACAGGCATGATATCTCCTATATTTGACTAACTTCAACTGCTGAAGCCAGGTTCAGACTACACTAAGTCGGCAAGCTATAAATCCAACGTGACAGACATACATCATGTAGGGTGTCAGGAAGAAAAATGTATGATGGCCCTGAAGTGAAAATGACAACAATATATTAAAAAAAAAAACCAAACATGGCAAATTGCGGATTAAATATACAAGAGAGAAGACAGGACAACAAATCAGAAATGAAAACAGCAAAAACAGCTAAAATGGCATGCATTTGCTGTCAACAAAGGGTGCAACCCAGACATCGATCCTTCAAATACAACATTTTCCATACTGTGTTTGGTTCAGCCTTTTCTATTAGTTAATACTGATGCGTTTTATGATATGTGGGTGTGTTTTGTGATTTTGGTTTGTGCGTTTTAAATGTCTTCTCGCTTTGTACTTCAGAGTCACTGTAAAAATGGGCATCAGGCGCAACAACTGATTGTTCTATCCTGTATAGTTCATCACAGGGGGGAAACTCATTGAGTGTATCAGATTATTTTTTAATCTTTCATAGCATCTTTGATGAGGTTGACCAATAGAAGAGTGCACAACTGACCATACGCAACTGTAAACACAGCAAAGAGGACGAGAAAAAGTGTTTTTTAAAGCCTTTTTTAAACACTTTTCCAAACAGAAAATAGTAACATTCACTATACTTCAGACACTATTGTTATTTACATTCTACTTCCATGAAGTTGGTCCCTTGCATCTCCTTCACAGTTATAGTACACATGTCATGAAATACAGCAAGCTGTGCAGCAGTTTCGGACTGTGGATTTTGTCCACCATCTTTTTCACTGAACGCACAGCAGGGTGGGATCACTCAGTGGCCAGTATGAACAGAGTGTGACTGGTGCCTGACTATTGTGAAATTGTAAACCTACCCTTTAGTTTGGGTAGAGGGGATTGATAAGGTGAAGTGGAACGGAATGAGGGGTTTCATTTTTTGTTGCCATTGAAAACACAAAATTCTGGTGACCATTGTTTAGGCCACGTGGGGCACTATTTTTATGAACTGTGGTTGATATAGTCAAAGCACATGGCGCAAGTAAGGAGCAAGGCGCAAAGGGGACGGATTTAAAGCAGGATGCAGATGGCAGACAGGACATGGTGTTTATCACACTTGCCATTAGGTATCACAACGATTTTGCTCCCAAGTTAAATTTTGTTTAACTTGGGCTCATGGCCCACGGACGGCAAACGCTACCCTCTTGCTTCACTCAGCTTAACAGTACGCAGATCCGCTCTTGTGCCATACAACACATAGACAATGAATAATTTGACAGCAGAGGGGTGGAGTTTGCGCAACTTGTCTGAAATGGCCTTTAAGCTGCCTACACATCATTAGTGGTGTAACTGCTCTTTGCTAGCTGTGCCATTGTCCTACTCTAGGGAGAGTGGTGGCACCTAACTAGATGGAATTGCTACCCTTGGTGTAGCACACCACTCGAATTTCCCAGTGCACTCAAAGTTCAAATGATCCCAACTTTGATTGTTACACTCTTTTTCAAAGTGTAACAAATGTGATAACAAAAGCAAAGAGCCTTTCAGCAGATCATCCACAGGAGCATTAGTCATTTACCGAAGCTCCCTGAGGTGAGGCAGGTATAGAAGGAGAGTATCCTTGTTTTCTAGCATCACCAGAACAGTTGCACAATGCCGAAAGAAGTATAATGATATCAAGAGACAAGTCTTGTCATGTGTCAACGTCTGCGTCTGGTGAACCGGCCTCTGGATGAATGCTTATCAAAGTAGTGTGCCCTGTAAATAGCAGGAAAACATTATGCCAGACTTAAGATGCGGTTTTTGTTGGTCAATAGTACAAATTTTTTGTTTCATTTGTTATGGCCTTGTTACATAATGAAGCATCGTGATAGAACTACCTTCTTTATATTGTACCAAAGTAATCATACCAAAAAAATGTAATTGTATGTAATTTTCTGTTGCAATTTACCCTTTTTAAAACAAGAAACCAGCTATGATCCCAGAAAAAGAGTATAATCATTAAAAAACACAAAGATTTCCAAATACAACTAAGCAATGATTTTGGAAGATTTACAAACAGTATGTCTTAAATAAAGAATAGGTTAAACACAAGTACTTTGTGACATCTCTAAAAAGTTCTGTTTTGAAACAGTTTAATGACTCACTTACTTGTAAGATAATTATTTCATTCCACAAATATTTTGGCTTAAGATAAAGAGAGAACCACTCCTAAGTTGTCAGTCTGTGTAATGTCTCACTTGGCCAAGGAATCTGATGAATTTGCTCGTACACCATCTGTCGCTCTCGTTTTAAAATTACATCTAAATCACAGAGCTGCAGTATGCAGTAGTTTTCCATAAAAAATAAATAAATACCTGATGATTCTTGGAGCACTCAAAGAAAAGTATTCCTTAAAGGTCCTATAGACAACTTCAGACCATCACTTTAATCATTTTGGATCTCACAAAATATTCAAAATAATTATTCACAATCATAGTAAATTTGGGGGGTAAATCAACACTTGTATTCCACATCTTTCTAACAACACTGTGGATGTATTGTTATTATAATGATTATTTTTATTTTTTTGTTTACACAAGTGTTAGCAATATATCCTTTTAAGAAATATCCCATGTGCTGTAAGATAAATAGGCTAAAACTTTTAACAAGTTTTTCAAATTGCAAGTAGTTAGATTAGGGTGGCCTGATGTCCTGTAAAATTCAGGACAGTCCCAAATTTCAAGCTTATGTCCCAAATCCTGAATCCTGTCCTAACTATCCTGAAAATTTGACTAAACATACAGTTCTGAGTAATTATAGCCTAATAAAACATTAAAAAATGATCGTTGTGAATCACGTTTTTTGTATCACCCTGCAGCTGGCCCTGCATTGAGTGCTGCTTTGTTTCTTACTGAACAATGAATGTTGATTATTTTTTAGCTGCACAGGGGCACTGGGAAAACTGCCACTGCAAGGGCAACTTATAATTGAAATGGAAATTATTATTATTATGTAAATTAAA
>JAQLOL010000024.1:14943642-14958651 GCA_029783665.1 Naso thynnoides | reverse complement strand
AGCAGCTGATATGTTTAACTTGTTTTTACAGTTTGACAGCTTTGTGTAACCCTTTAATATGAATTCATACTACTGAAAAGAAACATCGTTTGCTCAAACTTGATCAAAACGCACTGACTAGACACAAGTGACAGTCTTTCGCCTCTGTTTCATATTGAGCCCGTTAATTCTTTTTTAAATCTCTTCACAGGACCAGAATTCAGTGCAGCATGTCAGACTCCCCGCCATTTTACCCTAGCTGCAGCCAAGAAGCAAGCCCTCAGGCCAGCTTACACACTTGTGAGCCCCTTGTGACCTCCAGCCAGCAGATGGCACAACTGCAGGTACTGAGTTGCCTCTGGCCTTTTGGTTTCAACCCAATACAGCTTCTCCAATGGAAAATCAGTTCTGACTCCATGCTATGAGTTGTGTCCAGCTGCTGGAGCAGTCCAGTATATCCAGATTATGTTTTTTTTTTTTTTAATGGGACCAGAAAATGATTTCTTTCTTTCCATGGGATCACATGTACTATTTTTTTTAAAAGAAAGCCTAAGTGCCCCCCTTTAACTTCAGGTCAATAGGACTTTATTTTGGAAAAAAAAATAGTAGTCAATAAAAGAAGGACATATTATAAATAATATTGATTTGTAAATTTATATATATATACATATTTAGAAAGATTTGATTGTTATGTAACTGATATCTTGAAAATTATCTTTTACAGAACTGACAGACTCTCAACATGCCCATGCTTGTAAATATTTTTCAAGTCTCTTTTAGTACATTTTTCCTTGTGCTGAAGGAATGAAAGAAGCTCTGCTAAGGTTACAGCCATGCCAGCAATGGTGATATAGACCTATATTGTACGAGACGAGAGACATAGTTTACTGGGCGGCTTAAGTGGTACTTTACTATCTATGGGACAAACGGCCACTTTTTTGATATTTAAAATGATCTTTTAAAATGACAAACATCATATTTGAGACAGAGGGCACAATTTAAATGTGTAAACCCATAGATAACCTGTCTCGTTCTGGGGTAAGAGAATCTGTCTACCAGAACCTCACAAATGTAACACTAACATGATGTTGTGTTTGTGTTTTTATGTTTAATCAAACAAAAATCTGACACTGACAGTTTTACTGGAAATGTAATGCTGGACTATTTATTGGTTGTGGGCAGTCACGCTGTATTACCTTTGTAGACAAAGCTAAGCTAGCCTTTTCCACTTGTTTCCAGTCATATTATGCTAACAACTTAATAATGTAAATATTAAAATGCTGAGACAGTTCTCTGTGGCTTGTTTACTATGAGACAGGAGGTTGTCATGGCCGTAGGTGACTCTGTTTTGGCAGACATAATTTTGACATTGAGCCAGACACTTACTGGCATTAATAACAGTATAAAACTAATTTGCATCTTGTTTAATTTGGATCCATTGTGATGATGATGATCACACCACAGGGTAAAGAGAGCAGAGAGGTGTGCTTCTCCCAGCAAGAGTGCAACACCTTCAGCTCAAGGTCTGCAGCAGTGAACAGGAGGCACAGTGCTGATGCAACCAACAGAATGGGACGTGACCCGGTTCACCCTGACTGTTTCCATCCGTACAATCGACAGTTCAGTGATGGCCCAGTGACAGCAGCGGGCTGTCTCCAACAGTGCTCATCTTCCTTTAGCTGCCTGCAGGAGGTGTGCAGCAGCACTGACACCTGCTCAAGTGGCAAAGCAGCGACATCCTGGGACCAGTACAGGGGCAACTTTCAGGTGTCTAGATTTCTGGTACACTCTTTTTATCCTTAACTGTCATTTCAGTGAGGACAGTTACAAATCTAACTGTTAACAGTCACAGAGAAACAATAAGAAGTCATATTTCTGGCCAACTGTGATGAAGTCATCTTGCTGCCAAATGCTTAACCAGCTAACCAACTTCAGTGACAACAATTAGAAATGTTGAACTTGTTTTTACTAGCAGCAACTTTAAACTGATAAATAAACCAGTTAATATATATATCAACTACAAATAACTTATTTTTTGTAAATGGGCAAATTTGTAGCCTACTTTTTTTTTTGTAGTTTTTAATTTTAAATGCAGGCTTTTCTCATGATACAGAGTATTTCTACAATGTACCAATACTACTTTTAATTAACCTAACATGTTTGCCATATCACCTTATAGGGAATGATATCACTGTTGGTCTTAGAACAAATCCAGTCATTGCAGGTTTAAAGTGTCAGCACATGCCACTAATCAATAATAGTACCAAATTTCATTAAAATAATTGTAAGTCTGATACAGTTATTCAGCTGCATGATTGCACAAGCATGATTCAGTCTAAATATATCTTTTATTTTCTCATATTTGCAGAGTTCATACCCAGAACTACCAGCAGTGCGAGTAGAGCCCTCTTGCTTCCTGTCTCAAGGCTATCCATCCTACAGCTCATCAAATCCTCTGAAACAGGTGAGTGTGTTATTGAGCCATAGAAGAATGCTGTAGAAGATTAGACAAATTGATTACTGAAATTGAGCATTTGATATTTCAGTTCTGTGATTTAAGGTATCACATTAGTCTATATATGGGTTGGGACAATGCCACTTAATTTGTACCACAAGCAGTGGACATAGACATGATTTTATGAATTTGATTCAATCAAAGCAAATGAAGGAAGCAAGCTTAGAGTAACGTATCTATTAGAGTGCAGGTAATGAAATTTGTGTTTTTTTTGTTCACTATAGGCATCATCACAGCACCCCCACAATGAGCCGTCCATGAGTTCAAAATATACTCTCTCTACTCAATCACACCAGGAGAGAAACACACAGGCCCTCTTCCCCAAACCCATTTACTCATACAGGTAACATTCCAATTCCATTTCATCACATTTTTGCCAATGTTAATTGTATAATTTTGGCTTACTTTAAAACATGGCCATACTGGTAACACTTTAAAAAAATGTCCACAAATTTGAGTTGCTACTGAGGAACAAATGAGGAACTAACTACTAGTTAACCATCACTTCATGAGTAACTGGTAATCAAATTATATAAGAGTAGCTAATGATTAGTTAATCCATCCATCATCAACTGCTTATCCAGGATCAGGTTGTGGAGGCAGCAGTTTTAGCAGGGGACCCCAGACTTCCCTTTCCCTGTCCACATCAACCAGCTCTGATTGGGGGATCCTGAGGCGTTCCCAGGCCACTGCCTGGGTCTGCCGCAGGGCCTCCTCCCAGCTGGACAGGTGACCATGAGGCACCCTTACCAGATGCTCAGACCACCTCAGCTGGCTCCTTTTAATGCAAAGAAGCAGCAGCTTTTCTTCAAGTCCCACACAGATGACTGAACTTCTTACCTTATCCCTAAGGGAGCTGTCAGTCATACTCCTGAGAAAACTAATTTCAGCTGCTTGTATCTGCAATTAGTCAATGATTACTTAATTTAAAATTGACTGAGCAACGAATCAGGAGCTATTTGATACTTGATTACTCATTAAAGTACTGTACTTTTCTAATAATTCCTAACAAAGGTCTATAAATAGATAGCGATGTCTACATCATGATAATAGGGTGATGCCCCTCTTAGAGTGAGGAAAGGAGGACTTGGTAACTAATGGACAGGTATTCATGCTGATACAGTATTGAGTAACTGCCTGGTATGATGCATCACTATACTTAAAGTGACACAAAACGGGCAAGTTATTACAAGATAATGACAAAATAATGAAGGACTATTTATTAACTATTCAGTACAATGTATTGCTATTTTTTATCTCATTGTGTGGTCTCTTGTAACTCAACACCATTTGCTTTATAGATGTTCATTAGAAATAAGTATATATATATATATATATATATAAATCAGTAATAAATTATCAAGATGGATTCTTTCCTTACTTGTTTCTTTAATGAACTATTCATTAACTGATAAGCTACTCTAACAGAATTTGATGAACAGTTACTCATTAACTGATTGTTAACTAGTGGTTAGTTCCACATTTGTTCCCTGTTAGTTTCTTAGTAACGACTCAACTTTGTGGCCCTTTTAAAATGTTACAGAATTCATCAAGTTATGGTCACCGTCAAATTAATCAGATCACATAGTTTTGGCCAGAAAAAGAGAGTAATTCCTGTGAATATGTTTGTGCTAAACCTAACATATATGTAAAATGCAAAATGCTAATGTTAAAATGTTTTCTTCATGACTGCAGCATCTTGATCTTCATGGCTCTGAAGAACAGTAAAAAAGGGAGCCTGCCAGTCAGTGAGATCTACAGCTTCATGACTGAACATTTCCCCTACTTTAAGGTATCCAGATTTAATATTTTCTATATAACATGATGGATTTCATTCACTGAAATTTTCTTTTTGGTTTGGAAGTAAAACACTTTAACAACCCATAGGTCTTCAAATAGTAATCAAGTCAAACTGTAATCTCAGCTCATAGTATTAAATATTTACAGTTATACAATTTACAAAATTCGTGGACTCTGATTCATCATGGCTGCTCCTGGTTCAGATCAATCCGTCATCATTCATATGTTATTTTCCAATTAGCAGACCTGTTAAAACATTTTGTTTTGATTTATTAATTCTCTGCACACTTGAGTTTTGAGCTGGCATTTGGGCTGTCATTTTAATGGATGAGGGTGTGCTACATAAAAGCTGTGCGCTGCACCTGCAGCTACCAGCTGGGTTGTAACCTGTAGAACCATGAGGCTGTTTTGTATCTTTTTAAATTTTGGCAGTGTGTGTTTGTAAACGGTTAGTGAAATATCCTAATTATATTTCAATGCTAAAAAGGTACTTTGGTGTGAATTCATGCCCCTGTGCTTCAATATGGATTGAATTTTCTAGCCGCAGGGTAACACCTTTATTTAGTACATCAACCACATTTTCCAGAGGATTCCACATATCTACAAATCAAGTTTGTAAAAAGTTCTGACTCCCTGATCTCAGCAGACATTAAAAAAACTCACTTTTGGAAAGAACCCAAAGTTTTGCTGCCATTCACATTAAAGAAGTCTCTATAGATGGCTGCTTTCCAAACAGCTGCCTGTCACATCAAACACAAGCTGCAGGGCCAGAAAATAAATGAGGCAGGGGATAAGTGATTCATTAAAGAAAGTCAAGGTATTTCTCAAAAGCTGTGCTTTCTCACATTCATCTAAATACTTTCTGAATACCCTCAAGTACAGATATCATTTCAACCCAGTGGACACCTGCTATGGCATGCAGATATCAAATATTGCAGATGGTGGAAAATTAATTTAGTTTCAGTGTTTGCTCCGGGGAGAGCATGATGTCCTGGTTTCTATATATTATCAAAGTTTTTTTAGTTTTTTAAAATTATTGCATAGTTTTAATTTTTGTTTTGCTGTTAAATTTAGTTTTTGTTTCTTTAATTCAGTTTAGGCAGTTTTCGAAGTGGGTAGGCTACGGTTGGTTAGACAAAATAACCTTTAAGATGTCACTTGGAGATGATCTTTTGACTATTTTCTGACATAAACAATTTCAAAGGTGTTGCAACTAGAGGTTAAGATGCATATGTAGCCGGTACTGCTCATTGTTTCAATGTCCTGTTATTTCGTGTGTTGTAGTGTTTGTTGCTTGGTTAGGCTGTGGTTAGATTGTTATGGTTAGAAAAAAATGTAAGGGTCAGAGCCAATCAGAGGCAGAGTAGAGGTGGGTCTTCATGTAATACAGGTGAAAAAATACCCTCGAGAATTGTGATAATGGCCATCCGTACAGTGGCATTTAAGTCATTGTGCTTATTACCTTCCCTCTTTTAAGACTTGTAAATCTTTTCTTTTCCACCTTCTGCATCTATCGAACCCTCTCTGTTTCCAGACGGCTCCTGATGGATGGAAGAACTCAGTGCGTCACAACCTTTCCCTGAACAAGTGCTTTGTAAAGGTGGAGAACAAAAATGGGAGCTCGTCTCGTAAAGGCTGCCTTTGGGCTCTCAATCCAGCCAAGGTGGAGAAAATGCAGGACGAGCTGCACAAGTGGCGACGCAAGGATCCCATCACTGTTCGCAGGAGCATGGCGAGGCCAGGTGGGTCAACTAAATCAATCAATCGAGAGGTTTGACCTTTTAACTAATTTTGCTGATTGGACCAGCTCTTTAAACCTATCATGGTTGGATGATAATTTTAATACATCTTATTTGATTCAAAGTATATTTGATGCGCACTACTTCGACAGAATGTCTGGATCGTCTGCTGGGAGACAGACCGGACAAGCTTAGGTCTTTGCCACCTTACACCAACCCTGCTGTGTTTTCCCGGGTGGCTCCTATCTACAGCAGCGCCTCGTCATCTTGCACCTCAACCCAAGTTCAGCCAGCGTGTCTATCAAATCCACGTCCACAGTATGCCCATATACAGCCTCAGCCACCCCGCTACCTTCTCCATGCTGCTTCTTACCCCAGCAACACACTTAACATGTACTCACCCTGTGGACAGCCAACATCCACTGGGAGCCTGAACTCAACCATTGCCAGCATGATGCCACCTACTGCCGCCGCTGCTGCCCTGCAGGCTGAGTACAGTGTTGGTCCCAGGAGCATGCAGGAGTTTTTGTTGGAGGGAGATGCTAGTTGTGACATTGACATGCTCAACCCCAGTCTGACTGAACTGCAGCTGCAAGGTACTGGAGCCAGATAGAGACAATGAAACAAACAAGCAGGACACATCAGTGTCAGGCTGTCAGTGTGATGAACTAATGAGAAATCAAGCTAAATATGACAGTGCAAAAAAAAAAAAAAAGTGTTCAACTTCATCTAAATTCTACAAAAATCCACTGCTGATACAATATCATACCAAATCCATATCAGAATGGTTGATAATATAAGTAAAGGTCAGCTCTCAATAGAGCTCAGACATATATTCATATTGTTTATATTCAAGCTGACAATAAAATATAGAAATGCAAGAGATGCTTTCAAGATTAATTTAGAAAATAAGCCTTACTTGCCTCATTTGTCCATCAGGGAGCTTTGGCAAGTTTATTTACTAACTGTAACATTCGTTGCCATTAAATAGTTGCCCATAATTCTTTAATGACCAAATTTATTCTAAAAAAAGTTTGCATCACGAGTTTCAATCAAAAAATAAATACTACTCTAATTGTGAGGTCTTTGGTTTGAAAAAAAAAAAAAGGTATTCATTTAGCTCTAAATCACTTTCCCTATCAATCACTCCATTGGAATCTCTGCAACCAATGATCTTAGTTTTGTCCTCCAAACCTTTTTTTTTTAAATTTGTGACAGACGACTAAAAATATGCTGCAGTTACCAGCACCCTGGTTTATATTCAGCCCCTGGGCACACAAAGACATGATGCATGCGTGTGGAAAAAGTCAACTCTTGGGCTAAACAGCTTTTTTAGCTCATAGCAAGCTAATATTTGGGTAACTATTTTTTTGAGTAGGCTGTCAGAATTTGTTATCAATCATTTGGTGTGTGTACGAAGTCTGGTTGTAATTTGCTGATTAACAAAATTCTGTAAATTGACAAACAAAAGAAACAAAAGACAAGGTGCGTTTAGTTACATTAATGGTGCTACATCACTGAGCTAGCATTAACAATATCCAAACCCTGTCCACAACACATCTTAATGTGTCATAGCTATGACTAATGCTATGAATTATGTCTGAGATCTAAAAGTAAGAATGTTTGACGTAAAAATAAATTGTTTTGGCATGCACGTCAGCCTTCACATGCAACCTGTGTTAGAAAGCAGCCGGAGCAGGAAATACTGCAGTAATGTGACCGAGGCAGCAGACAGTCTGTAAGCATTAAAAGCCAGCTAGCATGAGCATTCAGATACATGACATTTACACTACTGTCTTTGTTTTCCAATGATGCTTCACAATCCTGCATGATGTATTTGAGGAGAAATCAATTTACAAGCAGGAGTCAAATGGGTCTCCCTGCTCTTTCAGTAAAATTTTCTGAAAGTGAATCCCAGGAAGTGAAGACAACTATTTTTTTTTTTCCACAGGTAACTTATGGGAGGATTTAAGGGAGGACAGTCTTTTATCTGATCCTCATGTTCCCACCACAACCTCGTCCACTACCCCAGCCCTGCAGGGGCATCACATCCAGAGCAGCTGTCTTCAGGTCACACATCCTCCTGTCACTGGATGTAAAGCAGAGTATGAGGACGAAAACGCAGACAGTGGACGAAATCTCGAGCAGCCAGGCTGTTTAAATGGACTGCATCCTATCGTGTATTCAGGGGTGGAGAGTCTTGCTGGGTATCTGACGTCCTGTGCCACGACCATCTCCTTAATGTAAAGACATCACTACTTGGGCTCTTTCCCACCCTCTTAACCATCTATGTTCTATACAACTGAATAGAGAGTGTTATTGCAGGCAGCTTCACGTGACGGTTTTGGCTTGGTGGTTATTGAATCCCTAAAATTCTCTGTTTACCACTGTGTGACAGACACTTATCAAGACACTTCTAAAGATTTTTGAATCCACTGTCGAAGAAACAAGAACTCTACATATTCCAATACACATTTCTTATCCCACATTTGTTTTTATTTGCAACAGCTTCTGTTCTGTCTTATGAGGAATTAACAAATGCTAAAATATTTGATAAATGCAAGAGTAAACAGGAGGAAAACACTTGATAAATTAAAATTGTAATTAAAGTACTAATTAAAACTCTATTTATTAACCTTTTACAAACTGTATTGTTACACTGATTTATAAATTTCACATCATGGTTGGGTTAATTAATGTAATTAATTGCAACCTGAAACAACATCAGTTGTTTTTTTCTTTTGTAAATCAGTTTAATGCTCCTCTAAGCTCTAATGAGCTTTATATTGCATTGTAGCTCATTGTTATGCTGCACGCCTACACCTTTACTGGTTTGGGTCACTCTCACTGCTCTCATAGTGTCATTTTCAGAGGCAGAGGCAGCTGTTTTCGCTGATGTAAAAATATTAGCAATCAGGTGGTTACACTTACATCAAATGTTTCCCTCAACACATGGTGGAAACCAAAAACAGAGCAAGGACATGACTGCAAATTAATGTGGCTCTGTAGTGACTGGAAGTGTAAGCAACTGATTGCTGATATCAGTCAATCAAATCAATCAAATTTATTTGTGTATAACCCAAAATCACTAATAAAAATTGGTCTCAGGGGGCTTCACAAACCTCACAGGTGTGACATCATCTGTCCTTAGATCCTCTCACCAGGTGAGTAAAAACTTAAAAAACCCTGAGTTGATGGAAGGACTCAGGGAAAAATAAGAAACCTCTGAGAGAAGGGATCCCTCTCCCTAGGACGGACAGACGTGCAATAGATGTCACATGTACAGAACACAAAACAAAACAATCACAATGTAGCTGCTACATTTTGAATTATGAGATACTGTATATGAGAGTCTATAGATCCAGAAGGAGGTAAAGTCCATGAGTCCAGGAGCACAATCTATGGGTCACATGTGTAATCTACTGATCCAGGAGATAGTGCAGTCCACAGAACCAGAGGCATGGCTAGTCTATGATAAGGTCAGCATATCACACTTAAAGTATTTTGTGTTCATAACTTGTTTTCACTGCACCTTAAAACAAAAACAATCTCTCTTGCTGAAATGTGAGTGATGAGTGATAAAATATCATTTGAATTAAAAACAAACTGGTGAGAAAATGTATATTTTATGGACATTTGCTTCACTGTTATATGAGCTCACCATAAGAAAAGCTCTCCATTTGTTTGAAATGATGTCTAATTCTAGCGCTTGACTGATGGATGATAGCAGCAGAGCAGTAATGCTCTGAAGATGGCAGCAAAGATACTTTGTTCTCTGCAGCTTGCTCCAACTGAAGAGAGATAATGCAACACCTATTATCCTTAATTTAGTACTAATGCTTTCTACATTACGCAGCCTGACAAACATAACAAAAAAGCAATAAAGATCTTTCAAACTTCATATAACATGTTATTTTAGCACTTTGGATTGCTGAGTTTCAAATGTTTTTGCAAAAAGTATTGTCATGAACTGATCTAAGAGTGTTATTTTCAAATAAACCTGAAAAATTTCCTTTCACAACTGTGTTCCTCAATTGACAGATGACAAAACATTGATACTTTAACTTATCAGACACAAATTATTGATCCAGCTCTTACGTGAAACATAAACATCCAAACATATGTCTAGAAATACTGAATAAGATTACATCTTTAAATAGGACATCTTCATTTCACTAATAAAAATAGGGCAAACAAGACTTACAGATACGATTCAGTTACAGGCAAATAAACAACACATTGCCAGCAGTATTAGTTTTATCTTGTCTATTCTGTTTGCTTTTATGTAATTACTTTTTATTGCTTTACTGTTGTAATAATCTGTTTTCTGCTCAACATGGCTTTTATTGCACTCTTTACTCTCTTTATTTCCTTCATTTCATCTCGTGTAAAAAACAACATTAGATATCTAGATTTCGAAAAAATCACTTGTTTATTGCAATGGTGGAATTTCAGCTGTTAAAACTTTACATTCTTTTCCATTTTATACTTAAAACATTTAATAATTAAAGTATACACAGTGTTCAGTACTACAGAGGAGGTACTGAATATCAAAATCTGTATCTGACGTTTGGCTAATGCAGGTTTTCTGACACTTATAAATGGCTATTCTTATTTATAAAATACTCCTGAAGTCGTAGCTCTATGAACATGAAAACATACAACAAATGACACATTCACGTAGACAAAGTACACATTTCTGTTTGTTGTTCAAACAAACGATGACAGAACGAGATCGTTGGAGGAATCATTCAGATGTGTGCTACTAGAAATTTAAGAAACTTCAGGAGTAAAAATGTATGAGATGTCTATATAAACTATATAAATGTACACCTGAATGGATTCATTATTTTAATGTTTTTAGGGTTACTTCATTCCTCTCTTCGTCTCATGGTTTGCTTCAGCATTGTCTGGTTTAGTGAAGACAAGCAACACTCACTGTCTCCTCATTCTCAACCTTTTGATAGCCATCAACACACTCGAAATGTAAATTAATCAGTGTTTTCTACCCACATTTATAGACTGAAATCAACATTATGTACAGACACTGCATGTGTTTGCTGCCCACACACTCTTGCTCTCTCACACACACACACACACACACACACACACACACACACACACACACACACACACACTGATGCAAACTGATGCTAAAACCGACAGAATTCGCTGTTCCTGCAAAGAGAGAAATGCATTGGTCTGAAGTTAACAGGAGTGAGACAGGAGTGTTTAATGCCAGCAAACAGTCCTTCAGTTCATCTGTTTCTGGTCCTGAAGTGGTTCATGGAACGTGAAAAATGTCTCGAACAGGAGTGAAGGGTGCACCGTGGTCTTCCTATGGCCCCCCGCTGTAGGAATAGTCTGCCTTGTTGTGCATCACCAGCTTGTTGTCCACAAAGTAGAAGCTGTCAGACTGCGTCTCATAAGGGTGCAGGATCATCTCACGCACTGAGGGAGGAAACAGGCACACATCACTGAGGATTTTGCTTTGTTAAATCCTGCTACATTGAAAAAAAGGTCTGTGTGTGGGTGTATTTGTCTCTTGTGGGTATTGTGATACTCACTGATTTCCTCCGACAGTGCGGGGAACTCGTAGATGTGCTCACATGTGTTCTTGCTGCTGGGCATGCAGAAGCCAAACTCAAAATCAAAACTCTTCAGCAGCTGATCGCGGAAGTAGTGTCTCTCAATCATGCGGAAGTTGTTGATTGGTGTGTCACCCACTGTGAACTCCACTCTGCAGAGATCACAGGAAGAAGTTTCATTAACCAACCTGCAACACAAACTCTTGGAATCTTATTTTCATAGTTAGGGCCACCAGTTGTGATGGCAATGATAAGACTGTAGTGACATTTGGGAGTACAGCAACATCATTACAAATAAGTGCATTGTGTGTCATGTCAAGTGTCATTTTCTGTCACTATTTACAAAAAATCCAGACTGCACACATCAAAAGAAATGTTAAAGCAGTATTAATTATCCAGGAGATTGCACCAGAGTGTCCTCAGAGTCTTATTTTCAGTCCAGATTGGTGTTTGCTTGGGACTTAAAGTTGCAGTAGATAACTTCTAGCATGCTAACATTAGCTGTAGCATGAGACTCATTGGGAAGCAAATCCGCTGCAGCAGTTTGCGGCGGCTCGCACTTGATTTTGTTTGTTGTTGCTCTCTAATTTAAGACCAGTTTGAACTGAGATGAAACGGTTGCAGGAAACGTTGCAGCTGAGTAAACTGGTCTGTCTCAGCTCAAGCTCGAGCCGACCGACGGTTGTTGGCAGAGGTGAGTCAGAGCATGTTGAGCTAATTAGTTTGGAACGTTGTCACCTGTCATTAAGAAGTGCAACGTAGACCAGCAAATTAGGACAGAGAGTACAGAGAGCATCACTGATTTTTCATTTTTCCAAGAAACCCTCCTCCTGGTGGCATAGAAAATATCATGGAAAAAAACAGCTCTTATTGGAGACCAGTTTAGCAGCAAATGGTGTGATTTTTCAACCAGTAATACACTGTTCCAATGATGTCATCATTCGTCATCATAATGACGAAGTTAAGCAAAAAAATTGTCTAGCTTCACTTAAAGTTTAAAAAACAATTGTTCTTAATTATTCTTCAAATTGGCCTTCATATAGATAGGCACATACCTTTTCTCTCTATATAAACTATTATTTTATAAAGCACAAAACAAGTTAAATTTAATGTTTATGAAGCTCATCTACATGAGTCAGTTGTGGGAATGGACTGAAATCAGTTACTGAGTGGGAGTCTGATGATGAACACCACTGGAGAGTACTGACAGCTATTTAGTGCCTGATTCAGCAGGTGGACTGGGCTAATCTGCATCTTCACACTCATCATCGTCAGCCTGTCGTCCTACGCTGACGCCCACACACCTCCCACACCCGATATGTGTCCTCTGTCAGTGTGGCAGGGTTGACCGGACGTTACTGCATGACTCTTTTTCAAAGCCTCAAGGCACATGTCTTTCTCTCTCTCTCACATGCACAGTCTTTATTTGTCACAAGTGCACATAAGAGTTTACTTACGTAGCTCCAACCTGCCGCAGCTGCAGGAAAGCTGGAGTGAACTGGTATCGCACAAAACGGCCAGCGTTGGGGTCACATTGCTTTCTGCCTCCTGCTGAAGGAGAGATATTGTTATAAATTGCTCACAGGCCATATGAATAATCGTATTTAACAAGTTTAAAACTCAGAAAGGAACAAGTAGTTCACATGTCACAAAACATCCACTTTAACTCGGTTTTCCTAACATATCCTGACGTTTGTGGAGGTTGGGTGCTGACCTGGTGTTGGAGGTTTGGTGATCTCAAACAGGACTGTCCCTGTCTCCATATCCCGGATCTTAAACCTAGTGAAGTCGATCATGTGGACATTTTCTTCGGGAGAACAAAGATAATCTGAGAATGAGAAAAAAAAACAACAACAAAAAAACTTGGTTAGACTTTGTTTTCACACCAGACAACCTCTCTGTTTACCTTTCATGACTCTGAATGAAGCAAACCTTTAATGACAGATAGCGAACTGTCAATTAATGAGAAGTTACCGGCATTGTAGTTCCCTGCCAAGTCACAGTAACCTCTAAAGTTATGGGCATGCCTGAGCTGATCTCATTTACATTTATTCAAGTCTATTGTATGCTTTTGGACGCTCTCCACTGTAACCTCACAATGAGGCCAGAGATGCTATTTTCACCTGTCAGATCTTTCTCTGTGCCAAGGTATGACATCAACAGTTAGTACACACCCTCTGAGCTCCTCAGCTGCACTGAGATGACCCAGACTTTCTCAAGGTGATGAGACACAGAACAGGCAAAACAACTGCAGTGGAGCAAATGTATACATACAATCATTGTAGTATGTGAAGTAAAATGAACAAAGAATCTGAGTGCCTCTGCTGTGTGTTTGTGTGTCTGTGTGAGAATTATTCATCCATCTATAATCTGTAACCGCTTATCCTTGGCAGGGTTGCAGGGGGCTGGAGCCAATCCAGCTGACGAATGTGAATTACATCTAGCTTATTTATAAAATAACTGTTAAGACCAAAATTACCAGTCAGAATTTTGTTTTACAATCTGTCTGCCCAACACCTTCCATTCTTCCACAGGAAAGACCTCAGAAACAGCTACAAAGGAGGGATTTCTTCTCCAGGATGGACAAAAATATGTCACCGTTAACATGATCTCACTGTGTGCAGGCATGCACTGTACTAAAGTTTGTTTCAGTGTCGAGTTTTCCTCTCTGTTGTTCTCCAGATTTGAGACAATGTCAAAAAGCAAGCTTTATAGTTTTTAAATAAAAACGAAACATAACATTCATTTATTTGCTGGTAAGCCTTCTTCCCGTTCTGCAGAAGAAAGAGGAAACATATCATGTACAGACACTGAACTTAGATCAATATCAATATATATTTTTAAAAATTGACATCACAAAAGATTTAAGACAAAATGTTTTAGAGTAAGGCTCAATTTTAGCTCTTTTAGAGTACAAAGTACTGCACATCTTTGGTTTTATGGTGGTATTTATGTCTTTATGTTTTAGGTCTACGAATTAAGGTTTTCAGGTTTTCTTTTTTCTTTTTAACACATTAAGTTTTTCCTTTTCTTGTTTTTTTGCAACTTGTTTTATGTACCTTGTGCTGTTATGTTAGCTCCTGAGATTTCCATTGAAATAAATTCCTTCAATTGCTGAAATTCGATTTAGAGGACTTATAAATACATGATGTGTATTTTGTTTTTTGCCAATTTCTCCAACAGAATTCTGTTTGCATTGAAAAGCAGGATTGTCAAGCCCACTGGAAATGCAAGGGTGACAGATTTGGCCATGCTGGCACTGGGTGTGTGTGTGTGAGTATGTGTGAGACACTCCCCTCCCAATGGGACAGGATTAAACCTAAGAGGCTTATTGTGTTTTACCATCACATGGACTGACTAGTTGGGAAACACACACACACACACACAC
>JAQLOL010000024.1:14901273-14938625 GCA_029783665.1 Naso thynnoides | reverse complement strand
GTCTACATGTGTTCATGTTAAACTTAATCCACAATTAGAAACAACGAGAGAGATTAGCATTACAATTTGATTTCACATCGTGATATACACTGCAGCTGTGTATGGCAAGCTGTTTCATGTCTCTCAATTAGCATCACCTTTAGGCAAAATGGCAAAAACTGCAGTTCATGCAGAGGTGGAATTCAGAGCAGCTGAATGCAAATGAAATTCTTTCCTCTTATCTGCGTAACCAAATGGAAAGAAAAGCTTTATCCATTAAGAGGGTTTTATGAGGAAAGAAGCATTACAACATTTTGGGAGATATGATTCTGGCATAAAGCAAGGTGAGCCAATCAATCTACAATTCTTTTATCTGTACCTTAAAAGTGAGTGAAGCTAAAGCTGGCAGCAAACACTTAGCTTAGCTCTGCATAAAGACTGGGGAAACAGTTAGCCTGCATTTGTCTAACAAAATCTGCCTGCTTGTACCTCTTGAGTTTACTAAATAATGAAAAATGAGACAGCCTACTTAATGTTGATTTGTGAGCTTTAGAGACGTTAGCTGGATTTCTGTGATAGACTCACTGTTGCCAGATGGAAAATATTGCAATATTGTATTGAGGCTTTAAAGTTGGTCATGTTCTACCAAAATTTATTGTACACATGAAAAAAAAGTGGAGGAAAGAGCCTGAAAACTACATTGAATGGCAAAACTATGCCCTGTGCACCATATTGATATGACAACATGAAGGCTCTGTCCTTTGAACAAGATGGCAAATGTGCGCTTCACACAACAGAGTCAACTACAGCCCATTATACAATCACTCCTTCTGTTATTACCCTTCAAAACACAAGCTAGCCCAGTAGTTGAAAAAGGTTCATTCTGTCTACTCAGATTGTACAGAAGTGAATTTTTCTTTTGTTCAGACAGATAAGTTTAAGGAGATGTTTCTTTACCTTGACATGTTTTCTGTCAGTCGAAACATGAGGCTGTCATCTCCTTAAACTTATCTGTCTGAACAAAAGAAAAAATCACTTCTGTACAAGCTAGCCCAGTGTTTTTATTGAGGAACTTAACCACTCACAGAAATGTCGAAATTATTGTACACTTGGCCTTTTTTTCGCATTATTGATGAGAGGGCAAAATTATTGTACAAATATGATAGTTATCGTACATCTGCCAACAATGAACAGGCTTAATGGAGCTTCTCAGCAGAGTTGACCTGAAGCTACAACCACCAGCCGATCAGGCAGGTTTGTTACCTTTAGAAAAGCAAGAACAGCTGTTTCCAGTCTTTATGCTAAACTAAGCTAACCAGCTACTGGTCATGATGTCGAGATTGACTCATGAATAAAACAAACAAACAAACAAACAAACAAAAAAATAGAAAGGCAAACCTGTCCACTGGCAATAGGACAGAAATTGCTTGCCTCTTTCTGGCGGGTGCAGCTGTTTTAACACCTAAATATGGGGGCTAATTTTGGTTAAAAAATGCTATGAGACAAAGAGAGAGTATATGCTTATTAACAAAAAGCAGTAGAAATGTTAATGCTTTTAACAATGTTATTAATCTTTGCTTTTTTGTATCAGTTAACTTTCGCAGTCCTTTAAATATTCCTCAGATATAACAGAAAGAAAAACAAATCACTGGAGTTAATGTCATCATAACTTATAGACATATAGAACCAATAGGCTAAAGATAGCGCAACAGACATTTAACGGAGTCAAGTCAAGTCAGCTCAGAGTTTATTTAGCACATTTAAAACAACCGCTGCCGACCAAAGTGCTGTACAAGCTTAAAAACAATATCAAATAAAAAACTGTCATTGTATGAAAAATAAAGGAGTCACAAGCTAAGAAGTTGGGAGCATCAAGTAGAGACATAGCAAACACGATCATCTTGAACAATAATCGCGTAATTCTGGTGATGACTGTACTTACCATGTGCAAGTCATTAAAAAAAAAAAACCCTTAGAGTTATATCGTGATCTGGCACATTGTAGCAGAAGTTACTCAACCCTAATAAAACTAAGAGGATCTTTTGGACTTGTTTGGATGCATGTCTGAGCTAATATTGTTATGTAACAAATACTTAAAGAATAGGCATAGCTAAATAGCCAGAGGATTTTTTTGTTTGTGTGTTTTTGCTTTAAAGCCAGACACGTACTAGTCATTAATCACTGAGGCTTTGGCATTGCCCAAAAAACCTTTTCCAACTTAAACAGCAGATCCTTAACCGCAGGACATTTATGTCGTACATGACGCACCTTCCTCAAGTTAGATTTTGTAAAATTGATGATCCTGAATCTGGCAACACATGCCTCATTCAGAGTGCGATATCATTAGATTGTGTTCCATACAGATGTGGACACAACAAGAGTCTCTTTCCATGCCAAATCACTCTGAAAGAGTAACCTTGTGACAGCTGTCCATGGAAGATTAAAGACCGGCAGCAACAATTAATTTTAATTAAAGCTGTATCCATTGTGTTGGCAGACATCACAGAGTGCAAATCCAGCCCTACGCACATAAAGCACTACTCTTTGTGCGAGACTCATTAACACCAAATAAAAGTTACAAATTACAAAAGGAATCTGACTCTGTGTAACTCATGTGGATCAGGCAAAATTACATAACAATGTGGATCCTTTGAGCCAAATAATCAACTGAGGGTCTGGAAGGAACAACTTCTACATCCTAATCATTAAAAAATAGTCCTTGCTTTGTATTTTCTGTTCTCTCAGTCTTTGTAGACAATTACTTTGGGATTCTTATGAAGAGATTTACAGGATTGCTATTAAAATATTTGCTAAGAAACCAGGTGTTAAAGAAAACAAATAGTTGTTATGATGGTTCATTTGATCTTTCGTGGAAATTAAAACACATAATATGTCATTTCTGCCACTGGAGGTCTCTCTGTCAAAACAATTAAAACAAAAGATGTAGTTCAATTGGGTCTTGAAGTAGTGTAGGATCATAGGATTTGTTTATTTCATTGTTTAACAGCAACTACTAAGCTTTTAAATAGTGGCAGGTAAAAGCCAGAAAAGGCCGAAGTTGACGATGATTCTCATTTTTGCATTTTGTTATTGTTAACGTTTGATGTTGTTTATTTATTTATTTGTCCTAAAGAGTTGCTATCTGGCACTGATATTTTTTTCTTAGAAATGTTGGTTTAGCTATATGCACTACGTGGCACCATGTTGTGTATCACAAACCATCAAGGCCATATTAATGTTTGTTGTATTGTATGATGTATGTTGTTGTTATTGTTTCTCTTTTTAATGACTGCAGCATGGGTGAATAGCCCAAGACAAATTTCCCAGTTTGTGGGACAATAAAGTTAATCTTGATCTTGATTTTGAACCAGCGATGAAGAAAATTTATCTGACTGACTCAGGCAGACATGTTGCCTACTTCCTTTCTCACTGTCTGACTGGTTTAACCCAAATGAAACGCACCGTCATCTTGAACGAAATTATGAATTTCTCTGAGTTTGAGTTGGAAACATTTGGCTAATGTAAGTACACAACTTAACAAAATGACAAAGACATAACTATCTTTAAAGCGGGGATATACAGTCCATTTTTGGATTTGGAAAATTCCAAAATAACCTTTCAGCATTTTGTAAACAGGTGGTTGGAAAGAACACTGCCCTTCTGCACCTTTCATTGGCTCTGTATTCAGGCTTTAGAGAATAAAGACTGAGACAGACACTTCTCAGCTGATCTGGGGTCATTTCAGAGAGTGCATATTCCTATTGGCTGCTCTAGCTGCACTTCATAGTAACAAGTGACATGTCCACGAGCTGAAACAAGTGACATGCCTTACATTCTCAAACTGGCCGACACCGTCAGCAAGCTTGAGTCAAGCTGAGACAGACCAGTTTACACCCCAAAGAGAGTGCGACAGCAAATGGTATAAAAGACGAGCAAAAAAGCGAGGGGATGGTGCCGCAAAATTCCTTAAGCTGTGCTCAGACAGACAGTGATGTGTGCGATGTTTATTGGAAGGAACCCCAAGCGTCGTGTCGCTTGATTTTGGATCATTCCTACAGTCGCTTCAATCGTGTCATTCACGCAAAGTATACAGCCTGCTTATATTTGCTCTTTCAGTGAAGGGGGCACTGGCTATTTTTTGTTGTTAGCTACAGCAGACACAACCATGTTTGCTGAACCGTGTCAGTTGTGGAGGTCCCACACAGGTTGAAAAAACTTAAAGACGTTGAACAATGCTTGCAATGTTCATACGGCCAGGATTGGCTGTTGTGACACAGTGTCACACGATGTCGCCTGAAAAGATCAATATTTTAAACTTCGTACAATGAGGCAATAAAAGGTGATAGACTTGATGGACACCACATCGTTTGATTTGCATTGTGCGTATACCAAGGTCTGCGCTGCCCGAAGTGAAATTGCGCCTAATTGTGTCTTTACATTGACTTTGAATATAATCTTGTGGTGTTCATCGCCTTCCGTCTGAGTGCAGCTTTAAGAGACTCATACTATAGCTAGCTTGATTTCCAGACATTCCCTACCCCAGCTTTAAACATTTAAAGTGAAAATATAAGAGTAAAGACATAATACTTTCAAAGAAAGTCACATTCACATTGTTGAGCAGCGTCACACTCAATGTGAAACTTTTGAAACTGACAATCCAACGATCACATCCACTTTACAAAGAGACAGGACTCACGTCTCTCTGAAGTTCTATTTTTTTTACTTTACAACTATTTCCTTTTTATGTCATCCATACACCGAAGAGCAACACCACCAATGCCTTTGACAAGCAGTGTGAGCAATGTTACCCCATGATGACAGGCTTTTCACCCAATGGCTGTGTGCCCAGTTAACACAGATATACACACACTTCAGTCTTTAGTCATGGTTGGATGACAGCTGTCATCTTTTCCATCTCTCCCACTGCAGTTGTGTGCTTTTTCATGCACTTTAAAGAAGAGGTTCACAATTTTTTAAATGTGTCTTACAACACAAACACACAATTAAAGGTTCCCAGAAGGACACTGAAGGAGGTTTAGCTTGTTGTAATTATTCCTCCTGTTGATTCCTGACATTTGGAGATTGCTCTAATGTTATTCCAGTGGAAGTGATGGAGGGACAAATTAAAGTTCTTTTTTTTTGCTAAAATGTGCACCAAAGTTTATCTGAAGTTAAGAGTCCAGTGTCTAGGATTTAGGAGATGTTTTTGTAGAATATGTCAGAAAATGACCGTAATAATCATAAGTATGTCCTTAATTACAGGAAAATAAGAATAACTTTTATTTCCTTTTCAAATCTCTTCCATGCGGTCTGTCATGGTTCATTGCCATGTTTCTACAGTAGCCCAGAATGGACAAACCAAACACTGGCTTTAAAGATGGTCTTTTGCATTTTTTGCCACTAAGACCACTGGACTACTTTCTGCATGCTTGGAGGGAGAGGGTGACAGTGGCTGTCTGCAGGCACATGCAACTTCACCAGTAGATGTCACTAAAATCTATCTACACCCTGGAACCTCAGTATGCGGTTTTGGTTGTCTCAGCCAAAGCAAGTGATTATCCTCTAAAATAACAGTCATTTTAGCTCAACATTTCCTTGTTGGAGGCAATACTGTCTCTTGACAGCACCTCAGGTCAATCCATTACTACACCTGGACTTCCTGGACTGTTGTAATTCCTTTGTCTCTCCGGTACCTTAACACGCCCACACCAACACAGCCCTATGCACTGTCAACAAAAAGGGCAGTTTCAAGTCTGAATCCCTTCATTACATTGCAAAGTAACTCTTGGATTCAGAAAGACTAAAGCGCATTTTCCGTATGTATTGTAATGCACTTCCATGGAAACACAATTAGACATGGTGGATATGAGGAAAAGGGGTACAATGGAGCATTAAATAGCAATTTCAGCAACAAAAATAACATTCTAGAGATGCATTGAAGGTAATAATGCCCCTAACTGTTAAGGAGTGGGAGTTTCTTCAAAAATATATGTGACTTAAAGCCAAAAATCAGCCAACCATCAGTAGTTATTAGAATTCTTATTATTAGAAGGATATAAAATACAAATTGCAACATTAATTTGGCAACAGCTGAATTTTTGTTCATCGTAATTCATCCATCGTGTAAACAGGAAACTGACAGTGTGCCATGTTTCATATCACAGCAGTGCTTCTCCACTGTCTGGCTTATATTTCTTCTCCGCTCTGCCTGCGTGACAATTAGGCGCTATGCTTCGCTTATCAGCACTGAACCACCGTGACAGACTGGAGCTGGGCTGCCCCAAAATGGTGGCATTTACCTCCCAAAAGCACAACTGGAAAAGTCTATTACACCGTAGGGTGAGGCTTTTTCTGCTTTCCCTGTTTCCAACTGTGTTTTTCTTTCTCTTTCAGCAGAAAATGATTGCCTGAAATGCACAGCTCGCTATGCTCATCACTGCAATATGGAGCTTTTGTATGGTCTGCCGTTTAAACTGAACGGGCCTTGGGGAGAAATTTGAGGGGGAAATTTTCCATTATCATTTAACAGGAAACAAGGAAAGGAAATTCAGCATCAGTTCATTTTCATAATCCCAGATTTCATCCAGCTATGGTTAAAGTAAACAAATTTTATTGCTGACAATTAATAAAGTAAACATATTTAATCTTTCGGTGATAAATCCAATAAATGAATGACTGCATTTCTAATCGGATTTCCACGATGTAAACAAACTCACTCAACACTTTGGCTCCATGGGTCACTAATTATCTGAGGTGTATCACATCATTGCAGAATGCTGCTTTACAGCTCTCCTGACATAATCCAGATTACTTAGATGTCAATGGACTGCAGAGATTACTGCACCATCGTGAGTGACTTAGGTATAATTGAACTGACAGGGACTGAGTATTGCTTTTCCTAATGAAAACAGATGCGATGGTCTGAGAGGGGATCACTGTCAACCACTGCTAAAAACATGAATTAAAGGGAAATTACCCTTTTTTAAAAAAACCTGGGCTCTATTTTTTTTTTTTTACATGTGTTGGTATTTGAATGAATAGTGCAAAAGCTTTGTAACTGTTCCTGCCTTAGGGGGGAAATGCAACATGGCTGTTATGGCTGCTATGTAATCAACTGAAGCAAATTCAAATGGTCAAAGACTCATGTGTTTCTTTTTTTTCTTTTAAACCAAAAGGATTTTACAGACACTAAAAATAAAAACTGCAATCTGTGAGTGGCAAAGAAAAGTTTTATTTCACCTAATAAAGATTGTTTTAGTGGCTCCAAAGGATAACACTTGATTCAGTCTTGAGTTTTCTATTGTCACTTCATTATAACTCCAATTAGCCAATGTTAGAGTGAAAGCAGGTGTCAAATCTGTTGATTTTGTTGGTAGCATTGGTAACATTAGCAGTGAAAATAATCTAATGTGGGTGTTCTTTGTGCTCTGTGCTTTGAAATATGGCTTACTAGACTTTGACAAAAATATCTTCACACAAAAAAAGAACTTTAAGTCCACTTTTTTGTGTAATTCTGACCCTCTTTTACAGCGACTACAAATAGACTCTGCTTATGTTTGCGGGGGAAGACCTTAAGATGAGGTTTAAAGCTCCTCAGATTTAGCCGGCAATAAGATCTTAAGACTTTATTCTAATTTGTCAAAGAAATTTCTAAGTTTAGTAATGAACTTTCATGCACATTATTTGGAAACAAACTCCACTAATGACACTTATTTTAGCAGGCCTTGGCTATAGCAGTGTATCAGTGAATTTGAACTCCGTGCCACCTCCACAAACCCTATACAGACTCTCCTCATGTTCTTAGCATTAAACATTTCACGTCATTTAGCAAAAGCTTAATTTTCATCAGTTAAAGTCAGTTATCCAGTTACATTATAACATGTAGTATACAGATTTGCAAGGTTTAAAGTTTGTGTAGTTCCTCTTCGACTTTATTTACAGGCTTGAAAACCAGGCCTGTTGTTTGTCTTATTCTCTCATTGTTGCCTCCAACAGGCTGCTTGTCCCGTTTCCATGACATGATATGAAAACAGTTCTCATAATATACTAAACAACGAGCTGATAGTATTTTTCTCCTGTATTTGTAGAGCAGACTTCTGCTTGTGACGGCCTATAATCAGCTGCTCACATCTCTGGCCACCTGTTCCCTCAGAGCCACAGGTGTCTTGAAGTGAGGATGTAGTAAGAGTGCGATTGTCCTCAGCAGGATTTGAGAAGCACACCAGGAAGTACATTCAGTCACCTGCTCTGTCTCTCAATGCCTACACACTCACACACCAAGATGTGTGAAACAGCTACACACATCAAAACACCTACACAAGACTAATAGTATTTGACCTTGTTTAAGCATCAAATCTATATCTGCTCACTGACTGTAATGTACACAGGTTAAAAGTGTAATTTAAAGCAACAGAGACTCTGAGGTTCTTTCGGACTGAGTCGCTGTCCATGGTAGCCGATTTATGTGCATTTCTGCGCGTCAGCCAATAAAACCAGTACATTAACACAGTGGATATGTTAGCCTACATTATATAAGCTACAGAACGACAAAAGGAACAAGGAAGCAACAGCAGGTGGGTCGCTAATCTCCTCTAGAGGCTTCTAACTACTCTTCTCGCCGTGCCAATTACAGTAGCAGGTTACTTACTCTTGGTGATCTTCTGTAGCCCGAGCACATCCTCGGGCGTTATTACGGTATTTCTGCGCAATTCTTCTTCAGTTGTAACCGGGATTCCCATGTCTGATGAGTTGCAGCCTTGCTGCACTTTCATGTCCAGCAGTAGCGGGCTGTTCGGTGCGCAACCTGACAGGAACGGAGAGCTTTCTGATGCTCTCGGCGTCGTCGCCGCAGGAGCCGATTTACTTGCGTCGCAGCCTTTAGTTGCGCGCTGGCTAATACACCGTGCAGCAAACAGGCTCTGTGCTGGTACAAGAATAACTCATTCTCCGCGCCTCCTCCCCTCCTCGATCCGGTAAAAGATAAAAATCAGCCCCTTAGCTCCCTCCCTCCCTCCCTCCCGCGCTCGCGGCTCATCGGCTCTCTCACAAGCTATTTAATCCAAATCCTGTGGCTTTAAACCGACCAGTGGTGCGTGGCGGACAGGCTGCGCGCCTCGTCATCTGCTGTTACACCGGCGCGTGCATGGCTGGGCTCTACTCGGGAACGGTAACTGATTACTCTGTGCTCGTTTCTCACCTCAGAGCTGAGCTCCTTCCCCCTGGTGTCAGAAATAACCCCGTGAAATTATGTCTTGTTTAAGTCAACTGTTACAGCAGTAAAAAACGAAAAGCAGGTCTCTGATTGATCAGAAATCTCTTTACGTTGCTGCTACACTGTTTCTCTCCTATTGGTTCACATGCTGGTTCAACAAAACATCTTGATATTTGTCTCTGCAGCACTGTACACCTCAGCAGCCGGCAGGTAAGGCATTAATGTATTATTCAGTTTTTTTGGCCACTTGGGGGCAGCAAAACAACCTGTAGACATAAAATGGATATATGATCATCCTCTAATATTGCTATGCGCAGACAAACGAACAAACAAACAATCGGCCCACCTACTTTGCAGACACTGAGCACCATTAGCACTAATCCATCGTTATGTTTCTGCCCTCCTGATGAAGGTATTGCCTCAAGGATTGTTTTGTTGCTAAAGCCTTCAATGTGTTCGTTATTGAGTCACTAACTGTTTGGTGCTTGACAGGCAGCTTAAAATTGCAATGGGTTTTTTCAGAGCCCTTTTGCTGAAAACATCTGCCTTTTGCCTATGGGAACAAAGCTGTTGAGAGCAGTTAGAGTCAACTAAAACTGCAAAATCGCAGAATCTAAAAAGGCTCCATAGACTTGATAGGAACTGCAGAGTCGGATAAACAATTCACTTGAGGTTAATTAACATCAGGATGCTTAGATGTTATTAAAAAGTGATGATTACGATTATTACTTTATATGATATTCGGTAAAAACACTGATTGTGAGGAATATGCACAAAAATAAGAAAACGAGGGAGAAGATTTATCAGTATAAGCTTTATAATGTCTTTATTTCGTTTTTTTTTTCATTGGAAAGTTGCTTTCCAGATGCCAGCATCCCTGAGAAAGTGTAAAAATGCAAATCTTTTGGACAGCCCCTCAATGAGCTGAAACAAGGCCAGCCAAAAGATAATCACATCTGCAAAATACAACCCTGCACAGCCACTTTTCTCCTGTTTGATCACAGACTGGCCGGCACTGAAGTGAGCCACACGTCGCAATGAGGAGATAGTGCCTCCCTCTGCTTGGCAAACTTACTGCAGGGCATGTGCAGAGCTGAGAGCTGTCCATGGTAGTACTTTGTGAGGATGTGTTTGTTTATCCCTTTACTCTCTAAATCTGTGGATCCCAGGAGAGGCAGATTGCTTTGGTAAACAGGCCTATTGGCATCATTTCAGCTATAGAAACACAGAGGCAAGTAAATAAAAATAAAATAAAATGGGGGAAAAGTAGCATAGAAACAAACTAATAAACACAAACTATCAACTTAAATCTTCTAATCCCCAATAATCCTGCTTTCATGAATATGATAAATCATATTATCTTTCTATGAGGTCTGTAGACAGAGAGCATTGCTACCGTTTTTACAGGTTGTACAGCTGCTCTGGAAGTCTGTGACAATCAGAACTTCTCAAAATCAGTCACGATGCCACATACTCCCAAAATCTTACCAGTAAAAGCAGTAACAATATTCAAAAGCCATTAGCTTGTGTGGCTAAGTGGCTGTTGAAGAATTTCCAAGGGACGGTTTGCAGCATTGCAAGCCTGACCCTTTGCTATTCCCTCCTGTTAGCCCACAGTCTGCTGGATTTGTCTCTATGCGGTCATCTCGAAGCAGCCCCTGCGGTGCGTCTGCATGTCTCTCACCCTGCGGATGGACTGGATCTGGGGGTGGTGGGCTCCCCAGTCATTCCAATGCTTGAAAGGGCCCATTTCAAACACGTACTGGTAGCCACGGTAGCCGGGGTACTGGTAGCCCACCCAGCTGTGTGAGGAAGCAGAGACACACATGAACTAAATCGCTAATATTGTCCTTTTCTCACTTTATGTGTATCTAACTTCTCTTTCTTGCAAGCTTCAGTATTTATTGTTTTAAGCCTCTAAATGAAGTGAAGCTTTAAAATGGTTCTTGCTTCCCATTTAAAGGAACATACCAGTCTATTTTTGACTTGTCACCATTGGCAGAGATCGCCTCTATCTTCTACAAATGTTATTAAAATTCGACCATGTCTATACTTTAGTAGATCGCAGACTGCATTTTTAAACCTCATTCATGGCCATTCATGTTGAAACAGGGTATAGAAACACTATAGTAATTGTTAAAGGTTCCTGGTATAGATAATTCATCCTCTAAAGAGAACGTCTGTGTTTATTTGGTTAAAAAATGGCTGAGCAAGAGAGAGAAAGAGAGAGAGGGGGGTGCCATTGAGGCAAAAGTTACTATGCCTGGAATAATAGTTCCTCACAAGTACTGCTTTTGCAGCTCGAATAGTAGCATTAAGAAAGATTTTGACACAGATGTTCTTTTCGGAAACTTCCTGTAATGTTTATTGAATATGGATAAAATCTGACAAACACGATATCTCACGGCTATTTTGAGGAAAATGTGTGGGGTTTCTGTAACCTATGTGGCCAACATTGACAAAGGACAATGACATGTAGCAACACTGATATGGTCCTTTCACTCTCCTCTTCTGACATTAAGGGAACTGTAGTTCCCAAGCTAGCTAGAATGCGGCTTAACTTACGTTCCGCCTGTGACCTGAATGCTGGCAACACGGTCCTGGAAGCCATAAGACCAAAGGCTTGGAATATCCTCATCACACACCTCCATCTTACGACCTTCGAAGTTTGGACATTCGAACAGGCAAATCTTGTGGTCCTGGGGATCCTGTAAGACACGAAGGTCAAAATCAGAATCAGAATCAAGTTTGTGCCAAAAATGCTTTCACAAACTAGGAACTTTGCTGGCATTTTAAAGCAAAAAAGAAAAAAAAAGACATCGTCAGAGAAAACAAGATAAATTCTCATAAAAGAAATTACAATAAATAAAATGGAAATTCATGGTTAAAATAGATTTTTTTAAAAGTGAAAACAGCGGTAAAATGTTTCATGTTTGCAAGTATGCGATATCCCTAACAAGTAAGCTGATTTTTACCACATTTCACACACACATATCACAGATTCTGGTCATGCAGCTTCTGACTCTCACTTTTAGTGAATAAACATTCAGTCAGTATCATTACAGTTAAATGAAGACAATAATTGTTAGAATTTTTTAGTTTTTAGGTTTGAATAGAAATACTGTTTATGAAACCAAGATCAAAATCCTTGGGGAAAAAACTAAGAGCTTGCAGTTTTTCCTATTTCTGTAGCCTGAAGATTGTGAAAGTGAAACATAGTGGCGTGTCAGCTCATAAAAGCTTTAATCCAGAAGTACCGGCAGTGGAATAGGCCTATAAATACACATATAACTGCACCCGTAAAAAGCACTTTCCCTTGTGGCAATAGAAGATGGAAAACGGGTAGACAGCAGTGATAAAAATCAGCACTTGCAGCTACAACAGACAGAAAATGCAGCATGAAACATCTCCATGCTGATCACGACTTACCATCCGGACGGGCCTGACCGACATAATGCGGTCACACCTGTAGCTGTTGGACCAGGTGTCCCAGCGGGGATACTCTCCCTTCTCCAGAATGAACATCTCACCAGTCATGTTCTGCTGCTCGTAAGCCACCCAGCTAGAGAAACAGACAGACAGGTGTTTTGCTTATAATTGATTCAGGAGAAGACGTAACACACATTAGGAAGGTAGGGCGCTGTTACTTACGGTCCACACTCCACCCTGATGGAGCCGATTCTCTCGAAACCCTTCTCACACAGGTTACGGTTCTCTCCAAACAGGTCCATCCTACGGCCTTGGAAGTTCTCAAATTCATAGAGGTATATCTGAAAAATTAAACAAGCTGAGTTAATTTATTTTACATGTTAAATATCTTCTATGCATTTTCAATTTTTGTAGTTTTTATGATTACTTCAAGGGAAAAAACAGTAAAAATACCTTATGTTTGCTCAGCCCAATGGCCGAGTGGCTGCCGATACTGCCCTGAGCACCAGAGTGAGACATGATCAGATCTGCAGAGGGAAGAAACTCACTGTCAGTCAGCCATTTTCAGAGATCACTGTGGGGTTATGGAGAGGGTATGTATGGCAGTATTTACTCCAAAACACTGAAATGTTGGCAAGTCGAGCCAGCATTTTTCATCATTCATTCATTTAACATTCAGTACTATGTCTCTATCACAGCTGACCAAAGGCTCTCAGCAAATGTCATGAAGTGACCCTTTGATATTTACAGAAATTCAAAGCAAATATGAAGTTGGTCACGTCTTTAAAAGGACTCACATCAGATCAGGACGTTATTTTTTTGCCACAGGGTTTAAAGGGGACATTGTCATAGATATTTCTTTATTTTGTAAAGAGCTACTGTGAAATCTCACTTGATTTCAAGAACAGTGTGCAAGTGCCTCCTGATTAAAACTTACAAAGTTACTCTCTGGTTTCAAGTATTAAATCTGTTTGTGACCATAAGCATAATCGCTGCCGGGTGTGGTCGGGTGTGGTAACACAGCTGCTCTGTTACAATTGTAATCCCACCCAGCAATGATGTCACAACGTACCAACACACCCGAGTACACGACTACATCACTGCAGCACTGCAGAAAACAGTCTTTCTTTGTTTCTTTCTTCAATAATAGAACAAAAATAAACCTCAAAGCAAAACAGAAAACATACTTCTGTGTTACCAGTAAAATTCAAGTATAACGGATCACATTTAGTGTTTTGTTTGCTTAAATCCATCCCAACAGCCTCATTGTCATATCTTTCCACTAACTGTTTCCTAAAAGTGGAATTCCCTCCAAAAATTTACCTGAACATCTCTGGAATATTTGTCATTTCCATGAAAGCATCAATCAACCACATGAAAATGCCATCATCCTTCTTCTTTTTTTTTTTTTTTTTTAGGGAAAAATTCCTTCATCTTTCTCATCCATCTTACCTCAGGATGAGCCACGGAACATGAGAGCAACACTAAAACCAAATCAAACCCTGCTGTATTTTATGCCACTGAGCCATTTCCTCAGTCCAAAATTAAGGTTTAAGAGAAGAACCGGTTGTATTTTTTAGTCCAAAATGTGAGTAGACACACAAACCACAATGTTCCCCTTAATATCCAAAGATTCTAGCAGCTCTTAAATGGTTAGAAGACCTCAAAATGAAAACTTACAGTTACAATTGCAGGTTGAAACGGACCGACCTTTAGAGAAAGTGATGGACGCAGGCCTTGTGAGTGGGGATATATATATACATTCACAACCAGCCTGAGTCTATAGAGGCAGGACTCTGACTTCTCATTGGCTGTGAGCTGTTTGGAGCATGGTGTGGGGTCAAAGGTCACGCTGCTTATCTGTGGACAAGTTGTGCTGACTCAGCTGCCTGTTTTGTTGTCCAGCACTATTGTGAGGGACTGGGGACAGTCACTACCATCAGCAGAAAGTTTGCCTGCCACACACACACACACACACACACACACACACACACACACACACACACACACAGAGTTACTTTTGCAGCCACGGCTCTGCACGCTGTCTCTCGCTTCCTTCTAAATTCTAGTTCTGTGTTTTTTTATCCTTCCCGTCCGTCATTGTCTCTAGTTTCTCTGTGATCTGGTTTGTCTTTCACCTCTGCATTCTCTCTTTCTTTCTTTTGATACTTGGTGCAGCCGGTTCAAGCCTTTAAACCCTGTGTGTGTAATGTGCTGACTACAGGAGCAGCATCCATCTCTCTATTGTTTGGACAGGCGAGCGCTGGACTCGCTAGCTTATTATGATGTTGTACAGGCTATATCCATACATACACATCTCATGTGACCCCACAAGCGATATGAACATATACATATGTACGTGCACAGTGGCATGCATGCACACAAAATGTATTTTCTTTTTAGCACATTGTGTAACCATAAAGATAAAAATGAGTTAAGCGCAACTCTTTTTGTCCTGTAATTGATTTTACAAGTAGGGTGTAAAAATATTTTCCATGGATCTCTCACACCCGTGGTGCTGTGATACTTTAAATGCTTGCAAAGCTGTTAGAACATTTTGATTTTCATCTGATGTAATTGTTGCGATTTTAAAGTAGCTGTTAGAGAGTGCTGAAAGGCCTGTGGGCAAAAAATTCACAGCATGAACTTTCAAAATGGATTACTAGAGCATAGAAAAAGAAGCCACAGGAAATATCATCTTTTTTTTTTTGGATGATACAAAAACAGCATCAACACATCTGACATCAGAGCCATTTAAAACACTTATAGAGTAGATACTGGAGGAGAAACAGAGACACAATGGGATTATTTTCACTCTGACACTTATCATTTTACCACTAAGAATGGATGAAACGTTTTTTAAGGGAAACTGCTCAGTTTGAGTTTAGAACCGGAAGAATTTACAGAGGAGCAGACCCCTCCACAGGACAGATGCCCTCTTTATCTGTGTGATCACCATGAACCCCGTCTCGCTTGTGCACTTTTGCAAAATATGCAGGCTTGAGATGTTGGGTTGAAAAGTATTGGCAGGTTTTTTTTTGTTTTTTTAAAAAAGAATTTTAAAATCACGACTAGGATTACACACAAAAATGTAAATGTAAACAGATGTTCAATTCTGCAGCTGTGAGGTCCTCATACAGCTCATGCTCTAAGTTCAGAAAATCTCAGAAAACAGCTTCATGCACACACGAAAGTTTGATTTCACATTAAATGTCACACTTATGTATGTTTTCCAATTGATAACCTACTGTACAAGCCGTACAAGCAGACATGACATAGGTGCTTATTTATATTTAACAAAATAGAAGCTGCAACACTACACTGTGTAAATTCTCTGTTTCAAGTGAAACACCCGCATTCAAAAGTGAGTATTAGCAGCGGGTTGTTTTAAAAGTATCCAGAGTACTTCCAGTAAATACTTGTTATGCTGAAAGGCTACATTCAAAATGTTAGATTATTTTCATTTGGTTGATTAATAATCATCAAAGCAGTATGACTATTTTAAAGCTGGAGCTAATTTTAACAACTGAGTGTAATTTGATTGTTTTGTCTATAACAATTCACATTTTATGATCTGATCATGTGTTTGATCACGTAATATTTTGATTTGACAAGTAACCAAAGCTGTCAGATAAATTTCTACTACTTAAAGTACAATATTTCCCTCTGAGATGTTATGGAGTGGAAATACGGTGTTGTGTAAATAACATAGAAAAAAATAATGTTGGACATGCTATTATTATACAGGCTATATCCATATATACACATCTCATGTGACCCCACATACAGTATGCACACATGCTTTTTAACATGCACAGTGGCATGCATGCACACAAAGAGTATTTTCTTATTAAATAATTATGTAACCAAAAAGATAAAAACGAGTTAAAACACAAAACGGAAACAAAGCACTTGTACCTCAAATTACAACTAGGAAATATTTTGCGCAAATTTACTTACTTACATTCCATCACTGCATGTACTGATAGTAAAACATACTTATTGAAGATGTTTGCCTTATCCCATGCAGGTTAAAATAACAGTATGTCACAAAATCCAGAGGGAAGGAAGGCAGTCAGAAAATGTCTGCCTGCCTTCCCTCACATCAGGACACCAGGTCCTGATGAAGACTTTGTTTAGTCGAAACACATAGTCATATCCCTATTAAATAAAGAGATTTCCACATTAAGCTTGCCTCAGAGTGCCTTGGATATTTTCCAACTGCCTTCCTTCACTCTGGATTTTTTCTACAGATAACCTGGACAGTCATTCATTTATCTGCAAGTTGATTTCTGTTCCATGTCCTCGAAGAGCACCTGAATCCTTCACATTGTTCCTCACTTTTGACCATTGGCAGCATGCGCCTCTTTTCATCTAACAGTATGTCACAATTTGGTCCCAAAACAAACCTTAGACAAATTCACTTTTTAGGTAATCACTGTGTCTAACACATCCTGTTCTGGAAGAATCTCAGTTTTGTGTCAAATGCAACATAAATGTTCTCAGTGAAATTGTAGCACTGGAATCTAAGCTAGTATTTATTTTAAAAAATAGTCTTTTAAAAAATATATATATTTTTTCAATTTTTGTAGTTTAAAACAGATTAGAATATCACCAGCCTACATAAGGTAAAGGTACTTCATTGGTCACATATACACAATGTACAGTGAAATGTGTTCTCTCTGCATTTAACCCATCCCTGAGGAGCAGCGGGCAACCACAGCGCGGCACCTGTTGACCAACTCCAGATTCTAAGCCAGTACCTCGGTCAAGAGTAGTGACTGGAGATATATCTACATACATGTTATGATTACATATCGACGCTGAATCCAGTTTATAAAAAACATTCACATTGGAAATCATTACAGTTTTCACAGAACAGGTTGTGTATAAATGAAAACTGTAAATAAAAAGAAATTTAACTAGTAAAGCTTTCAGACAGGTCTGGAGTTGAAAATATTTTCCACTGAACTGCAGAGGAGTATCAGTATGAAGACATAAAAAAATACTAAAATACAAGTAGCTGAAATCTGTCCTTAAGTGCAGTAGCCTACTTGAGTAAATGTATTCAGTTACATTCCACCACCGAATGTACTTTTGGAACATTTTTATACTTAAATTGGTGCTTAAATGATTAAATATTTTACTTTAATCAAGAACAAACAAATGAAAAGATAAAGTCACACATGTCCATGACAAGGTCAGCTGTCACAGACTGAGTGTATATGTGTGAGTGTGTAAATGTGTGAGTTCCTCTATGTGCTCTGACTGCATTAGTAACTGCGTGAACAGGCCTGTGCGTGCCTGTCTCTATCCATGACTGTGTTCATGCATGACTGAGCATGCATGTATATGCGAGTGAGTGAAAAGGTGAAAGGACCGGAGGTGTGGGGTCAGTCGAGGTGGACATGGCGAGTAGATCAGAGACGGAGCACAGCGCAGAGTAGGAAGGACTCAGTGAGTAGGCCCACATTTAAATATACATCCGACTTGTTTATCACATACCTTTTTTATTTTTAGTCACATGTCTTTCAATCCAGAATTTCAATAGTAGAAATATAAAAGCTAAAGGACCAAAACGTTCAGTTTGCAGCCGGCCATTTTTGTTTTCGTGTTTTACCACTAAATCTGTTTTTCTTTTTGCACCAGAGTCACTGGCAAGACTACCCACATCTGTGATGATCTGTTTCCTGGACCAGGCAGTGTCAGGACTTGGTCCAGCCCACTAACCATGGACCATTTGGAACTTCTGCTTATCTGCACTGGGCACCGTGCCCTCCATCCAGTCCCACTGCGGAGAACTAAAGCCCAGCAGCTCAGTGCTGAACAATGACTGGAGCAGCAATGTGCTGACTCCTGCCCCGACCCGCAGGCCCAGCTGCTTTTCAGCACCAACATGTATAAATAGGTCCGTTTACTCCGAGGTCAGGACATCGTTTTTGTGGAGCCCCCTGTGAGCACTGCACTGCCATTCTTTGGGGCCCTGTCAGGTAAGCCCTCCATCTCAGTCCATTCAGCCCGTAGACTTGTGCAGACCATTGTTACCTCACATTTTTGTGTCTTTTGTCTTTTTGTTTGCGCTGAGCCATGTAAATGTATAGACTGAGGTCAGACGTGCAAATGCATAGACGTAAGGATCATGCGCTGATAGAACAAACAGCACTGTGTTTATGTCAACAGCTGGCTTCACCAGCTGTGCAGCTTCAAGAGAGGTTTCATACCCAAACAGATAATATGCAATAGATGATAAGTTTTTTAAAATACATTTTAATATCTTATACTGTAATATCAGGTGAAACATTCTCAAATCTATTCCAAAAACATGCAAACACAATTCAAACAATATGAATATGTCTCCTGCATGGTTATTGATCATAAACATTAGCTCAAAAACACATGTTGTAGTTACTGTGGAAGTAGTGATAAGTTGTTTGCCCTGTGTAATGTTTTCCTTCTAATAATAACCAAAATATGATTCTTTCTGCTCTCTACAATGAAGATAAATTGGCATTAAGATTCACAGTAGCATGGCTCTGAATAATCCCAACCCACTGGGACCATGGAAGGTGAGCGCACCGCCTTTCTGTGCAAAATCAACATCAACAACAACAACAACAACAAAAAATATATATATTATGTGTGGTCTGATGATGATAATGATGTGTGTATCTGTACGCACATCAGTGTGTGGGCGTGGCATGTGCACATCTATGCATTTGTGTCCTCTCTAGATCACAGTTTATGACCAGGAGAACTTCCAGGGGAAGCGTTTGGAGTTTACCTCAGCTTGCCAGAACATCATGGAGTGTGGTGTTGACAACATCCGCTCCCTGAAAGTGGAGTGTGGCGCGTAAGTCAAACAAAGAACTCTGCAATAAATGGATCCACCTGTCAATATATTTATATTCTTATAATCCTGAAAGAATTTGAATTTTAATAAAATCTAGCTAGTTTGCTTGACCCAGAAACACATTAAAAAGGTAAATACGTAAGGTTGCGTCTTAAAATACTGCAAAAAAATCCGAGAATTGGTTCTCAATGATTTCATCTGGTTAAACAAAGGTTGTAAAAAAAAAGAAATGCACTACTTACCATATTTAGCAGGACTAATATCTGATGATCAGTTTGCTCCTAATATTCCTGCATGTTGTGTACACGTGTGCGTATGTCTGTCTGCATGCTGTCGACAGCTGGGCAGGATATGAGCACTCCAGCTTCTGTGGACAGCAGTTTGTGTTGGAGAGAGGAGAGTATCCTCACTGGGAGTCGTGGAGCGGCAGCAACGCCTACCACATTGAGAGGATGATGTCCTTCCGCCCCATCTGCTCTGCTGTGAGCTTCTGTCTCCCTCTTTAGAGTCCAAAAACACTAAATTTGAGGCAGAAATTAAGTCACTTGGGATCAGAACCCTGGTTTCACATGTTCCAGTCTGCAGCGCAGCTTGTACCAGCTGATAGTTGCGCTTAAAAATTCACTATAGCGCAATGTGATCTGATGCACTATTAGAATTTGGAATCCCACATTAATTGTATGAATACAGCAAAAACTTTTTTCCTTACAGGAATTCTTACTGAAAGCTCTCTGTACATGAACACAATTTATGACTATCATATATAAAAAAGAAAAATCAAAGATCAAACAAATTAACCTTACCTTGTGAAGAATGGTTTGGTGAGTATTTAAAGCATCGACTGACAGAACATTTAATCCTCTCCTGGTTTATTACTGTGTTCAGTTTCAGCCTTTAACACAGTTTTATGCTTGTTGCTGAATACAACTGTAAATCAAAAATACAAAGTATTATGCCATGAAATTATATTTACATCACTTCATCATAAACCCATTGACATCTACAACATTAATACTCTTCACATGCACACAGAACCACAAGGAGTCCAAGATGGTGCTGTTTGAGAGGGAGAACTTCATGGGACGCCAGTGGGAGATAAACGATGACTACCCCTCTCTGCAGGCCATGGGCTGGGGCAACAATGAGATTGGATCTATGCAAGTTCAAAGCGGCTCGTAAGTCCATACTTCTGCACTCAGAGGCCTCTGACAACCAACAGGCAACATTAAACTACATATGACACAGTATAACACATATTTTTTATGTATTGACAAACATGTTGCCTAGCATCAAGAAACTTTGTACACTTTGTTTTGCTGTTTAAAGAGCAAAAACTATATTTAACACCTTCACCATCATCTGATCACTTTAATCTGGTGCAAGTTATGTATTTAATTATTTATCACAACTTAATTTTATCACTTTGTGAACAATGCACATTTGTAGTTACGTGTAAAAGTTCATTATATTAGGATAAACCCTTTGAGCAAAGTGTTTATTTTCAATCTAAATGCATTTCTCATAATATCAGCTACGTGTTTACATAATCCACGTTTATCATTCATTACTGCTTTCCTCTCCTCCTCTACCCCTCTCTCTCTCCTCCTCCAGCTGGGTGTGCTACCAGTTTCCAGGTTACCGTGGTTACCAGTACATCATGGAGTGCGATCGCCACGGGGGCGAGTACAAACATTACAGAGAGTGGGGCTCCCATGCTCAGTCCTTCCAGGTGCAGTCGCTGCGTCGAATCCAGCAATGAGACCTGCAGCCTCCTCTCCCAGCCTCTCACTCTTTACCTCCTCCTCCTTCTCCTCCTCCCTTCACCCAGTCATTCCAAGCTTGAGCCAGGTCTGTCAGGTATAAGTAAAGTAACGCTGACACTGCCTGGTGCTTCACAATCGAGATGTTTAGCGCACTTTTGTTTTGGTCTGTTGCCAAATGGAAAAAAAGGAGAGAAAATGTGATGAAAGAAAAAGCAACCAGTAAAGAGAAGCCCATGACTTACGCCCCACCAAGGAGAGAAAAGGGGGTGATGTCACTCAGAGTCACTGCTCCTCATATTTGTGGGTAAATGTGGTGCTACCAGGGATCAATAAAGAAAGAATGGGCAACACAAAATAAACACTCTGCTGCTAAACTCTATGGTCCTCAGTTGTGATTTCTTTCAATATTCACACTAAGGCTTCATTGTTTGATTGTGATCAGTCAAAAGATGCTGTATTCACATCAGATGTTGGTTCAATGAACTGTCACCCATCATCTTGAACACAAAAAGCTTGCTCCAAAGGAGTAAACTTATAAGTTGTTTATGTTTATTTTGGAAGGTCTACCTGACAAACATTAGTGCAACTACTTCATTAAGCTTATTGTTAATTTTCTGTAATAATCTCTGACATCGTTGTCACACAGGATAAACACTTAATATTTAAATCAGCAACTAAAGCAAACTAATTAAATATCTTTTGTGTGACCGGTACACACAATAACACCTGGTGCAAAAAGGTTACTGATGATTAAAGCACAACAGCACTGATAAGAAAACCACTAATTGAATTTCAGTCATTACAAACAGTCAGATACATTTTGGTTTTCTGATGTCTCTGTTTTCTCCAGTAAAGGCTACTCTAGTTCATCTTTATTTTAAGTCAGTTGTGGTTTTTAAAAAAAGGCTGTGAGTCTCTAAAGCATAGAAGAATTCTCCACATGTATCCACAACCACACTTTTTAGATTTGTGGGGTATTAGTGGATGATCATAGCTATTAAAGTCTCAGTGTAATAAGTGGGAAAAGGCTTTAACATTGTCCAACTAATCATGCTTGAACTTGAGTGTCTGTTCTTTTTTGTAAATATCTTTATGAACATTTTTTTTAGTTTTAGTCAGGAGTTTTAGGTCAAGAAACATACAGAAAATCTTACACCAACAGTAGTGCAAAATTATATTGAGCGTTATAATTTCTAGTATCCACTCATGTATTCTTATATGTTTAAAAAGATTAACAACAGTTCATCAGTTGTAAAAGATCTACTAAGATAATGAAAGTAAGCCACATTAGCCACATAAACACTACAACAAATTGTACTGAGAACAAACTGAAGAGCAGTGAGAGAGAGGAAAAACAACAACAACAACAAGGTTTTTAGTAAATTTAGGAAATAAAAAGTATGAAAATTAAACAATTACTATAAAAACAGACAAACGAATAAATATGGTTGGTAGAAACTACAGGTTACTTATGACACTGGAATTATGACATATCAATTAATTATGACAGAATTGTTGTCCTCATACAAAAAGCCGTAGTCGTTGTCCTGATTAAGGATTCATCACCTAAATGTTGGTGCGGATAATTGTGCAAATTTAATTCAACAAAACACACTCAGGTGGTAGCCTTTTACACACATTTAAATGATCATATTGGTACATTTTAGTGTCTGTTTGACAGTGGAAATCCAAGCAGAAAATGCTAACGTATCTCCACCGTGCCGCCTTAAAAAATGACGTCATCACGAAGCTCCGCCGCTGTGAGTTGAACGGAAGTAGATGGAAACAGGCAGGCCAGACTGGATCTGACAGCGACGTACGTTTACTGTTGGGGAGACGAACACTCCAAAATTAGTCGACCCCGGCGTTTGTTCTGTAATTGTAAAGTCTGAATGGTTTAGAGGGAGAAAATACACAAACATGGTACACTTCTGGGAGCATTTCTCGACGACGCCGAAACTACGGGGGTCACTTTTCGCCTTTCTTCTCCTTCTTGTTGTCTCCCTTGGTGACGCCAGGCTGCGCCGGACACGAAGTGGCAGCCCCTCGACGGAGGAGACGGAAGAAACTTACAGTAAATACTACAATTATGTGGAGCTAACTGGACGTTTACAGTCCTTAGCCCAGAAATACTCTCACATAGCTAACCTGTCGAGCATAGGTCGGTCTGTGGAGGGTCGGGAGCTCTGGGTGATGCGGATCACCAAGGACCCTAATGTTGACCCACCGGGGAAACCCAAATTTAAATACGTTGGGAACATGCATGGCGACGAAACCGTGTCCAGGCAGGTGTTGGTGTACCTGGTGGAGTACCTGCTGACCAAATATGGCGAAGAACCGCGCATATCTGAGCTGGTGAACAACACCGATATTTACATTATGCCCAGTATGAACCCTGACGGCTTTGAGAAGTCCACGGAGGGGGATTGCCCTGGCGACTTCAGTGGTCGAAATAATGCCAAAAATATAGACCTGAACAGAAGCTTTCCTGACCAGTATGATGGGACGAGTGTCAATCCAGATGATATCCCGGAGGTCGTGGCTGTGATCAGATGGATCCAGGACAAAAAGTGAGTCTCTCTCTCTTCTATAAATAACACAAACACACTCTCCTCAGTGTCAGAACACACATTACCCACCGTTCCCAGTTGTTTGAGGTCGTGTTTCCCAGAGCACAGGCTGGAATGGCTGCAGGAAACTTCACTAATCTCAGACAGTAAATAATGTCAGTGTATTTCCCGGTTCAGGACTTGGAGAAAGTGACAAACACCCATGTCAACGAGCAGCTCAGTACCTTGTCTCTGTTGGCCTCGGGGTGGGGGGTGCAGGTATGACTTATAGTAAAGTCAAGAACTGTGGCACTGACTGAGGTCTGCTTTGGAATAGAGCTGAAGTGATTAGTTGATTTATCCAGTAGTCTTGACAGAAAAATAATCAGATAAACAATTTATCAAAAATTTTGAAACACGTGCTAGAGATGTTCCAGTGCCATATTTTCCTTCCCGATATTGATTCCGATACCAAAACTTGTGGATCAGCCAATACTGAGTACTGATCCGATACCAGCACACAAAAAACAATTCCTTACACGTCTTTTTTGAATATCATTGTAAAATATTGCTGAATGCAGACATTTTGCTAGCTCAGTCGCCTCTTTCCGTTCTTCCTTACCCTTCTTAAAAATACTAGTGGACAGTGGCAGCACGGCGCCACTTTCTGTGTACTGTTTTAAAACGACAAAGAAAAACAGATTTTTATCTGTGTAACATCAGTCAGAGCTAACTGAGCTAATTGGAAAATAGCTGGGTACTCACCAATATCGATACCAGCATTTTTGGCAGTATCGGCAGCATTTTCCGATACTGGTATCGGTATCAGAACAGCTCTTGAATATGCCAAAAGTTCACTGATTTCAGCTTCTTGATAGTAAAAGTTTGGCTTGATTTATTTTGTCATATGCTGATTATCTTTGGGCTGTAAACCGTTTGTGGTCAAATCCAGCAGTGTCAAGACATCACCCTAAGGCTTCAAAAAAAGTGCCAGGCATTTTGCACTATTTTCTTTCTTTTTTAAAAATAAGATTTTATTTACGTTGGTCAAAACATATACAATACACATTCCCACTCCAAGGAAAAGGAATGAGGAAAGACCAACAAAACAAAACAAAACAAAAAAAGGAAAACAACACACAAACAAGCGAGAAGAAAAACAAAAACAAAACAAACCCTAATGCTTCAAACTAAATGTAGCACCCATTTAAAATCTCAATGCTAATAATACCTCCCTCCATATAATTTCAAACTGAGTTAACTTTTTTCAGTTGCTGTTATCTTCTCCGTATGTAAATAATGGTACATTTCTTTTTTCCACTGTAGTAATGTAAGAAAGTATTTGGGTTTCCAATATTTAAGTATCAATTTCTTTAGTATCATTGATAAAAAAAGGATAACCCAACTTTGCACTATATTCTGACATTTTAGGGACCAAATGATTAATTTAGACATAACAAAAAATATGTGGATTTTCCTGGTAGCTGAAAAGTTAGGACACAGCAACACAACATGTGTCCACGTTTGATTCTAGCCAGGGACCTTTTGTCTATTTTGTACTCCTCTCTCTCTCTCGCCATGCTATTCGCTGGATAATGAAAGAAGTCATTAAAGAGTGCAGGCCTACTTGGATGCTGAAAGACATTTTTGTTTTTGTTCGGGGATCAGGCATAGACAGGTGTGACTGACATTAAATTCTTAGAGAACTTCTCCTTGTGTGTTGGACCAAGATTTCTTTGGAAGACTAGACTTCAGACTTGCTTTCACATTAATACTTAATCAGTTGGAATGGCTTCACCAGGGCCAGGGCTGCTGTGCAAAAAGAGAGTTCACATTTCATCCCAATATTTGCTCTGTGAAACCTTATAGTGGAATTCTTTCCTCATTACTTTTTAAGCAAGAATCACAAGAAAAGATCCCTGAAAGAGATGGTGGACAGAAACCACAGTTGTTGTTTTGTATGAAAAGGCTTTCTTAAGTTAACCCTAATGCTCATTTGAGTTTCAGCAGTCTGAGTAGGATAATTCATGTGGGTATCTCCCAAATTAAAATGTAAACTTTTGTGTTTGACTGCACTAAATACTTGGAACCTTGGAAGCTTTGTCCATAACATTGACGTTTGATGTCTGAACCAGCATTCGAATGTGTGTTAAACACATCGCCAGGCTTTTCAGCGTGTTGTGTGTATTGGACGGGGTGGAGGGTCGGGGAGGAACAGATGCCGGCCGACAGCTGTTGAGAGACAGGGAGATCTGGAGGAGAGAGTCTGGTTTGGAGCTTCTTGAGAAATAAACAACTGGATTCACACTTGCGACCTTGTATTTTGTGCCAAATCCCCTCCCGACTTTACAGACAGTATAAGTAGAGAAACGGTTAAATTAACCAACAACCAGTAATTTGCAAATGGTCACTGTTTCAGAACATACTTTACTTGTTCTTTAAGGCTGCTTCTAAAAATGTGCTATTGTCTCTCCTTTCCAGATTCGTGCTGTCAGGGAACCTGCATGGTGGCACTGTGGTTGCCAGCTACCCTTTTGATGACTCAGCCTCCCACGAGCGGCAGGGCCACTACAGCCAGTCAGCGGACGACAGTCTGTTTCGCTATTTGGCCCTGGTGTATTCCCACAACCACCCTGTGATGAAGACTGGCGAGCCGAACTGTCCCGATGCCATGGAAGAAACTTTTCAAGATGGCATCACCAATGGGGCACAGTGGTATGATGTGCCAGGTAAGGTGATTGTTTTTAAAGCATATGTTAGTTGCTGACAGCTAAATTATTGTAGTTGGGAGGTGAGGATATCTAGCTTGAGTCCGTTTTGTGACTTGAGTTCAGCTTTGAGGGCCGCACACTGTGTGTGTCATAGGGACTTAAGTGTGCCCTCACCTTTTTTTGTTCTAAAACCAATTGTACTCTGAAGTGAGACTTTTAGGCTGTTTGTTACCATGGAGATAGATGGCCAAGAGGAAGTTATGTGCTGTGTCTTTGAATGAATATCTATTGTTCTGTTAGAGGATGTTTGTCCAGTCAGAGTTTACTCACTTCCTTTAAATCTTTACTGTTGCCAAGGACAGCAGGTAAGTATTTTATATAACCTGTGTTGCTGCTTGATATCTCCCCAACTGAAAGCCAAGAATGACTTCTTATTGTCGGACTGTGTGCAGCATATGTGGGTTTGTGCTAGTGGTATGTACGAGCTACAACCTGTTTGTGAAGGCTCTTAAAACATGATCACAATTCACTTTGCTTTTGGTTTAGCACAGCTTAGGCTGTTGTCATGGCAAAGTTGTTTTCAACCACTGCCGATTTCAAGTGAAACATCAGCCTCCGTAAGCAGAATAGCATTAGTAGCATTCCAGAAGAACAACTTGAAGGCTTTTGTTTACCAAAGCTGCTTAGAGGCAGATTCCAGCAACCCTAATCATTCGTCTAACCATCACAGTCAAAATGCATCATAAAAACTGGGACTGTTTATGGGCAGGTTAAAGATTTTGTAGAATAGGAAAGAGTGGAGTTGGTGATTGTTCAAATTGACTTTTTCAAATGGCCTTTTCAGTCATTGAAGTGCTTGACATTATGGTCCAGTTTTGGGTTTTTCAGGTTTTAAAATGTTAAAAAGTTGTAAGCACTCAAGCTCAAAGCGCACTGCAGGGTGTTTGTCTGTAATTACATTATGCCCATAATTACTGACAGTGAGGAGTAGACAGGTGTGCCATGACTGCTTTCTTTACATGTACTACAACAACTACCTACCCACCCACCAGCCTACCCTACTTACCCACCACCCTACCTACCTGCTTACTTACCTCTCTCTCCCTCTCTCTGTCTCTCTATCTGTATCTCTATGTTTAGCTAAAGTAAGTTCTGGTTTGTTTTTCTTCATGAACCCGCTTCACCTTGCATCACTTCAGCAGAACCTTGATCAGCATATGTTTCTTTTGTTGGTTTGTGCAAGGGGCTGGAAGGGCGGTTGTGTCTGCAGGTTCAGGTTTCCATTTTTCCTGCTGAGGTGTGTTTTCTCCAGTAAAAGGTTGTGGTTATGTATTATGTCCTCCAGTAGCTAATTTCTATTGGCGTAGCATGTCCTTGGCACGCTCAGATTAATTTGGTTGAAACTATAACTCTTCAGAACATGTTTGCTCTTTTGTTAGTCCTTTACTTATCTTTTTCATGTGTGTTTGATGTGTGTTGTGTTCATAACCTGATACTAATTGATTGATTTTTTTTATTATTGTGTCATGCCACAAGCAATGTGACCAGCAGTCCAAACGGGCTTACAAGACACCATTATTTGGAAAAGAAAATGGACCAGAAACCAAAGTAGTAGTATAAATTATAAAAAAATACCAAACAAATAAACCATCCCAATGTTTTCTCTAAGCTTTAGAAACCAAAGTAGCCAAATTATAAATGTTAGAATTAAATTACCATTCCTTTTTGTCATCTTCAAAGCACCAGAATATTTCTGGATTTTTAACAGACATTACTATTACTTTCAGGGGAGCAGACTACTTTATATGCAAGTTCCCTTTTTCACTCCCAAAATACAACAAATCATTCAGATTTAGTTCAAATAATGATTGCTCCATCATCGCTTTAGTTTTACAACAAAACACTGGCCATCGTGTGGATGCAACCTGAGTGGAATTGTGTGTTTGTGCAAGTATGATGAGGATTGGATCAAATATTTGGAGAAATTAGTATTTTTTGAAAAAGACTTGTTGTAATTTGATTTACCTGCATTATCGCCCCAGAGGATTTTTTTTTTGTAAAAAAGGTGTTTAAAATTACACACAGTTTCAGGACAGGAGTATTTGTTCATGTGCCTTTAATGTTATGTCATTACATGTCATGGTAACCATTTACCACCAGAAGGTACTGGAGCTGTAAATGAATAGCAAAGCCGTTAGCACACACTGTAAATCTGGCTTTCAATTATTACAAGAGAGAAACTGGGACGGAGATGAAGATTACCTATTTTGTTCGTGCAGCTTCTCATCAAAAACAGTATTCAAGCAGAGAAGATTCTGGCTGTGACTGAAGCCTGTAATTTATATGGTGGGAGAAGAATTGATACAGCATAGTATTGCAACATTATGTGGTAACAGACTGCAAATATTGATCCTTTTTTATCTTAATGATTAGTATTGCAGATACTAATGATTTTCAGCAGAGGTAGCGGTCGGGACTGGCTATAATAGCATTCAGTCTGTCTGCCTGATTATTCCATTTTGCTGCAATAAAAAATTATGCAATTGAGATGAACAGACTGAAAACTTAATCCTATTAGATAAAGCACATTTTGACAAAGCTTTTCTGTAGGGACAATCCCGATATGTTGCAACGTATGTCACTGCAAATACTCAGCATATTGCAAAGTGTTTTAAATCGCAATAAAATTGTATCATGAAGACTGAAATAAGTGTTTCACAGTTGAAAGGAGAATGTCACGTCTCAGTGGGCAAGATATCCATGCTGAAACTGGGCTAATAGCAGATGAGGGAAGCAGCCAGAATATTGTGTGACATAATGATGGGCTAGGCAAAGCGCCAGATTCAGGAGTCAGGAACAGGAGATTTTTTGTGTTCCAGTCAGGGCTTCAAATAATGAATCGGCATAACGTGTTATCTAGACTCATAATCTTTTGACACGGTCCGCTCTCAATCTGTCTCTGCCCTCGACCTTCGTTTTTGAACTTGACCTACATTTTGGTTCATTCAAGTAGCCCTCAGGGCATAAATAAGGGATCATGGTGTGGTTTTGTACACAGTGTGCACTTAAAAATGTTTTTACTCAAGCTCTTTGCTTTTGGACTTGCATTTCTGTTAATAGGTCGTTTATTCAAGCTGTAGATCTAGGTTATTGTAATCTAGGTTGTGTTGAAAGATACACGTCACTGCCTTTCGAAGTACAAGAGAGCAAGGTCCAGAATATCATTTCACTGTATGGAAATCCAGCTCTATTGCTGTGATATGTGAGGCCCTGGAAGTGCCTGCGATCATTCAGCCCTCTGATAACTGTACTTTCATGCTTCATTACTGTGAACTGCTGACAGTCATGTGGCCAAAATACTTTCTAAAATAGTTTTTCCTCCTGGATTATAATTGTAAATGCTTTACAAAAAATAAGGTGAATTTTTAATCGCTCTGAATCTCTAAACAACCCCTAAACTGTCCAGCATTACAAAAATCTCTGTGCTCTGAACAGCAAGTTTTGCTACTTTGGTACTGACTTTGGCTCCATTGTCTGGACGGCGGTTTCAGGGTGTGTCACTGGATCCGGTACACAGACAGGATATGTGTGATAGGTCATGCTCTATCAGCATATGGGAGGTGTTTTCTTTCAGTAAATAACACCTGATTCAGTTTAAACCTCTTGAAGTAACTCAGCATAGGATGATGTGTAATGTCTTGTGACCCAAACAAAAGGTGTTGTTTGCCATGTCGTTGCAGCAAAGAATGGGTTTCCTCACATTGGCTAGCGCTATTTGCTCATCGCTACCCGGTGAGATTTTTTAAAGGCTGAGTTTGGTTTGGTTGACATAGCACCCTGTTGTCTGTGCTGCCTCCACAGGGTTTAAAACCTCTAATGAATCACTCTCACACATCTCTACACACTACTCAAACACAAAATAAACTCAGAGGACACAGTCCCTATTGTTCTATGAGAATGTTTACATCCACCAATTTAATACTGATGGATTAGTCTGGGTCATACAAAAGACTCTCTCCTTTGTTAAAAGTAAAATTAATCTGTGTTTTTAGACCACTGTGATGTGGACAGCTGATTCGTTTTAAGAGTTTATATCTTGTTAAGTTGCCTTTTGCAGTTTCCAGTGGGTCGCTCTCACCAGGTTTCAGGCAGACGAACAGCTGTTGCTTGACCGCGGGGTGACTCAGAGGAACTTGTGCTTCTGCTGTATATATTTTCGTACTCCTACTCTCAGAGCCAAGGCGCGTACCACATCACAGCCTGCAGCTTTTCCCCTTTAGCCTGAAAAGGATGCATTGTAATTTTCTAACTCCATATTCTACAGTCTCCAAAGTTGTAGGAGGATCTCGACATCAAATGGGTACATTGTGGAAATGGATGTGAATGTCTGGCAATTTAACCAAATAGTCACTGTAAGCAGAAGAATTATCACACTTTCATTTTGTTCAGTGGTAGTGCAGTACAGCTAAAAGGGATTTAATAAAATGTTGCATGAAGCACTGAATAAAGCAGAACTCATTTCACTTTTTTGCCCGTATAGGACTGTGATGTCAGAGTATTATAAAGTTTTCATTATTGGCTCCAGGAAAAGTAGTCATATAGTCAAAAAATGTGCTTGGATGTGTCTTTGATCAACAAGCATATGCACTAAGATGAGCGATTTTCTCTTTTGTGTGATTTATGTCTTTCTCATTGGGATTGGTGGGAAGCTGTTTGCCTCGCCAAAGCTATTTATCAATGTTTGGTGTTTGAGTTCACTTCGAAGTGGTGGCTGTTTCACTGGGTTCCTGTGACCACCCAGCAGGCAGTCATGGCAACCCACCAGCCAGGGAGCTTCTGGCTGCCTGCTGTCGCTCCAGTGGGACGGCCAGCCGAACAGCCTGCTGTGTTCTGTGTGTCTTTCTGTTTGCTTTACTTGGGCTGCTAGTTTAACTGGCAAAGCTCGTGCGTCGTGACTTGCTGCCACATTAAACACTATCTTTAAACTGTGGCACTGAAAAGACAAAAAGGGAGCTAAAGACTCTCCAGACAGAGCCTCTTTACCGATTAACAACTGGCCCGACATCAGCGGAAATTAAATTTAAGGGGGCAGAGCATGTTCAAAAAATGTACCAATAATATCATTAAATGTTTATGCCATCTCTAGCATTGTTGATTTACTTAATTGCTGGCCTGTTTTCTAGGAGGAATGCAGGACTACAACTACCTTTATGGAAACTGTCTGGAAATCACCATGGAGCTGAGCTGTTGCAAATATCCTCCTCCATCTGAGCTCCGAAAGGAATGGGATCTGAACAGGGAGTCCCTCCTAGCCTACATGGAAAAGGTAGAACTTACAACTACTAAAGGAGTATAAAACCCTGTGCTTTTGGCCTAATAGTGCCTCAATTCAGGAAGTTGTCTGCTGAGTTTACTAGGGCTGTGCAAATTATTTTTACCTTTTTACCTGGTTCTCACAGTGTATGAAAATTATGCACTTAATCTTCAATAAATTGGAGCATCAAAATAGTTTTTCAACTCAGCTACCAATATAATGAGATGTGCCTGTCTGTTGTTAGATAACCTGAGTGGTATATAGAAAGTTGTATTTTCAGCACTATTTTTAAATTTTGAGGATATGATGCTTAGTAATGCAATGTATGGCATTGTTTATCGTTATTGTATCGAATCGTATCATACCGCACTATATCAAGGTACATATCGTGTTGTGATCAGTGTGTCGAGGTACGTATTGTGTCGTGATGTCCTAGACGATGCCCAGCGTGGTGTTTACAGTTCTGCTGTTTTTCAGGTCCATATAGGTGTCCGTGGCTATGTGAAAGATGCCAGCAATGGATCTGCTCTCACCAATGTCAACATTGTGGTGGAAGGCATTCGTCACAACCTGACCACTGCAAAATATGGGGATTATTACCGGCTCCTGCTCCCAGGAACATACAACATCACAGCTGTGGCCCCAGGGTGAGTAAAACCAATGATCTTTCGTCACTGCCTGTTGATTGTTGCCGAATCACATTGAACAAAACAAAATTTATAATGTGGCTTCAGATTTTCAGATAATGAAGCTCAGTGTTTTTGTCAGCTCGATTTACCTGCATGTGCTGCTCTGAAGAAATGCAAAACATCAGTTACTTCCTCTTTACAGTATAGGAATAAGGAATAACTCTGTCACTGAACTGAAGTAAGTGTGTTTCAAACTTCAGTGGTGAATGACTTCAGATTTCTGTTAAGATACAGATTAAAATGACTGATAGGTTTTTGTTATGCTATCTTTGATGCTATTTTTGGTACTTCCTTGTGATTTTAAGGTGGATTTAAAGCCTATAAGCATGTTTTTTTTCCTTTTTGCAGTTACACATCACTAACAGTCGACAGTGTGCAGGTCCTGGAGGGCAAAGCCACAGAACTTAATTTTACCTTGGCACCTATGGTCAGCGAGGTTGAGGGTAGCACCCCCCTGACTACATCTCCCACGCCATCTACCAAAGAGTCAGACAACCCCACGACTACTACCGACTCGTCTAACTCCACCCAGACCCAGGTGGTTTCATCTGATGAGACCAAGGACACTCCTGTGCTGCCTCCAGTACAGCAGTCCATCCAGCCTCAGGAATTTCGTCACCACAACTATGCAGACATGGAACTGTTCTTGCGCAAGTACAGCAGCGAGTTCCCCTCTATTACCCATCTTTACAAAGTGGGCAAAACAGTGGAAGAGCGTGAGCTCTATGTGATGGTCATCTCAGACAACCCTGAAGTCCACGAGCATGGTAAGTTTCAGATTCTTAAATAGTTGCAAAAAGAATCTTCTTTTTTTCTGTGTCTATCATGTGGAACATTCACTCTGACATGCATTTATGGTTTCCTTGTCAGGTGAGCCAGAGTTTAAGTACATAGCCAACATGCACGGTAATGAAGTGGTCGGCCGAGAGTTAATGCTCAACCTCATTGAGTACCTGTGCCGTAACTATGGTACAAACCTGGAGGTCACTCAGTTGGTCAACAACACCCGCATTCACATCATGCCCTCTATGAACCCTGATGGCTATGAAGTAGCTGTTGAAGGTGAGAGAAAGGGACACACACATGAACACACTAAGAAGTTCTTGCAAAGGCAGTAACAGAGAAGCATTACCAGTACAGTATGCTTTTAAGACTTGTAATATTATCACACTGGTGTAAGATAGCGTTTGAAGCTTGAGCAAGGGTGTAACATTACGGCTCCTGAACAGTAATTTGATCACTTAACTAACATCCTTGAGTTGTACGTTGCTAAAACCTTCTAAAATTTTCAGCTGACGATATAAAGTGACCATGTCACATTCATGTAAGGGGGAAAATCTGGAGTGATCAAAAAGAAATAGCCAGTATGTCCTAAGGTCATTACAAGTTTACAGTTTTATGAGATAGATCAGCATTTATGGTTAGTTAGTGTTTTGTTGGGGATAATCTCTTTACATACTAGAGGCTTTCACTCCACTGCTGGTTGTAAAGACTTTCGTGGCACTGTCTTTCTTCTGAAAGTATGAGAAAGTTTTACAAACCAGTTTCTCTATAATGCACCAACATCATGCAGTCGTCGGTCACTGCTGATGCATGACAGGAAGTATAAAGAAGGTGGAGCTGTCATGCTTAAGCAGGAACATGTGGTTACTGTCACAGTTGTGTGTAGATTACTAATCACAGGCACTTTTTTTTTCCCCTATAGGCGATGTAAAGGGATACAAAGGGCGCAACAACAACAATGATTTTGACCTGAACCGTAATTTCCCCGACCAGTTTGCCAACATCACAGATACCAGACAGCCAGAGACGATAGCTGTGATGAAGTGGCTGAAGGAAATCCCCTTTGTCCTGTCAGCCAACCTACACGGAGGCACGTTCTAACGGATTCACTTTAATAACTGATTGCGGCCACATGTCCAAGATTTAAATGTAAACATCTGGATAAAGTCTGAATGGGTTTCAACAGTATTTTACTGGTTTTCTGTGTGCTGTTTTTAGGGTCCTTGGTGGTCAACTACCCCTATGATGATGACGCAAAAGGGAGAACTCAGTACAGTCAGTCCCCTGATGACAAGGTCTTTCAGCAGGTGGCAAGAGCCTATTCACAGGTAACCAGACACTGTTACTGTCCGATCAGTTTCAGACTGGAAGAAAGGCTGCTTCTGGTTTCATGTTATTGTCGAAAACTAAATGTGGAGTTGGGACTGATAAAAGCCTCTGACTACAACAGGACTCATTGTTTAGTTTCTCATTTGTGTGTGATGTGTGTGCAGGAGAATCCTCTGATGCACAATGGACACCCTTGTGAGGACCTGTACCCTGATGAATATTTTGAGGATGGCATCACCAATGGTGCCAATTGGTACAATGTTCCTGGTAGGCCTACATCACTCATCCTTCTTTATTAATCACCTTATCATTTTTTCCCCACAAGAGATCTGCCAAAGAGCAATTTTATATTTGAGGTTTTCAGTAAGTGCACATAATCAAGAAGACTGGTTTGTAGTGGACTATAAGCTTTGTCTGGACATTTTGCAATTCAAAGTTCCTGTTTATTGCCTCAGATTACACAGATATTTGAAACTAACATTTTATTTGCATGTTTATTCAGTTGGAGTGTCTGCAAAAGGTGCATCTAGTCACATAAATATAAATTACTGTATTGGTAGGCTTCAGTGTTACTAATTCTTCCATAATGTATGCACAAAATAAATTTTGTCATGGAGATCGAAAGGAAATCTGCCACACTTCCTCTGAAGTCATTTTGTTAAAATAGTGTTAATTTTGGCAGCAAGTTTTATAGTTAATTATAGGCTTTTTAAATTTTCTTTTTAGTTTTTTGCAATTACATTTTCGCCTCATCTTTATCCATCAGCGATATTGTATGTTGGTAATCATCTCAGTTAATATCAATGACATCTTTTCCGTCTCGTCTTTGTCTTGAGAATAAAGGTTGTTGATCAACGTATTTGTTATATTTTTCATTAACAAAATGAAGACTACATTGAGGTTTTGTTTGTTTGTTTGTTTGTTTTTTTCAGGTGGCATGCAGGACTGGAACTACTTAAACACAAACTGTTTTGAGGTGACCATCGAGCTGGGCTGTGTGAAATATCCCATGGCCAAGGAACTGCCAACATACTGGGAACAAAACCGACGTGCCTTGCTTCAGTTTATTCACCAGGTAATAAACACAAAACTCTTCCCATCCTAACTTTCCACAGTTTTGGGTCTGCTGAAGTTTATGTGACTATATGTCTCTGTAGGTCCACCGTGGTATTAAGGGCACAGTCTCTGACAGTAGGGACGGTACAGGAATTCCCAGTGCCACCATTAGTGTGGAGGAGATAGACCACAACGTCACCACTGCTCTTACTGGAGACTACTGGAGACTGCTGACCCCTGGGACGTATTCTGTCACTGCCTCGGCCCATGGGTGAGATCTGGATTTCAGAGGGAAAAACAAAGAATTCAAGTTTATTAAGTGTCTATATATTTCTGTGCTGTTATGTCCGCTATATTCAGAGCTATTAACTTAAAGAGCCTTCTCTTGTCCAGGTATAAATCTGTAAGGACGTATGCCACAGTCCCAAAAGATCGAGTAGAGATTGTGGACTTTAGACTGACACGTGTACACTCAGACAGTAACGGCCAGCCTCTTGAGGGGCCCCAACCCACACCAAGTGCATCTGAGAGGGAGTTGGAGAGTTTAATCAAGGCCCTGTCTCTTGGCCAAAGTTTGGAGCAGCTGGTCAGATCAACAGCCACAGAGAACAGCTTCCGCTATCGACGCTATAAAGAGCTGTCTGCCTTCATGAGAGGCCTCACGCTAAACTTTCCCAAAATTACATCTTTACACAGGTAAGGGGCTGTATTTCCACCAGACAGCATCATTTTCCGTAAATGTATGATATTGTAGTGCTATACCTGTCATCTTTTGTATGCCAAAAGTAGATCCTGTTTTGTTTGTTAAGGTCATTGCTGTTTGGAAGTGCTCTGTATTTTGTAACTTTGGTTCCTTTTGTCACTAATCTTCTGGTTTCTTCTCTTCTGGTCCAGTTTGGGCCAGAGTGTCGAGTTTCGAACCATCTGGGCTCTGGAAATCTCCAACAAACCAGGAGATTCCGAACCATCTAAACCCAAGATCCGCTTTGTAGCAGGGATCCATGGCAATGCCCCAGTGGGCACCGAGCTGCTGCTGGAGTTTGCTACCTTCCTGTGTATCAACTATGGCAAGAACCCAGACATCACCAGGGTGAGTTTTGGGTCCCTACAGGAAACAAAGTGTCGGGTAGCTCCAACTGTCTATGAATCACCTGCATTCAGTATGAATTTAGTCTTTTAAAAGGTAGTACATTCTTCTCATTGGAATACACAAATTTGTTTGTCTTTTTTTGTCTCCTATATGGGATTGGGCATAGTCATCCCCAGAAATAAAAGTATTTATTCAGCCATGCCTGAAATAGTCCCTTCTTCATTTTACTCCCCCAGCTGATCAACGAGACCCGAATTGTCATTGTGCCCTCCATCAACCCGGATGGACGAGAGCAGGCTGTTGAGAAGCAGTGCACCTCTACACAGGGCATGACCAATGCGCACGGCAGAGATCTGGACACAGATTTCTATGGTCAGTTGTGTGTGTGCGCGTGCGTGCCTGTGTTTGTGCACATGCAGTTGAAATGAGTGACAGAGAAAGAAGAAGACTCAACCTACTCATTTAGTTTATAATTTTCAAATATTTATGGAGAATGCAACAAATTCTTGTTCACACACTTACCAAAATCACTAAACATGCTTTAACAACTCAATTCCCTGTATACCTCCTGTTATCCTTTTTTTTTTTTTTTTTTTTTT
>JAQLOL010000024.1:14886378-14897018 GCA_029783665.1 Naso thynnoides | reverse complement strand
TGTGTGTGTGTGTGTGTGTGCATGTGTGTAAAATTAAAATTCAAACAATTCTCCACTCAACTTGTTTTAAACTACATCTAGTATCTTAGTCTTATGATCTTTTACACCAGTCACAGGCAATGAATAGATGTCTCCCCTTTGTAAAATACTGTTGAAGGACACTAAAAGTCTGTTTTTGAAGATGGTGAAGAATTTTGACTGAAAAGTGTTTTCTGTCGACACTAAAGTCACTATTATCCCATTGGATCCTTGACAAGGTCACCTGCCATCCGTGCTAAGTCTTTTCAGTGTTCTCCCAGCTGTAAAACTGTGTGAATGCAGACATGCTGAGTTGTGCACTACTCTCCCTCCTTGCAGCGGCCTCCATGACAGCGTTGGTGGTGACGGCATGCATTATCTGGTGTGTGTGCGCAGTCAAGTCAAATCGGCAAAAAGACGGCTTCCACCGTTTGAGGCAGCACCGAGACGATTACGAAGATGAGATCCGGCTCACGTCTATGGGCTCCAAGAAGTCCTTACTAGCCCATGAGTTTCAGGACGAGAGCGAAAGCGATGAAGAGACTCTGTATGCCAACAAAATCTGACAGGTGTTGCACTGATTTGGCTGTTTGCTCAATTTTTTTTTTTTTTGCTACCCCTGTTTTTAATTTAACTCCTGGCCAACAAGAAACAAGTTGAACTCATGGCAGCATCTGTCCCTTCTTGTGACTGAGACGTGAATGATGGACACTTTGTTTTGGTTTACCAATAAGCGATGGTGTCTGGACTGAAGGGCTGGATTTTTTTTTTTTTTTTTTTTTTGTTCCACCTCTGCCTGACTGGATCAGGAGGAAAAGACAGAGATGATGATTACAAAAGATGAGCATGGAAGAATGTTTTGGCTCATTATGGCCCATTTTGTCCAGGTTTCCAGTCCCACAGGTTTTTTTGTTTCCGAGCCATGCAGGAGTGCTTTTCAAACCTCCACTTGTCCCGCCTGGTTGAGAAGTTCCAGTTGTTTAGTCCAAATAAACTCTTATTTAGTGGATTTATTATTAACTCTGTATGGAAGTGCTCAGTCCCAAGCGATCCCTCTGATATCATGGTTTTCTTTGATTATGCTCTAAGTTAGCTTAGCTTAGAAGCGAGGTTTCTTTTATCCAAAACAGCTTTGCCACATGGAAGCGTCCGAGCCTTTGGGAGACTGAATCCAACACTGTGCCTTGGCTTCTGTAAAGTTTACAGTCTGCTCAGGCTGTAGTATGTGACAGGAAGCAGCAACGTAGTGAGTAGATAATATTTGTTCCATCCTAAACTCAGGTGGTAGAAAAGAGAGAAATTATGATTGATGGACTGCTGATTTCCAATGTTGCACTGTTTCTGCACAGATGCAGATAGGCTTGCAGGCCTGGATGCAGTAGTTTATTTTTCCTGTGTTGGCTGAAATCACGATGAGCCGAGCTTCTCAAAAGCTTTTGACCATCAGGGAGAATGTTACCTATGAAATGCTTGAATGAAACACTTTCCGCTAAGTGCTAGGGTCTCTAAAGTTCGCATGGAGGCCACTTGCACTAAATGGAAAGCAAGGATTGTCCCACATTATCGGCCAGGAAAAAGAAAACTATGAATCTTTAAAGATGTAATCATAAAAAGAATGTATTTGTTTTCCCTTTTTTGTTGTGATTATGGTTTTGTTGTAGGAAATTTCATGCAGTTTGAAAGTTACTGCTGACTTTCACACGTTACATTGAGCCTGTGCTCTCTTTTTGTACATTCTCACCATGTTTATAATTTTTTGCAATAAGAAATAACAAGTGTGTTTTAGGTTGTATTTTTTATTTAGTGTTTATTCTCCACTGAAAAATACGTGGGAGTGTGCAAAAGTCATGCCAAGTTTGTCCGTCCGTTAATGATCACTGCCTGGGAATCAAAGTAATGGCGACCCTCTCTGCTTGATTAAAAGGACCAGTACGAAGAAGTACTTGTTTTCCTAACATATTGGAAAATAAAGGACATGTATATTGCAGTCACTTTTACTGAGATGTGTAGAAAGCTGCAAAATGTTAATAAATGGACATCTAAGTTGGGACTTTTGTCACACAAAAGTCTAAAGTGACTCAGAGCATAACCACCATTGTGGTGTAAATTTAAATTACTTAATTTGACTGTAAGCATTACAGTTCCTCAGACACTCAGACACAAAATAAGTTACTTACAAATCGCCATAGTGGCTTAAAAGAATAATAGCCTGGTGTGAAATCTTAATGCAATAATTTTTTTCTTTCATATGTTAAAGAAGTTCCTTTGTTAGTGGGTGACAGAATTTGAGTAGGATGTAAGGATGGGTCTGGGTCTGGGGAGCAGAATGGTGAGCAGAAATTAAAGAGTTGAGTTTTCAGAATAAGAGAAAGCGACGTGTTGCAAAACTCTGTGCTGAAATTTGCAGCAAGGCATGGGATGTAACCTAAAGGCATCTCCTGGCAAATTAGGTGAACTGCCAAGAACCCAAACTGTGATTTTTGTCAGCATCAGAAATCCATGTATAATCATTCCGAACGTCACAAAAACTCTTGCACTGGATCATTAACATCAGGTCTTAAACTGGGAGTGCTGTGCATGTTTTTCGTCACATACATGTAAAAACTCTGTCACTAAAAAAAACTGCCTTGGTTTCTGTTTACTTTGAGAAGAGATTATTTGCTTTTTTAAAGCAAATTCAGTTGTAATCAGTACAGTTACACCTGATGTCCGGAGAGACGGCTGTGCATATTATTTTTCTTTCTTAAATGTACCTGTGAATGCGTGTGTATGGATTTTGGAAGCTGAGCGTGCGTCAGGGTCATGCAGTGTTGGTGAGAACGTTTTATAAACTGGAATCAATTGTAAATAATGTTTGCTGAATTGTGAATGGAAAGTGAAATTCATGTCAGCCATGAACATTCACAGAAACTCAAAACACAATGAAATAAAACATCTGTTTCATCTTATGTTGCTGATTTATTTTTTTTGGTGAAACTTATTTGAGAAGAGGAAGAAGAAAATTTTGTGATCCCTTAATCCTCAGAATTTTCACATAATGAACAATAGTGTTAGAAAAGGTAGGTATAATTCTTAATAATCATGCCCTTTGCTCCTTTTTGTTTGTCTTGTGTGAGTAAAAAGGTGTTCAAGGCTCTGGTAGTGTAGCACATACAATAACACATTAAGCATGTGGTGGAATTAAAGTTGAACCCTCAGGGCTGCTGTGACAGTTTTGGCCCTGAGGCATCATCAGTTTGTAATGTTTCCATTGGCTTTAATGTTCAGAAATGACTGGTAGAAAAATAATTTGCGTAAAATAGACCTGAAGACACTTTTTTTTACTGTCTATGTTTTGCAAAATACATATTGTATTTTCATTTCATTTAGACAATTGAATGTTTCAGTAGTGTGTGTAACAAGGATGAAGCTAAAAACTAACTACAGTCATTTTTACAAAGGGAAAAAGACATTAAAGTCAGAAGTTGCAATTGTCACATAGTGATCAGATGGTTTTCTCTCAGGATCTGATGTGATCACTGTGTACTTTGCTGCCTCCAGGATGCTAAAATCTTCTGTTTGTCTACCTGAAGTGGCTTTGTAGGCATTAAATCCCCTTTAACCCCTTTTGTATTGCTCTTGTTATTTTAATACCTCGAGCACCCGGAAGACTGTGGCTCAGAAAGTCAAACAGGTTTTCAGTTGCAGCTTTGGTGGTTTAATACCTGGCTGGTGCTTTTCAAACATCCTTAATGTTGTCAATATTTTACCTGCTGAAAAGAAAGAGGCCACACTAGGAAGGCGTAATGCATAGAATTTAGACTGCATTGTGAAAATTAGGTCAGCTTGAAACATCCTGTTATGTTTTGACATGTTTGTGGACCAAATAGTCACCCACACACACAAAGGTTTGCACAGATTTTGTTGTTCGGACTTTACACTAACTTCCATTCATTTTTGCAGCCTAAACCAAACCCTAACCCTAACCTTAACCTTAACCATACCTTACCCCTAAACTTAACTAGGACCTCAGAAATCAAGTCATGCCACGTTAGGACCAGTCTTTGGTCCCCATGAGGACTATTGGTCCTCACTCAGTCAGTGTATATGCCAGAAAAGGTCCTAAATAGGTTACAAAAAACATTACACACTCTCAACGTAGGCCTGTTCAAGTACTAAAGAATGGCGGGGTGCAGTTGTAGTCTTAAATACAAAAGAATGACTGGCTGGGTTGTAGTTTTTGACAACTGTAATGTAATACCCACTGCTACTTTAATGGTTTCCACAATAAAACTTAACAATCAGAATTTAATAGTTTTACTAAAATCCAAAAATCACAGTTCGACAGTGTACATATATGGCAGATTTTGTATCTGCATGTAAAAGATCTTTTCCTGAACTAATAGGATGTTTGAAATATAACGTGCAGTCCACAAATGGCCCCTAGATGGCGGTGCTTAAGTAATTGGCGCAGGTGCAGCTGAAGACTGGGTGGTGTGCCTGACAGGCTCAGCTGAGGGCGACAAAAACTTATAGGTCCATTTTCGCAAGCAGACGTCTTCTGCTGACACGTGACACACCCCGGAACTTGGTGACGTCCCAGAACAACAAAGATGGCAGGATTAGGCAGCAGCAACTACTGGGAAGGTAAGGGAACGAAATTTGACTCGTTTTACAGCAAACAGTCATCGCAGCAACATCGAGTACAGTTGCCATAATGCCAGCAGTTCATTTTCCAGCGTCACTGTTGACGTGCTACGCTCATACATCCACGGTTTAAATGCATAACGTTAACGTTACGTGTCTCTGTAACGACTAGCTAGCTAACATATCGCCGTGTGACGTTAATTTACGTTATTTCTTAGACTGTTGAAGCTGAGTCGCAACCCAGTTTATTAGCCAGACGCATTGTTCGTCCGTCATGTCAGCTGTTACACACGTTACATTAGACCGTTTGTGGTGGAAACCGTTTTCACTGTTCATGTCATGTTTAGCAGGTTAGCTCCTCCAAGCGTTGCTTACCCCAGCTGTCCAAGTTAATAAACGTTGATGTCAAAACGTTACCATTGCCTTTGCCTTGGCTACCAACTAAAATGAGCCATTTTTATTAAAATGTTTTGTCACCGCGTGTTTGTGTGTGTGTTCGTTACAGATCTGCGAAAGCAGGCCAGACAGTTGGAGAATGAACTTGACCTGAAGTTGGTCTCCTTCAGTAAACTGTGCACCAGCTACAGCAGCTCCAGGGATGGACGCCGAGGAGACACGTAAGATTAAAGTTTCTGTCACACTTGTAGAGTCAACAACCGCCTGAAGTGAGTCGTCATGGGGGTAACGTTATGTAGAAGTAGTAAGGCAGAGATAGTTTGACAGGAGAGTACACCTCAACAAGTTAAACTGCCTCTGACTGTTTGTTTAATCAAGGTAGAAACAACTGAGCTGATTGACACAGAGAGATTAACGTCCCTAATCTGACAGTTGAAATCATAATTTTAGAGCTGAAACAATAACTTGATCAACAGGAGATTAACTAGGAATTATTTTCAAACAGTTGATGAATTATTGCAGTGATTTTTTTTTCCAAGCATAAACGCCTTTTATAATTTCAGCTTCTCAGATAGTTGCTGCTCATCTATTATTGCATCATGAAACAGGGTCAGATGAAACAATGAACGTTGAGATGCCGTCCTGTTAACTAATAACTGGCATTTTTACTAGTTCTTGACAACATGAAGGCCAATTGATAAATTGAGAAAATAATCAACAGATAAATTGACAATGAAAACAATTCTTAGTTTTAGCACCAAATAATTTAATTCTCATTAATGAAGGTATGTATGCCAAATGTTTAAACAATATGACAGTTATAATCCATTGTATGTTTTTTTTTCATTTTTAAAAATTATTATTATTTTTAAATTTGGCTGCTGGTGAAAAACAGTTTATGGGTCCCACCACATGAAAGAAATGATCACACCTATTAGGGCTTCACGATTTGAAAAAAAAAAAAAAAAAAATCTAATTGTGATGATTTGAACCAATTTTGCCATTGGGATATGATTTTAAAATGAGAGGAAATGATAATTTTCAATAATTGGTGTCATTTTCATTTAGTTTTTAAGAAAATGATGTGTAGGCCAACAGAACTCTGCAGCACCACAATATTTGAATTCAATTGTATTTTGACACATGCGTCTCTCCTGTGACAAATATTGTGATCTTGATTAATTGTGCCGCCCTAATACCATTATGTAGTAACAAATTTGGCACTGTTTGCTACTTTGGAAACAATAAAACAAATTTTAAAGTGAACTTTTTTTTTTTTCAAACTATCTCAACAATCATAAAGGTGCAGACGTGACCTTGGCAGAAGTCGAGGTGCCCAGATGGTCTGGGTATTTGGGTGAAACCTTGCCAGCACAGGAATGTGTTGGCTACAGGAAGGAAGTGTATAAACAATACGCTGAATCAATACCAAGTCCAAGGGTGTTGCTCAACAGCCAAAATATGAATAGGAAGAAAGGAAGTGAAGGGGAACTTCCCTATGGAGATATTATTATAACACAAACAGTACATCTTAGTTTCTTTTGGCAGTTAACACAGCTACTTGCTTGCTGTAAGGGCATCTTTTAATCTTTGATCCTTGAAAATAAATAGACTAGAAAAAATTTGTTTGCATATGAAAGATTTTTTTGTTGCCAAGTGGTGCTGGTCTGATGGATCCTTACACAAGACATTCATTAAACCACCACCAGTGAAGAAAGCCCTAACTACAATGCTAAACAGTGTCAATCAAATGAACAGTACTAATTAGAGTTCTTGTGAATCATTTTTAATTACAGAAAACATCTGTTTTAATTTAGTCCTAACACTCCTGCTAATTTTTTTTTTCACTGTTAACACTGCTTGAACCCAAGTGTGCAATATCCCTGACACAAGCAATAATCCAGTAATATAAGATTTTAAGTTTTAATTTTGTCAGTGTATCATTTGAAGTGATACAGGTCAATTCTAAACCAGTGTTGTTTTGAACATTAAGACACATTAAAATCTTAAAGAGTTTTTTCTTTTTTCATCACCAAGAAAAAGATTAGTACAAACAAAGAGCTTGAAGGTGTCTGATTGTTCTCCATTCCTTATTTTTCCTCAAGGTCAGACACCACCCCGCTGCTCAACAACTCCACACAGGACAGGATGTTTGACACCATGTCAGTGGAGATCGAACAGCTTCTGGCTAAAGTGAGCAAATTCCCATGGACCAGTGGCTCGTGAAAGGCCAGCAAAAAGCCTGTAATAAGAACAGCAGTGGATTTATGTCAGGGCTGTTGTCTTTCATCAAGTGACGAGCAGACTGCAGGCTCCACTCCTCGACATGGCGTGCGTTAGAACTTATAAGTTTAAAAGGATTCGATTCCGTTTAATTGAAACATGTAAGATACATAACACATTTTACATTCCTCATGAGACATTTTAAAGGCCGTCACTTCAGTTGTACAGTATCACTTCTTTCATTAATGACACAGATTGAAGGAATGTAATTTAAAAGCAATAGCTACATTTTAATCATAAAGTTGCACTCTAAAATGCTTTGTATCATTTGATAATTGTCACAAAACACATAATAAAATGCACATTGAACTGACACGTGCATGTGTTTTACTGTATTGTGCGAGTGCACCCTGTTATATTAGGATTCTGTGGGTCCTAACCTAATTTGCTGATGTTAGTTTCCTTGATACCTTTTCCATTCATTCTTCCATCTCTTTTTCAGCTGACTGCAATCAATGACAAGATGGCGGAGTACACCAACGCTCCCGGCACAGCCTCTGCCAACGCTGCACTCATGCACACACTCCAGAGACACAGAGACATCCTTCAGGTTTGCTCTCCTGTTTTTCTCAGTTTGTTTCATTATTCCTGTTACACTCATTGATAGGGTGCAACCCATTTGCGGAGGCCAGAAAAATTGCTAAGACTAGTGATTTAAAATGGTGTAGTGGCGAAATTTGTCCAGCAGATGGCGATCCATTATTTAATAACTAATAAGAGAAGTGTGTATTGTTCAGTGCACTTATGGTTGGAATTTAAGTTTGTTAAAGTGTAAACTAAACCCCAGAGTTCTGGCTGAAGTGCCTCATTCCTGAAATTCAAAAATGCATTTAGAATCCTTTGGTTGCCTGGCAACTGGTCTCAACCTGAATATAGTGTCTTGGCACTGGCGACATCATGTTTCACCTTATCAACCAATTAAAATGCATCAAAAAATTGCCTTGCAATAGCAGTGTTTCAACCAGGAGACGGCAGTCACTACACACATTTATAACAAAATATGGACAAGTCGGTTAATTTGCACTAAAATGTCAAGATTAAGACCTGAATCAATCAAATACACTACGAAATAATTCTTGGCCTCAATTCTCAGCCAAAAAAAGTGGTTTAGGGGTTAAGTTACTCTTACCCTTTACATATCTTTGTCACAAGTGTTTGATAATCACATTCACGGCTTGTAGACACAAGACTTAAATTTGGCCCCTCCTCCTCCTGGCTCAACGCGCCAGAAGTATCATAACTTAGCATGTACTACGTGTACTGTTATACTGCTTACCTAACATTACACAGCAAGTTATGTGGGATTATTACATTTTTTTTAAATGGAGAAGCCGATAATTTAGTAATCTAACAAGCTAACCACTGGTGTTTGACACCCACCTGTCCAACACAAAGCAGAGGCTCTCCCCAGCCTCTCCTTCAGTGCTTTAAAGGGGCTGACATCCAAACTGAGATTTGCTCTCGCTCTGGAACGACCTTTATCCGCTTGCTGTTTTGCCCCATAGGGCTATATTTTCTTTCCCTTGCGCTATGTCCGCATCCATAACTTTCTGCTGTAGGAACGGCATCCAGTCGCTGTGCTCCGCTATTCTTTCAGCTTCACCTGCTCACTGTCATTGGCTGGGGGAAATGCATCCCCTCCCCACCCAGAAACATCTCAAGCAGCTCCCAGGACAAGAAAAACATCAGAATACAGGCAGAGGGCGATGTGTCTCCATACACAGTCACCACACACTTCTAGAGGCCCAGAAGAGAAGATTGAGCAGCATTACTTTTGTATAAATCTGTATTTTACTTTTTAGTAAAATCCTACTGACTCCACCTTAAATAAATTTACTGCAGATCACAATATTTGAGAAGCACACACATGTCTTGGTGTTACTAATGGTATTCACTGTCCATTTTATTGCCACTGTCCCTTTTTATATTTTTTAACTGTTATTTGTTTTCTGTGCAGGATTACACACATGAATTCCATAAAACTAAAGGAAACTTCCTGGCCATCCGGGAAAGGGAGGACTTGCTAGGATCTGTCAGGAAGGATATTGAGTAAGTACCCTGGCACAACACCTCATGATTAATTTAGTCATGCAGCTAATATACAAGCATGTGCTTACAGTTATTGGGATACGGTCTCTGTGGTATATTTTTCACCCTGTAAAGGCAGTTGAGCTATGCACAGAACTATTGATAACTCACTTACTTTAATAACTAGTAAAGATACAGTAAATTGTGAGCAGAGCCAGCACACAGTCTCTGATTGTCTCGCCCACATGAAACTGGACGTGATGCTGCACCCAAAATAAATAATGTTGCCATGTGGCGCATTACTTGTGTTTGATTTTAGTGTCTGCCAGGTGATGGTCAAGCTGCCAAGCATTATTCGGAGTGCTTCGATGTTGTAGACCTTATTCCTTGTAGGGATAATTGAACCTTGACTTCCATCAGGGATGTGATAGAAAAATGTCAGCCATTAAAACCTAAGACAATTCATGGCCTTTTTGGCCTTGTATTGAGAAAGTGTGTCCTTTCCTTAGATTGGCTCAATGAGTGAGTGCACAGAAATAAGAGAGAGGGTCCTCAGACCATGACTCCTGTCGCCCTGTGTGTGTGTGTGTGTGTGTGTGTGTGAGTGTAATGGCTTATTGATCTGTAATACGCCGTGGTGAACATCAGTGAGCACTGCAGGATTCCTATTGATCCCCTTCTATCCTGACAGTCTGCGGAATTCTCACACAATTACAGTAATTTAACTTGTAAAAATTCTAACTCTAGACTCTTTCTCATTAAGCTCTCATAAGGAAGCATCAAAAATGAACTATTTAAAGTATTTGTCTCACATGAACCCATTTAATGGCATTTAAGGTCCTGATGGATTGTCAGTCAATCAGTAAGCCTGAGCCCTTGTAAAAATATTCTGTACACTTTTATGTGTTTTACAAAGTGGTGAATCTGCTCTGTCCTTGCTTCTGAATGACTGAGCCTGTTGAGAACGCCCCAGTCATGATACCATAACCTGTTAACACTGAATGTGTTTACCTGTTATATTGATCAAAAGTCATATCTCTGTATTTTTAGGCTGAATGGCATTGCACTAAATCTAATGCAAAGACATGCACCCCCCTCACGTTCGAAATTAGAAAGAAATATTGTAAATTCTAAGATGATATCTGTTCTAATATCACTATACACATACATACATAAATACATATATATATTATATATATATATATTTATATATATATATAAAATATATATATATATATTTATATATATATATTTATATATATATATATTTATATGTATATATGTATGTA
>JAQLOL010000024.1:14854890-14874132 GCA_029783665.1 Naso thynnoides | reverse complement strand
ACTACTGCACGGAGATCCGAATAACCCCCAAAATTTAATCAATTGTTCCTGGTCCCATTGCGGACATTTCCTGAAAATCTCATCCAATTTTGTCCATAACTTTTCGAGTTATGTTGCTGACAGACAGACAGACAGACAGACAGACAGACAGACAGACAAACAAACCCTTGCGAAAACATTACCTCCTTGGTGGAGGTAACAAAAAAACCATTGCTTTAAAAAAAAAAATCTTTCCTAAGTCAAAGTTAACCCAGCGGCTCACCTCTTCCTGTCAGACGGTGCAGTGTGAGGAAGATACAACTCCAAAGCGAAGACGATTGTGTTAGACGCTCATGTATTCAGTCTTCCTAAACGCCTTTCGTAAAGGCCAATTTCTGACTTAATTCTCATCAGGGCTGTGGCTTTGTGCTTACAACACTTGGCTGGTAAAACAAAAGCACCTGGTTCAAATTCCAGTGATGCCTTTAAAATTCAATTTACAATTTGAATCAACAGACGTAAGGATTAAACATTTTTTTTAAATGTGAAATTGTAAGTTGCTGTAACTCAGAGTTGAGTTTGGAGAAGTTAGACTTCAAAATTAAGCAAACTCAAATGTACAACTGTTAAGTTTGATTTTCAAACTCAAAATTTCGCTGCAGTTTGTTGCCTTAGAATTATGAAGTTACCCAACTTTTTCTTTTTTAACAGTGTTAAACCACAGAACAATTATTTTGCCAGGTGCGAACTGCCTGCTGTCTGCAAGCACCTTTAACTTGATACTCTTTAGTTATGAAAGCTACTGTAAGTAATGTTGATATTTCTATAGCTGTCTCTGAGGTCAGCTCATCCCCTTCTCTTTCTCCATCTTTGTACATCTGTTTTTCCATCCCTCTGCCATAAAGGTCAATCTTCATGAATAAACTAGAGGGAAGGAGGGGCTGGTCCATTAAAAGTTGGAATTGCTCTAATGGTGGTGGTCACTCTGATGCAAACTTCCTGTCAAACAGCAGATATTTTTTGGACACAGCAGTGGTACTGATGTGAAGCAAGGCCAATTTGCCCCTCACACAGACACATATTTGCTTAAACTCTGAGTTTGTTTGCTGTCTGTGTTTATTTGTCACCAACTACAAATATGTATTTCAAAACTTAGCAGGACGTTCAGCTCTTTCAGTAAAGTCAATGACGTAAGATATTGATTCCCGTTTGTTTCCTAATCACCTTATTTTATTTATTTATTTATTTACTGGGGACAGTGCTCATTAAACAACATTGCAGTTCACACTTCAGTGTAAATGTGCTTGAGGAGCTCATTAACTCATTAAATGAGGACAATGAGTTGATGAGCTTCCGGGTCCAGATTGCTCAGGGGGCTTCTTGGGCCCTGTTATTCTTACTTGTCTAGATTCCAGTGACTTTGTTAGACAAACATGCAACATCAGAAAGTTCTAAAACCCTTTACTCCCAACCAGCTGATCTGTGAGCAACAAAATGGTGACGTGGATGTAGTAGCTTTGTGTATCTGTAGGGTCAATGCTGACTTTTTGTATGCTTAGTTTCATAGCATTTATTAATTGGAATTAAAGGTTGTTAATGCCGGCTTTACTTAAACGTCATCTCTATGAATATCACAATGTTCAGGGGTGTGTTGGTTTTGTTGCAGTAGATTTTGAATCAGCTCTAAATGTTGATTTGTAACCACTTTTTTTCTCTTTGCTGATGCAGTTTGCTTTCTGCAACTGCCAACTGCAACTTGCCAAGATTTGCAGGACTGTTTTCTGGGCACAGTAATTATTGTTTCAGTTTACCTGGCTGATTCTCTTTGTTGCCTCTAATTGCTCTAAAAGCTAAAGTGACAGAGCATTACTCTCATTCTCAATCTTTGAAGTATTTTCTTCCAGAATACCACTTAGGGTAATTGATGAGTTTACAGAAAATAAATTTGTTATTTTGATTACTGCAGGCATTATTGTTAACCACTGGTTGTTGTACTTTGAATGTAAACAAAAAATGGACATGTGTGTGAGTAAGTAAGTCATCAGTCTGTGTGTTTGCATTTATGGCTGAATAGCAGTGGAAAGTGCAGAAGCATGTAGGCAGGGTGGGTTGATTCATCACACTCGGAAAGGCAATTAGCTTGGAGCTAATGAGGAATTTAATGACTGCAGCAAAACACCACTGACCGGGGGAAATGGAAGAAACCTCCACAAACCTGAAACCACATATACATGAACGAAGGTGATGGCACAATAAAGCTCACCACTACCGCTGCAGCTGATGATGAAGGGAACAACGCTTAAATCTTTTGCCCCATCTCATCTCTGGCTATAAAAACTCCATGAATCAAGGCTCACTTCAGCTCATAGCCACTCTCTTTCTTGCTCCTCAGCTCCTGATTTATAAGGTGAACGATGCAAACAGACAGCTAAAGGTTTGGTTTTCTCTGTCAGTCGTTTTTCTGTCTACAGTTATTCTTTCTCCCATAATTTCTGCCTGTTATGTCCCATTTCACCAAATTATTGGATTCCAGTAAATGATTCTGGTTCAGTTTGAGAAAGAGAAGATAACAAATCTAAATAATATATCTCAAACCGCAGCCAGATAGCAGCCTGGTGTTTCTGTAAGGAGCTCTGATCCAAGAACAGAAGGTGGCCCAGCCTTCACTGTGACTGTGTGGTGTCTCTTGCAATGTCCAATCTCATGGGCAGCACTTGTGTGATGGTATAAGTGGTGCTTCTCTCCATTTGAAAGCATCCTTTGGCCACTGCAATCCCTCGTACCTTTCCCTTAACTCCTAAAGAACTATGTTAATGAAATTCAACTGCAGGAAGAAATCAGACAGCTAAATGAATGTTAAGGCCTACAGGGCAGTCACAAAAAGTGAAAATCCATTTAAGCTAGACTAATATGATCAAGATGATTAAAGGTGGGTTTATTTGACAAGAAAATAAAATTGTCTGTCCTCTGAAACATCAGTTGGTCAGTGCTTGACCACATAAGTGACCTGGACAAGGTCCTGCAACAAACTTAGTTAGAACCTCCTGATGATAGAACTTGGTTTTGTGTTTCTGATTACATCATTTCTGGCCTACCTTAACTAAAGCCTGGACTGCTTTTATCTCTTTGCTGTTTGAGCTTTGCAGTGCTCCCTCTTTGATCAACAACTTGTTTTGTCATGTAATTATCAAGTTGATCTCAAATTGGTAATTTTGTTGAAATGAGGCTTCCAAGTCTGTTGTTAACTTTTTTTTTTTTTTTTTAGAAAGAATAATTAAGCAACTGCACTGCAGAGAGATCAGCACATTAAATTTAAGATACTCATCTAAAGACACTTTAGACATTTTTGTTGCTCATTAAGACCTTTTTTCACTGTAGTAGGATAAGGTCATGTCAGACTTCCAGTCAGTGAAAGTCAATGCAGTGTCAAGCTCAGCTGTGCAAACATGTCTCTCTCTTAAGACCAAAGTAAACAGAAGTTGAGCAGAATATGAACAGCTCACACACTTAGAACTGGTTTACAGGATGAGCATTCATTTGAAACAATGAACGAGGGCCCGACTGTGACACTCAGCATTTAAGAGTGACCTTCCAAGACATTTTGAAATGTCACTGTAGCAAAACGTCAAAATGTGTGCTGTGAAATAGGCCTGTTGTTTTTCTTGCAGAATTTGCAGCTCTCATGCTGTATGTTCAATCCCAGTGTGAAACATAAGATAGTATAGTTTTGGCTTGACTGCGTCCAGTCAGAAAGTTCCTTCAAAAGTGGTCAAGAGATAAGGTGACACATCAGCACGCAGCTTGGCCACGACCCAATTCACTCACTGAACATTTCTCATTGTTACAAAGATGTCCTTGGCTTTAAAATGGACCTTTAGTTTTCCGAAAAGTGATCTACAGAGTATAGTGTGAAGTGCCTGCCCTGTAGATAGGACGGAGTTGAATACATCATCAGATGCTGGTTGTGGATTGGTGTTGATAATGTTCGGTATCTAAGAATCTTCTCTCTCTTTCTGTGAACTTGTTTGGGTACACAAGCATTGGAGGAGCCTAACATAATGCACAAATTGAGAAAGACAATCAGGATGTTGAATGGATGTTGATCAGTGAAATATAATATCTGAACTTTTACTTGTTTGGTTTCCTTTGGTTCCCTGGAACATTATCTAAATTGATTCCAATTACGGAATGATTTGCTGAAAGCGTTGTTGTTATGAGCAACCCGATACGCAAAACTGGTGTCACAACATCACAGATTTGTATGAGTTTGTGTGTGTGTGTGAGTGTTTGTGTGTACAAGCATGAATTTTTGTTGCTCATTAAGACCTTTTTTCACTGTAGTAGGATAAGGTCTGGTCAGACTTTCAGTCAGTGAAAGTCAATGCAGTGTCAAGCTCAGCTCTGCAAACTTTTTTATTATTTATATTCCAAAATTTACTGTAGTAAATGTATCTTAGTGTGAGTGTTTTGTATGATGGCGGATATTCCTTGTTGACTTCCATGACACAAAAAAGACATTCTTTGTTGGAGTCAGTTACTAAAAGCAAAGGATATGGGAGTTGAAATTATTTATATGGAATAAAGAAAGGGAAATTTAGCCCCAAAGAACATGAAATTAAATTCAGTTCTTTGTGCAGATCAGTTACAACAATTAAGATGATTAGAATTCAGTATTGATCCCTATCAATCTCAAACTGATGCAAGTAAGAGCATGTGTTTATTACCAATCAGTGTTTTTGTTACACTGCCTCACATCAATAACTAACCACTCTTTCTGTTCATCTCCTGCACCCTCCTCTCTCATTCCATGTTTATAGTTCGGACCGACTGATGGATGACACAATAAGGTAAGACATGCTCTCTGTCTGGCACATATGGGAGAACTTTAATTGCATGTGGGACAGCTCCCCCCCATCTCTCTGTTGACTTGTTTCTGTGCTGCACCTGACTCAACACTAACAGGTCCCATTGATCTTAGGCCAGACACTGAAAAAGGGCTACAAATGTTTCAAGCTATTTTACTATTAAATATGTTTTTTGGTCAGTTTGACATGGCAGAAGTCTCCGAAAACTGCTCTGCTGACGAGCTCTGCAGCCAATGTTGGCAATGACATAAAAGATTAGCTTGACAATCAGAGCTGCAACAAATTCAAAATATTTTATTGATGCAGTTAGGACCCTCCCTACCCTTCCTCCTTCCAGTCTGTTTTTTTCTAATGTCATCATGCTTCCTCGGTCCTCTCCCACCGCATACAGTGTATGTGACTCTGATTCTCATGAGCTGGTTAACAGTGAGATAAAGGCTTGTGGAGGTTGCTGGGGTCAGCAAAGTGTTTCTTCCTGACAAGGAGAACATGATCCCTAAAACGCTGCTCCAGGCCAAGACTGCGGGCTTCAAGGAGGTTTCATGACCTCACCCGAACACCCCAACCAACTCACACATAATGTTACGCACTACAAATTCTGTCGTTAGCTGCAATTAAGTTTACGCTCATACACACTCTTGTAATTTTGTCTCAGTGAAGACCCTCATGAACATAATGCTTCCCCATGCTCCTTATTCTAACTTTAACCATCACAACCATTACAACCATCGCCTTACCTTTAACCTGACGGCATGTTCACTTTAAATTTAACCCATGACGTGATTATTCACCAAATCACTGTAAAGACAAGCTAGGCAAATGACACATAATGAAAATTCGCTTTGCATTCTATGTAAACCTAATCTAAATCTAATTGTAATTGTTACATTAAACCAAGTTTTAACCATAGAACAGCCATTTGAAGTTTTGTGGATGAGTCAAAAGATCCTCACTTTGCAAAAATGTGCTCACTCTGTTGGTTAGCAACTCATTTAAGTAGCAAAAGCAAATGTACATGCACACACACTTGCCCACACGCACTTGGTCTCTCTGAGCCTGCTGCTCTTCAACTTTGCCGGCTGAAAGAGTAAACAACTGCGGTGATTTCATGTGCCTTGTTTTTAAACGCCGCCTTTGGGGCTCTGTCTCTCTGGGATGGGTGGGGTTCGTCTCCTGTGACCAGTATTTGCTGTTTGTCCCCCTGCTGTTCAAGAGTTACATAATGCTACTTGCAGTGAAGAAAAAACTGATGTACCAACTGTTTTTTGGGCATATTAACACCAAACGTAAGTCATTAATTTGACTTTGTCGAGTATATTTCTTTTACTCCAATGCTCCCACTGTGAAGGGCTCAGAAGTGGGCTCAGTAGCTTCTATTGATTATTGTGTGTAACAGATGCCACAGAAAGCAAGCACAGGGCCTGAAAGTTTTCTTGCCAACTGCCCAGCAGCACTTTGCTGCATTGAAGATGCTGAGGCCCAGGTTTAAAAGACAGAGAGATACACTATCACTGCAATTTTATACTCTACCATCCATCTACAAGCCAAGGAGACTCCCACACATACTGTAGGCATTAACATAAAGCTTAAGGAGAACCTGACAGAATGACTTAACGTTTCACTGCAGAATGATTCCCTTTCCTGTATCAAATGAGGATATCAAGGATTGGCAACAACATTGACAGACAATCTACTACAGTCCCATGACACTTGTGGACTTACTGTGGTAAAAGGCAACTATTGACAGTAAATAAATACATTAAAAAATTTTTAAATCCAGTATAGGCAGAGATGTTTTTTCTTTCAGTCTCTTTTGGCCTTAAAATGTGGTATGTATTTTTGCCTAATAAAATAACTGTTTTCTTGGATCACGTGTCTGCTTTCCTGCTCTGAAAACTTAAATTTTATAGTGTATAGTGCTATAGTGCAGTTGCTAGGGATCTAATTTAGATGGTTGAACTTTTTCCTCTTTTCTTTCACAACCTCATGTCCTTTAAACTGCACCCTCATTTCTCCCAAAACCTCCCCCAGTGGAATTGAATTTCTAATCATATATGGACTCTCTGGCACTGAGAGGCCATTTACAGTACTAATGACTGTGACCACATGCATTATATTGTCCCTTCTCAACTCATTTCTCTCTCTGTCTCTTTAGTATTGCCATGGCAACCAAGGAGAACATGACCTCCCAAAGGGGGATGCTGAAATCCATACAAAGCAGGGTCAACACGCTGGCCAGTATCCTTTATGCCGCATATGTGCATGTTTTTGTGTGGCAGATGCACACAAAATAGAGGAAAGCACGCAGCAGATATGAAGCTGAAGGGGTCTGATATGAAATTGCTGCTGGTCCTTCAGATATCAATGCTAACAATGCTTTTCTGTGATTAAAGTGGCTCTTTGTTATCAATATTTATGTACCAAGCAATGCACATGTCGGTCCCCAAAATGATCCTTTCATTGTGGAAGTAAAATAATGCAAAAAGGTCTACATAAAGAGCACATTGTTAGCTTATGTTAGCCTTCTTTTTCTTTATAGTGTCAACATGACTTTGACAGATCAACCCTGATTCAAGATATTAAATTGCTGTGTTGTCTTTGAGTAATGACCTTTTTAGCCCCAGTTGGAAACTTTAGCCCTGTTTCCACCAAGCAGTACAGTACAGTACACTACACTACAGTACTTTACTCCTGGGAACAGTAAATCCTGATCTGGCTTGCATTTCAACTGCAGACTGCACCTTTCTTGGTAGACAGGGTCTAAGTTGGATAGTCATAGCCTCCTCAACTATGTAGCTATCGTGACATCATACTTGACTAAATCATCGCAACTTAATTCTTCCGAAACTCGATTTTTCTCACAAAATTATCAAAATTGACAGAGATTCAGTGAATTAAAATAATTAAAAATTTAATTTGTTGTAGCTTAGTAAAAAATAACTAATTTAACAGATGCTTTCATATTAATGTATCTGTTTATTGAAACATATTGCTGTGCGTACATACAGAGCCTTAGAAACAGTGGTGTTGTACATTCAAATAAACTAAGATTGCAGCTACAATTACAGATTTTATCTGTGATATTTATTTTCTATAAAGAAATTGTATTTTTAATGCTACAGAAACATAACAGCCAGTGATTAATCTCTAAAAAGCTGCTCAGATCATCAGTTCATGGGTTGATTTTCTCTCTGGGGTGACGACACAAAGGGTCGGGCTGCTGCTGTGAGAGATTTCACCAGACTAACTGTGGCTCCTCACAACTCCAAAAACTTTGCAGCACATTACGAACGTGTTATTTGGATAAACTCACAACAACTCGCATTAAAAAAAATAAAAAAACTTCCTGTAATGATTCATGTACAGAGTCCTGCAATAACACTTAAAAGCAGCCTTTTGCCTGCCTGCAGTCGTCTGTAGACTACAGTGTGTCTAGCTCCACCCTTTTGGTACTGTATCAGTGTGCTACATACCCCAACAGAAGGGTGCCAAAAAGTAGGAAAGCATACATCAGTTACTTTGATACCATCCACAACTTTTGACAATGGAAACACAGATAATTGTGTGCAGTACGTTATTAAACCGAACTATACTGCTTAGTGGAAACTGAGCTATTTTTTTAATAGTCCTGAGATCTTGTCATTTTTTTCCACTTTTGTGGGTTTTTCCATGGAATTGACTGTTAAGATGCCTGCTATCAAACGTAAGATTTTGTCTCAGTAGCTTTTTACTTTGCTCAGTACAAATTAAGACCAGTTAGTCTTCATGTTTCTGTAATCCAAACAAAAATTCAGAAATGGAAATTTTTGTGATCTTCCTGAACTTTTGATTCTCTCAGATCGTTTCCCAACTATCAACAATCTCATCCAGCGTATCAACCTGCGAAAGAGACGGGACTCTCTCATCCTTGGCACAGTGATTGGCGTCTGCACCATTCTTCTCCTACTGTACGCTTTTCACTGAAAGTGCCGACCCGGTGAAATATTTAACGGAGCAAGATTTGTCTGCTCTATTGTAGCGTGGGACCCCCAGGAGACTGAGCTCAGTGGTTGGAGGACCCTGGTGGCTCTGGAGCAGAGGGACAATAAGTTGGTCCAGTTATTGGATGGGAACAAATTTCAGCCACGGTGAAGTACTGAACTTGTATTCAGCTGTGGGACAGATGAAGGGCTGGTGGTTGGATGCTTCTCTGCTGGCAAGGAAAGGGGAGACAAGAAGTACAAATAAGAAGATATTTTAAACGATTATATTGATAACTCACTTGAAGAGAAACTGAAGTGTGAAGAGACTGTGAGAATGTGAGATGTATCATGTTTTTTCACAGGTGGAAGGATTTTTAGTTGACTGGTCCTTTTTAATTAATGGAGTGGGAGGGGTATTTCATTGTAAGCTGTAAAATGTGAATTAATAAATTATTCATAAAAGTTCATGAAATTCTTTGACATTGCTATATCCTGAACTTTTAATACCTTTTATTTTTAAATTTGAAAAAATATACAATTTAAATTCTCAAGTGTACTGGGCTTCCTCAGTTATGAACAAGCTTAATCACCAGGATGCCACAGCAGGGCTTGTAAAATTTTGGATTATTTTTCCATTTCCACATAACAAAAAAAGGTAGCTGATCTTTTATCAGACAGTTACAATGAAAAAAGGAGAAAAAGAGATGAAGAATGACGTCAAACAAAGGCCCCTGGTTAGATCTGTACCCTGGACGCTGTGGTTCATGAGTATCGCCTTTACCTCCTCTACAGTTCAGGCACCTGACTCTTACTGAATTCACATTTAGAGCTTAATGAGTCAGCGTCACAACTGCAGAAGAGTTTAAGCAAACATTTTTCTAATGAAGTAATTTGTCATACTAAAATTTCGAAAAGCTTCTTGATTAAAATCTGTGCAGATTTCCTTGCTGTAAAATACAGTAAGCTGAAAGTCTTTGACCCTGAACTGCTGGTTTAACAAAACAGTTTGGATTTAATGTTACATTGGGGCTCTGGGAAATCATGCAGCAGATTAGTCACAGTTTTTGTTTCCATAGTAAAACAGAGGCAAGACTAAGTCATTGTTTGTACATCACAAATAAATCTCAAGCCTTTAAACCCAAGTCCTGAGTCAAGTTCCAGTCAAGTCTATCTTAAATTATTTACAATGTGCTCTTCTACAACTGTCAACCATTTTTAACAACATAGCCTTGACCTGCCATCGTTTACTTTAAATGTTGAATGAAGTTGAAAGTTGTTGCGTCTCCATTTTCATCCTGCACATTTTGTGTTGCAATTTATTTCTTGTGTACAGCCATGCAGTCTTAAAAATGATTATTGGTCAGCTCAGTAACGCAGTGTTAGTTCTTCATGATTCTCTCCTGCAACTTGATTGGATTGATTCAAACAATGAGGATCTGGGGAATGGAGAACAGCTTTAATGTAATTTATTCAGGAAATGAAAGGAAATTAACTGTTGTGGCACACTTAGTAAAAAACAGAATTTTCAATATTTTGGCTTTTGGGAGAAGCCTTTTTAAGTCAAGTAACAAGTCATTTTTTGATTTTTGTGAAGTCATCACATTTGTATTTCCAGTCCAAGTCGGGGGACACGAGTCCACACCTCTGTCTGAGAAAAAAAAAGAAAAAAAAAAAGATCACAAGTCAGCAGTTGATCAATGATGAATAGAACTATTAGATGCAGTCCTAGTGAGTAGACTCATATCTACATTTCCAATAACTATTTCTGTCAAACAGGTCAAATGGGTGAGTGTTTGGATCTCACTGGAGCATCTTTGGCCTGTGTGTCTATGGTCACTTATTCAAGAAACTTCGTCACTTCTACTGAGTGGTTGACTGTTGCTTTGATCGCACGGTGACGTGACAGAGTGCTCAGGTTCATGTGAAATAAGCATCTCAAATGAGGTGGTGAACTGTTTTCATCACCACCAGCCAGTTAATTGTACTGAGTGCACTGCGTCTAGCTTCCTGTAAGAGCTATGGAAACACTTCTTTGATGATCGCCTATTAAAGGCATTTACCATTCTGCATCTTTCTCAATGCAGTGTACCTGGCAGAGCCTGTGAACGTCTGTTTGATTTCTTTCCACCCGGAAAACAAAGTGACACGAGCATTTGAAGGTAGGAACTGAAGCATCTGTTTGAGATGGAAGTGATCGCAGACGGAGTTTGACTCGTTAGATTAAAGTCTTATTTTGGTGGGGGTGTAGGACTGTGGATGCAAGGCAGCCTTGTGAGAAACATCAATGTGTTTTCGTCTCACAGCTTGTGGCTGTGACTTGACTGGAATCCAAATAAAATAAGCTCACATAAAAGAACTGAAGAGGATAAATTTGGTTTCTTGTTCTCATTCCCTCTGTTTGATGCCCTCCTCACAAAGAAAGACTACAAGTATAGAAAACATAGCAGGCTGCAGTTTTTGGAAAATGTCCTCATGTTTTTCTGCTATTTTAGGAAATGCTTTTTTTTATGGTTTTACAGCAGTCTGACATGTGTTTCCATCTTTCCCTGAATATCTCACTGCCTTCAGGAGGGAAACCCCGTGATGCAGTCTAAATTTGGTTTGGACTTGTGCATGCTCCAGAATATTTCAGCCACTTTGACTGAACACCAGCCAACCAGATCCTTTTCACTTAGAAGTGCTACAGTGACTACTGACAAGCACAGTGTGTTTATTCACAACAGCTGAAATGTAACACACAAGTCAGGTCCACTGTGTCTTTATAGGAGTCTTTTTTAAAGCAATAGCAATGAAAAGGCTTCCATTAGAGACTTTTTTTTTCTTGGCAAATTAGGCAATCGGCAGTCTATTTATATCTGAAATAGAAGTCCTGCAAAGAAGAAAGGATGCAGTTTTTTATGTATGTTTCAGGATTGCAGTTTTGTAAGTTTTGGAGGGGAGGTGGTTCTGAAAGTGCAAAATCTGTCATGATTTCTGAATTTTCCTTTTTTAAAAATTTTTTTTCTCCCCAGAGTCATCTATGTATCCTAGTTGTGGTGGCCATGATAAATGATGTTAGTGTATCAGGGCCTGCTGTACTTACAGGCTTGAGAAATAATAAACGTTGCAGCTGCACAATGTAGTGTAATCCAATACAACAACACTTCAGACTGCAACCTTAAAACCGAATAAAATCGATCTCTTTGATGCAGCCTCAAGAAAAACTGAACATTATGTTTAAATACTCATACACAAACGTGGTCAATTACAGTGTCACATTGTACAGGTGTAGCTCATATTGTGCTCAATCCTGGCATGCACATGATGTTAAGTATAAGAAATTAATCTTACTGACTGATTTTGATGTTCCTTTCTCTTTTTTGGGGTCATTACTATCTTGCATCATCATGGCATTCTCCATAAGTTAGTGCAAAACTGTTACCTAATCATGCAATCATTGTTACCCCAAGTCAGCAAAGTCAGTGTGTTGGCTGGTACAGACTGAATTATCTCAACAGCTATTGGATAAATTAACATTAAGTTTGGACTTCTTCAGTCATAGAAGGTTGAAGGCTACTAACTTTGGTGAAACCCTAACTTTATGCTTTTCTGTCTCTTTCAACTTATAAATGTTACAAAGTCGGATTGCTGTTTTAAATGATGCCAAAGTATGTAATAATAATGAGGTAAGGGTATGTAGCACTAATCCCTGTGGACTGTTTCTAATGGCTCCAAATGCTGTTCTCATCAATTAAAAAAAAAAAAAACTCAGCCCAGTAGTGTGTCACAGTGTGCTGGGCTTCTCTATAGGTTCATCTGGAGGGTGTGTGTTTGAACTGGCCAGTCAGAGCAGAGAAAGCCTTTAGAGGCGGAGCAGGAGCTAAAACAGAGTGTCTCAGACAGAGGCAAAAATCTCGGAAAAAATTAGGGCTGCAGCAGTCGACTGTATGAGAAAACAGATGAGTTTTTTTGAGCATCAAAGCATGTAAACCTGCTCTAGTAGTAACCAGGAATAAAATATGAACCCAATAAATGAACATAATATGGCCTCTTTAATGTTACCTCTGGGCCATTTTAAGGTTAACGTTTTTTGTTTTTTGATGAAATACCTCGATGACTGTTGGTTGGATTGCTGTGACACTTGATTTGATATATTTGAGGATCCCCTGGTTTCTCATCCTGCACCATCGTAAGCTAAAAAGTTTATAGTATGTTTTATGATGAAATACACTCAACGTCGGCCTCAGCCGCACTTTTTATTTTATGATAAATAGCAAATGTTAGTGTGCCAACATGCCAAATTAATATATTTAAATTGGTGTACTTTACACCTGCTAAACAAAATATTAGCATTGTCATCATGAGTATTTAAGCATGCTTACATTAGCATTTATCTCAGTGCAGCCTCTAAGAGCTGCTGCATAAATTAATCTTGTGAGGTCCTTTCAACTTATTTCAACCTGTTTGTAGCTGCAAATTAAGCGCTAATCAGTGACCCCCCAGGTCAAAAAACTGAAGCCAACATGCCAAAATATGCAGTTCTTCAAATGACCACTTGAGGCAATGAGTCAATTTCCATAGAACTTCAAAGCAGAAGTAAATAAACATGTTTACAAGCTACTGCGATTTTGCTCTCTATAGCTAAATTACCAGTTTATAACAACTGTATCGAGGTTGAATTTTTAAATGACTCATTCATTGTAATTAAAGCAATGCATGAAGAAATGCATAATTAAGGGCATGGTCCATTTGCCTGAAAGATGCTGCTGTCTGTTAGATATCACAGTGTCACTGGCAGCAGCATTGATCTTCCACAGCTTCACCCTGTCGTCAGAATATGGTGACTTCCAGCAACAAAAAACAAGATGGTGGCAACCTTAATGCCACAGCTGAGACCTTAAAACTTCTACACTGCCAACACATTAACTCCACATCATCAAAAAAGGCCAAATCTCGACCATGCATGCTAACATTTATTCCAGACATGCAAAAATGTACATGACAGAGATGAAAACTGGCACATACAGTATTCTCGAAAAGAAAGTGCAAAACAGCATACAGGAATGAAATGAAAGTTTGAACTGTTTTACTGACAGGGCAGAGCTTATGGACATTGATAACTGACTCTAAAATATCCATTTCAGTGATGGAAAAAATACATACATGTTTCCTCTTTGGATTTTGCTGCTTTCAGATGTTTTTTGGGTAAGGGATGTGATTTTTATGTACAGCTACGAATCAAAATGGAATCGATAAAACCCATTTTGCACAAATTGCAATAACTCAGCCTTACATCAAAGATCTTCAATTCAGTTTAGGACTCGTGATAATCACTTCAGGTGCATAGTTTGATACATTTCATTCTTAATTAGCCGATGGTTCTCCAGTTTCACCCGTATGAGCCCTTAAACCAAAAAACCCCAAAACAACTGGCATCACTTTTTCTAAGTCGAAAGACACTTTGTGCAAGTGATTCCTGAAGTAATTTGCACAACGTAAAAAATCAAGGAACACACTCAAAGACATCATTTAAAAAATGCTACATGGTCTTACTGTGATGCTACCTGTGCTTGTGGCATAAGCCTGTAATGTGTCATTACAACAGTCATGTGATTTCTCCTTGATAAAGTGACATTTACAGACAATTTTGAGTTTGATAGAGGGATTATTTAAATGCTACTTGTTGTTCCTCAGGGGAACTCAAACTCATAGGCCTGTCAATTTACAAAAAAGTATAAACAACTGTGTGTAAGCCTGTTTGCATGCGTACATATTGCATATATACTTTTTCATATAAATACATTTCATACCAGTACAAGGAGCAGAAAAAACAGTGAAACAATGGCATTTATAACAATGTAAGACTGGTAATGGGAAACAGGAAGTTATGGTGTAGAAAGGTAGGACTTCGTAATATGTAAAATGGAGGTTAAAGGTACAAACTGAAGGACAGCAGCCGCTGAATCAGGTTTTCTGGTAAAGATGTAAAGGATGTAAAAGGAAAAGAAGGAATTAAAGGACAGTGGGAGGTTTGGCATGCGTTTACGCCTCTGCCAGAGCAGGGCAAAAAGATTTTGGAGCCATAAAGGTGAAATTTTAAGGGTTAGAACACAGTCCTCGAACACCCTGCTGTGGCTGGACTCACATAATGTACACAGATTACTTTTCCATGTGCACCTTTTCCTGTGTAACTGGCTATGTCAACTCCTTAAAAACAGACAAGTAATTACAGTCAAGACGAAGGCAGAAGTTTGGTCATCTACATTCAGGCATGCAGTTGGTCTCACTTTTTTTTTTTTTTTAGCTTAAAAAAATTATAATGAATAACAAAAATTAAAAATGTGTTCCCGGCCCCTTTTCACAAACCCTTGAATTTCCACTGATAATCCTCATGCTGACAAAGCAGCCACCGTGACAGTCTCAACAAACCCAGTACCACTTAGCATACAAACGTTTTTAGAAAATGTACATATTTATATATTTATTCATAAACCCATATTTCAAATATATTTGCAGCTGTATATATTTTAGATGCAAGAGGTTCAGTAAGGACTATATGAGGATTATATGCAGCTGTTCAAAGTTTAAAGTCCAAACCCAGAATCATTTTTTTTTCAAAGGAGCCCCATCCCAGACATAGAAAATGTCGATAGTCCTCATACGTGGATCATCCTCCTCATGTAAGGAAGTCCTTTTTTCCACAAAGAAACATTTTTGGTTCCTCCAGACCACAAACAAAGCTGCATTTTCTTTTCCCTCTGTTTTAATCTGAACAATTCATCAAGTTTTGTTATTTTTGTCAAGCAAATGTTACTGGATTCTAATGCATGCATCTCTGAATGATTTTTTTTTTCATTTGTGTACTTGCTGTAGTACCAACTCTTGTAATTTACCTTTATTTGCATCCTAAGGGTGGTCATGATGTAGCTACAATATGGCATAAACTTAAGAATTGTATTTATTTATTCCTTTATTTTTCGGAATGGGCTTTTTTCCCCCTTGTTGCATCGGTGGTTTGGCTTTCACGGTTCCTTTTCCTCCCTTGGGGCCTCTGTGTCACTTGCTCACTGTTAGAGAAAGAAGAGGAGAGGCGGGGCATCATCAGAGAGACACGTCACACACAGAGACAGCTTCATTATTTTGACTTGTGCAGTTCGAGCATTGAAGGCTGTGAGCGGCAGAACAGCCGCCCTCCGCTGCACAGTCAGCCCACTAAAATCTCTGCAGTGCTAAATCAATCTGCAATACACACAAACACACACACAAACACAAGGCTAGGAAATGTGCTGAGTCTGAACATTGAAAAACACACCTCATGTTTGTGTGGTGGTGTCATATATCACACTGTAATCGTAATGCAGGAAGTACTCGTTGTTGTTACACTTGTTGTCAAAGCTCTGTGCGTGCATGTGTCCCCTCACAGACACTGTACATCAGAGTCAAATCTCTGTTTTTACATATTACAAACTAAACTATGAACACAAATTTTGTTTTAGAAATTATTATATTTCTATCACTTATTTTATGCACATTATCACATTATAAAAGCTTCACCAAATATTTTATGTGAATGTGAGTCATTACAATGAACGTCAAAACAGGCTGCGGGTAGTTTACATCACTGTTTCTGAAACTTTTGTCCTCCCTGTCTGCTTCTGTACCTTGGACTGAGACGAAGACTACGATGATGACAACACCCAGGAAGATGGAGACGATACTGAGCAGACGAGCCAGTCGGCCCAGCCTCCTGGCCCCATCGATATCCCCCACCTGGAGACTGTTTCTGGACTGGGGACACACAAAAGCACGGGGTATTAGCAAGAGAGCAGTTTGAATGATAATGCCAAGCAAAGCACACATTTGTAAAAGTTTACATAATATGATGATAAACCAACCTGTAACACGGTTGGTTAATATTTGCAAAATCAAAGAGCAGGGAGTAAAGTGCACTGTCAGGAAGACATAATTCAGGAACAGAAATAAAGTTCCTGCAAACATTAAATGAGAAAACATTTTTTTGTCATCTCTGTCTAACTCGGATTGATGAATACATTTTATTTGTCTCAAAAGGCTACGAAAAGAGAGGCTATATTACTTGCTGACAGGGTCCATTTTCAAGTTACTGCTTAAATTAAAGATGAAAAAAGTTGCTGTACTATGGAGAAAGGCATTGATTGATTAGGAGGGAGTTACTTTATTTATCAAAAAGACATTTAAGTTTGTCTCCTTTCTATAAGAACATTTTGTGTCGAGTGGCGATTGGTAAACGTAAAGATCATCAAAAGCAAAATTATAACAAAAAGCCTTCACTGTAACATGGCTCGGCACATTAAAATCTAGCTGCTGACCAACGCAGCTCTTGTGACACGAAATGCGTCAGTACTTGAAGGAATATAAAATTGCTCTGTTGTTACATTATACCTGAATAATTTTAGACAAACTCAAAATTCAGAATAAATATCTACTTAAAATCCTCCAGTGTCAGACGACTAAGGGACCGATATTTAAAACATTGAGAAAAAACTGACTACATATACAAGCCTGTAAGATTTGACCTATTACATGTTTCAGTGAAAGGCTCATGCACAAGTATAATGTTGCTCACGTCAACCACACAAATAAAAATAAAGTTGCAAAAACAAGCAAACAAATAAAGCATGCATTTTACTCGCAGCACCAGTTTTATCTTTTTGAGTGAGTCAGTGATTTTTTTCACATGTACACAATTCACACGTCCTCATTTAGCTTCAGTTCATCAACACAGGCCACTAGCATCAAAGAAAACCTTTATATTTCTGTGAATCGGCAGGAAACATACTAACTCTAGCAGTGCAACACGAAAGGAACACCGTGAACTAAAAGCATGTACAGCTCTGGTTCCTCATACATAACCCAGAGAGAATTTCTCTACAGTACAGCAGCCTAACTCTCTCCAGCAGCTCCATGAGAGTTTCACTTTGAAATATTTATCAGGTGCTTTTCCTTTAATGATCAGCCCAGTTATTTTAAAGGGCAGCGACACACGTACAGTACAGTAATGTTGACATCATGTCAGCTGGGTGCTGTGGAAGTAAAAGGTAATATCAACACTTTCTTCCCAGCGGCAGCGAAATTGTCCGTTTCAAATTGGCGGATTGAGATTGATGGACAGATGTGACTTGAAGAGTCAATTGGATGGAATAGGTTGACGCAGCCGTGTGAACGGGCCATAGATCAACTTAATGTTGTATGCATATTGCTTTATATATTCTACGGATATGGAGAAGGGCTGATTTATGTTTATGTGTGTGAGGCCTGACAGAGGGATCCTCAGTCCGTCTACATTACTTTCACATGCACCTCAAAACAACAAATCTCTGACAGCTGATGTCACGTTTTGTGGCTGCTTTTAATTTGTGACACTGTTAAACACGTATAGCACATACACAAGTGTACAAAAACCAACACACCAAACACACACATTGATTTTGTTGTAAAACAAAGGTTCAGTTTTATTAAAGCTTAATTTTCTTTCTTTACAAATATCTTTTAAATACCTCATAAATCTACTGCACTAAAGTTTTTACATTATTAAATATTATATTAGTTTTGTTAATCAGCCTGGTATTCTATAATTTATTTTGACTCATATCCATTCAGCTGTATCTTATTGCATTTTTTGTGTTTGTGTTTCTTCTTGTGAGCAAGAATTCCACTGCATTCCTTTGTAGATGGCAAATAAACTTGAAACTTGAGCTACCATAAACACTAACCAGCTCCCCAAACATGTGTTGGCTGAAAACAGTCCCCTAGCATTTGAGTATTTGTTAAAAACAACAGTCCTTTTAGGAAATTTAGCCTCTTTAAAAAGACAATATATAGTGATTTAAGAGTAATTTTTAACAATAAGTGCCTGAGACAGGGTAGAAAGTGTAAAAGATGACTTATTTCTTTAAATACAATGAGTAGGTATATCAGGTCAGGAGGTCTGATCCCTGTTTGGTTTTACCTGTTAAGACAAAAACTGTATGCATCTGATATGTGACATAACAGGGGAAAAGTCATATGAAGTGAGCAGTGCATCAGAAAGTTCACGATCTGTGCAGCAGTGGTGGTAAAAAATAAAAGGGTATGATCTTTTCTAACCTTGACACAAACTTCTCATGATGTCTAGCATGAGAATTTCAGGCTGTACAGAGTTAAACAGCACCAACATTGGACACGGCAGGCCAGGGTTTAAAAAACACTGATAAACTGAACCGATCTGATAAACTGCCTTTCTGCTGTTTCACTTTGCATGTGTGATTTAAATGCATCAAACAAGCAGCACAGTATAAACACTGCAGTGTGCTGATGGTGAGACAGTGTTCATTACCTTTGCTTGGTGCTCCCTGAGCCCCTTTATAATGAATATTTTAATGCTAAAGGACATCTTGAAGGCTTTCATGAACAAAACTGTGCCATCAGGTTGTGCAGTT
>JAQLOL010000024.1:14832767-14845778 GCA_029783665.1 Naso thynnoides | reverse complement strand
TGCCACATTTGATTCTTGGTACTGACATTATGGAGCAAGAAAATGCTGAAATCCAATATATTGGTCAACTTGTGACAAAGACATGTGATAGAATAGTGTATTGCACATTTTAGTAAATGTTATTCCAAACATCAGTGCATCGAACGTAAAACACTTTACCTAACTTCACTCTGCTGGACAAACTGCGTAATTACACTATTTTAAAACATAAGTCAGAGCATCTTTTTCCAGCCTTAAAAAACTGTTTTAATATTTGTCCAGAGAAAGTATACGCTGATACTCATGTTTCTGGGATAGGCCAACATTGGCCGATAATATCAGCAAACTGATATATCAGTCAGGTCAAAATAAAAACCCCTCTGTTTTCACTGCAGACCTCTTGCCACTGTAAATGGTAACAGCAAGAAGGTGTCAGCACTCACTTTTTGTCACAGAGCACCTTTAGCTTCCATCTATAGACTCAGTTCCATGTGCTGAACTATGAGCGTGGAGACTTACTGAGGGTGGTGTCTCCACTGGGGGGAGAGCAGCAGCCTACCGAGCATCTGTGTCTGCAGGATGTGGTCTCAGTGTCTCAGCTGCATCTCACATCAGCAATTCCTGCACCCTCAAACTTTCAGTGAGGGGATCAATCAAGTGTCAGCGCCACTAACCTTAAACAGCGTGGGATCTCAGCGCAAACTACTCTGCACTTGCTGCAGCTACAGAAGTGAACATAACAATAACAATTAACAATAACAAACATTTTCTTTTCAATGAAATATGCAACAGTGTTGAGAAATTTATATTCAAATAAGATCCAAACTGTGCACTCCAGTCGATTTGCTCCAAAACAGCTTTTATAACCCTTTTCTCTCAGTTGTTATATCTAAATGTTTGTCACTTCTGTTAGTTCTGGCTTTTCAAATACGTCTACTTTAATTGTTTCATGTTTTCACTCTGGGCTCTGTTTGTTCTGGCAGTCAATTTTTATTTTTACTTTTCAATATTTCTTGAAAAAAGATAATTGATTGTTGATCAGTGATAAAAAGTACATTGATGTATTTCTTGATATACTGACATGTATCTATTTAGGATAAAAATTTCCCTACCAAGCAGTTTGGTGACCATCCTTTCACTGATACAATGTTTTCTTTCATTTAAAAGCAAAACCTTCTATAAAATATGAAAAGGAATTAGAGACGTCAGTAAACATTAACTGTAGAAGACAATAAAACCATAATACGATTATATACCAATTGTGGGATGGGTCAATTTCTTAGTCAGTTGTACAAACTTTATATTAGATTGTGTTAATATCAAACATATTTTCCAGGTTTTGACAGAATACTTATCAAAGATATGTGTTGAGTATCCCTGTTTATTAAGTTTTTGAAGGTTGGAATGACACTTTTGCAGTTTTGACTCTTTTAATTCATCCATCATCTGACAGCTGCTTCCTTCCCAGTGTCAGATTTCGACATGTTTCTGCTCCTGCACAGCCCCAAGATGCTGCATCATGTTGTCCGTCTATCTCACTGACAAATTACTGATCCATTCATCATCCATCACTGCTGCTCCTCAATAAACTGACTTAGCATTTTTGTAGTTTTGGTGATCAGGGACAGTTTATTTAAAGTGCCACTTACCATGATCGAGTACACCAGCGCGACGATGCTGACGGGCCACACGGGGCAGAAGCAGGACATGATGACGAGGAAGAGGTAATCCCTGGGCTTCGGGGTCTCCTGGACCGCGGCGTTCCCGGTGGAGGAGCGGCTCAGGCTGGCCTTGGACGGGGAGAGGGGGGCGGCGGCGGCCAGCTGCCCGGCGGAGCCTGACCTCACAGCCACACTGTGGCCGTTCTGGTCGGCCTCCAGGCCCTTGTCGCTTTCCATGTTGACCGTGAAGGAGGTGGACATCTTCATCCCATTCCCTCCGGGCTCGGTGGTCAGCGCCAGGAGTTTCTCCGTCTCCTGGGAGTCTGCGGGCGGTGCGCCTCCTCCTCCCTCACCCAGACTGGACTTCAGGAAGTCGGTGTCCGTGTTGATGGCCATGATCGAGTTTGAATTCTTTTGAATTAGTTCAGAAAATGAAAAAAAATATTTGAAAGACTGATTTAAATGTGATTAAAAGCCAGGATGCACCGACATCCCATAACACAACTGAATCCAAGTTTTCACTGCTAATCTGTCAAAATGAAATCAACTTTTAATGATAAGCAGGAGTGAGATCCCCAGCAGAGGTGTGATGGGAGGGTAAAAAAAGATTATAGAAAAATCAAAAAGTCAAAATCATGAGAGATTCCTGTAGATATCATTTCTTCTCTTCAGTCACTTTCCTTCACCTTCCTTCACGTCCGCTGTTTGTCTCATATCCGAGGGACTCTCAGATCAGAAAACCTCCCTCCTCTCTCACAGCATCCAGGGAGGAACAGTTCAGAGAGAGAAGCTCCGGACGCCCGCCTTCATCCGCTGTCACCACTTTCCTGTAAGTGTGTCTGATCATTGAGAAGTGGCCTGACGCTGCTCTTTTGTTTTCCAGAGGAGGAAAGATGAACGCGAGGCGTCTCTCTCACCGCAAAAAGCCTCAACTGAGCCTCTTTCACCTCCTCTCCTCTTCGGTCTCCACAGCAGCACGACTGTACTCAACTTGGGACCAGTGTCATAGTATCTATATTAAAGCAGAAGATTTCCGGTCACGAAATACAAAATAAAAGCTTCATTTGCCAACGAGAAGGCTGTGAAAATAGACCCTTGCAGGCTACGTGACATTAATAATCCAGTGCATATATACATTTAATATATCAAGCATAAACTATATTGAATTAAAATTATTGTTTTTATTATCAAAGATCCACAGCTGTGGAATAATTTAAACAATTCTTATAATAAAAATAACAATGTAGCCTCTTCTACTCCCTCTTCTTCTTCTTCTTCTTCTTCTTCTTCTTCTTCATATAAACCTTATGAAAATGACTTAAATTCAACAAATCACCATAAACCAGGCTATTTAAGCCAGCATGTCCTCTGTGAATCTCAGTTAAATTAATTCTCAAATAACTCCCAATGCAAGCGAAGCCTACATTTCTCTATGTAGGCTTTTAAATAAATGCCAAGTTTGAGAGTGAAAGAGAAAAAACAAGTTTTGAAACACTTTCAGTAGCAAACACCAACAAGAGATATTTGCAGCTTTATAGTGTGAAATCCTAGAGACCAAAACAAGCCAACATGGAAAAATAAATTAGGCTACATAGGTTTACCTCTAGATATTTCTGTCCTTTCTAAAATCTAAAACTGTGACTTACAGCCAAGATTTTTATTTTAAATACATGATCGTCCAACTTCCGGGATGACATTGACTTTCTCTGGCCAACTTGACGCATCTCATGTCGGCGCCTGGCGCGGAGCCTCTTCTTCCTCCTCCTCCTCCTCCTCCTTGTCTCAACATCAGCCCCAGTGGTTTATGGACGGAAGCCAGCGGCGGACTGTGCCGCTATGCAGAATTTACACCGTAGGAGCGTCGTGATTTAGTCCGCGGCAGAGTTTCCAGCGGCACAGCCTGCCACCGTAAATCAACTCTTTCTAAGTCAATTTTCTAAACAGCTCTGTGAGTGTTCAGGTGTGGGGATTAATAAAATATTGGACTGGATCGACGAAAGCCTTTTGTCTCATTGTTTGGTTGATCTCGATGCTTTGACTTGAAGACCCCGCGTGTTTTTTCCTTTGATCTGCTCTCATTGATTCCCCTCATCTTCAGATTGCTGCATTAGCGTCAGCCTCATTTCCCGGAGTGACTGCTGCACTGCACTGTGACCTGCAGTGGTAGCCTAGTGATGAGAGGGGATTCCCCGAATGAAGCAGGGCCCCCAGTGATGTCATAGCACTATTGATCTAATATTTTATCTCTCTGCACAAACAGAAGAGCATTCAAATGGTTTTCAGAGCATTTCCCCTGTGTTAGTCAGAGCCCTTTGTTCCCTCACTGCCAAGGCTTTGTCAAACATCCTGCCTGAAGCTCTTTTTGGATGTAGGCATACCAATAAAAGGCCCAGTAGATATAACCCAGATCATGCTTTTTTCTTCTTAAATCCAGACTGTTTAGGAAAACGAGAATCCTGCTCAAGGCTCAGCACAATCAGCCTAAGCAAACAGGCTTGAGGTTGGATCAGAGGAATAACTGTTGTCAGAGCCCCACCTTGTGGATGGGAAATGTACCTACAAGACTCACAGAAGTGACTTGGTTTTGTTTTTATTTAGAACACTGGAAACAACATTGCCACTAGTTCAGTTCTTTGATATAGTTTAAGAAAAATAGTGACAACATGGGACATTTTTAAAAAACTACAACACTGGAGGCGCCATGTCTGCTCACGTAACATGCATGTGACACAACAATTTATTAGTGTCATCAATCAAGGAGGGAGGGAGGCTTTTGTATGCACATGACAGGGACATATTCTAAAACGGCTTTACAAACCAGAGCAGTCTTTAAGGTGTAGTTTGACATTTTGGGGCATGCCCTTGTCTGCTGTCTTTCCGACAGCTGGATAAGAAGACTGATTGGTTTCAGTCTTCTCAGTCTCTTGGGTCAGTACTGTAAAAATGTAACTACAGCTAAGAGCCAGTTATTTTATTATAGCATTAGGATTAATCTGGATTTTGAAAGTCATAAGGGTGCTGGTTGGTGGATTTTGTTGACCAGAGTCTGGCACCCACTCCTGACACAAAATAAGTGGCTGTTAGCTCTAGCTTCATCATTAAAGAGCTGACAGTAACAGATACAGACAGAGGATACCAGTCTTCAGCAAACAAGCATCCTAGGCTACTGTTAAAAAAATCATCCAATTATTAACGTGAATTTAATCAATTAATGCATCAGTTAATAATATCAGTGTTTAGGTACCTCTTTAGGCCTAGCTAAACATAGGTAAAAAATAAAAATAGGGGCCTACATTACAGTCTTTTTATACAAATGCAGGAAATAACCAAATTTAATAAGATAAGGATGAAAAGTCCTTAATTTAACACATATAGATTTGTGTCGATAATGAATTGGGGTGGGGTTGGCACTTTATAAAACTACCTGATTGAATACGCCAGGAACATTTCTCTAAACTTTCTCACTTCTGGGAAGTTGAGTGTGGTGGTTTAATATAAAATTGATCACAGACATGTTTGACTCAACAATTTTTTTCTTCTTCAGCCCATTGCTTCTCTCCCGGTCAAAACATGCCCTTGTACTTGTTCTTGTCCTCCTGGTTCTTCTCCTCCATGCGCATGTTCAGCACAGCCAGCTCTTTCTTCACGGCCTTCTTCAGGCCGGGGTCCAGGTCCAGCACCCTGCTGAAGTCCTGTCGAGCCTCCGCCTCGTTCCACACCTCCACGTGGGCCTTGCCTCGCAGGTAAAAGGCCTTCACCGTACCTGGAGTGCATAATACAAGCCCATATGTGATTGACAGCAACTGTTCATATGACAGACACCTGCAGCTATTCAATCAAGAAGGCAGCGGGCAAATACACTTTGAGGCTCGCTATATTAACGGAATGGACTATAATAATCAATAGACGGAGCAAAGAAAAACTTTTTTCTTCTTCAATAATGTCTGCATGACCCATCACTCGTCACTGTAAAGTCACACTCCAATCTAATCTTTCTACGTTGGTGCCAAACCTGGGTGCTGGTTGATAATGTCGGTGGTGTGTTCAATGGCCTCATAGTATTCCTCCATGCGCAGCAGACACTGGCAGTAGTTGAGTGTTAACGTGTTGGCCATCTTCTCCAGCTTCAGCCACGGCACGTCCCACGATTTCTCCTGAAGGGAAAACAAGTTCAGATCATGTCTATACAGGAAATTCTGATTTGCACCACTTGTTTGACATAATCACCTTTGTCTGAACATTCTTGATGCAGATGATGGCCTCTTTGTACTTCTGCGTAGCGTCTTGGTACCGTCCTTGTTTGTAGAGTTTGTTCCCCTGGCCGTGCAGCACTGGGACGGCTTTTAGCCGCTCCGCGTCACTCATAGCCCACGTCTCCCTGTTGTACTCACTGGGTTGTTGCACCTGTCAATGAAACACATTTATATGGGAGTTTATTTTTCACTTCTCAGCAAGTTATATTTTATTTGTACCTAACATTGTGGTAACGCGTTGTGTGATTGCTTGACACAGATTCACTCGTTCACGTGGTCGTCTCTGCCCCTCTCACCCTGAGCAGCTCCAGGACGAAGTAGAGGGGTTTTGGTTCCTTCATCAGCTCATCCAGGTCATCGTAGCCGAGGCTGTGGTAGGAGAACATGTTGGCCATACCACATGTGTGGATTTGCCAGTCCACTGGGTCTTTGCCCTCTGCAATGCGCCTCATACTTTTAGAGACAAGTGGATAAACACCAGTGTGCTGAGGAAGAGAGAGGTTCACAAAGGTCAACTTTTAAAACAAAATTACTTAAAAACAGTCATTTCTCCGTGTAAGTGGCTTGCAATGCAGACAAAAGGTGACTGAGGTTTTGATATTAGGGGCCCAAAAAAGTGGATGGAAAATACGTGTGTACTTTCTAATTTGTGGGTTTTTTCTCTTGAATCCTTGCACCCTAATTTAAGCATGGCTGTCATCATGTGGACAGAACGTACATCTAAGGTTAAATAAAGCTTGCAGTTGTACTGAGGAACTGAAAAGGGCAAAGTACTGGACTTGGCAATTTGACAATTTGACTTGACAATTTTGAAACAGATTATACATATAGCGGTTGATTATACAGTTTCATTTTATAATATTTAAACAGTAGTTTTAATTTTTTTATTATGAATTGTACTTTGGTTGTTCTAAAGTAACATTTACATAAAAAGTTATTTATAAAGTAATTTCAATCAAACTAATATTCAAAGCATAACACACAGGATAGGGTTTTTTATCATTTTACATCAAATGTATTAATGATAAACAGTAATTTAAACTTCAACGACTTGTTCTACATTATGTCCAGTCCTCCTTGTTCAACATGCCAACCATGCCCTCCGCTGGATGAAAGTGATACTGCATGACATATGCGGCTTGCAGTTCGGTGCAGCCATGTTGTTCAGAGTCGTGATTAAACGTTCTAAGCCCCATCAAATCTAATCAGAGCGGAGGAGAGTCAGCAGTGCTGATTCAGCGGGAATCAGAGCCGATTAGAGAAAAGTGAGACTGCTGCAGATTAATGACAGCATTTACACACACACACACACACACACACACACAGAAACACAGGCCAGACATAACAAATTATAGATTACAAAACAGACAATCATCAGTACACTCTCTCTCTCTCTCTCTCTCTCTCTCTCTCTCTCTCTCTCTCTATCTATCTATCTATCTATCTGTCTGTCTGTCTGTCTGTCTGTCTGTCCATCTGTCTGTCTGTGTAGCTATAGAAAGGACAACTAACTGCTTGCTCTTATGTTTTGATAAATGTGACTGTTGTGTACTCTATAATTTGATATGTCCGGCCTGTGTTTTACATAATGAGTGTGTGTGTATGTGTGTGTGCGTCAGAGAGAAATGGATTAAAACTAAACTAAAAGTAACTCAGTGTTTTTCAAACATGGGTGTTTGTTCTAAATAGGTTATTATTACCTGAATGTTCAAGTTTGTTGATGCACTTCTACAGTAGTTGTGAGGATCCTACTCTGTCATCGGTCAACGGTGATTTAATTTCTCTTACAGTATTATCTGGCCACTGTGTTAATGTTTGTTTTCATGAACGGGAGAGTTATTAGGGGAAGGAGGTACATTTATGCTTGTGCTTTGGATTTTTAAAAATGTGTAACTCGAGCACATAAATCCTGCATTGTTGTGCTGTTGTTGCTCGTTATTACAGTAAAAGCAGATTTCATAACTTGCGTATCTGCAGTGTAACGTTGCTCTGTATGAAGTGAACAATCAAGCTTCTTGTAAGGGACAGATGCACTGTGCTTAAAGACAAAACAAGGCAAAAGACAAGCAAATTAAGGCACAAGCCAGCTGGCATTTGTTAAAAATATATTAAGCATTTTAACACTTACAATTGTGTCACACCAGAATTCGGCCACTTCACCGATCCTCATGGAGGCCAGCAGGGTCTCCCAGATGTCCAGTTTAAACATGTTACCGATCACCACTTCCATGGGTGTCCCCACCACTTTGCTGTCATCTATCACTGTACGTTCGTCATCACACAGCTGAGTGCGGAAGTGGAATGTCACCTGGAGTAAAATGAACCATATTGACAGAAAAAAGTACGTGGAGCATTATGTTAAACCTTTACTGTGTGGACAAAATCGGGGGAAATATTGTAAATGACTTGTGATAGCTTTAAAAATTGACAACACTAGGCAACTAAAGTGACATGACTGTCAGAAAGAGTAAATAGTTGCCTAACATTTGCAAGTGTCTCATCACTTGCCTAAAGTGCAGGTGATGACACATACCATAAAATGAAATTGCAGAAGGGAAAGTCAAAGCACACTGACGGACAAAGATAACCTGTTGATAGCTGAAATGTCAATCCCAACAAAACATGTTATCTCTTGAGCTTCACACAGCTCAGTTATTCAACAGGACAGTAGGAAAAGGGACAGGAATGCTGAGATTGCACGGTTGTGCAGCAGTGATGGAAAGTGAAACTGTTTCACAGAACTGTGTGCGCTGTGGTGCAAAAATTGCTTTTTCATGAGCGTCTTCCATAATTCATGGTAACAGTGCCCTCATGGACAACAGCACCAGCACAAGTGGAGAGCGATTTCATGAATGTCGGATGATGTCAGACATTATTAGGGAGCCTTCAGGAGAAAGAAAGAATCAAAGAATCATGTGATAATTTTATAAATTCAAAAATGGTCTCTTATCCAATAAAAGGTTAAAATCTCAGAGGTTGAGGCTTTCACTTTGAAATAGCAGTGTTCTTTAGGTCAGACTGATTTAGTGAAACCTGATGCAGTTTGTTAAAAGTACATTGATTAAACTCTGAAATTATTTTTCTCATCAGGGGGCACTGAGTGATATATGTCCTCTATCAACCTCTACTGGCTGCTGGTGGGAATTGCATCAACATAAATTTGTCTCCCCTCACCCACTGAGCTCTGCTGCACTGGCTTAAAATTAGTGCAATAGGTCAAGAAAATGAAACTCATGAATTTCAAGTAATGAAGCCATGCATATTGAACTAAAACCCTTTCAAACCTTCGATACCAGTAACACTCTGACCTGTACTGGCCTGTTACTTATTGCTCCTTTATATCTTGTGCGTATTTGAGATATAACAAACACAGCTGAATTGATCCAATATAACAGTTTATTAGAAAAATAGCTGCCATGGTAAGTCTATAGAGTGTTTAACTTTTAATCAGCGCATCTGTTTCATTTTGGTGCTTTGCAACTTTCCTTGAAAGACTTATGCTTCTTGCGCAGTATGATTATCAGCAGCATATGTTTCACTCTATTAGCACTTTAGTTAGTGCATTACATAGTGCATATTTTCAAACATCTTCTCAAATTTGTCAAATTTTCCATACAAAGTTGCCATTCATCTGAAATGTGGCTAAATTGTACGCATTTACTGCACAGGAAATGTGATGCATACTGAAATAGCTGTGGATTTACACTAAATATTATAATGGACAAGAGCTAAGTTGACTAAAGGTCTAAAGGGTGGAAGACTTTATTTGGTTTGTGTCTATCAATTATGTTCCTGGTTTGACAGAGAGTGTAAATAAAGTGCTAAAGGCCGACAATACCTTCGACCCGGTGATGAGTTTTGGGATGTCTCCTGTTCCTCCATGCAGGATGGTTTTTTTGATTCCCTCCGAGCCAATCATCAGCGTATCCTGCATGTCCGACATCTTTTTTCTTTATTGTTGTGGATCCCGTCACAGTATTATGCATCCATATATCTTATGAGTAAGTGTGTGTGTATGTTGTGTGGAATACAACATATATAGAGAGGTGTCTATAATTCGGAGGTGTTGCTCCTGGTGGATTAAGGTAGGTAGGGATAATGAGATTAGAGAGCTCTCCTCCTCTCCTTATGTTTCATCATCTCACTGTTGCCTCGTGTATCAGTCCTCATCAGCACTTTCTCTGAATGCTGTCAGACTCCAGAAACTTCCAGAAAGAAGAATGAACAGAGTCTGAAACGTGAAGTGGATCAAGTTTTACACAAAATACACAACATTTTTTGTTTTCACATACTAATGTCGGAGTAATGAATTTTTGCGTAACGTACTATGAGACTGGAAGAAATTTGTGTGTGTGTGTAAGAGAGAGAGAGAGAAAACAAATACAAATATGTCTGTGAGAGTAGGACATTGTTTCCATTCCAGAGGAAATTTCTTGGATTTACGTGGATGTGGTGATCCGAACTAGGCTGAGAATACTGAGAAATGACGGAGCAGACAATTACTGCATGGACTCCTTGAACTTGTCCATTACACATCTGTCTCCCATCTGGGCAACGTGTGTTTGTGTGTGTGAGTGTGTCTCTGTGAGTAATCCAAGGCGTTTGCTAACAAAGTCTGCAAGCAGTTTGAGCGGGCAATTATTCTCAAACATTACCCAGTGTTAATGCCTTATTCCGTACTAATTGCACGAATAGAAGACCCCATAACTGCACCTTGGCAAAGCTTGCAATTGTATAACTTTACAGCTTTGTGTTTTCTCTGTGGAGGAAAAGCTATTTCATCAAGAATTATCAGGCAAGGGTTTTATCTCTATTCAAATAAGTCTTCTATATCTGTGGAAAATGCTGCAATGTGCTATCAGGTTTGCCTTTCTTTCCACTTATGTGACAAACAGGATTGGGCAACAGTTTGGTATGTACTTGGCAGCTCTCCAAGTACAGGCAATGAACAGATTGCACGCTCTCTTGTGGAGGAGGTCGGCACTGCAACTGGAGTTGATCCTCCTGTTCTTGATCATACTGAGACTGAACTGAGAAAGCTGCTAATGTGGACCTATATGTAACACTGTAACATACAACAATCCATTTGATTGGTCTTGTGACAATGAGACAGAATTAAAAGTGGCTTTTTTATAAAAAAATTGCAGGAATTTGACTGTTTTCTTTTTGCTCTCAATGCAAAGATCAATCAAAGAATAAAAAATGTTGGGCCTTTAGTGCACATAAGTCTGTGAAAGGAGCAAATGCATAAACTGTGTAAAAGTCACCAAAAATAAATTTTATAAGTAAAAGTTTTTTTAAGTTAAACAACTGCAAAAAAAAAAAAGAAGCAAAAAACACATTACTGAACGACCATATCAGTCTATTTTTGACCTCTCACCATTAGCTGAGATCACCCCCATCTTCGACAAATGTTATTAAAATTTAAACCCATTCACTGCCGTTCATGTTAGAACAGGGTACAGAAACATCACAGAACATATGAAAGTTACCAGGTGTAGGTAATTCACCCTTCAAAAGAGAAGGTCTGTGTTTATTTGGTTAAAAATCACAGAGCAAGAGAGAGAGAGGAGCTGGGAGCTGTGGACACAAAAGTTATTACACCTGGAAAAAATAGTTCCTTACAAGTGCTGCCCTCCTAGCTTGAGTATAAGCGTGAAGACGGATTTTTACACAGATGTTTTTTTTAATTAACGTCACACATTTTCAGGTACTTTCTGTAATGTCAATTGAATACGGACATAATACAAATAAACATAATATCTCATAGATGAAGCTATTTTTTGAAAAAAGTGTTGGGTTTATGTAACCTATGTGACCATTGTTGGCAGAGAACATTGACATGTAGTACCACCAGTCAATCCTCTACGGAATACACTTGTGTGGATTGGATGTTTATGTACAGAAACTGCATGTATACCTGTTGATACACTATGTGAAGTGTGCAGGTTCCATACTGACATTGACAGTGCATGATGATATGTGCTTGTACATAAAAAAAAAATAAAAAAAATAAATTATGGCTTCTTCATTCATCCAAGTCACAAGCATTCACAAACTGTAACCTTGCAGAGTTGGTAGCAGGATGAGCTGCTGGATTCATGGGCAACATCATTGTAATTTAAATGACAAAATGCCTCAAAAACTTGTTTCTGCTCTCTCTGGATTTTTGTTCCTCCACCTTTCATCCTTCTCTGTGGACACACTGTTTGTATGGCAGGCTGCTTCTGTGGAATGACAGGTTTGTGTTGCTATAGTTACAGCCTTTTGCATCATTATCATATCTGTGAGTCAAAAAGAGAAAGGAAAAAAAAAGTGTGATTAATCCTTATTGTTGTACCCCTATCTGTAATTATAAACCTGGAAGAAAAGACGTTGTGCTCAATAATGGGCTCAGTTTAGTGATTTAAAGTTTTGTCTGCGTCCTCACCTCTGATCATTTTTCCTGCCAGTGAGTGGGGGGGGGGGGCAGCAATCCATCCAACCTGTTGAAGAGGTCATACTACGACAATTGTGTGTGTTGTCGCCCAGGCTTTGTGTCAGAGTGACTCATGATGCTTGCGTCACAACGCCTACACCTTTCTCTACTGCTCTGCCTGTGCGTGTCTGGGTTTATTTGTGTGTGTGTGTGTGTGTATATGTGGATGCATATTTGAATTTGCTGCATGTACACTGTAGCGTGGGAAATTGAATGTGCCTGTTTGCTGAACCGCATGCACACCCGTCTTTGAGAACAGGTTCAGCTACATGCAGTTCTGCCAGCAGGAGGTACACCCCACTCTCATCATACTAAGCCCTGCTGGAAACCCATCGCTGATGTATTAGTTCCACTTTAAGCAAGTCATACTCTATTTCTGGAAAGTACAGTCATGGATTTCCTGGGGAGGAGCTGTTCCCTGTGTAAAAGCCATTCATTCATATACATAACACAAGGGGGAGGGGGCCTTCCATGACGCACAACATTCTGTACAGGCACATAGAATAATGTTTATGGATATATAAACCTTTTGTGCTGCTGCAGTGGGAATGAGGCTCAGTAAGGGTGAGAGAGAGAGAGAGAGAGAGAGAGAGAGAGAGAGAGAGAGAGAGAGAGAGAGAGAGAGAGAGAGAGAGAGAGA
>JAQLOL010000024.1:14804737-14825747 GCA_029783665.1 Naso thynnoides | reverse complement strand
AAAAAATATATTTTTTTGCTCTGTCCATTGACTGTTGCACAAAATTTTTAAATAAGGTCCCATAGGTTCCATCGTAAGGGGCGTGACTTAGGCACTCTGTGTTGATATTAGGAATACGCCATGAGCTTTCCTGTTGTTTTTCCAACACATTTACAATTTCCCAAAGCACATCCATTGTAGCGCATTGTAGTGCAGTGAGAGCTTGCAGAAAAACCGTAGAAAGCTCAACACTGGATCGATCTGTGAAATTATTGTCTGCATGTTCCGGGTCCATGGGAAACGCCCTGAAAATATGGTCTAAGTTCCAAAATAGCAAATTTATCCTTCAAGTGTCATGTTATTGAACAGCATGAGAAAACTCAAAAGGAATTTGAATTGATTTGATACACTGATAATACTTCACTTAAAGCATGCATCTATGATGCATTATGAACATACTTTTAATACATTATAATGCACCTGCAGTGCTGTATAATCATAGTAATAAGCAGAGTTAGGGTCGACCCTAACCCTAAACACCTACAATGCATTGTAAGTGTGTTGATGATATGTGGTAATGTGTTATGTATGTTCATAATGTGTTATAATGCTTTATAGAGACAGACTTCATATAAAGTGTTACTGATACATTTTAAAATACATTCAGGGACAAAGATCATAAAAACATAAATATGAGAATTCATTTATTTATCTCATACTGTTTGAAATATGCGACCTGCAGACTGACAGAATGTGTTGCCTTGATTTGAGCACACCACCTTGAGGCACAATATATACTGTATCTTTAAAAGGAGACTTTGCTGTATTGCTTTGGAGCTCTGGAGCTAAACCAAGTTATGTGAATAATGCATCGATCCCAGCCTTACAGTATCACAGTCCACTGTTAGGCTCTGCATGACTGAACACAAACCCAGTGAACTTGGAAGTCTCTGCTAACACTCCCGGGAGAGATTATCCACTCAGAAGCCCTGTTTCAAACGCAATGTCATTTCCTAACCAAGGACGACCACTGAAAGAGGCAGACGCTTGACTAGAGAACCTGATGGCTAGCACGCCCTCGCGGGAGATGGCAGCGCCCGACGAGCTTTAATATGGACCATGTGTTCTCGGAGGGCAGGACGAGGCTGAGCTGGTCCTGGTCTTCATGAGCAGCTATTGACAATTTCCTCAAGTATGCGTGAGGTGCACACAGAGAGGAATAATTCTGACGCACCCACACAAACACACACACACATTTCATCCTATTGAGGTTGTCGCATGCAGCTAAAATCAAAGGTCAGTCTGCTCTCACATGGTGAACAGACACACCATGCACTTGCATTCACACTTTTTTTTACTTAATAAAAAAAATTGGAGGTGTCCTGTATAACTTTACAAAGTTGTAATATATTTTTTACTATATCTTACTTTTTGAAATTTTTGAATGAGTACTTAATGTCAAACTGTCTTAAGCCTCCATGTAGGTGCATGCTCTAGACTGTTGCCTGCGTGTGCACCTCCCCAGAAATGAAAGTGCATGTTGCAGTGATGCAGACTGCAAAGACTGTGATTGGTTCACTTGGTAGACTTAAATTTCCACAATTCACCCCCCCTCAGTGGTTGTGGAGACCATATCTGATGTCTTTTCTACTGTCTGTTTTGCAATTCCTGATGTAAAAGTATCTCATATTACATGTATATAAGGTCCAACTCCAACACGACCTGCTGCACTCACCATTGTTTATTGTGATGAAGAACACATCTGGAAGTCAATGAAGTGGCATTTTTAGACCTACTGCAGAGCAACGTCAACATGCAGATGCACAGGTATAAATGCTCTCAATGGCATGACACTTGAGTAGCTTACAAAAAACAAAATAATGCTTATGGCATAGGGTCCTTGTGCAGCCAAAACAGAGACATTAATCAGGCTTTCAATAAGAATTATATAAGTTGTTACTGCTGATCCATAACATACTCATATCCAAGACAGACACACACAGACAATGCTATTGCATGTTTCCATGCAGCCACATGAAGTCTGTTTTTGTAACGTATACGTGATGGCCTGCTGTTTGTGTTTAGGCTATATTTGTATGTCTATTAACTTTCTCAGTGATGGTAAACAAATATGGAAAGTGGAAAAAAAAAACCTGAATTCATATTCTCCATATAATTTATTACAGCTCATAGGTTAAATTTATAAAAGCACTAAACTTTTGTAAGTATGCTTTTTTTTTTTTTACCTTTTTGCTGGTGGGTACATGATGACACTGGTCTCTCTTCCATGTCTTTGCAATAAATATGAAGCTTCAGCCTACAGCTGGCTAGCTCGGCTTGGCAAAAATAACGGAAACAGGGTGAAACGGTTAGCATGGTTCTGTCTGAAGGTTTAAAACTACTCACACTATTGAACACAATGAGCCATGCATAAAAACAGGAAGTTATTCAAGATGATTTTATTGGATTATTTCTGAACTATTTTTTGGTTGGGTCATAACCATGAGGCAGCCAGCTAGGATTCCATGTTGGCATCAATCTTCTCATCTAACTCGTGGCAAAGAAAACAACTACGTAATTTGCCCCAAAAATATTTCTTTAATCTAATTACGTGTTTTCAATCACGAGTGCAGCATATGCTCAAGCTACAGTAACCTTTTAATTTGAGAGTAAGTGGAAAAGTATAGCAGAACAATGTGCGTCTGTTTATATGTGAATGTGCCCATGCTATGCACACGTGAATTACAAGCTGAAATGTATCCAAAAAGGACCCGTGTTTGTTCCTCTCCAAGTGCTAATAAGCAATAGTAGCTTGGAAATCTTAGACGGCCCCACGTTCATCAGTCAGTCCCTCTGCCTCTCTCTCTTACAAGGGATTAAGTTGTCAGGTTACATTGAACTCTGAGCGCCCTCCACCCAGACAAACCGTCTTAAGGTGCAGGCCGTCCGGTTATTTATAACTCTGCTCTGTAAGCCTCCACTCTCTGCAGCCCACTCCTGTGCATAGACATGTATGGGCCTCTGTGTTCCTGTATTACACTGAGTAAAGGGGAAATGCATCACAGTGGTTGTGTTTGTAAAGTTGTGTGATCCTGTATCATGTGTGTGTGTGTGTGTGTGTGTGTGTGTGTGGCCTTCACAGCCATTTCACAAGACTGTCTGGCCACCACTGGTCAGACTTTCCAAAGTATTACATAATGGGCCTTCAGTGAAGAGCACCAGACTGACAAGAGCACCTTTGCTGACATCACCACACACACACACACACACACACAAAAGAGTGAATTACGAATGCAGGCAGTAGATTGCAGACACACAGTACCATTCCTCTTTTCTTTTGTTACACTGTCTTTCCTTGCGTCCCACTCTCGTTGCCTTTTCCCACTTTCTCTTTCGCCTCACAGCACACCTATCTGGAACTACCATCTATTTTGGGAGCTCGGTGCTGGCCAAGTATCGGCTGCAATGTGTAGAACACATCACGGGTGGGGGCCCCTCTGAGACAGGATGCGTTCTGGCTTAAGCGCAGTGGTACAGTAAGTGAGTGTAGGCTACTTTGTGTAAGCTCTCAATCCTTGGCTGTACATTGGCTTTCAAATCAGATTTTAAGTTTAAGTTTAATGAAATTTTCAACTGTGATTCGGTGTTTGAAAGCAATTCTATTTGATATGCAGATTTTTCCTGCAAGCCCGACCGGAATCTGTTATTTTTTCCAACTGGTCTCTGATTGGATTTTCACGTGCGTTTCCACCTTGAAAACACTCATGAAAAAATCCAGCGAGATGACTTTGCCTTAGGTTTACATGAAGACTGAGCAATTTATGCAGAGTTTAGGGCAAGTGCTGTGCTCTTTATACTGTAGGTCGTCATATGATTTATGGTCATGTCCATCACCTAGCTAAGCCCTGAAGACAGTTGCAGCATCGCCTGTTTCAATAAATTGCTTAATTTATTGTTCATTTATCAAAGCCGGGCAGCTCCCCATAACACAGCTGCATGAGATAAAACAGATGACCAATGGTGATAAATTCCTGATGTTTAAAATAAGACTGTATGACCCTGAAGGAAGACAGTAGGAGAAAAACCAGACATCTCCACATTGCAGCTGCTGAAATTTCTACAATTGCTCTTCAGTTCTCATAAGGGGTCGCTGACATTTTTGTGTATTTAACGAATTTCGCTAGATCAGGCAAGTGAATGCATCAATCAAATCAAAATGTTTATTTCAAAAGCATTTGCACTTTTTTAAAGGAAGAAAAAACCTCTTGAGTTTTTCCATTAATCGGTGAAAATATGGAGCATGTTTTATTTATGGTAATATAACTTTATAGTTATGTATAAACAAATGCACATATGAGGCTTTCAAACAGCTTTATATCCACAGACCATCACATATCTTATTTTAAAACAAAAATTGTTAAAAACAGTGGATTATTCAGGTCTTTAGTGATTTAAAATGGACATAGGCTGTATTATGTATTATAGTTCGAGTTTTTACACATTTGTGTGTATAAAAAGTGAAACTTTTTTCTACAACTTTTATCTGTGTAATCCTTTAGTCTAATAATATTTCTCTAAAAATCATGAAAGATGTGTATATTTTTATGAGTGTCTGTGTCAGTTTTCCTGTATTTTGTGTTCCTGACTGATTTGTTAAATTGACAAAATGATAAACCAGACAAAAATGATACCATGCACATGGGGTAAGGGTAGTTTAAAAAGTCATAAACAAAAGGAATGCATATAAATGTTGCAAAAATTCACCAAAATGACCTTCAACACTATAAATGTAAGCACTTTAGCTGAAACACAGTGCGTTTCTTCTATCACTTGCTCATCGTTTCCAACAGGATAAAAAATGTGACTCCTCTTTGCATTATTTTTATTTTTAATTCATGTCTTGCTGGCAGAAAATATATTTTTTTAGTTTTCAAATCAAAGACTTCCGCTGTCATCCAGACAGCACATTTGGTATATTTAGCTTTGTGGGTTGTGAAATGGCCCCTGAAATTGTAGTTTTTCAAGAATGAGGAGTTTGCCCACAACTCCAAGCACAACGGTTTACCTTCGCATCCGCTGAAAAGAAAAACATTTTTCTCACTTCTTTCCTCTGCCGCTGATGCATTTCTCTACATCCTGTGTGAAAAACTGAAGCTGGGGTCCCGTCATTTAGAAAAAACAAAAACAAAAAAACTTGCCTCAGTGGCTGCGTGTGATAGACATGAGTTTTATTGGAACATTGTGTTTTCATGAGGTAGTGTGACCTAATTAAAAGATGTTTGGATGGAGACGGCTCTTCTACTTCTGCCTTATATAGTAAAATGACACTTTCCACCCGTCCCTGACAAATTTCAGCACACATGGACAAAACTCACATCCTCAAGTTTGAAATGTCCTAAATCAGCTTCCACAAATAAATCCAGAACTTGTATATTTTCATAAAGACTACATAAAGAACAAACTACAGTACAGTTATTTCAGCAAACAATATGGCACGATTACCTGTTATGATAAAAAGTGTCTGAAGCTGGCCGAGAGCTGAAGACTATACAACTGCAATTTTATTATGTATTCACATATACACACATTTACACCCCTACGAATCTGCAGAATTAGTTACTATTTAGTTCTTATGGAATTTTTACCTGATGACATCAAAAACAAACTGCCTACCTCAGCTTTAATAAGATTTTATTCTTTGATCATATGATTTAGTAATTCTTCGTTCTTATTTTCTAATGTATCTCAATATCAAGTATAGAACCTCTTCTCTCTTGTAAAAGGTGATTGGATGGTATAAATAACAGAGGCAATGATAAAAATAAGTACAGGAGAAACAGAGCTAAAATGATAATCTTTTGTTACTTGATAATACAGGTATGTAATTACAAGTGAAATCTAAATTTTGTGTGAACTGATTAAGTCATTAGTGTGATGTGTATATATATGTGTCTGATCCCTAAATTCAGTTCCTGCTTGCTTTAAACCACAAGATGCACTTTTGCCTCTGGGGCTAAAGGTCAGTGAGGATTGTGGGAGCACGCTGTGCCACAGGCTGCGGTTGCGTCACCACCAGTATTGAGTCAGGTGCGCTCCCAAGGATCTCACTGCCAGCTGCCGTCGAGGCAGGGATAATCTGCCTAAGCAGCTTTCACATGATTTCACCCACAGGGAAGAATTTAGGAGAGGTTTGTAAACCTCTTCAGACCTGGCCTTGGAGCTTCTTCCTGCTTTGACTTAAGAGGTGAACAAGGGCTTGGACAGCAGACACTACACCAGAGAATATCTCAGTCTAACACACACACGCACATGCACACACACGCACACACACACACACACACACACACACACACACACACACACACACACTCACACACGCTCACACACACACTCACACACACTCACATTGTGACGTATTTAAAAATCTGGGATAAACATCTCATCCATTAGTGCTTTGTTCTCTGACTTTCTATTTCAGAGTATGCTAAAATGCATTGCTATCACTCCATTAGCCATTACACTGAGAGCAGGAGATAAGAACATAGATCTCATCTTATACAGATGTCCAGAGGGAGAATATCTCTGCAGCAGACAGAGAGCAGAGTTGGATTTATCTTCTTGAAAAGACTGTAGGAGATTTCTGTGACCTTCTCTGTGGGAGTCAGGGGAACTTGAACATATGAAGTTAATCTAATAACAGCCAGGGGTCAAAGTCAACGGCCTGATGTCTATACATGCTTTGCAAAGATGTGACTGCTGTTGGCTCTTCTAAAGGGCACTGGCAATCCTACTCTTAAAAGATACACAGTCTCAGCATAAAGATCTGACTTTTGGCATTTGATGGCTGCAGATCCAAATTTAAAATACTATGTTAAAATAAAGAACCCAATTGATTTGTGTAATACTAAAATATGAGTGAAATTTGAACTTATATTTACATTTAACTTAAATTTTAGATTGAAATTAAAATAAAAAACAATTATTAGGTAAAAAAAACCCCCCAAGCACATGGATTATAGTGTCCTAATCAATAAAAAATGATCAACAAGCTGTTGAAAAACTCAGAAAGTTTTAGCATGATTACACTGTAAAACTACCAGAACAAGAGATTGATGGTCCTTCATTTGGCCTGTTATTTCTAAAATTGTATGTTTGTTTTGCTCAAAAGAAAAAGTTGGACCTATATGTAAGAGACAGAAGACCGCAGTCAAAATCACAAGGTCTTTGCTCGACAAAATTTAAGGATACAAATTAAATATACTTCTTTGGAGCAAAAACACAGAGTCAGGACTCTAAAAACTAAAAGGACTTGATTGAGAGACAAAAACACACAGTAGTGCTCCAAGATACATGCTGAGGATGAGATTTTACTCTTTAGGTGCTCTGCTGTCTCAGCCTCTGGAGTTCATTGTTAGTGCTCTGGAGAACCTCAATTCAAAGCTCTGATGGGGCCAACAGAACTAAATTTTTGTAAGAATTTGCAATAGAAATTGGCAAACCCGAAGGATGATGCACCTATATTAGTGTGGTAGGATAACACTACTGCTGGAATGCTTTCACCCTCACTGGATCCTTCTAAAAGTCTGAAGAGAAGAAGATGCAGCCTGGGAAAGACACACAGGTGTTACGGAAGTCAGTTGTCTCCAGTTTTGGCACAAGATGATGCTGCGTCAGATTCTCACATTCATATGTGATGCACACGTTCCTCAAGAATACATGAAAATACCATAGTGCCATCTAGGTAGACAAACACCAACATGTTCAGCATATCACTGAGAATAACTTTAATAAAGCCTTGAAAGATAGCTGGAGTGTTTGCCAAACTGAAAGACATAACCAGACATTTATTATGGCCACTCATGCTATTACAATAGCCCCAGGGCCATTAGCATAACACCATTAGTAAACACAAGATGCTTTTTAAGTGTCTACTCATGTCTTACATTGTTGTAACTCTTAGAAAGCAGTGATCTGATTAATACAATCCAATTCCATATACAATAAAAATGTGCTACGCATTCTATCATCTTGTAACATTTCCTCTTTGTCTGCAACGTGATCCTAAGGTGGCCGCTGGACTCTGATCTTTTAATTGACACCTCATTTGACCTACTGGGAACTTCCAAAACCTCCATGGCTCTAGACTCTGGCTTAAAGAGGGAGAACAATTCACCTATGGTGGCTCCATGGAGAGGAGGTCATTTACAGGCCAAAGGGTGTTGAGGTGGAAGCTCTGTGCTTGTTAGTAACCTTAGCCAAATTGTGATATTCAGGTGATAATCTTGAGAGCTCAGAGAAATCTTTGTAAATGACAAAGGTAGACTGACCGATTATAATTGTGGAGATAGTGACTGGCCAAACACAGCAAGTATCAATACAAGAATCACCACAAGAGAGGATAGATGCTGTAGTCAAAGTGAACTGAAGATTATGGAGGATAACCACAAGATCGAGATGGTACAGTGGAGATCTGAGAACGTAGAGGGTAATGTATTCTTGGTGACTGTCTCCCATGGCTAATAGTAAGGGGTTTAAAAGCGGACTTTACCTGAAACAACAGGTTTGTCATCTACAGTTTTTTACAGTCTACAGTCTAGGTTTTCATGGAACAATGGGTTTTGGGAAGAGACAATTTCGTGACAACAGATGAATTTAAAAGTTCCCTGCTGCTCCAGAGTCCACCATTTATTGTGGCATGTGAGAATTCCCCTTTTCAAGACAGACTCTTCACTCACAGGTGGTGATTGGGCCTCTTGGGGCCGGAGGAGCAGCGCTGGAATCATCCCAGGGTCTCTCTTCATTGTTCCAGCCCTGAATCCTGTCGTTAATTTGGATAGCAAGAACACACAAATGACTCCAGATCATTTCCCCAGCCCCTGCTCCCTAAATTATTCTTCACCCTATGAGCTAAGTTGTGGTGAAAGGCCAGAAATCAGGGCTCCACTATTTCGCTGGCTTTTCAGAGTGTGAAACTCTAGCATATTCAGGAGCTGTATGACTCCTTCACATAGAACAAAAAAACTGCCTAGCTGCACATCATCAACAGGATGGTTAAAGACATAAATCATTCACCTCTAAAGAAGCAAAAACTCTAAAAATGCCCGAACCAGAGCTTTGGCAGAAAACAAAAAGGAAAATAACAAATACTGCCTTACTCACTTCATTTCAAAGGAATAACATCTGAAGGATGGCTGCAGTTGAAAAATTAAACCTTAAACACAAGTCAAAAAGCTTCTACGAAGACATGGACCACCATCACACAGCTGGGAAACTCGAATCTGGGGTTTGTGAAACTCCCTACAGCCTCATGTGTAAAAGACCTACATTGGAGGTGCCCTACAGGAACAGAAACTGCAGCTGCAGGTCAAGGCACTCAAAATCTTGAAAAATGGGAATTGGGTAGCTTTTCCAGTAGGGTACAGTGAGTTCATGCATTACTTCTTGATTGCAATCATGCAATCTCTCTGCCTCTGGTGGACATTCCATGATAATTTCACTCAAATCTAAATTTACTTAAACTCTACTAAATCACAAGGTCTTTACTTGAAAAGGGTGGAAGCAGACACACAAATTAAGTTGACTTCTCTGAAGCAAAATAAACAAAAAAAATAAAAAGGCAAGAGAGTACTTGAGGAAAAGAGTGACGCAGTGTCTCTGCACAGAATCAAAAGATAATTATTGGGTTAGCTTCTTGGCTAACAAACAGTAATCTACAAGATAAAGACAGAGACTCTTTGCACTGTAGACAATAAACACGAAAAGCACAGGTGAAATCGATAACATAAATTATAACTGCTTTAATGGATGTCCCCATGCTCTAGTGTGCTGAGTATTGATACGGCTCACTGTTTCACCTGAAGGAGCTGTTTACATTGTTCTCACCTGTGCTTTTCTATAGCCTACGTGAAAGCACGCATTGTAAAATGAAATGGGAGCATTGCTGTTCTTGTTGTTTAAACAAGGAGCAGTTAACTACAAATACCACATTGTGGTACAGAACCAGTCACTATCTCATCTTCAAATACAATATTGCTTGAGTAAGGGCTTCCTATTAGTGCTCACAGAGCAGCTCACACCTTAAGAAGATTATTGTTTATGTTCCCTCTGGCAGCATAATGTATGTCTCCAAACAGGAAGTGTGTTTACTAAGTCCATAAGCCTTGGGCCTGGGGCACAAAACTGCTGAAGTTCAACTCCCAACAAGTTCGTCTGAACTCTCAGTTAAATCCAAGAGGACTAATAAAAACCAAAGCGTTGTAGCATTCACATTTAATGTTGCTATTCATTTTGATGGTGTAAAATGTGTTCATGTATATTTGTCACATTAGGACAAAGACCTTAACAGCTGGCGGCAGCAAAAACATTCTGTTGTTCCAACACTTTTACGAACTTTTGGAAGACTGATGTGATCCACATTCTTTAAAAATCATACAAACCAATTTGTCAGCTTTTAATTGGCATCAGATGTATCTTGTTTATAATTTTTATAGTTTGTGAAGATCATTCGCAATATTTGTATTTTGTTGCATAATTAGTGTAGGAATGTTTAAACCATTAACTTTTCTTTGCTTTTGTTGTTCATACTGTGAGTCAGTTTTGCTTCAGTGTGATGATTTATTAACCTTATTGTGGTGTTAACTTTTATGGCCACATCTACCAGGTAAAAATTTATGTATGATGATATACACATGGTTTCCACTATGAAACACCAACATTAATATATTACCTGGCTGTAACTTGCTTAGGATAGGTCAGATGTAGAGAAAACTTTATCTGGAAGCTTGAAACATCCAAATGCATCTTTCTAAATACTACTACTACTTCTACTAAAAATAAATATAAAACTTCTACCACTACTACTACTACTACTACTACTACTAGTGACAATAATAATAAAAATTTCCAGAGGTTTTGTCTGAGTTTGCAGAGAAAAACACAATAACAGAACAACAACAACAATAGCATCAACAACAATGACAACTACAACAATGACTACAACTACAACAAATCAATATGACTTTTTCAAAGATTCTGGCAACTTCATTCATTCACAGGCAAAGCAAATGTAAAACTGGGACTTGAAATGGACCAGACTGAAATTTAAGATTCTCCTGGATCAAATAATGTATGGCACTTGATGCTGACTGCTAGAATAGATAAAAATAACAAATTCAGGAGAGTCACATGGCCTGATTTTTGTTAATGTCTTTAAGCCTTAATGGAATATTTGAGAAGAGATTTTAGACCTTATTGTTTCAGTGGATCTTAATAAGTTATTTTATTGATAAAAAGCTAAGGCATTGTGAGCTGAAAATAAACAGAACACACTTTTATTTGTAATTATAGACCTTTCTTACCATGCATAATTGCAGCATTGCACAAATTCTACAGCGCTAATTCAAATTTAATCTCTTTGACTTAATACTAAATCCTTTGCTGTAAAGTAAATGGGAGCTAATAATGAATTTATTATGATTGATGGTGTGTAGGTTGACTCAGTCCTCCTTTGATGATGCTCCTTCATCTCTCTGTCTGCAGCAGCTGTCTGTTCATCTCTTTCTGTGATGCCGTTCTGCTTCATCACCCTGCACAGCTGGCACAGCAGCTGGCACAGGCACAGGTACAGGCCACCAAGGTCTAATGGCACGGGTGTGGCACATCTGGATGGGAAAGAAAGAGGAAAAGAAGGGTGCATGCACACACATGAATTCAAATACTAACTACCAGAATGCGTAATGGGTATTAGGGCCACAGACAAAAAAAAAAAAAAAAAAAAAAAAAAGATTTTTTTTTTAAATTATACACTTTGAGAAAAAAGTTGAAATTGCTAGAATAGACTTGAAAATTTGAAAACAAACTTGATAGCTGGTTTATAAAGTCAAAATTAGGAAGGGTTTTTTTAATCATCCACTTTGAGAAAAAAGATGAAATTTTAAGAATAAAGTCAAAATGAGGAAAATTTTGAGACTATATCAAAAGGCGCATATGACTGCCTCTACAAATGCCTAGTGTAAATGAATTAGTGAAGCTGTACTTCAGAACTGGCTTTAGTAACAAAGAAATTCTTTCTCTTTAAATGCATGAACACAGTGTAATTATCAGTATTACCAGGACTTTGAAGAGAGCCAGAAATTCTCCAAATTTTGAATTTATTCTCAAAATTTGGACTTTTGTTCAAGTGCATAGTGAAAAACAATTCTTCCTTCTCTAAATTTTATTTTACTTATCTGTGGAATAATACTCTTCCATATAAATAGACTCTTGTTGTGTCAGGTGGATTCTTCTTACTGCAGGTGCCTTGCATGCATCCCTCCCTCCACAATCTCTTAATGCACTCACAGGCCGATTTCTTGGGAGCCGATCAGTCCAAGTCACTGACCTGAAACTAACCTACACAACACACAAGGTCAAGACGTGACCCTTATATGCACTGGTGTGGCGCATTAATGCAGGTACTGGCAGTGCTACCAGAAGAGGATGTACAGGAAAGAGGGTGGAATAATCCTGTCTTGGTGTTTCCCGTGTGTGTGTGTGTCTCATTGGAATGATGGAAGATTGTGGGGGCGGAGGGGAATGAGGAAAAGGTCTGCCAAGCATAAAGGACAGAGCAGTAAAGAGGAGCAGACAAGAAGATAAGGAGATTGGGACAGAGGGAAAGAGGAGCCAGACCACGTTAAGGGTAGTCGAAAAAGAAGACGGCGTACTTGGCACAGGCTGCGGAAGCTGAAGTTCTTGCTTCCATCTGCAGTGTTAAGTAAGAGCTTGAAGAGTGAGAGAAGGCAACAGAGAGCATGTGTGCAAAGGAGAATAAGCTGGGGCATCTGGTTTTGTTAAGGCCTCAGAACATTCCTTCCCTCTGTTAGACTCTGGCTGGCAGCTTTTAAAGGGACACATTTGCGCTCATATCCTGCTCTGGGCATTGCCCTCTCTCTTGATGTTCGATTTACGACTGCTGAGGGTCACGGGCAAGATGTCTGTCTGTCTGTTTATATGTACGCTCCTCTGCATGACATTCAGGGTAACTGTAGGAAATAAATGTTATATGTCTTCTATGACAGAGAGGAGTCCAAACAGAAGCATGTTGATGACAGAAGACTTGAGCTTTCCATCTATTTCTCTCTTTCTTATTTAAGTGTTGTTAGCTTTTTTTTTTTTTTTTTTAAATATTATTATGCATGCAAACACAGATTTAAAAAAACATGACTAAAACCCAGTGTCACCGCTAGCAAATGGTACTTTGTTATAAGCTAGTATTTATTTATATATTAGTATCCATAATAATATTAATACAGACATAAAGTGGAACCACTTTGTCAGTGTTTCAGTATCAGAACAGTTCAGTTTTATTGACTTTGACTGTAACTGATCTATTAATCTCAAGCATTAATGGACAGCTTCAAAACTCCTTAAAACTCAATTTCAGGTGTCTATTTTTCCTTACATTCTTACGAGAAGTCTTATTTCACCCCTTAAATGAGGACACAACAAAAACAACAACAACAACAACAACAACAAAAAAACTAGAATGTGATTGCTGATGCTTGACAAAAAATGTGTTTTTGCGATGATGCAAACCAGGTGAAACTTACAATTGTGCCGACACTGTGCAGCTACATTATAATAACATGTCATTAAAACAAACACTAAACTGCACAGCTGTCATGAAAACTAACGCAGAATGACAGTCTGCAGTCCCATGATGCAATGCTTTTGTTACATGATACAGCAAGTGTCATGGTATGAATCTCAACACATGATCGTGCCGCATAAGTAACAGGGTTTTCATACTCTGGTGGAGTGGGCTCACAATTTTGATTGACGGTCAGAGGTTGGTTGTGATTCGGCCATTGTCCTCATGTCTCTCCTGGGGATGGGTGTGTCTTCAGTGCAGGAAAGGGTCGACCACAACAGTTCTTCAGCTGGCAGCTTTAGCTAGTTGATGAGGACATAAAGCTTGCCAGTGAAGAACTGCTGTAGGTCAGCCAAAAAGCACCCTATACCAAACATGCCCTCACAGTACACATAATGTGACCTGAGGGATATAACATCGGTGAAGACAACAGTCGTTCCTCCTGAACGTGACAATTTGAAGCTTTTAGTTCAATTTGCCACTTGCTGCCATTTGTGACATTAACTGAGGTGAGTAGTATGAGACATGAAAAAAACTAGGACCCCCACCTATACAGGATTTTTGAGATGATGCCGATACCACTATTACTCTAACCCTAACCCTAAAAATTCTGATTATGTTTAAACAAACTTAATTTATTAGCTATTACTATAAGGATTGCCCCATGCTGGGCAAATTACCTAATTTAAGCATTTTAAATCACTAGTCCACACGTTTTTTTCCAGGCTTAAAAAACATTTTTAATATGTGCACATATCTCACAGCATACACACGATACTGATATATCTGTTATAGTCCAATATCAGCAGATAATATCGGCAAATCGATATATCGATCAGACCAAAAGGAAAACCCTAAACATGTTCCAGTTTACGTCCTAATATCTCCTGTACGAACTGTACTCATAAAAAATCACAACAAAGGCACAAATTATCAAGTTAAATATGCTGCACTTCTTCTGACAAAACAATTAATAAGACAAAATTTGGGACCTCTTCTTTGGATTTTTAAGCAGTTGGAGCATCTACCAAACATTACTTGTGCTCCATCCTAAGGCGCTTCCACATTGGCTTACGCTCTTGGCCATGGCTGTTGCCGCTTGGCACACAAACACACACACTCCTTCTTTCTGTGCTGGCTTGAAAGGGAACTTGTTGTGGGAGAGAGGTGAAGAGGTAGAGAAAAAGAAGCCAGAGAGGAAAACTTTATAACGTTCTTTTGTCCTTATTTGTGTATACTGCGGTTTACAGTGTGTTTAAATGTGCGTGCGTGCATAAACAAACAAGCAGCGTATGCGAAGGCCTGCATCAGACATGCCAGCCTACTGTTCTAGCATTCTCTCTGCTTTTGCTATAATTGAATACAGAAGTCTTTGCTAGAGAGATAGCTTGGCCTCTAGTTACAGCCTCGAACTCCTGATAGAAAACAGCTTCTGTCCTGTGGGGCAGTTCACTTTACAGCAGGCATACGGGCTGAATAAAGGAATTTTCCTTCTACTTTAGACACTTCCACTCCCTTGGGTGTGTAACTGCTTCACCAACATGTAAAGTATTTTGTTATTTCACCTTAAGAAAACTCCACAAATTTCTATCCCAGTGAATGTCAGTTTCAAAAATTTTGGTTGAAGGATGAAGCCCTGAAGAATAACTACACAAGGCAAATTTGGTCCATCATCTTCGGTGCTTTGAAATGCTTTTGAAAGTTAACCAAGGCCCAATCAAGTGTTCGATATTAAAAGTGACAAGAAAACCATTCATGTGATTTACCACTTTAACATTCACTCTCAGCTGGCCACTGTGTAATACTTACGAGTAGCCCGGGATTCGTCTTGCCTGGCTTTCATTCAGCTGGCCTGACTTCAACTATTGCAGTCAGTCAGTCTGAAAAGCCTTTCCCTAGCAGCATATTCTTTCACAGTTCAAGGACAGGACTTTGGGCAAACTAGCTCTTAGCAGCACCGCGAACCCAGCAACCCCTGGAAACTCAACGAACCCCACGCTGCTCTGAGCAACAGTGGAAAGCTCTGGCCTGCGGAGAGACACACACTCAAGCAAACACTCTCAATGTGACCGAGTGGTCCACTTCCACTGAGACAAGAATTCTGAATGAGCACGAGGACCTCGATCTTGCACAGAGGGATCCATTGTGGGTGTGTATTATCAGAGATGAGATCCAGGTCAAAGGCTTCTCCTTTGTGAGAATATTTGTAAAAGAGGTACCTGATAGCTTTGCTGGCAGTTGGAGGAAAGGAGTGAGAGTTGAACAGATAAAAGCAAGAAGAAAAATAAAGACTAGCAAGGTCAGAGAGCAGCACTGCAACAATATAACAAACTGGTGACCATATAATAACCCCAATATGACACAAAGTGAAACAACAGGCTTTCCTCCCAACTTATGCTCATAATTTGGGGAAAATTTGAAATATTGACACCTTTTTTCATTATCAGGCCATCGACTTATCCCTACTTTGCATGAAATGTGTTAACTGTATTACAGTCATTTGAGCCTGATGCAATCATTTTCACAAGTAGCTGTGGTAGCTTCCCCCTGACATGAAATGCAAATGCATTAGCATGAGGATCATTAAAACCAGTTTTTCTATACTGTCTGAACATGTAAGGCTGAAGGAAAACTAAATGAAAGACAGGCATGACCCCCCAAAAATGCAAAACAAAATATGACATTAATTCACACCCTCATTATACACCAGTTACATCCACTGGTTGTTTTTTCACATGCTGTAGCATAAAAAATTAATTTGTGCCTCTGGCGAATTGTCAGTTCTGACGGAGAGCAGCAGCTTTTTTCCTTCTTAATGTAATTTTCAGCCCCTATTATTCCTCAGGTTCTTTCTTCCTCTGCTCACTACATGTTAAGCATGCACACTACATGCACGCAGAGGCCATCCCGGATCGGAGAACACAGTGTACCAAAGGAGTAATTTATTACACAGAGCTGACGATTCCCAGGACAATTACAGCCAGCCTAAGCAACAGGCTGAAAATGGCTTCTATGAGAGTGTATGCACAAACACAAAAACACACAAGATGCACACCGTGTGTGTGTATATAACAGATTCAAGCACAGATCCAATCCGTGTCTCAAATTGAGTCATTATTCTTCGGTTTCACATGCACAGAGAAACATCTCATACATGTTTTTACTTCACTTGGTTCCTTTGCTTTTCCTGAGGCAGCACAGTGACTGCTTGGTAGACAGATGGACTAAATATCTGTGAAGCTCCAAAAGCAAAAGCAAAGCTCTGAAACTAAGAGGTGTGTTTAGTGGTTTACTTTGTTGGTTGGTTAAGATGAGGGCAATTGTTAAACTGAAATGAGGTTTAAAAGTAACACTTTAACTGAAAAAAAAGCACAGTCACTGAGAACTTAAATTACAACCCACTGACACTTTGCAGAGCAGCCGAGTTAAAAATCATTTTCTGGATACCGACATGCAGAAAATGATTTGACTTTACACAGAGAGGCTCATTCTGGGGGTGGGAAATCCCCCTCATTTGGTTCCAGTGCAGCCAAACTTGTTTGGGGACGGCTGTGGGTTTGGTTTGAACAGTAATGGTATTTCTTCAAAAATCTGACTCATATCTAATTGCGAAAGTATGATTAAAAGACAGTATGGTTGCCAAAAAAACATAGTGTATCCACAAAATGGCCATGCAGGGAATGACTTGGCCAACAGGAAAGAATGGGAAGCCCCATAAATCATTCCAAGAATGCCATTTCTTCTCCAAAATCAACTGTGAAAAAATGCATCCAGTCTGTGTGACGTTTGTACAGTATGTGTGTCATGGGAAACAGAGGTAATACAAGCTAGCATTTCTCTCGCAACATGAGGCAGCAAAACGCTAACGCTAGATACTAGACACCGTCACACAAAGATTAGAGCTGGATTGCAATCTGTATACGTAGCCATGTAAATGTAGGGCTAGTACCCCAGTTGAGTTTACCATGGTTGTTTTCTATACAGGCTGGATAATCTTACATATGTGTTTGCTCTGTTACAAGGATGAGAGCAGCTTTGCAACAGATTCAAGCAAGCTTCTTATCAGGCATCAACAATATCCATTTCACAAGCAGCATCACCCACCCCTCATCGCTTCTGGTATTGCAGTAATCTGAAATATTTTCCCTTGAAAACCGCAAGCTTGGCAGAACACTTAGTCTTTTTTTTCTAAAAGAAGCCTTAAGACATACATAAGAGTAATTATTTCAATGACAGCGTAACAAACATATTCAAGTCCAGTGTTTCTCCCATATCAAATTGATCTCTGTTATAAACAGAAATAAACTACTTGTATAAAATTAAACAATGAGACACCAGATTTTAACATCCATTATACATATAAGGAAATATTCTAAAAGACTGACTGTTCCTTGAAAATTCAAAAATACCATATATTGCATGGTAAACATTAAAAATGTCAACGCAGGCTACCGAAAAAATACAAAACATGTTTTCACTGGCATTTGTCTTAAACTACAGCAAATACTGTAATATCACCAGTGCATGTAAAAGTTCAATGGATTATATAAAAAACCCTGGGAGGAAAATGGCCTTTTGTCAACCAAGCTACGTCCAGCTCAACCAATAAAATGCTTCTTTTCTTCTATATGCTTGTAAGATTTCTCATTTATGGTGCACAAGAACATGGCCATCAGTGTTTGTGTGTGTGTGTATGTGTGTGAGAGAGTGTTATCTTAATATTAATCAGATTTAATCCTTGCTTTAATAATAGTAGAAACTGTGCAGCAAGTCTACCAACTGTGTCATTTGCATTAAATCTTTTTGAAATAATCAAGGATCAATATTTGTATTATTTCTGTGCTGAAATTTCAGAAACTCTTACACGCCACATGAAATGTTTAAATTATGCTTAATGCAAGTAGACAACTACTCAGTTTTTTTGGGGGAAAAAGGTAATTATTTAAATTCTTAACTTTTGCAGTACCTGTGTACATGACAAATGTCCTGATTTCAGCTGGTCTGCAGGTGATCATGTGTGCACACCCAACCTTCATAATCCTTCACCCAAGGCCATGACAAATTGCTTTCAAGTCAACAGTGGATCAATATATTTGCCAGTGCTTTCCTCCTACAGCCTTGAATGGGATTAGTGAGAAGAAAGGGAATGAATTTAAACAGACATAATCACACACACACACACACGCGTACACACACACACATGCACACATAAGCAAACATTGTTGAAGAGTAATTCCAGTGGAAGGGCATGCTCGCACTAGCACTCTGTCAGAGCACGTTCATCATTTGTGCTGCTCGCTTCTCAAAATGACCACGATGCGGAGACAAGCTGAAAGTGATTGGAACTGATCACCACGAGCGTGTGTGTGCAAGTGCGTTTGTGTGCGTTCTGGAGGAATATTGTGTATGCATGAAGCATGTGAGCGAACAAATGTATGCATGCATGGGGAGATGAAGTGAAAAAAAAGTCCACGCCCTGTTTTATAGGAGCAGCTTGTTCTCTCACAATACACAAAATCACACCATGTGAATTATGAAATGTCATTTGACACTACTGAAAGAAAACCAGGGAGTGTGTGTGTGTATGTGTGAGTGTGTGTGTGTGTGTGTGTGTGTGTGTGTTTTGGCTGCACGGATATGAGGATTGGGTTTTATCTCAACATCAAACTGCAGGGTAATTCAAGGGCAGTTTTACACAAGATGTCTTCAGAAAAGACACGCATGCATGAACAAACTCTTCATTTCCATTAGAATGATGCTAAAGTACCTGGCAGTATTTCTGCACAGACTGTTTCCTTGGTGATAAGTCTGAACCTTGGCTTCCTTTAACCTCAACTCCTCCTCCAATTGACACAGGAGCAGTTTATAGTTCAGGCTAACCAATTAAATGCAACTGATCTGAAAATGCTTGAATGCTTTAAACAGTGTATCTGTATTTCATTTCACTCTCCAGAGACAGGCTGATCACGTCATGGCCGATCAGCACAGTCTGAATGAATTTACTGTGCTTTCTTCTACAGAAAAATACTGAAATTCATCTGTTTAGCTTTAGTGGAGAGAGATTATAAAAATAATTATCTCACACTACAAATCACAGCCTGATGGCAGGAGTTAATGAAATCAACAGTTCTTTAAACATATGAAGGCAGTTTAATGTGTGAAATAAAGTTAAAAAAAAATCAGTGGGCTGCGGACCACTACGAGATTTCACACCTTTCCAATAATGTTCTAATTGATCCAAGGAAAATAAGTTTGTCCAACCAAACTACATTCATTTTTTGATGTTACCAGCAGCACAGCTCTGGATTTCCAACAAGTTGATGAAATGTGTGTCTTGATGTGTGTGCCAACATATTAGGACATGGTTACAAAGTGTGTTCAGTATTAATCTACGTAAGAGGAAAATGAAATGGCCTTGTGAAGTAAACATTTGATCTGATTCACTGTCCCATACAAGACGTCATATTTTGACTTCAGTCACCAACGCTGGCACTTTCAGTGGCCTTTCCGTACAGCTAGCACGACAAATTAGGGATAAAATACTAAATGTCTCCCAGCGTGTTAAATGGTCGATAGCGAGGCACTGTTTGACATTACATGCTGTCTCTGATAATGAGAGTGGACAATATTCTTGTGGCAAAAGTCAATACATTAGCTTTGTTTGATGAGTCATCTAGAGTGTGTCAATATGATAGAAAGTGACAAAGTCTGGACCTAGAAAACACTCAGTCTGGAGGGGGTGTTGTCCCTCTTGGTGGTTTGATTGTTTGCTTTGTTTACTGGCCTGGTGAATTATTGTGATTTATATGCACAGTAGGGTAATTATTTTTATTAGGCACGAAGGTCTCTTATAGCCTACTGCAAAGTTGACCATAGCATTTGTTAAAGTGGACAAACTATTAGGATATTAAAACATGCAATTCAAATGAATTAGCTGACCAAAATGAAAGTCCTGATTCATTATTTGAGAGAGCAAAAGATTTTTTTAAAAAAGTGATTAAGAACAATATTACTTTGAGAGAAATACACCTGCTTAGGACCAGCAAACACTCCACCTTCCAAGCAGACACGATTGCTAGCGACCTTTAATCTTGGTCACGTGCCTTCAATCAGAATTTCATTTTCTTCATTATCTCCAAACATCAACAAAGTGTCTTATGTAATAGGCTGTTTATAGGGTAGTAAACAGATTGACAAAAAAGCCCTCCTGGTTTAGATGATATTTGCACGTTGTTGCGTTCAAGTCGCATCGGATTTTTGATAACGTAGGAACTAACGGCTAAGGTAGTAGTATTACATTAGTTTAGTTCAAAAGGCTCCAATTTATCTAACTTAATGTGTTAGTACCTACCGACTTGAAAATAGAGCAGTATCCGAAACCTCATTAAAATCTTCCATTTT
>JAQLOL010000024.1:14784746-14804637 GCA_029783665.1 Naso thynnoides | reverse complement strand
GACTCTGAAACTGTGGACGTGTGTGTGTGTATGTGTGTGTGTGTGTGTGTGTGTGTGTGTATGTGTGTGAGAGAGAGAGAGAGAGAGAGAGAGAGAGAGAGAGAGAGAGGGAGAGAAGGAGAGAGTGTGTGTCTGATGCAAGCTCCCTGTGAAGGACATAGAAAGTGACAAATTTTATACACACACATGCACATGCTCAGATCAAATATTTCTTTGGAAAGGGTAACTGAAAGGGAGGGAGAGAGAAAACTCCAGAGCCAGTGAGATACAAAAACAGAGGGGTGGAAGTTGGGGTGTGAACGCTGGGTAAAGGGGCCTAACATAAAGAAAAGATTTGTATGCTTCCTCCGGCTGTCATCTGGCTTCCTACCACTGGGAAGAAGTGTGTCAAAGAGTACATTGTTTCTCACTATGTATCTGTTTGTGTCCATCCCTTCTCTGGCTAAATGCCCCTGTGCTCCCCATGAATCCATCCTCCCTGTCTCGCTCTTTCTGTATATATATATATATATCCTTTGTCACCCTCTCCCTGTAACTAGCAGTTTAGTTTGGGTGCTGAAAGACAGGAAATGCCTGTAGGGAAAATGAATAAGAAGTGGCAGCTGCCCATGTGTGGTGTGAATCAAGAGAGTCTCCTCAGTATCTTCCCTTTACCCCACCCATTGTCTCTCCGGAGAAGGATAAAAAGACAGCGCTAAAACATGCTATAGACTATCTCATTACTAACCGAAGTCATCTTCTTCATGAAAGATCTTCATTTTAAAACCAAAACCACTGAATGACTACATGCAAAAGTGTCAGTTTGAGCAGTCAGACTTAGATAGAATGACAAAATGATAACGTGTTGAGAATTTGGTTGGTCAATCGAAAAATGTAGGAAAGGGAAGGTCGACAACCACACACATAAGTCAAAAAGAAACAAGTATGTTTCATGTTCCTTTTTTAGAAACTGTATTTTTTTCTTCTTTACTAAGTAAATCTCTGAGTCAATATGTAATACTATGTGTACTTTGCTGCATTTGCCAGATGTATTTAATGAAGCGCAGCGCCACCTACACAAGCCAAGTTGGTAGCTGCCTCAAAGAAAAAGAGGTGCCACCTGTCCACTGACACAATCCCGTGGAAACATCTGGCCAAACTTTTTATACCAAAAACTCAATAAGAGAAAAACTACATGCTGAAGTGGTTACTGTTCTTTCTGAAAAACACAATCTCCTCTTTTAAAAACACCAAGTTACACAAACTTTAGGTGGAAACGCGGTTTGCCAGCTAACGTTAGTTTAGTTAATTCTTCGTGAGGTACGTTAATCTTTGATGTTAACACAATGACATTAACCCATCTTGTAGCTACAGTGCCTATTAGAATTTTAAATAAAAAATTCAAAATCATTAATTAATAATAATGGGTTAATAATTCATTATTGAATAATTTATTGACCTCACTTTTGTTTGTAGTTTTACTTGAGTAGGTATCTCAGATTGTAATTTTCACTTCTACTCTATAAAATTTTGAGAAAAGTAACCGTACTTTTACTGAAGTATAGATTTTCGGTACTCTACCCAGCAGTGGCAGGGGAACGTCCTGGGTATGTTAGACCAAAAGAAAAAATATTTGTTTAAGTGTGTGCATCTGTGAGTGAGTGTGTTTCCTGCCGTTCAGGCCCCAGCTGTACCCAGATGGCCTGAGAGCACAGTGTGCTAAGCTAACAGAGACGAGACAGAGACATTCACCCTGAGTTAGTGAGCTGGAAGAACACTGTGGTCTGACACACATAATAGCACTGGACCACATTTTATCCACACGAGTCACGCCCTGTTATATATCAGCTATTGCACTGTGTAGGTGTTTACTGATTACTTTAGATACAGAAAGAAGTTTGCACCCCACAACCTAATGAATGAAGCCTCCTTAACAGATGACTAGAATAAGGTAATTACTGATGCACTTACTCAAGTAAAACCAACCAGACTGAGTCTAAATTGTCTTTATTTTAGGTTAATAATGTCCTGACACTTCAACGCATTTAATAACAAATTGTTTTGTTAAATTTCAATGTCTCCAGTTAAAACTTAAGAGGGTATAAAACTGTCCTTGTGTTAAAGAGCAAAAGCTAGTAATTTTTTTTAATCCTCCCGAGTTCATTTAGTCACGTTGGATGAGAAAACACATGAGAAACAAAACTATATACAACTACTACAACCACATTAACTGACTACAGTTACATTAGTTTATAATAGTTTAGTTTATAATAGTTTAGTTTATAATGTTGATTGATTGATATTGGATCTGCCAATTTTCAAGTCTATTAAAAGCTGAAAAAGGCAAGAAAAACCTATGAGAAATTCTAAAATAACCTATGATCACATATTAAAATGTGACTTACATTGCCAAGCCCAAAAGCGTATTCAAATTAATATAAAACAGAAAGTTTGAAAGATTCACAAAGCTGAAACAAGCACATTTTAAATGTTTTTGCCCTATGAAATATAAAAACAAAAGGAAACAAACAACAAAAGTAAAAAACAAAAAAATTGTAACCCAAAAATCAATAATTTTGTTGTTAATCCACTTAAGACAAACATTATAGCAAGTACGACAACTATACTGATAAAACCAATGTAGGCCACACTAGAGAAAAAATCTGAAACTCACCACAAATCTCTCCGTCTGCAGTAGTGATGACGATGACTTAGCCGAGTAAAATTGAACTTTTTTGGAGTATGCATCCACTCGTCTTCAGTGTCTCCTTTTAGTCCATACAATGCTCATTTCTCCCTTCCATCGTCCCTACACTCATTTCTCATGCCTTTCGTTAAACTCTCACTTTCCACCTTCCGAGCTTTGAGCTTCCTCCATCTCTCATTCTGTCCTTTAATGTCATCCTCCCTCACTTTATCTCTCTCTCCTCTCCTTATCCTGCTCCTCTCTCCTTGTGTCTTTAGGTTGGTCAGTTCAGCAAGGCCGAGTTACATTCCAGGGATGCCTGCTACATATGGTCCACATTCCAGCCAGTCTGCCGAGAGGCCCATCGCTCCTCACCACCGGCCCTACAGAGACCAACCCAAAACTGAGAGAGCTACAGCACTGCTTCAGCCTAAAATAATCTGAATGCAGCTTTAGTTTGGCTCAGCCTGTGCCTGCAGTCTAACAAATCAAAACTCAGAACTAAATGTGCAGACTGAGCCTACAATGAGTTTTCATTTAACTCTCTTTCCTTACATATATGCCGTTGTAGAATCTTTGTCTGCATATCTGTTCCCTCAGGTTGTGCACATGCATCTGTGCAAATTCTACAAGGCACAATTTGTTCTTTAACTAGATCACTGACAGACACACATGAGGGATGAATATCCAGGAAATCATCGAATGGCTGGAATAATTTCTGTCCAGTCTGGCTAGGTTTGGGCCAAAGACGTGAACTAATTATGCTTGTATTTAGCAGATAAAACTTTTTTTTGTTGTCAGTTTCGCATTTTTGTTTCTGTAGAGAACTTCTCTAGTGAGCAAGCACATGCTGTGCATATGAGTATTAGGATGGTCTGGTAAACTACAAACAGCAGCAGAGGTGGCAATCTCTCTTCATGTGAGGCGGACGCAATATAGTCTGGGACACTGTTGGAATACGGTTAGCACTGCATCACTACATCTCATGCTTCTCCATGCTGCACACACCCACACGTCCCTGTCCTGTGCATGTGTGCACATGCAAGCATGGAGAGCGCCAACATCTGTGTCTCTATCGTCAAATACGATGCACACACCTAAATACCGCATGACAACACCCTCCAAGGATCTTTGGTGGACTTAACCAAACGCAGACACACAACCTTCCCACACACTTCCAGTCTCTATACTTGTTAGCCTCTGTGTTTAAAAACCCAATTAACAAAGCAGCATTCATCTGAGAGCATGAAAAATTTAGCCTTAGCTAGACAAAGTTAGCTCTCTGAGGCTGTCTGGGTGTGGCCATAAAAATGTGCAACCTCACTGCAGCTACCGCATTTCCACCGCAGATCCCCATCCCCCACCCTTGATTAGCCATCAATAACAGTCAATGCTCAGTCCCGCTCAGTCGCACCAAGTCATCTGATGGGTTGATCACTTATGAGCCAGAGTTTGCTGAACAGGAGTGAGTCATCAAACGTCACATTTTTGTATTCCATGGTTCTGATAAACGTCAGTCACTCTGACTGGGCAAAACGGTTCCAGATCTTTCTGTGGTTCTTTTGGAAAGTTAAGTGAAAGGCCTGTTAGTCAGACTAAACCGCCTCAATTTGCAGACCCACAAATATAAACACTGTTGCATGAAATATGAGAAATACTTCTGACACATACACGTAACGATAAAACCATTCATACAAATAACTTCAACAATGAAATGCATTTGACTGCAGATTGTAGGACACAAAATTTATGAAACAATTGTTAGATTTCAGCATTTCTCCCCTCTTTCATGCCCTTTCTGTGCATGCGTCTGTGTCCAGGGAGTGGCACAATGGACTCCTGGACGGCTGTATTAATCACATCTAGCCACGCAGAGATAATGCCTGCGCCTGCTGACCACTTACACACACATACGTACATAGGTCAATCCAATGTGGCTAAACAATCTGAGCCCAGGCAGAGCTAACACTCAAGCAAGACGGCAGAGGGGAGAGGGAGAGAAACCGGGTGGAGGGAGCCCATAAGAGTGTAAGTCCTTCCACTGTGCTGCACGTCATGTCAGAACAGAATGTCTGAAGTGTTGAATAAGGATGTCATCTCAACAGCAATTCAACTGAGGATTTATAATGTCATTAAATTCCTCACAAGTCAACAGTAATTACTCTCGACTCGCAAGCACGCAGCTACCGCAGCTTCACATTCAGCTACTTTTCCTCTTAAAAAATATGACATTGATACACTTCAGGACCGGAATTCATGCAGTTAAATCTTTCTTGGTTCACGACAACTCCTGTAACATTAACAACAATTTTACATCCTTTCTGCATACCAGTCTTTTAACACTTGCATTGTCAGTGTGACCGCAGTCAATGAGGCCTTGTAAATACATTATCACATTCCTATATGTGAAACTAGTCTCAACACAGCACTTCCTGCATAGAGGGTGTGTGGGACGTGCTGGAACATTATTCCCACTGAGGTTAATTCTCTTAAAAACAGCTCAGGACATGGGCATTCAAACAGTGGCATCCTGTTAATCCAGATGTGTCCAGTGGCTTGTACACTGACCTGCCTGCAGCAAAATGTAGTGATTCACTTTTCATACCCAATGACGAGATGGTTACAGCAGGCCGGGCAGGAACTTTTGAGGAAAAGGGGAAGCTGCAGAGAACTCCCTGTGACTAACAAGCATTTTCAGATCATCTCCAGCCTAAAGAATGCATTTTCTTTTGGACATTATATCGAATGGACACTTTTAACTTTTGCAATTTAACCCAGAATGTTTGTCTCTGTAGGCCCTTGTAAAATAAGCGGCAATATGAATCTCATAGTCCTTCAGTACAACAAACTATGTGGAAATAGTCATTGACCCTCAGAGATGGTTGCGATTTCACAAGTTCATGCTGTCTGTCTGAAGGTTTTATGCCTTGCAAAGATCAGAGATGACAAGGTCTGAGCTCGCTCTTTGCTGACATAGATGGGATGCAGGTGGAAAAAGTTGCTAATCTGAATGCAAAGACGTAGAGTTGCAGCTCAGCCGCCAGTTCTTTTGGATTATAACCCGACTCAATGTAGTTTTCCACTCAAAGAATTTGAGCTTTGGAACCTGAACCTTGACAGGTTGTCACATTTCAACCCAGTGCCTTACTTAATGTTGAAATCTTTAAACTGAGATTGTGTAAGCACAGGGCCCTGAACGCTGCCTATAAAATTACATAATCCGTGCCACTGGAATTCATAGAAAATGGGGAGCAAAGTACATAGAGAGTCAGAACTTGCAACAGGTTGTAGAGCACAGTGCAATAACCAGGGTGCAACGGAAGAATAAAACAGTTACTTTTTTTTTTTAAAGAAAAAGCTTTGAGGTATAAAAGCTCCAATATGCACCAAAATGTCACATAGATACACTTTTCCATTTTCATTGTAAAAATCAATAAATTACCTTTTGCTCTACAATATTACAACTAGGGCTTTCACAATATCAGATTTTCACTATATGATTATACAATCCATCAATGTTAAGCTGTATGAATCAATATCATTGATATTATATAAGATATTTTTTTCTGTAAGTCAAATTCATCTTTAACTTTGTTTTTGGTGTTTTGTATCTATTTAGGAACTGAATCACATTGGAATACAAGTGTAGGAAGAGGAGAGAGAGTCTGTGACCATAACTGTACAAAAGCACAATTACACTCAATGAATTGTTTCATTTTATGGTGTGTGGCAACCAGTATTAAGGTGCATTACTGCCACCTATGACATAGCAAGACAAAAAGGAAATGATTGGTCTAGGTCTAGGTCTTAGACTAATAATAGAATAACATTATTTAATTTCTAATTTATTGCAGTTATAGTCAATACCAATATACTAGGACCCCCCCATAGTCACAACTGAGCTGCAAACACTCCACAGGTGGACTCAAATACAACTTACCTTCACCCATTAACACCTCTGAAGACTTCTGGAAGTAGATCCTGATGCCTCCATTTAAAGTTGCTTTAAAGACAAGATGTACTGGCACCTGGAGATACTGACGGGGGAAAAACAGCACAAGACAAGCTTGAAAGGGGAAATGAAGGATGCAGAGGGAGAGAGAGAGATAAAGAGAGAGTGAGTGAGAGAGAGAGAGAGAGAGAGAGAGAGAGAGAGAGAGAGAGAGGAGGAAGAGGAGGTGGGGGTAACTCTCCACATCCATGTTGCGCTGCAAAGGGTGGGGCCTTGTGGAATTCACTCTATCTGCTTTCCTCTCGACTTAAAGCTTATCTTAATTAGCCTATACAGGGTCATTCCGCACATGCACTCAATTATGATTGAGTTATTGTGCTTTAAACGCATCGCTAGAGTGAGGAATGACTCCTTGACATTTTTTTTGACAAGTCGAGCAGACTGTTTTTAAATACAGAGTTAACTCTGATATTCTGCTCCTTCTCTGCTGGATTTAGATTTATTCAACGCCCCAAACGTTTGCTTTGGTAAAGACACGCCCGCCTCATCCCATTCGACTCATATCCTCGCACTCTATCATGGACAAATACTGGGGATAAATATTTAACATGGGCCTTAGCCGACCGAGACACCACCTTCAGTACCAAATCACTCCGTTTCTTCCATTTAGACTGACACTGCATCTTTACAAAATGATAAAAACGCCTGTGAGATAAAAACGTGGCACGCCCTCTCCTGTGGCCTTCAAATGTCACCTCCGCTAAAAAGTTTGCAAAACGTATTTGACAGTCGCACTTACTTCAGTTCAGGTAAATCCACAGGCTCCGCCGAGACGCTTGTCAGTGTGGTCACACCATTTCAAATGCGCAATTTGTGCCGTGCTCGGATGAGATGTGAGGGTTTATTGGGGTTTCTGTTCGGACCGTTTCCCTCACGCCCAGTTTGCCTGTGACATTCAGCAGCGCAGGCTACTGTAAAGTTGCCACGTCCGTTATATTTCACAGACTTATGAAACCAAAAAACGACCTGCAGAGCTGTCAAAAAAAAAAAGAAAAAAAAAAGAATTATACTCGATTTACAAGTCCCAATTAATCTAGGTTACTGCGTGGGATTCAAGCCAAAAGGTGCGCACTTCAAGATGGCAATACGTTTGTTATGTAATATGTTCCCGAGATGAAAATGTACAGAATATTTAAAGCCGTCGGTAGAGAGTTTGAGCTCAGGGCGGCCACTATCGCGCACAAACAGTCGGTTTTGTAACATTTTTCTGTGCAGGAGCCTTTCAGAAACCCCCAGCCACACCTTAACTCTCAATCAATTTTTTTTTCTGACAGCTCCAGAGGTTTCGACGACACGCGAAGCCCGCAAGTTCCCCCTGACAAGACTGTCGCTCGACTGTCTCGTGCACTCCGGTGTTAACGGTTAAACCTGTCTGAAAAAAACAGAAATGTCAAAAGCGAGTCCAATCTGAGTATCCGGTTGGCCGGTCCAACCCTGTGCCGCTCGCTGTTACTCGGGGCTCCCTCCCCGGTCTCTCTCTCCGGTCCAACTCCTCTCTTCAAACCGGCTTCTCACTCCGATCAGCTGGCAGGGCCGTGACGTCAACACCCACAACCGTCCAATCAGACGCGAACCGGAAAAAACCTTGCTGACGGCGTCCGTGCACGCACGATGACGATAGGGTACGTCGGCCAATGACAGCGCGGTTGTCTGTGAGAAATAAGGCGGGCGCTGGAAATTATGACCAATGGGATCACATCCGCCCATGGGGGGCGTTTCATGCTCTGACCTATTAGGTGCCAGGAAGTATTATGTGTGAAGTGTGAGGAACTTTTCTACACCAGCAGGCCACAAATGAAATTGATTTAGTGAAACTGAATATTAATATACAGCTGGAGCAATGAAATATCTGATCCTACTGTGACTGTTCATAACACCTCACAAGACGACACTTCATGAGCTTGTGTGTAACACCAAATGTCAAAGTCAGTTGTTGTCTTCTTTAGTCAAGTTAGTTTTTATTTATAGGCTATATTCACATATACATATATTAGCCTACATTTTTTTTTTTACAATGTGTGGCACTATCTGTAGACACTGAATTCAAATAAGGAAACACTCTCAGATTTCTATTTCTGTTCTCACTGTAACCTACAATCAAGTTCTAATAAGAGGCTCTGTGTGGTCTGTCGGTGCAGTAACCAAATTTGTAACGTTTTATTAGCTTTATAACCCCGTCAGGCCTGATGGGTCCTTTAATTTTTCCAAAGCTCAGGCTTAAAGCCCACCTGCAATTAAAATATAGCCTAATTTTAATTATAATTCCTGGTCATATTTAACTATATTAGCCAAAACAAAACAAAAACAAATACCAAACCAAACCAAACCCAAACAAAACAAACAATAAAAATGTCTCTTTGTATTTTTATATCAAAAGTCAATCACATTTTCTTCCTGTTGAAAAAAAAAAGTCACATGACTTTCATCATCTTGTCCAGAACAATTTGAGCCAATAGTATTACAGGCTAACATTAGGCCAAAGTTGGCCTCTTGGGCCCTGTGTCCGCATGGCTGTTTTTTTTTTTCTGAGCACTAGCGTCTTTTTCGGTTGTTCTAAATGAGGAGAGAGAGAGAAAAAGACTGCAGCGCCCGGCGTCTTTTTTCAAAGCCCTCCGCCATTTTATGCAGCCGCTCTGAGTTCCCTGTTGAAAATTTCTAAACTTTTGGTGGTAAAAAGATAAACAGCATGCACATCCAAAACTATTGATACTAGATGCTGGACAAAATTTATAATTTTTCTTTGTATCACTCATTGTATGTAATGTAATCCTCCATGTTTATTATGATCCCAGTTTTCAAAGGTCCATCATTTCCTCCCAGCACACCTTTGTCACGCCTGTAGATCCTTTTTTGAACTGAAGTTTTACCTCATGTATCTTTCTTTTGTGCCACTTGTGTTCTGTGATTGTCTTTTATTTTTAGAACTCTGGAAAACACTGTTAACTATTAAAACTATTTTATTACAGTAAGGTTAAAAACTTTTAAGGGGCACATTAAAGATTCACTGTGCAGTTGTATAAATTTATGCATCCAGAGGCAAATGCCTACCATTATGTGATAAAAATGCCTTAAGTTTTAGTGTGTTATTATACAGAACTACCACTTGGAATTTATGTGTTTTCACTTTTGACAATTATTGCGTTGCTAATACAGGAACGTTGTCTTTACTGCTCGAGGAAATAAGGCACTGATGTGGTACTTTTCTCTCCAAATAAACTCAATTTAAAGCTGAGGAGGAGATGCTTTTAATGATCTTTAATGATTCCCTACATCAAAGAGACTCAGCGGGCTCAACACTGAGCACAGACTCTTCTTCATTATAGCCCATACATGGTCTCAGAAGAAGTGTCAGAGTCCTACCCAGAATTTAAAAACTGACGCTAAACTCCTTAGCATTTTAAACTGCTTTTCAGCGTTGAGTTTTGCATATTTTTTTCAGCAAACACAGCATTCCTGTGGTTTGGAGTGGAGTGAGAATCGGGTTCTATTACCAAATAAGCAATTGCACCTCTCGTGGATGGAAACCTCAATTGGAGGCTTGCTTGTTGAAGTCACCGAAGTTCCACTTTTGGAAAAGAGAATGGAGTGAGTGCTACGTTTTCCCTTTGAGAATAAAAGATAATGAGACATTTGTGCCAACTGTGGAGGTAACTCTCTGCTGAAGACATGACAAGATCTATGTTGAGAAGATTAGCCATGCTGCTGTCCAGATAGAGTAATGCAGTAGAGAGTATAGGATCTTTCCTGACAAGCTGGGCCCATGCTGCATAACTGAAGATACATGAAGTCATCTGAGCCACTGCAGTGCATGCATGACAAGAACCAAATTTTAGCTGAATTTTCTTATTACTTTTCAATGCAGTGAGTGCATGTTGCGCATGCATTGATTTTAAGAATGACGATCATTAGACAGTTCTCGCCTGTGCACATGCACTCTGATCAAACATAGACCGCAGGCATGTTTGGCTTCATGAGCTCAAACACTTTCATGTAAAAACTATCGATGTACGCATGTGTTCACGTCAGAGGAGAATCAAACAAAGCCGTTTTCCGCCACCTTTTTGGCACAGAACACAGAAGTTAAGAGGATCAAAGGCGACAACCTGTCAACTCTTTTGCTGCAACATGTTTTAAAAAGGCAGTAACACAATGCCGCCTCAGCACTGTGACACAACTTTTATTCCTTCCCCCAATTTATGTTGATGCATTCATGAAGCTGCGCAGGAATGCACCTCAGGCAGACATCGTTCATGAAACCAAAGCGTCCTGCCCTCGTATGGTTCTAACCCTCAACATGTGGTGACTGTTTTTTTCCTCCTTTCCTTTCTTTCTGAAGCATTCAGTAAATATCCAAAGGATGGTGCATTCTCACACACCCATCTTTGCTGCAGAACTAATAAAACTGCTCCTGAAGTCTGACATAAACACACTGAGGGATTTGCAAGCTAGATTGGTTTCCTATGGGTGGCCTTTATTTTCAAATACCAGTAAGTGGCTGTCTCAGGTAATGGGCAATAATGTTTGTATGAGTTTGGTATGGATGAGCCCTCTTTAGAGGAGTGAGGTTTGTGCTTAGACTCTCATCTCTTGAAATTTAAGAAACAGTTTGATTTGGGGGTGTTTTAATTTTGGAGTGAGATGACATCTTCACTTATTAAAGTGGACGTACTGAGGTAAATGCAGTTTTTTTGTAGTTACTACATGTAGAGAAGAATAGGAACAATTAGTGTTTCTACCGCTTTGTGTGGTGTTGACCTGGGACTTAGCTTTGCATAGAAAGCTGAGTCCCGCAGCCTCGGTTTAACACAACATGTTAAATAAACAACGGACAAAGGGGCTAAAACTGGCGTTAATAGCTAACATCATGACAACACAATGTAACAACATCTATATGGTTATTTAACAACTTGTGGCAAAGTTATGTTAGCTCACTCCACTTTTCTGTCTAGAGACTAACCTTACGGATGCTTAGTACCAGGCTATTGCCAGGGCTGGAGTGAGCTGTTAAAACTTATTTGCAGATTTGTATCCCTGTGTTTATTTCAGAAATCTGTGCCTCTGTCTGTCTAAATAGTTATAATAATGTGAAATAGTTGCCAGCGAGTATTTCATATTTTAGGGCTGTGTATTCATGACGCTCCTGGTATGTAACAGCCTTAACCCAGCTTTAATGCTTTTCATCTTATGGGATTAGCTTACATTTACACAATAATTAGATTTGTAGAATTTTATACTACTTAAACCTTTTGGTTGGCTAGTATTGGCAGAAGCAGCAGTGCAAGTTGTCGTATATATCTGAAAATCCTCATCAAAACATTAAACCCTGTACATTGGACAAATTGCATTAGAATTAAGCTGAAAAGCTTCTCAAAGCTATGCTATGTTCATTTGCTTTACCAAAGATTGTCATGATTTTAAGATTTTCTACATTGTGAATCTAAATGTCTTTAAGTGTAAAATATTAACAATAAAACACAAAAATTTAACTTTAATTGCTGATTGAATTAGCCTTCCGGATTAGTGTCGTCTTTTCTGAATTTAACTTATATCACCTGGGCAAATAGGAAGGTACATTTAAATTCATGATGATGTCATTCATCATTATACTTCTGCAGTACATTTGTGATATCTAGAAAATTCACTATTTCTGTCACTAAATCAAGGGAAATTTGTCTCAGCACCATGGTGATATGTGAGACCATTTTGTTGCATTATGTTGCTGGATTGCATTATATTAAAAAGTAGTTGTGCCTTCATAGGAGTGAACATTTGGTGCACATTTGGATGAGGACGCCACCTGAATCCTCTCGATAATTGGCGTCGTGTGTCTATTATGCTCTGTGGTTTTTTAATGCATGATGGCGTTTTTGGATGCAACTTTGAGATTATTTGTCTTAAAGAAAATTGGCCACCAAAAGACTTTTTCAACATTTAAAAGTATTTTGTAATTAGATGAAAAGTTTTACATTTCTCCTTTTGCATTGTCTCATGTTTAACAGAGAGAGAGAGGGATCACAAGGAAAGTGCTCAGATCGTACTTTGCTGTATGACTCAAAGCATAACTTCAGACTATACTGCTTTGGTTAGTAATCAGATTTACTAATCAGCATTTACAATTTCCCATCGCATCTGCAACATGTTTGCTGACTGCTCTCTCAGTATAGCTTAAGCTTATGTCAATAGTTTGCAACAACTGTACTGTGATGGAGTCTGGTGGCCAAACTTTAGCTTTTCTGATCAAGTGTAGAATAATGCTAAAATAATGATGAAAAAATATAGTCATGTAATAAATTTACAGAATTCAGTGTGCCTCCATAAGTGACTTCAAAAATATATTGTCACATGATGAATTTTGTCTATGCTAACATTTTACTACAAATACAAAATGTTCCTCTTATTAGAGCAACATTAGTAGTTCCAAGAAATATTCTGTAACTTCTTAGTCTCATCATCATTGTATGATTGGGTTATAGAGTGCATGAAAATAATGTGTACATGAGTAAAACTAATCAAAATGGTGGGCACTTTCATAGATCTTGTGGTGCATGTAAGATAAACCAAATGACAATCACTTCTTCTAGAGAGGTAAAAGTAGTATACCTCCTCGTTATTTTACAAATAGAGTGAGCCAGCTTTACTAGTAACAAAAATGAAAACAGCATGTGCTGCACCCTTCCTCAGAAAAGATTTGCATCATTGAGGAAGCGAAGCCTGTTTGTTTTGCCTCCTTTGTGACGTGTTTAAATGTATCACTGGAAACATAACGCTGCCATTTCCTGTGTCTCTCGTAACCACAAAGTATACACTCAAGAACAGTGCTGTGATTTAAAGTGCAGAAATGCAACCTGTTAGTTAAAGTCACACATTTTCCATTCATATATCGCATGTCTTGCTCTTTTCTGTATCTTCTTTCCAGTCTCTCTTCTTTGGTTTCTTCTTCTTTCTCGACTGTGATTGCTGTGTGTGACTTGCTCATTCAGTACATGAATCCCTTTCTTAAAAAGATTCCAAGAAGCAATTGGCATCCCTGCTAGACAAGGAGTAATCTGGACACTATTCAAGCCAGGTAATGGCCCCCGAAAGCCCAAGAGGAAGAACACTGCATTGTCACACACTACAACAAGTAGAGGACGTGATGCTTCGAGTGAGCGAGACCCTCTCTCACAGATGAAATTGAGAGCCTGAAGCCATAAGTCAGTGAGTTCAACACTTACAGACCGCAGAAGATATTACCGAAACCATCACAGACAGTCAGGATGAAGGTATTATGGGCCACAAAAGAGCAGCTTATCGTAAAGAGAACCTCGGTAACATGGGTTTTCATCTCCATTTGGCTGAGGGAAGAAAACTGTGACAGCAGAAAACTAGAACATGGTAATATTTATTTCTATCTGACTAAAACTATTAAATTTGGTGAATTGTTACGAAATTATTATTAGTTTAAATTACCGGAGTGATGTTTGTGCAGAGTCTTGAGGCAAATGTATTGAAACAAGAGCCTATAACAAGGGTGCTGGCCAGTTTAATTTTTATACTGCCCTTTGAGGGCTGTACTAAATTATTGAACACATATATCTCACTAACCCCTCCATGATGGCTAGAGCTGCTCTAAATTTAGATAGCAGAGATGATGATGCTATTTGCAGCTTGTTTTCCAGGTTTGGGGCAGTCAGTAGGTTGGAGGTTTTCAGGCATATGAGCTGGGTCTATATTAAACAGGTTGGCAAATATATGTTTAGTTCCATTTGTTTACTTTTCATGTCCTAACACCACTCGCCAAATGCCTAAAGGACTCACCTGTATATTGTTGATGCTGGTAAAACAGCCCTAAGGGAGTCCTTATACTAACAAACTTTAAAAAAGATGGACTTAAATTCTACTGTAATTGCAGTTGTTGTTGCTGTTGTTATCATGTTGTTGTTTTCCGTGTTTCCCCCTCCCTTTTGTGTTCCCCAGTCTCTCCCTTCACTCTCTCCCTATCCACTCTCAAACCTTGTACTGTCCAGCAGCCTTGCCAATAAATTTCAATACAGATTGCAACAGGAGGAGTAGATCAGACTCCCTCTTTGCAAAGCAAATCTGTCCTGGCACCACAGACCCTTCACGCTGCATGCCAGGGCTCCCGAACAAGACAGGTTTTTCAAAAAAATTTTTTTTAAAAAGGACCAAAAAAAAAGTGTTTCTATCAGATAGTAGAGAAATGCGGTCTACTGAGCTTTGAGAATTTCAGGCTATTTTCTAATCTGTGTTTGGTTTGTAAAATTTTAAATGGCTTGGTTCCTCCTCCACTATTTGGTTTTGTATACACTTGCTCAGTAGAATCTATCAGATCATCCAGATTGTCATCTATACCAGATTGTACAATACCATTATCAGACAAGTGGAACACCTTCCCTGACGATGTGAGGAACTGTAGCCCTATCAGTTTTTTTTTTAAAACAACCTAAAAAGTCTGTTAAAAGCTGCTCAGCTCTGTTCTCACTGATTGTATTTTTCTGTCTTATGATATTTATGACTTGCCTTTTTTGGCAAGCATAAATTGTGTGTGTGTGTGTGTGTGAAAGTACCTTGTACTCCCTCTCGTTTCTGTATTGCTTCTTTTTTGTTTTGACTTGCCAAGGGACTACAGATACGAATTAGCTTTTAGCTGTAATCTGGTACAGTGCATCATATTTTGACATTCATGTTTGAACTGTAAACTGTCCCTTTTAAATAAAATAAACAAAAAATATATATTTATATGTCATGTCATGTTTTTTTTTTCTTGTAGAGTAGGGAAATGCACAATGTTACCCCTTTCCAATTACTGTACACTTCTAACAGCTTTAGTTTAGTTTCCAATGACTTCACAGTTAAAAAAAGGAAGCTGAGAAGCCTGTTGGACTTCGTAACTTGACTTGCAGCTCTGAAAAATACTATGTAATATCTATGGTGGGGACCAGATCACACAGCCACTAGAGTTTCACAAGGTTTTTTCCTTCAGCTCCATGAATTCTTCAGGACCAAGTGACTTTGATTTTACTTTTTCTGGTGCGAGCAGCAGTGCACAAGAGCGTAAATATAGACAGTGAAAGCAATGTGTTTGTATTGGGGCCCACTGAGTTGAGGGGATGAGGAACGTAGAAAGAGCTGAAACTCCATCATTGTGTTGGACAGGGAACAGACCTTTTAGCCCGTGTTCAAAGAACAATACAGGAAGAAAAATATATGCCATTTGCTATACATGCCATCAAAAAGGCAAAATCATCTACATCATAATCTAGAACAAAATGTGATGCTTATTCTACATAAACTATGAGATTCCAAAAAAAATGCAAATAAATTCTTAAAACTTTAGATTAAATGAATATATATATTTTTTTAATTTTACTTGCTATTTTTTCAAATCTGGCATATATAATTGTTTAAAAATTCTATTTAATGGCACTTTATGGCAACTTATTAGGCAAAGCTCACACTGTTTGTGTGTGAGTGTGCGTGTGTGCAAGTCCACATATTTGTATCCATTTACTTCATTACAGGTTTAAAATGGCCATATGATTTATTATGGATGGTGAAAGTCATAAAGTTGAACTGCAGTAATTGTTTTTGATGCATTTATTGTATGTGTGTGGTGGACGAGGCAATAGTTGATCATAGTCACGAGTCCATGTAACAAATTTAATGGCAATCCTCGTTGTTGAGAAAAATTTTAAGAATCAAAAAGTGTTATTCAGTAGAAGTGCTACTGAAATGTCAGGGAAACAAGTCATTAGACTTTATCCATAAATGTGAAACCATAAATGTAAGGACTGAATTTCACTGAAATTCATCCAGCAGTTGTTGAGGTATTTCAGTCAGAATCAACAGACCGTATGACAGACTGACGATTCCGCTCCTGTAACAGTGGTAGTTTAGCTAAAAATCAGCATCTTTTCTTGTCAGTGTTCTTGCACCATTTATATTTTTTAACAGCTACTTAAAGCTGCAGTAGGCAACTTTTGGGTAAATATCAATAACATTTTGTGTTCCATTTGGAAAAATGTCATAATACCCAAAGACAGCGAAAGTAATGTGGTTGTATGCGAGATCTCTGTTTTCCCATGCCTCTGAATTCAGGAGTGTCAAAATCCCAACGCTCCTGTTCTGTTTGCCCAGTCAGTGACACTCTCCGTACTCTCTGCCCTAAACAGCTGGTCTATGCTGTGCTTCTTAGGGACAGGTGATGTCAGAACAAGCTGATTAGCTGTTCTTGCCTCGCTCTGACTCGTCTCTGCTGACAGCAGTGTCTGCAAGCGACACCATCAGTTGGCTAAGCTTGACCTGAGACAGTCAGTTTACTCTGCTGCAGCTTTCCCTGCAACCGTCATGTCTCAGTTCAAACTGGCCTTAAAAGAGAGAGTGACAACAAACAAAACAAAACACGAGCCACGCAAAGGGCCATAGCGGAATTGCTTCCCAATGATGCTACAGATAAGGTTGTTAGCTAATTAGCAGAAATTACGTACTGCAACTTTAAATGGTCTGAAAATAAGATAACCTATCCATTAAACATTAAAAATACCAGTACTTACTTTTTCGTTAAGTAAATAAAAGTGTCAAGACTTTTCTGAGAGTTACTGTCCACAGAGATCGACTTTCAAGTGCACTTTTGAAGACTTATTGTCCTTTTTTACAGATTAATATATTGCCTATTAACTGTTAAGTCTTTAAGCCAGAATGCCTACTCTTCCTCCAGCTCTGATTTTACCATCACAGGTACCCATTTGCCCCACCAGTCCACCACTCATCCTGTCTTTCCCTTTTACAGCTGTCTCCCACACAGTTTCTCTCCTTCCAAAATCCCCATATCTGAACTAAAATGTGCTTCTTGGGTCTGGTCCTCTTAGACTGTCAGTTAGATATCAGTCACAGGGGAGTCAGGGGAGCACCCCTGTCACTTTAAGAAATGCCTCTGGTGAAAAGAAACTGATTAGTAGTGCTGGCAGCCAACCACGTGGAGTGCTGTGTGGAGACTGAAGCCAATGAGAAGCCCTGCTGGGTGGAGGTTACAAAAGCAGTCTGAACCCAATGACTCAGCAAAGTTGGGTGCGTGTGAGATGACACTTTGCAGTGATTTAAAGGGCCAGTGAGCAGGCCTCTGAAGGAAGCTGAAAAATGCCAAATTCAGAATCAGGCCAAGTGTTCATTTCTTCTTTCTTGTGCGAATCATGCAAGTATGTGGCCCATGTTGTTCTGCAGGATTCTTGGTAAAAATCTTGCAGAGTGCATCGGAATGCATCTTTCTTCACTTTTTTGTCATGATTTTAAATAAATCCTCATCTCAATTAGCATTTAGCATTAAGCAAAGCAGCTGTGTGGTAAGCAGAGGTTAGTACATACAGACTTGTTCTCCAGATAACATTTACATGGTAATCTAACCCAAAATTCCATCCACATCTATCTTATTATGGAAACAAGTCATTTTATTGTCTGGAAAGAGGAAGTTCTACAAGAATAAGACTGTATCTTAATATCTTTCACCAAATATACAGTACCTACCGACACTGAAGTGTGACAATGTGACTTCACACAGCGGTATCCAGTGGATTTAATAGCTTTACTTCACTTTACTTTACTGTACTTTATTGTTTATTTGAACAGGGACAATGCAAAACACACTGCACCAGAAATAGCTAAGCTAATAATTTGCAACTTGCAGTCTCTGGGCGGGGGTTGATGGTGGCACACAAAACTAAGCATGAACAAACAAACAACAAATTCTAACCCATGATTTAAGGCAAAGTGTTAATATACAATAAAATTAACATAGTATAAAACAGGTAACAATGCATAAAATTACATCCACAGCCTAATTTTAGACATGAGTGTCTTCAGGCCTGTCCATCTTTCAGCCAGTTTTCACAAAAGATTTAAAATGACAAAAAATTAGCAATAATTTATCTTTGTGAGATGTAATGTGACACTTGCCAATAAAAAAGGAAAGATGATCCACAGGTGTCCAGAACCTTAACTTATTTGCTATAGTTTTTTTTTTTGCCTGTGTGGAATGAGGCTTCATCTCAAGGGCTCAGTCTTCCGTGTACTTCAGTTTGATACACTTTTAGTAATGATAACTATGTGTGGACTAATTGTCATAAAAATTCAGTTTTGACCTGGTTTGTATTTTATGTAACTCTCTGGAGAATATTACTCTAAAGATGGTTTCCTTTCCTCACTGTAAGAATACACTCTCCTCCGATCTGTTTCCTCTCATAAGAACAGACGAGTCATCCTCACACTGTACATAGATTTGCAGTTGATAATGAGTTGGCCCTTTCAGCTGTGCTAAAGATTGGATGACCCACATTATAATCTGGTCGAGCAATGTTCCTCCTTCCTCTCTATACTGTTACAGGGAGCTGTATTGTGAAGAAGTCAGGCCTGTGAGCAGCAGTGGAAACTTCCATTAGGCCACAGGAGAAGTATACTCCTGGGCATTGTTCTGGTCTGGCCTGCAACAGTCAGCATAGCACAGCACACCTCTGCGAAAAGAATTTTATATATAAATACTGTAGCTAGCAGTAATTCAGCTACTGCAGCCATCAACAGCATCCCAGCTACTAGCAGTGAGGAGGAGAGGCCTCTTAAAGACATACCAACTTAATGTCTTAAAAGGGAAAGACAATTTGGGAGTTATATTTATTCATTTTCTTGCAGGGAGTTGGATGAAAATATCAAAATTAGGCTTATTACCGTAGTCCAATATGAAGCTATGGGGCTAATTAGCTGTTAGCTTAGCTTAAAGATTGGCAGCAAAGAAAGAGTTAACCTGGCTCTGTCCCTCTGAGAGCTCCAAAGCTAATTAATTAACACCTTTGGACAAAGCTTTTTTGACAGAGTTAGGCTGACTATACAGTATGTTTCCACCTGTATCTGTCTTTATGCTAAGTGAGGCTAACTGACCTTTGCTAGGTAGCTTCATATTGAATGTAGATACAGGTTTTTCATGTAGCTCTTGGCTGGAAAAATAGCCACATTTCCCATAAGGTCAAACTATTTAATTAAAACTTCAAAGTGGTGTGTGTAATCTGACATTCAGAAAGCATTTTCTCATCAAACATTCACAGAGTCAAACATTTAAAATTTCCTAAAACCTTCAATAGGCAAATAAGAAAACTGCCTGGTAGCTGTTAGCAGTGAGGCATCCTTCTCAAACTGAGGTTTTGTTTAATCTTCCTACATTCCCTGAGTTT